>OZ025295.1:227389526-228651192 GCA_964019185.1 Maratus speculifer
ATAGGAATATATGGGCAGCGGTGGCCCAGATGGCAGAGTGTCATGCTTGTAGACGTAAAGATCGTGGGTTTGAGGCTCACTGTTAGCTAAAAACCCGCCATGTACGCTAGCGGTACCTGGTGCACGTAAAATACGTCCTGGGTGCAAAGTCCTCCAAGTTACTTGTGAATTATACCTCTGGAGGTGCCTTGTCAGGTGAAGATCTCGTCATCCGTTCAAGTCTCTAAATTACGAGATCAAACTCGAGTATTGGTTGTCGTATAGGCAGCTCTTATGAGCTCTGTGGAAGAATTAGCGTTACCCTCTTTCTTTTTAATCCCTTCCAGTTCCAACATCGTACGAACGAACACAAACTGACGATTAAAAGTAACCTATAACAGGCCAGGATAGTAACTAATATTATAAAAATAATAGCGATACAGCCACATTCAGGTAGATCTCAGCTTGTGACAATCAAGCGGTTTCTGTCCCTCGGCCAGGCAAAAAAACTCGTTAAGCTAGGCATATTGCCCGGCAGACAGGGGTCTGGTGTGATTTATAATAATAATAATATATCCATATTCAAAACTAAAATTAACAATTTTTTTCTTCGTACCTCAAACATTTTAAAATTTTATCATGTATCAAAAAATAAATTAAGACTCCACATTTCAAGTGCCTGTGTGTGAAATACGACAACTTGCTACAAAGCGCAACTTAAGAATATATGAATGCTAAAAAAATAATGCAATCATTTGAAAACTAAGATTATATTCTCATATTACATACAACCACAAAAGTAGATGAAAATTTTCACAAAATTTGTGCGCCTTCATTTTCAAAAAATAGGGAAACTATACATCTGTTTACGCTATTATTTGTAATGCAGAGAGTTTTAAAAGGGTATATTGTATTTTTGAAATTATTTCAAAGAACGCAAACTTCAAAGTAAAAGCTAAAATATAAGTTTGTTTATCTTTGTCACAGTGCACTACATAAAGGATATAACAGAAAAATATGTTATTATTATTTTTTTTTGTTTATATCAGGAAACACTGCTGCCGCTTTGTAACACGCAAAGACTTCCGCTTTGTTTGCATAGAAATTTTCGTTACAAAATATCCTGCTTTTAAACACGTACCGTTCATTATCTTCGTTTAATTTTAAAATTGTGACTTTTATTTATTTATTTATTTTTTTTTTTTGTTGACATTTTCTTATATTGTCTGGTACATACAGGATTTTAAAAGAACTTCCTTCTATTATGTTAAAATAAGATATAGCGTAATTGAACATGTTGATAAATATACATTTTAGATTCGTTATCTTTCTTTTGTTGTATCTCATTCAGGTTTTGTTTTTTTAAACATATCTGAAACTTGCAAAAAGATTAATTCCTTCAGTATTGTAGCATAATAAAAGCAGCTTCGAAGATTTTATTTTGTCCTTCATTATTATTTATTGTTTCACTTAAAATCTAAAAATGGACCCACTGGAAATGAGTAATACGTACGTAGTTTCATATCTACAATTTTAATTAATTATCAAAATTAAAAAAAAATATTTATGTAACAGTAAAAAATTAATCTGAATATAGTTTAAATTTCAAAATAAAATTGTGATAAAGTTTGAAAAAAATCAGTCCTGTAAATTTGATTTTCATACTTTATAAAAAGTTTACATTATATGTACACAAAAAAGTTACTTCAAAATAACTTTGGAAATATTGCACAAAAATCGGCGAAATCACATTCCATATTCAAATTATAGTTTAAATAATATTCTAAATGTAAATAATAAATAAAAGCCTGATTTTTTTTTTGCTTAGAAATAATTTAGATTTTCTTATTTTCAGTTTAAAAATGACTTGACAGAGAAAACTTTCTTGAATAAAAATTGTTTGTTATTAATATCAATAGAATTTATAGAATGATATAAAGTAGTAGAAAGTTTTAAGCTTCGTTTTAACTAAGTTGTTCATTTTTAAAGTTAGATTAACCCTCTGGCCGCTGAGCAAAAGGGCGAAATTGTAATGTTTTTCCTCTGCAATTTACTTAAAATGCTAATAAAACAGGGATTTTCTATCATGGTATATTTTTTTTTGTTACGTATATGCTTATAAGCCTTGAAAGTTTCAGATTCAGATTCAGCCAGGTGGGGAGGCCTACCAATTGGTTTGAGCTCAACAAGCCCCACCCAGCAATGTTTATTTAAAAAAATACAGAACAATTATACAGTAAATAAAGGTAGGTAACAAAAAATAATTGAGATAATGAAACAATGAAATAACTATAGGTAGCAATTGTAAAGTAAACTAGTTGAATGATTTACAACGTATAACACATAGGGGAGTGTGGGGATACTTGAGCATAGGGGATACTTGAGCCACCCCCTTTATCTCTACAGTTGTTCAATTTTTCTTTCTAAAACTGGCAACATGGTAACATATTTATAGTTCTGAACATGTAAAAAAGAAATCATATACCTTGGTACCATTTTTAAAGTATGGTGATTAACCCTTTGAGCTCTGCTGGTAGAATTTTCTACCACAAAATTTTAATTCTGAAATGTCACAACGACACCAGAAAATTCGACCAAATTTATTTGAAAAAGGTTTAATGCATTTTTTCGCGTATATTGTAAATCGGTTTTTTTCTTTGCAAAATACTGGTGCGAATGTGACATCTGGCTCAAGTATCCCCTCCATGGGGATACTTGAGCCACAATGTAAAAGAAAAAGTAAAAATTTATTAGACATAGAAAAATAGTTCAAAATTAATTGAAAGTGGTTTTCAATTGAAGAAAAAATATCAAATTTTCATTTTCAATATTTTATTTTGTTCTAAGAAATTCTAAAAAAATTTAAAAAATTAAAATTTAAAAAATGGCTCAAGTATCCCCATCTTCCCCTATATATTTTTTAAACAGTAACAGCAATTCTATAATTGTTTTAAAGTAAAAGTTTGTTTTGATAGTTCTACGACTCATCATCATTATCATATAAAAGGTCTCGAGGAGGCATTTGGAACAGTCCTTGATTTTTTTCAATCCGTGTTACGCAGTTTATGATTTTTTTAATAGTGCTGATTGTTTACTTATTATTTTAAGCCATGAAGAGAGACATCATTCTGGAGATTCTGATGTGGTATATGAAAGTTAGCGTGCATTCCGTTATATAGTGCAGTGATTTACCTCGTTTTCCACACGTGAAATAGCCCGAGTCAGCTTTACCGATCTTTACTAAATAATCTGGAAAAAGCCCGTGATTTGTAGCAAACAGGAAGAGGTTTCTGTGCGATAGTAAAGTCTCCTCTGAGACAATAGGTAGAAGTAAATATGTAAATCTACCTCTATGATCAGTGTCCCATATTCTCTGCCATTCCTGCTGTATTTGCAATTTTTGTTTTCATTTGGGTGTTAAAGATAGAAATATTTCTGGTAAGTTAGGATTTGTTATTGCTTCTTTTGCCTTTTGATCCACTGCCTCGTTTCCTGCTATTTCGGAGTTTCCTTTTATCCATTTTAGATTTATAATTTCATTTGTATTCTGTAATAATTGAATTATGTTCCGGACAAGTGCTATTTTTGTTGTGCTGTCTTCAATGGCTTGTATGCTTAAGAGGCTATCTGTGTATATTGTTACACTTCCATATTTGCATTTTTCCATCCATTCAACTGCACGCAGTACCGCTAGCAATGCCGCCTGGAAAACGGTGTTTTCTTGCCTTAATTTGATTGAAAAATATGACACAAGATCGAGTTTTCGTAAGCACAGAACGTTAACCCAGTCCTTTCTTCCATTTTGGAGCCGCCTGTGTGAGTTTTTATTTCCATTTAAAGGTTGTCATTTGCCTCGTGTAGATAATTTTTTAAGGACACACTGATGAATTTGGGGATTTGCCTTGATAAAACTCTGGTCTAAAACTTTTACTGGTTTCCCCAATCTTAATACTTTTCCCGGTGTAGCAATTTGAAGTGTTCTGAAATGCAATGGAGGGATTGCTGTTAAGGCACAAAGCGCAAGGGTGGCTGTTTTTCTATATGCGCCCGACACGAAAAGAAGGCACTAAACCTGTATGGAGGACAGTAAACGAAGCCCATGAGATTTCTGTAGGCGGTCGAACCAAACTGCAGCTCAATACGTTATCTTTTTTTCTACTTGCAAGTATCAATCATAACTTAATTTCTTAAAACTGTATTATACTTGTAGAATCATAATAATTTAAATAAAGCTTCAACTGCAATGAAACCTACAGCTTTGTGAATGGGTCGCAACAGTGGGAAGGTTAAAAACACTTTTAATTTTAGCTGTTTATAGCGATACAAAAAAGCCAAAAAAAAAAGCAAATGCAAAGTTAAAATGTTTTAAAACTATTTATAGAATGTTTTAAATATAAAAACTTCTACAAATGCACGGTGCTGTTTTTTGGCGAGGCGGCGTATTAGTTTCACCAAACAGATGTAAAAGTGAAACTTTTTTACTTTTTTGCTTTAAAAATATCATCAAATTTCGTACAGGCAACTTTATCCTGCTAAATGAACAACTCAGTATCACAAAATCAACAGTCAATAATAACTTATAGTCACCGTTAAAAGTCACCCAGCACCCCAGCACCTTATATAATGAATGAAGAAAAATTCCTTATGTTAGTTTGACACACATATTCAAAATTAAAGTTATCAATTTTGTTTCTTTGTTTCGGAAATGTTTGAAAATGTTATTATTTATAAAAAAAAGAATTAAGACACTTATACTTACTTACTTATGAACTTACTACACAATACAACTTAAAGAATATGAGAGTTAAAAAACAAATCATGCAATCATTTGAAAACTACGATTATATTATTATATTACAGATGACTACAAAAATAGATAAAAAATGTCACAAAGTTCCTACGTTTTCGTCTTCGTAATACATCTGTTTACAGATGTTAACTACAATGCAGATGTTATCTATAAAGCAGAACATTTTTAAAGAATATGTGGTTTTTTCAATTATTTCAATGAGAGTAAATTTCAAAGTAAAAGGTAAAATATCAGTTTGTTTATCATTTTCACTGTGCTCTACACAAAGGATAAAAGGCAGAAATAAGGTTTTTTTTCTTCATTTGTTACAGGAAATTCCGCTACCGCCTTGTAACACGTAAATACTTCCACTTTGTTTCCATACAACTTTTCATTACAAAACATTTTACTTTTAAAAAGGTATAATTCGTTATCTTCGTTTAACTTTTAAAATGTAACTTCAATTTTTTTTTTTTTTTTACGGTGTTTTTTTTTTTTGTCTTAATCATATATGATTTAAAACAGCTTCCTTCTATTATGTTAAAATACGATGTAGCGTAATTAAACATGTTGATAAATACGATTTAGATTTGTTATCTTTCTTTTGTTCCATCAAATCATGTTTTTTTAATACATCTGAAACTAAAAAAAAATGATTTTTTTAATTTAATATAGCAAACACACAATTTTATTCTACACAATTTTATTCTATTTAAACACACAATTTTATTCTACACAAAGGATTAAAAAAAAGAGAGAGAGAGAGAGAGCTTAAAACTGTGTTTCCCTCCCTCATTATTCATTGTTTCTCTTAAAGTCTGAAAATGTTTGGATGAGCATTAAGTATATAGTTTAATATTTCAATTGCGTATTAACTATCAAAATTAAAAATTATTCATCTAACAATACTCTGAATCTAATTTAAATTTCGGAATAAAATTGTGATAAAGTTTGCAAACAATAAAATTCAGTCCTGGAAATATGAGTTTCATATTTTATTAAAAGTTTATATTATACGTGCAAAGACATTTCAAAATAACATTGGAAGTTAAGTGAAATCGCATTCCATATTGAAATTATAATTTTCGCATTTGTAAGCAGTGAACATCAAGTAAAATAGAATGCGTAAATAATATTCTGAGTAACAAAAGAACTCCAGAAAAAAATATCTTTTTTCTCAATCGAATACTATAGCTTACGAATAATTCAGTTTTTCTTGCTTTCTATTTAAAAATTACTTGATAGAGAAAAGTTTCTTAAATAAAAACATTTTGTAAATAATATAAAAAAAATATAGATGACTAAGTTGTAGACACTTTTAAGCTTCGTTTTAACTAAGCTTTTAATTTTTTAAAGGTTAGTTGAAAACACATTTAATTTTTGCTCTTTACAGGGATTTGCAATAGAAAAAAAAGGCAAAACAAAAAACAAATGCTATGTTTGCTGATTGCAAACTATTCATTCTAAAATTTAATGGTCTTTTAAAAACTATCTAAGCCACTTATATACCCATGGACACGAAATCAATATATATATTATGAAGAAACATATTAATGAGGTACTAAACCAGGAATATTAAACAAATTTAGAGACTTTTTTAACTATTTATATAAGGATTTAAAAGTGAAAACCTTAATTGCACTGTACAGTAGACATTTTTTTCGCACTGGACAAGAAATATTTCCCCCAATTTCACGTGAAAATTGCGCAAAAAAGTAATTTGTTTTGCTTAAAAAAACACAGAGGTAATAACATATTTTTAATATTTATTGTGAGCAAGCTTCACCCATCACATTTAACAGAATTACAGAATCACATGCCTTTACAAAAAAACCGCAAGGACAACTAATAACTCTATATGTACGCAGATTTTCTTATCCGCACCGTAATTTGTATGTTTTGACTCATATATAATATATACATGCAGAAGTGTCAAAGGCGCCAAATTGCATCTTTTTAATATATTAGGAAATGCAGTCAAGTTTCGCTGCAAAAAAATCTATCATTCTAAAATTAGACCTAGCGTAATTTAACATGTAGATAAATATACATTATAGATTCGTTATATTTCATTTTGTTACATCACTTTCCTTTTTTTTAATATATCTAAAACTCACAAAATAAAAAATAAAAAATTAAAATTAAAATAAATTGTAGCGTAATAAATGTAGCTTGGAAATATTTTTGCTCTCCATTATTATTTATTATTTCACTTAAAATCTGAAATTGGACACTTTGGGGATAAGCATTAAGTACATAATTTTATATTTAAATTTTTAATATAATATCAAACTTAAAAATTATTCATGTAACAATAAAATATTAAAATGAATTTAATTTAAATTTCGAAATAAAATTGTGATAAACTTTACAAACAAGAATATTTCAGTCCGGGAATTTGCACTTTGATATTTTTATAAAAAGTTTATATTATACGTGCAAAGAAAAGTTATTTCAAATAACATCGGAAATATTGCACAAAAGATTAAATAAAATCGCATTCCATATTTAAATTATAATTTTCGCATTTGTAATCAGTGAATGTCAAGTAAAATGGAATGCGCAAATACTAACTAATAAAAGAAATACTGGCGGAACAATAAAAAGGATTTTTTTTCTATCGAATACTATGGATGAAGAAGTATTCAGATTTTCTTACTATCAGTTCAAAAGTTACTTGATAAAAATTTTTTTTTTTAAATAATAACAATTTATCAGTAATATATTAAAAAAATGAATGACATAAAGTAAGAAATAGTTTTAATCTTCCACTGCACGGTTTTTTCTATTTTTTGAAAAAAAAAAAAATACTTGAAGTGTAGAAATCGTTCAAAAAATGAAAATAATAATAATAATAAATAAATACATTTCAAATTTTCAGCTAAAATTCGATATTTCACTGTGTGTAACCTTTAACGCCTACGAGCCTTTTATGAAATTTTTACTGTTTTGTCATAGATATTAACAGAAATTCGTGCCTAATTAAATCGAGAAAATGCACCACTTAAATAAGGCAATAGGACATATCAACTGATCAACATCGATTGAAGGTGTACTGAAGCAAAATGACTTCAGTAGGAACTTCTAACATCCATGCATTGGTTCATTGGTTCAAATAAGGCAAAATTTACAGAAGAATTTTACTGGTGGGGATAAAGAAGAATTCTTAAGCCTTTTTGTGGTCCGTAAACGTGTTGCTCGTACCCAAGGGATTAATACACAATAACACTTTTTAAATATTGTATTGCTATATTTTGCAATTAAATGAGCTTAAATTAATAAATTGTATGTGCTTTTTACTCTGGAATTGTCTTTTTGTTAATATTTTTGGCATTCAAATAATAATAATAATAATAATAATACATTTTGTATTAATAGCTTGAATATATTTGTTGTTGTTGTTGTTGTTCCACAAGAAATAATTCTAACTTTTTTGCCAAATTCAACCATCTAACATGAATAAAATAAGTTTTACCCCATTCTTCGGACTGTTCTTGATCAGTTACAGCGATTTTAACGGCCAAATTCATGGCAAGGAATGAGAATTATGGTGTTTAGGCATGTGCCAGATGCGACACAGGATGCAGTGTGGCTTAGCACTCGTTTTAATTAACCCTTTGAGGCGCTGGGCAAATTCATTACTTAAGTATTGAAATTAATGGCTGACACCGGAATTTGAAAACAACTTTATTTCTAAATAAGAAAAGGCTATATTTCACGCATTCAATAAACTGTAATTTTTTCTAACAAAATTCCGGTTCCAATGTGGCGTTTGGGAATTAAAATTAAGTAGTATATGTATGAAACCACCGTGCCGCAAAGGGTTAAGCTATTTATTTTTTTAAAGTAAATTATATTTTTTTATTTTTTAGATATTTATAGAGATTACAATAGCAATAAAGAAAAACAAATGCTAAGTTTATTGATTGCAACTATTGCATCTAAAATTTAATGGCTATTTTGAAAAATAACCTATATACTGAAAGGTTCCCAAAATATGTATAATAAAGAAATTTGTAATTCAGGTACACCGCCTGCAATAGTGAACACGTTTAGATAAAAAAATTTAAAGCTTTTTATAGAACGTTATAAATGTGAAAACATCCACAGATGCACTTTATATTTTTATGGAGGGGCGACGAATTAGTCCACCAAACACTTGTTGAAGTAAAATATTTATTTTCTTAGACAAACACTTATCAACCAAACATTTTTTTATATTTGTAGTGAACACTGTTGAAAATCTGCATCTTTTGTTACATAATCACACCAATGAGTTTATAGAAAACGTTTACTTGAGGATATTATGGAGAATTTTCATTCGTGAGAACAGAGATATTCTGCAAAAACGATGGAGTGAGTATGCAACAATAAATGAAAAATTTTAACAGTGTTCAAGCTTTATCCAACACACTTAAGAAAATAAATGAAACACATGCTCATGGAACAAAACAGCCAAGACAACTAAAACCTCTTCATCTTAGTAATAATCTGCACTGGAATTAGTATGTTTATTCATACTTACACATACACATGCATGAGTGCAAATGCACCTTTGATATATTAGGAAATGCAGTCAAATTTGACGGCATAAAATATGTCATTGTCGTATCCAAATATTTTGCAGCTTTGGAAAATTGTATCAGATTTTGATGATGCGCGAAACCTTTCTCAGTTACACGCATTTATTTATTTCTTTTTTTACCTAAAATAATATTAGGTATTAACGGATAGAAAATTATACACGTATTACCACTTGTTTAACCTTATATTATTTTTGGTTTAAAATTCATATGCCCATGTATAGTTACCATTTTTAAGAGACTCAAATATTTTCTTGGCTATCTTAAACGATTGCCCGGAGTATTTTTATCTATGTTTTAAAAGGTACAGAGACACCCAAAAACATAATTATGGTTCTTTTTTCATGGCGGTAAATCTTGACTGATTTTTTTTTTCTTTGAGAGAATGTTATACCGTTTATACGAATATCTTTAATATTCTTCTTACCTGTATAAATTAAACTTTTAACAATACTTTTTTTATTACTTTACATAAACAAGTACATTATTACTAATTAAACAGGTACCTTTCAAGTAGAGATGGGTGATATAGTTATTTTTGGTTAACAGGTTACATCGTTCCACACATTCACAGGTAACACAGGTAACAGGTTTCAACAACCTGTTATTTTTGTAACGTATAACTAATCGATGAGACTATGCTGTCAACAGACATTTTAATTAGAGGGCCGTTAATTAAGGTATCTTGAATAATTTTGATACATAAGTATAGACGCTGTTTTAGTTCAGATAAACCTGCGCCTTTAAAATCAACATAGAGTAAAAATTTTAATTTTTACAAGACAAAAACTTTGTTGTGATACTTTACATTTCACGTATTATTATAGTTTTCTTGTACTAAAAATGCATTTTTCCTCGTTGAAAATTTATACGTATCATAACTCAATAAATTTTGCCCGTAGAACTTTTTTTTTTTTTTTTTGCTGATTTACTTGTTAAAACACATAAAAACTTTTTCTAAATAAAAGTTATAGGAAACTTACTGAACACTATAAAATATGTAGTTTCTTAACAATTTAAAAAATAATTATTTTAATGTAAATTAATATTTATATGATGCAGAAGAAAGTTTAAAGCATTTTTGCAATTGTTACAGTGACTCCAAAACTGACGGTTTAGAAATTAATTTTTTCTAAACGATCAGAAATATCCTCCATATAAAAACAACACCGTTTTAACAATGCGATTTGTTAAAAAAAAAAAAAAAAAATTAAATTGATCTTCATTCGTTAGCACCTTGATATGAAGTTCGAATTTTGACATCCCCGAATCAATATCTGTCAACGCATATTCAAAGCTTATCCCACAAGAGCACGAAATATTAATTGTATATTACTTGTATATTTTTAATGAAATGTCATTCACCCCATAAATTTCGCATGTGCAAGTACGTATTTAAAATCCCCTCCCCAAACCTTGTGACAGGCCAAAAAATGACGTTGGTAGTATAAAATTGGCGCCCTATAAATTTCCGCGTCCGTCGGGACCGCCCTTCTTCGCCCCCCCTCCCATCCCTTTTCGAATGGCTGTGTCCTCACCAGGCTATTTTTCTTCTTTTTTTCAGGAAAATACAATTACAAAAGTAATGTTTTCCAGTTCGTATTTTCTAACGACGCAATATTGACAAAATAATAATGATAAAAAACAGTAATAAAAATTTTATTAAATAAAAATCATAGCTGCAGAATACCCCCCCCCCCTTTTCCAAATACCATGAGTACATAGTAATATCCCTTTTAAATATCCAAACTCAAAGATTGCCACCGTTTTACCCATCTAACTACATAAACGAAAGATTATGTCCCGTGCCCGAGCGATAAAACAGCTTTCTATCAACATTTAAATCCGTAAATCTCTTTAATTCCATTTTTCAAACAGAGATTCCTTCCCATTAAAAATATGACCAAAGACGGCCGAAATTAGCTCCTTGCTTTTTAATAATCTGCAAGCGTCACTAACTAACTTCACGTACTTCACTGTATTTTAATAAAAACACATCCCCCCCATTTCATTTTCAGTATTCTAACCAGTTTTCATTATTCCAGCTGTTTTTTTTTTTCAATAAATGTTGTTTTCGTTATTCTAAAAACTGATTCTATTGCCTTAATCTTTGTAACTGTGAGCGTTATAAAAAATTCAAACGATAAAATATATTCTGTGAAGAATCGAAGCCAGGTGTTTTTAAATATTCATAGAATAATCAACAACGAATAGCTTTTGAGAGATTCTATTACGTGAACTTTTGAGATAGCAAAAGGACAAGGTTTCCTATGATTGGCTTTCTTGATTAGACCAAAAAGATTTTTAATGTCTTGGACAATGCAAAAGGAAAATGGTTCCTATGATTGACTTCCTTGATTAGACCAAAAGGATTTTTAATGTCTTGGAATCGTCGATCGACAGTGACGCGTCAAAAAGAAAGTTTCATAGGGGGTTTTTTGTGCGTCGGAATTTTTTTTTCTCTCTGTCTCAAACGTGTTTTAATGCAGTTGGGAATTTTTGTTTTCTGCAGAAATAGAAATTCTTTGCCTCAGAATTCAAATAGATTTATAAGTTGGAATTTTTTTTATATAACTAAACTTTTATTAATTTATAAATATGTATTCCTAAAATGACTTTCAGCCTTACTATTTGTTTCTTCTTTTTAAAATGCTTATCATACGAGGCGTTCCAAAATTAACAGGGACTTTTTGGTAATCTGTTATTGAATAATAAGTTTTTGGTTAATATTACGAATATTTATCCTGTTATGTTTAATAATGCCCATCTCTACTTTCAAGAAACCATACTCAAGAAACATTTATCTGATTTTAGTTAATAGCAGAACATTGACGGAAAAAGTTTGTTAATTCCGAGTTTATTTATTCCACAAATTTGTTTATTCCACATTTTAAGAAATACAAATACCTTTCTATTTCTCTGCGATGCGTTATTACCATGAATTTCAATATTTCGAATATTCCATTTTATAATTTGCTTTGTTCCATTGTATTTCTTAAACAAATTGAAATCTACGATATTGTAATTTTTTCTATGCTCTTGTATATAATAAATCAATGTATATGTTGCAGCCAAAACCCGAAATTGGCCAATTCGCGAAATAGACAGCAACGTTTAAAAATGACTGGCCAATTCTGGAATTGGCAGGCCAATTCCCGAACTGGCCAGATGCGATTGGCCAATTCACAAAATAGATATAGGCACTCGGTTTAATCCTTTCTAAAACAGTTGAAATTGTCTATAAGTTCAAACAGTCAAGCCGTCTACCTGCCCGTGCTCTAACTTGAGTAAATGCTCTGGTTAAGTTGTAATTGTTATCTTATTTGGTGTATCAATTAATTTCAGTATTAAAAGGGAAATATGTACTATTTTTTGTTAATTTACTGGGGTACACAAAAATATTTCGTTTCTGTATAATCAATGGGAATCATTTTTACTGTGCATTTTAATGTGGTTACATTATCTTAGTTACAATAAAATTGGTACCTATGCATCATTAAGATGGACGACAAACAGTTATCCATTACACTGTATGAAATATAGAAATTCCAGATTTTTTTTTTACAGAGACACTGAAAAGTATTTAATTACAAAGATGAGAATGATGAAAGGGTTTTTTAGTGCATTTTAATGATGTTACACTATTTCACACGTGATGAAATTCACATGCTTCTCTCATGTAAAAAACGTTTTTTTTTTTTTTTTTTTTTTTTTTTTTGTAGATTATATTGATTAAGTACCCATCATAGTTCGTTTATTGGGACGCCGAAAGGAATTCCAAAAAAGAATTGCTATATTTGCAAAAAAAATCTTTCATAGGGTATTTTAATTATGTTACTCTATATCAAACATAATGCACATGTGGTATGCAATTTCTTTTGTAGAGTACTGATTAAGTAGCCAATATAGATCGTTTGTAAAAACGAAAAAAAATTGATAAAGAATTATGATATTGCCAAAAAATCGTTTTTAGTGCATTTTAATTATGTTACGCTATTTCAGACTTAATGCAATTTACAAGCATCGCTTATGTGGGAAGCAATATATATTTTATAGAGCACTGATTAAATAGCCAATACAGTTCGTTTATAGGGACGCGAAAAAATTCCGAAAACGAATTATGATAAATTTCAAACACAATGACATTTATATGCTTTACTCATGTGGGAAGCATTACTTTTTTGTGGAGTATTGATTAAGTAAGTAGCCACTGTAGTTCGTTTATAGGGACTCGGAAAAAGTATTTCGATGAGGAATTATGATATATGTGAGCAAATCTGTTATATGGCATTTTAATGATGTTACACGATTTCGAACATAATGTACATGTGGGATTTTTTTTTTTTTTTTTTTTTTTTTTTTTTGTAAAGTATTGATTAAGTAGCCATTACAGTTCGTTTATAGGAACGCCAAAAATAATTCCGATATAGAATTACGATATATCCTAAAAAATCTGTCATAGGTATAATTAAAAAAAAATCTCTTCATATTTATTTTTATTTTTAAAGAATCTTCTTCAAAATGTAGTTAATCAGGTTCAAGTGAAATGGAAATAATGCGAAATATTATAAATTTATTTCGGACATTCAATTAAAAAATATATATTTCTATTAGCAAAAATGGTGTTTTAGACCTCTAAAATGGCATATCAGAATAGCATGGAAATATCCTTTCCTGTCACTTGTGCATGTCAGTGCCATCTACCGGGGCCGTCGCGAAACAGCTTTCTTCTCTAAATAAGAAACAACTTCTAAGAGTAGCTTCATGACTGTTAGGATTTAAAGGGTAGCTTTAAATATGCAATTCGGATGTTGGACAAGGCTTCCTGGCCAATTCGCGAATTGACCTGCCAAAACCCGAAATACGCTATTTATTTCATGTTTTGGTAAAAATCGTCTGCTTTCATTTATGTGAAAAAGCTCCAGTAAGAAATTGTATTATTCGTTACCATGGTAATTTATTCTTTTTATTTTATGTTTTTGGCAGCATTCTATGTTTTGTTTTTAAGTTTTGTGTTTATTCGAATGTAAAAAGAGGATGGAATGTTGATAGCCGACCAATGGCTCGCATATTTCAGTGTGAAATAAAACGCATCTACAGTCTACATTTGTTGTGTTTAAGAACCAGCGTGTGTTACTTTTTATTAGTGTAAAATCCGCTAAGACTATTTTTGGTACTACGAACATTTTTGGTTTCAAGTCTAGCCGGAGCTAGTGAAAATTATCAGTGTAAAAAAAGAACATTTTTCCGAAATCCTTTTCAATGTTGACATTCATAGCAAGGGGAAAAAGAGAAGGTGAGTTAATTTGGCATTCGATTTTATATGTAAAAAAGAATTTAGAATTACTTTATTGGTTTAATGTAACAAAAATGACTGACTTGAACACTTTTAAAACTAAACGAGCTGCTTTACGCAGAACTATTACAAATTATATTAAGAAAATCGAAAATATTACTGCGGTGGATGAAATTAATGTGAATGATTTAGAAGAAAACATTGAGTTGTTAAAACAGAAGGAAACTGGGTTAAAAAAGATTGATAGAGAAATAGAAATTTTAATTAAAGATCCTAAACAGTTAGAGAGCGAAATAGACGGTGCTCAATAAATTTCAGATAAAATTGATTTATGGAAATTTAAAGGTGAAAAAATATTAAAAATTCAAAATGCTCAGTTAAATAAAAGTGAAAATAAATCTAGTGTAGTTACAGAGCAAGTTTTTGAAAATGTTAAATTGCCAAAATTATCCTTACCTACTTTTGGAGGTAATATAACTGAATGGATAGGATTTAAGGATCTTTTCAATGCTTGCGTAAATAGCAATAAAAATATTTCAAATGTCCAAAAACTGCAATATTTGAAGGCTTCATTAAAAGGTGAAGCATATCGCGTCATCCATTCTATTCAAATTTCGGATTCTAATTTTGAATTAGCATGGAATTTGCTAGATGAAAGATATTCAAATAAGAGAGAGCAAATTTTTGCGTATATTAAACGATTTCTGAGTTTACCTACACTTCAAACAGAATCAGCTATTGCTATTTTAAATTTAGTTGACAATGTTAATGAAATAATTCGCTCGTTAGAAATATTGGACCAACGCATTGATAAATTTGGGGATACATTAATGACGTATTTAGTTTTGCAAAAATTGGATACTTCTACAAAATCATGGTGGAAATGTCAGCTTAAAAGCAATGAGATTCCGAAACTTAGTGATTTAATTGAATTTCTTAAACATTACGCAAAAACTCTTCAGAATAGTAAACTAGCTGTAAATAAGGTATCTAAACCTACATTTTCGAATAAGAATAATACTTTTGTGGCTACCTCGGTTTGTGGTTATTGTAAAGAAGATCATAGTTTAGCTAAGTGCTCAAAATTTCTTAATTTACCTGTGCAACAAAGAATAGAATTTGTAAAGAGAAATCATTATTGTTTCAACGGTTTATCTAACATGCATTTACTCAACAAATGTAAGAGTCTTAATACGTGCCACCATTGTTTTAAGAAACATCACAGTATTTTGCATATGGTGGATTATTCAAGGAATAAGAGTCGTTCAAGTAGTAGTATGTCACCACATGCACAAGAATTTGTCCCTCGAAAAGTTGAGTCAGCAAATGAGAATGTGTCGTCTATAGTGTGTGCTTCCCATTATGAGTCAAACGCAAAGAGTAATAAAAAGACTCATATTTTGTTATGTACCGCATTAATAAAAGTTCAAAATTATAAACAAGAGTTTGTAAAATGTAGATGTTTGTCGGATACAGGTTCTCAAAGATCATTCATTTCTCGAGAATGTGTAAACAAATTAGGATTAAAAGTAAAAGACAGTTCTGTTTCTGTCTCATGTTTAGGAACATTTAATACTGTGAGTGATGGAGAAGTCGATTTATTATTCACTTCTCACTTCAAAAGTGATCTCAGAGTATCCACATCAGCGTTCGTAATGGACAAAATCACAGATAACATTCCCTATGTGTCTTTGCCTTCAAACATTTGCGATAACTTTAGTGATTTAATGTTAGCTGATCCATTATTTTATAAATCACAAAAAATTGATATTCTTTTTGGTGTAAATGTATTTATGCATTTAATGACTGGGGGACTTGTTAAACGTGAACCTAACCTTCCATTTGCCTTAAATTCGAGACTTGGGTGGATAATCTCAGGTACTACAAATTTTGAAACGCTAGCAAATGATCCAGTACATGTAAATCATTTAAGTACAAAAACTGATGAGCTAATAAATTCATTTTGGGAATTAGAAAAAATTCCAAATGTGCCACTTTTAACACTTGAAGAAAAACTTTGTGAAAAACATTTTGAGAATTCTCATTTTAGAGAAAAATCAGGTCGCTATTCAGTCGCATTACTATTTAAACATGATCGGGATAGTCTAGGTGATTCTCGTCAAATGGCGTATAGAAGATTTCTTCATCTTGAGAAAAGATTAATATCCATGCCAGACATTTATGATCAATATGTTCAATTTATGAAAGAATATTTAAATTTGGGGCATATGGATCTTATTTCAAACAGAGATCATGGATTGGAGAATAAACATTATTACATCCCACACCATTTTGCCTTAAATAATTCTAGTTTAACTACCAAATTAAGAGTCGTTTTTGATGCGAGTGCTAAAACCACAACAAGTGTTTCTTTAAATGACACTCTAATGATAGGTCCTAAAACACAAGATTATTTAATTTGCATTTTATTGAGATTTAGATTTGATAATATTGCAATAACAGCTGATGTAAGAATGATGTATAGACAAGTAAAAATTCATGAAAAGGATAGGGATTTTCAGAGAATTTTATGGAGAGATAGTCCTGAAAAACCAATAGAAACTTATCGCTTAAATACAGTAACATACGGAACTGCGGCTGCACCATATCTTGCAACAAAATGTTTGAATCAGTTAGTAATGGATGAGGGTCTTAGTTTTCCAAAAGCGAAGACTATAGTTTTGAGAGATTTTTATGTTGATGATGTGTTAACCGGTGTTAAGATTAGTCAGGAAGGTACGAAATTGATAAATGAATTGCAGAATATGCTAGGAAAAGGTGGTTTTGAGCGACATAAATGGTGCACAAATGAATTATCACTGTTGAAAAACGCTGAGTTTACAAACATATGTAATGATAATATACATAATATAGTGGGCAATAAGGCCATACAAGTTCTAGGAGTTGAATGGCATCCTCATAAGGATATGTTCAAATGCAATTTTAGTGATATAGATTATCAAATTGTCCCTACTAAAAGAATTATTTTGTCATATGTATCAACGCTTTTTGATCCATTAGGGTGGATTGCACCGTTTGTAATTTTAGTTAAAATTATTCTTCAGCAGCTGTGGAAATTACAATTATCATGGGATGATCCAGCACCAGAAACTATTAACCAAAAGTGTAAAATTTTGTGCCATGAAGTCAAACTCTAAAATTACATATATATACCCAGAAAAGTCGTCTTGCCCAATTATTCTCGATGTGAACTTCATGGATTCTGCGACGCTTCAGAAAAGGGTTATTCCGCCGTTAGTTATGTTAAAACTTGTAATAACTCGAACATTGATGTGAAACTTTTAGCAGCAAAGACTCGAGTGACACCCTTAAAGCCCATCACGATTCCAAGGCTCGAATTATGTTCTGCAGTATTACTGACACATTTAATACAAGCTGTTAAATCAGCATTACATATAAAACCAGATTTAGTGCGCGCATGGAGTGATTCAAAAATTGTCTTGTCATGGTTAACATCAGATCCTAAAAGATGGCAAGTATTTGTAGCCAATAGAATTGCAGAAATTCAATCCATATTACCAGCTGAAAATTGGAGCCATGTAGATGGAAAGGAAAATACTGCTGATTGTGCATCTCGTGGATTATTTCCAGCAGAATTACTGTCTCATGAATTGTGGTGGAATGGACCACCATGGTTAAGAAGCAGTGAGGTTCCAGTGAATAAACCTATCCCCATAAATGAAGAAGATTTACCAGAAGCACGGAAACCATCATCATTTGTAATTTCTGAAACTGCAAAGGAACTTGATATTATATCGAAAATATCCTCGTTTCCAATGTTGCAACGTATATTTGCATGGATATTGAGATTCATCTCCAACTCTAAGGTAACACGTCCAGAAAGAAATACATCCTTTTTATCAAGCAAAGAAATTGAGGCCGCAACACGTTGCATTATTAGAATAGTTCAAAAGATGAACTTTAGTAAAGAAATCTAATGTTTAGAATCCGGAAAAGAATTACCTGGAAATAGCAGTCTCATTTGTTTGTGTCCTATTTTAGATGATGACAAAATATTGAGAGTCAGAGGGAGATTGAAAAATGCACAGCTGTCAGAGAATGAAAAACATCCAATCTTACTACCATCAAAGCATCATGTGACTAAGATCATAATTCAACATTTTCACGAAAAATATTTACATGCAGCTCCAGAACTTCTTCTTTCTTTAATTAGGCAGAAATTTTGGATCATTGCTGCCAGATCTGCTATTCGTAAAATAGTGAGAACTTGTGTTACGTGTTGTAGATACAGAGCTCAATCTGCAAAACAAATAATGGCTGATCTTCCAGTATCCAGAGTAACACAATCACGACCATTTAATCGAGTTGGAACAGATTTCTCAGGACCATACATGATTAAATATCGTGCTGGACGTGGATCAAAATCATTTAAATCATATGTCTGTGTATTCGTCTGCTTCGTGATCAAAGCAGTCCATTTTGAAGTCGTAGAAGATCTTTCAACAAAGGCATTCTTAAGTGCATTAAAACGATTTATTGCAAGAAGAGGAAAACCTCTTGAGATTTTTAGCGACTGTGGAAGCAACTTCAAAGGTGCAAAAAAGGAAATCAACAAGTATCTATTGCAGTGCAAGCAGAATGAAGAAATTCACAAATTTCTGTCGTCAGAGGAAATAACTTGGACATTTAACACGGCTTCAGCTCTACACTTTTGTGGACTGTGGAAATCTGCAGTAAAATCAATGAAATCGCACCTTAAGAAAACCATTGGTGATACTGTGTTAACTTATCCCGAATTCCAAACCCTGGTTACGCAAGTTGAAGCTTGTCTCAACTCTAGACCATTGTGTCCTATAACATCTGACCCAACAGACTTAACTGCTCTAACACCTGGCCATTTTCTAGTTGGAACTTCTCTGACTGCCATACCTGAACAAGATCTGAGTCACAGTCCCTTAAATCACCTTGATAGATGGCATGTGAGACAGTTCATGCTACAGCAATTTTGGAAAAGATGGAGCCGAGAATACTTGTCTCAACTTCAGCAAAGAGCTAAATGGCAAAAATGCCACAAAGATTTGCAAGTTAATGACTTAGTTCTCATCAAAGATGACAACCTTTCACCGCTAAAATAGAAACTAGGAAGAATAATAACTGTTCATCTAGGTTCAGACAATAGAGTCAGAGTTGTCACGATTAAGACTAGTAGTGGTATCATAAATCGACCAATAGTGAAACTCTGTCCCCTTCCTATAAAAAACTAAAAACTATGAACTATAAACTTTCTTTTTTCATTTTTTATATTTTGCATTAATTTTATTCGTGTTATTAATTGTTTTTTCATTATAGTAAAACTGTAAGAAGACCACTTAGCCACTTGTTGAAATCCTAAAGGATTTCAACGGGGGGCAGGATGTTTTGGTAAAAATCGTCTGCTTTCATTTATGTGAAAAAGCTCCAGTAAGAAATTGTATTATTCGTTACCATGGTAATTTATTCTTTTATGTTTTTGGCAGCATTCTATGTTTTGTTCTTAAGTTTTGTGTTTATTCGAATGTAAAAAGAGGATGGAATGTTGATAGCCGACCAATGGCTCGCATATTTCAGTGTGAAATAAAACGCATCTACAGTATACATTTGTTGTGTTTAAGAACCAGCGTGTGTTATTTTTTATTAGTGTAAAATCCGCTAAGACTATTTTTGGTACTACGAACATTTCATGTATATCGGGTTTTAGCCAGGAAGCTTGGCCAGTTCGGGTATTGCCCGCCCAGTTCTAGAATTGGCCAGGCTCCAGGTTTTGGACGCAACATAGAATTATAGAACTTTTTAAATTTGTTGAATTTAATTGAACTTGTTGAAAATTGTTTGCAATGTACATATATCTCTAACTTCTAAATAGTCAAAAATTGTGCGAAAATAATGATTGTTTGTAGAAAAATATTTTCATAAAATTAGATTGGATAAAAAATGATTTGTTTTTCCCTGAGTACTGTGACGTATATACATATATTAATACTATAATCTTGACTGATATAATTTTATTTATTTCAGGAGATTTTTCTATTTTATAAACATAATGAAATCTGCTATTGGGTTATTTCGTGGTAATTTACGTTACATTTTGAGCTATTTTCAGCAGTTTTAGTAATATAACACGCAAAAAAAATATAAATATTCAAAATGTAAATTTTATATGTTTTGCTAATTAAACTTATTCAAAGCCCAATTTAGATGAGAATTACCTAACTTTTATGTTATTTCTTAAATTTTGATAACTTTATTTACTATAGTAACTGCCATTACTGGAAAAGAAATGTAAGTTATTGCATTAAGTATAATTTTCATTATTATTTTTTAGATAATTTTATCCAAATTGATCCTTAGATAGGTATCATTGACAAGTCAAGTTAATTTTACATTTGACTATTTTTTAGTGATATATTACTAAAATTACTGCAATAAATTTTTCTATTCTAAATGTAACGTAAGTTACCATGGAATGATTCTATTACACTGCGATCATTTAAAAAAAAAAATTCTATTGACTTCGATTTTTCAGTTCTTTTTAGGTCGAAAAGAAAAAACATTGCTGATTTCAAAATTGCATATAGTTTTCTTCTATCGTTGATGAGCAGCTTGAATTATTCCACCAAGATTTAAAGTGCGTGGAAGAATGGTATCAAGGTAGATGAGATGAACATATGATGGCTTTTCTATTTTTCACTTTCAAGCGAGATAGTCCACAAATTAAACACTCCAGGAAAAGTTACAAATGAAACAATTTATCTTAATGTGTACTTTTTTCGTTTTCTAAAAAAACCCAAATTACTACAAGTATGAATACAATTTAATTTATCGTAAATATATACAGCGGTTGTATGGATAATATTTTTGATATTGTTTCTTTATTTTTCTTTGTATTTATATTAAGTATGATTTTCTATTGAGCCATTAAATCATCTGTAAATATTAAAGAATTCTTCCTGTCACTCAGATACAATTCATCCTAGAATGGTCACATTAAGATAAGCTGTATAGAAAAAAAAATGACTTGATAAAATAACACTTTTTTCAGCTTTATAATCAATACACTTTTTTACCTAGAAAACAGTAGAAAAATGGAAGTCAACAGAAATTATGTTAAAATTGCTTCACAGTATAATATCTTCGAAAATGAATGAATTTCGTAAATGGTTAAAACGTCAAAATATATCTATGATAATCTAATAAATTATGAAAAGCTTTTCATAGACACACAGCATAAAAACTGTATCCAACGTCTGATGTTTCATGCAATAGCTATCTTGAAATATTTTACCAAAATAACACTCGAAGACATTCACGAGCTATATTTAAACTAATACCAGCAATTTTTCATATATATATTTTTTTCTATATTTTTAAACGATTTTTTTTGCTCGGGGTAGCTGATGTTTATCCCTAATTGGGTAATTTATTCAACTTCATCATTAGCTATCTTATGCATTAAAAGCATAGATGATAATATTTCTTAATTATCCGGAATCTGATACAAGATGAACATGTTTTCAACCGGAATTTTTTTAACAAAATTTTCAGAAAGAAATTTAAAACGCACCTCATAGGAGGAAGAGACTTTTTTTATATATATATATTCAGGTTTATATATGCAAATGATTGAAAGCATTAAAAATATTGAAATGCAAACGAGAAATTTAAAATAAATGATATTATTATTTTAAGAGTAGCTTGTGTCTTTACATTTTTAATAACTTCTTTAGCAGTATTATTTACGCTTGCATGTTTTTATAAATAATTAGTCATCGAGAAATAGAGGACAAGCAGTAAACACATTTTTGTTATTAGTTCAGTTAGTGGATTTCTACTTCTATTCTTTTAATATCATCTACATCGCAGTTTTACAAAATAGATTTCAAGAAAAGATACTTTCGATAGTAAACAATTATAGTTTATACTAAATTTTTATGATGCATAAATATATTATTATTCTTAAAAACATTAAAATTTGCTACGATTTTCTTTTCAGAAAACTATCCATACATAAGACCTTAAAATTTAATAAAATTTCGATTGTAGTTCAAAAAGTTATTAATTTTTATGCCAATTTGTTGTGTAAATACTCACTTATATTTATAATAATACGAATGTTTTAAGCAAAAATTATAAACGAAAAAAATGAATGTAGATTTAATACATATTTTAATCTTGGGCATTTTATAGAAAAATTTCAAAAAAATGAAAAATGTGGAATTTCAATTTTGAAATGAGATTTATATTTTTATTTAAAGTAGGCTTCCCAAAATTTATTTACTTTACTATCGCTCAATTTTTGAAAATCTATTTCCATTCATATATTTCCCAGAACATCTTTGAAGAGTATTTCATATTTGGACATTTTTGATGCGGCTTGTGGCGAAAAAAAAATAAAAAAATAATAAGAAACTCTTTTTATTTATTGATTTCCGAATGTCAACAGTAGATTTTCATTCGTATTTCCTATTCTATTGACTATCTTTCGAAAAGTGAAGTGAAAAACAATATTACAAACACTTAACTTACAATTTTTTTCTTCGAATAAAATGATATAAAATTTTAATAAGTATTTTGTGTATTTGAAATATTTTTAGATAGGAATGCGAATTGTTACGAAAAATGATCGCCTATTTACCTTTGAATGAGGTTATAATCATATTGGAAATTTAATATTAATTCTAAAAAAAACCTGTTAAACTTATTAAGTTTAATTTAAAAAATACTACCTTATGTTTACAAAGGTATACCATTACAAAGCTATACCATGCCAAAGTACACTGTAAAAAAAATCTGTAACCTTAGTAATCTAAATTAACCGAAATCTCTTATGCTTACTAAAATTTTATGTGTACACTGTACAAGAAAATGATGTCAATCTACAAAACTTGTAAGCAAAACTAAAACCATCTGTAACTTTACAAAAGAATTTACTAAAATTTTGGTAACTTTACTAAAATTTTATCTATAATGCTCGTTGTCGTCACTTAAAAAGTTCTTGGAATACGATTTCCCAAAAAAATTCTTAGTAACCTTAAAATTTGTTTGATTCAAAGTGCAAATCTGTATCTGTTACATGAATTTTTATTGTTGCCGTTACATAAAAAGTTCTTGGAATACAATTCTACTAGAAAAATTTTTGTAACTTTCCCAATTTTTTTTTTTTTTTTTTTTTTTTTTTTTTTACAGTGTATAACATTTTAAAAATTTATTACATAAACAAACTTTTCAAAGAAAATTTAAAACGTACCTCATAGAAACAAGTAACATTTTCTTATACGTTCTTTCCGGTTTACGTATGCTTATTTTGGATCAAATTCCGGAATAATTAAGGGATGTTGGCATCTATGTTACGCTTTAAAGCTTTCTTTAGCGCTTTAGCTTTAAAGCTTTAAAATTATTGAAATGCAAACGCGAATTTAAAATGAACGATATTATTAATTTAAGAGTAGCCTGTGTCTTTACATTTTAAATTCCTACTTTATGAGACTTAATTACACTTGCATGTCTTTATGACTAGTCAATAATCGAGAAATAAAGGATTAGCGATAAACATATTTTTGTCATTAGTTCAGTTAGTACATTTGTATTTCGTTGTTTTTCAATGTCCCCTACATTGCAAGTTTACAAAATGGATTTTAAGAAAAAATATTTTCGATAGTAAACAATTATAGTTTATGCGAATTTTTTATGATGCATAAATATAGTATTATTATTAAAAACATTAAAATTCGCTACGATTTCCTTTTCAAAAACATATCCATACATAGGACCTTAACATTCAATTAAAATTCTATTTCATTTAAAAATATCATTACTTTTTATGTCGATTTGTAATGTAAATACTCACTTATAACAATTATGATACGAATTATTTTAAGAAAAAATTAAAAATTATAAACAACAACAAGAAAAAACCTATAGATGTAATACATTTTTTATCCCTGACGTTTTATAGAAAAACTAAAAAAAATTTAGAATTTTAAATTTGATATGAGATTTATATTTTGAGCACAAATTTATTATAAATTTATGCTCCTTCCTTTTTCGTCGGCAACAATGCTAGAACAAGTGAAAAACCAAAAAAATCGAATTTTGATTTTGCGTCTATTGCTTGCAGCATTATGTATTGTCGCTATTTGAAACTCAAACCAGAAATCACATTAACCTCTTCGTGACGGGAGCTTTTGATGAATTATTTAATGGTTTGTCACCGGTTTTTAAAAACACAAATTTGTGCCAGAAAATGGCAAAATGCTCCGATTAATTAATTGAAATTTTACAGTTAAATTTTACTGGTGGCTATAAACAAAGATTCTTAATCTTTTTTCGCTGGTCCCAAAGGGGTTAAAAAAAACTTTTGACACCTTTATAACCATCTTACATGAATTCTTTGAATTGTTGTTATTAGTTCCATGTTATGAATTTTAAAATCAGTTTGTCCATTTCAGGACAGCCGGTGTGTGAAAAACATTAGAAACATTGTAAGTATATCGAGAAAAAGTTACCAAGGTAAAATAATTCTATCTAACGGAAAGTTTTGAGTAATATATATGTGACATTTTAAATTGAGAATCTCGAAACATCTTCAACAGTTTCCTCTTTTTTAAAACACAGAGTCGTTGCAAGCGAGGAAAAATAAATAACTGTAGACGCTATATTGAACTCACATTGACTGCACCAAAAAATTTTATTCAAGTACAGGCGTATAGCATATAGTATACATAGCGGAAAATTCTCTGTTGCAAGCCGTCTTAAATAGAATCCACGAAAGAAGAAAAAAAAATATTCCATCATAAAAACATTATTCAGCAGTTCGTTCTACCAAAATCATCGGAAGAACAAGAAAGAATATCCGTCATCATCTCTTAGCTTTTCCTTCTTAAATCTAAAGACAAAACTTCTAGAATATTCTATAGTGTCTAACCATGATTTTCACATGTAAACAGAGTTCATGTCCAGCGTCGAGATTAATTTCATCCAGACGATACTTTTTATTTAAAAAAACTATTATTTAACTAATTTATAATCGAACTCAGAATTCGATTATCCTACAGACGATATTTTAAAACAAAAAGAAAAAAAATGAATTTATTGATACGTACAAATATTAAACGTTGAACGGGAGAAAAACCAAAAAATAAAAATAAAAAGAATGATATTTTTTGAAATGTATGGTTTTGGAATAAATTTAATAAGACTTTCTTAAAAAGGGTTGATAAAAACAGTGAAAAAATGTGTTTTATTTGAAATATTAAGTAATAAAGTTTAATTAAGAATATTTATAATTTAGAGCCATTTTTTTTTAATTTACGCAAATTGTAATAAATGTTTTTTAAGGCGAATTAAGAATTTATATCGTTTCCATAGAGATTAATAGATTAGATCTAGTAACAGGATTTTAATTTAATAAAT
This sequence comes from Maratus speculifer, assembly GCA_964019185.1. Classification (NCBI taxonomy): domain Eukaryota; kingdom Metazoa; phylum Arthropoda; class Arachnida; order Araneae; family Salticidae; genus Maratus; species Maratus speculifer. The sequence goes on from OZ025295.1 coordinate 227,415,604, forward strand.
TGAAGTAAGTACGGAATATTGTTAAAAGGAAATTAATATAGTATAAGGTTAATTTCAGCGAAGAAAAAAAATAAATTTGTAATATTAAACCCTCTTCCCAAAACTTTGTATGAAATTGATAGTTAAGTAAAACTACATGTTCAGACAACAGAAATCTAATAACTTAAAAAAGTTAAATTTTGGAAAAAACTGTCAAACCCAGGAAGCTAAGAGATGGGACAAAAAGAAAACTAACGCAATATAAAAAATAATAGCGATTAAAAAATAGTTAAGAACAAATTAAATAGAGTTAAAATTAGGTAAGAGCATTTCCCTGAAGGAAATACAACAATATTACAATATCACTTAACATTAGTAAGTGCATAGGAGATAATGTCTACAATAACAGTATAACGGACGGTTGCCCGTACTGGGGATTATTTGTGATGGCCGTGGGGGTGTGCTGGTTGATTGCAGACATTACTCGAGATATAAGTTAAAACCACAGTTTATTTAGACTGTTAGGGCTCAGGGTAAGTGGAGCTTTCAGTTCGTCAATTTTGATAACTAGTCACCATACTAAAAGATTAAACTCATAAATATACTCACAGCTCCGGCACTAGACTCAGTCGGGGCACTTCCAATCAACTTCTCACTTAGACTTCAGCTAAACTGCTAGATAAAAGCTTTATTAGACAGCCCGTGGCTGTAAAACACTCTTCATTATCTAAAACACTCGACGTAATAAAACTATCTCATACCACCTACCGCTGCCGGGTGGGAGCGATTGATACAAATGGTGAAACGCATCCTGAGAAAAGTTCTAGGTAGAGCTTTATTATCCTACGAAGAACTGCTCACAATTCTCTGTGATTTGTGAACAAGTTGTGAATGCTAGACCTCTAACATATGTTACTAAAGATGTGAACGATCTAGCACCGTTAACACCATCAATGTTTTTACAGGACATAAGGTCTTCAGATGTGAGAGATTTTGATGCAATTGACCCACAAGAATTAAATAAAAGAGTTAAGTATAGGCAACATGTTCGAGAACACCTACGAAAGCGATTTCGGTACTTCTAGGTTATCCCGTCGATCAATTTCGCCAAATTATACAAATCGCCAAACTAATAGCCAAATTATGCATGTTGCAAAATTTTTATTTTAAATAACGAAAAAACAAATAAATAGTAGAATATTAATACAAATATTAATAAAAAGTCGAAATAAAAATCACTTAATGACATTTTAAACACGTGAATCGCATTTAATGTCATTGAATGTGACATTCATGATCATCCATTATTGGCATTTAATCTTATAGTTTGGCGGTAATTTTTTGGTCGACGTGATAACCTAGAAGTACCGCGATTTCGTATTGAATATTTAGGATAATTGTGCCAGCAAAGTTCTTTGCAAAAGAATGTCAAGCAACTGACAATTGGTGATGTCGTTACTCGTAGAGTCTGATAAGAAACGTGCCTATTGGACTTTAGCCCAAGTGCAAAAACTTATTTCTGGTAAAGATGGCCACCCAAGAGTTGCACGATTAAAAACTAAAAATTGTGAATTTTTGAGACCTGTGCAAAAGCTGTACAATTTAGAGATTCCAGAAAAACTTTCTAGTGATCCAGTATAAAGAACGAGAAGTGGCAGAATAATGACTGTCCCAAAACATTATTGACTCTTAATACTCTTTGAACTAAAAACTTAAGTCTTATTTTTTAGTATATTTCGTATTGATAATTTGAATTTGTAATAATATGTTTAATTTTATTTGAATTTTGCAGAAGAAAAGGTTTATTTACCTGTTTTGAGAAAATGTAAGATAGTAAGAATTGTGTTGTCACTGTAATGTAAGTATTAGTCATATTTTATTTCATTTTATATTTTATTGTACCCATTGTTGAGTTTATCTGTCGAAAACTCAAGGTGGAAGAATGTCGCGAATTTGAATTATATTTTATAATTACTTTGGTGTCCATACTCTCATAGTGAGTCCATAGTCATGGTTTTGTTTTTTTTCGTACAAGCGATCACGAGCAATGATAAAAAAAAGTAGTAGAATTTTCTGGAATAAAATATGTGTTAAGTTTTTATCCGAAATGTTTGAAGCTTCGTTTCTTTTGTAAGATAGTTAAGTTCTTTTCACACGTTTAATTATAAAACGACGATGTCTATATTTTCGGATAGATTTTATAGCATCGACATCGCACTGTTTGCGATACTGCCATCGGAGATTTTGAAAGTTATAAGACTTCTTAACTAGATTGTAATTTTTGTCAATCCTAATTCTATTGTGAATTAAAAAATCATATTAGAAAGTAAACTACTAAAATATTTTCTAAAAACACTTAACAAAAATATTAAATAACTCCCAAATTTTTTAAAGATTAATTTGAGGATATTTTCAAGAAAATATTTCTTGACTTCCTGGTGCAAATAACTTTGTTGAAGATTCGGTTGTTATATTATTGTTAACAATGAGAAAGAAATTTAAAAATCAACCGTTAACAATAAAATAAGATACATGAATTTTTATACAGTAAATAAGCTGTCAATTTTTTTTTAAATGTAATAAATCGTAGCTGAAAAAAAATTATCAATGTTGTAAAGTCATAAATGTAAAATTTCAAACCTTTTCTTTTAAAACTTTTGTATGAAAAATATAATTTTCTAAAAGAATATCACCAAATTGCGTCCCTTATAGAAATTTAATCTTTTTTTAACTTCCGCAACTAATAGTTTCAGCTTAATTAGAAAATCTGTTGAATGCTTATCGTAAAAAAAAACAAATATTTGATCCTCAAACTCTTAGTGTGTAACCCTGTGAAAAAATGCATTACCTTATGAAAAAATTTACGCATTCATTTCTTTCAAATTCGTAATGACAGATCAGATAAAAATAATTTATCGAAAGGTTTTCTGTAATCAAAAGAGACAAAAAAAAGATAAGCTAAAGGATGTTCTTTCAGAACCAAACACTTTTTTAATTTTTTTTTCTTTAGATTTCTTTCATTCACATGTACGAAATGACTATATTTATAATTAATCATACAGGGGGGGTGGAGGTATTTTGTTTTTGAGAAAATGGCTCGAATTTTGTAACTTTTAGGACAGTTTATTTTAATCTTTTAAGTCTTGTCTCCATATGTATGTAAATTGTTCTAAAATGGAATATTAAAAATTAAAGAGATTAAAAATTAAAATATTTTGTATTCTTTTAAAAAATGTTCTTAGAACATTAAGAAAATATAAATAGAATTTAAAGTGCACGGAATTTATTCAAGGAAATATACGGGTGTTCTTAAATATCATATTTCTTAATAAGTATTTAAAAAGTTATGATAAGTCGAATCCATATGACTTTTACACTGTCGACAGAGATTTTGAAAAAGCATAAGACACCTTAAGCCCTTCCGGCGCGGACAAATTATGTTCCTAAAAATGAGAAATTATTGGCTGATACTGGAATTTACAAAAAACATTTTTAAAAATTAAGAATTCCCTGGTTTAAGCTGCCATTGTAAAAGTAAAATGTTACTAAAATATTATTGGTGCCGTTTGTAAGTTTGGAATTAGGAGTTGCCGGAGTGGTAACACTGCGCCGGAAAGGGTTAACTATATTGCAATTTTAACCAATCATGCATAGCGAAAATAAGATAATATGAATGAATATTTACACTGTAATTAAGCTGCCAAAAATTCTTCAAAAAATGCAATAATCCATAATTTAAAATATATACGTATATCAGTCGTGTATTACCAAATATCATTCACTATATTACAACTGTTATTTTAAAGAGAATTCAAAATGTTTCGATGACCTTACATCGCTTGTGCACTGTTGTCGTAGATTTTAAAAGGTATGAGACCTATGAACTATAATTTTAGTTATCGTAATTCTACTGGGAATTAAAACATTAAAAAATCCTATTAAAAAGTAGTCTACAAAAATATTTTCTAAAAACCCTTTAAGAAAAAAAATATTCAATTATTTACATTTTTTAACGATTTAATTGTGGATATTTTGAAAAGAATATATCGTTACTTTCTGCTTCAAAATGCATCGTTGAAGATTTGATTGTTATAATATATTTAACACTGAGAAATAATTTTAAAAATTAACCGTTCATATAACAATAAGGTAAGATATATGGATTTTTACACGGTAATTAAGCTGCCAAGAATTATGTAAAAAATGCAATTAATCATAATTGAAAAAAATACAATTATTGTAAAGTTATAAACGTAAAATTTCAAAGCATACTTTTTTTCCAAAACTTTCCTGTGATAAACATGTTTTCTAAAAGAATGTCATCGAAGTGCATCCTCCATTGAAATTTAATCATTTTTTAGCTTCCGCAACTAATATTTTCAGCTTAATTGGAAAACCTTTTGAATGCTTATCGTGCAAAGAAAAATGAATATTTACTCCCCAAACTCTTTATGCGCAACCCTGTGAAAAAAATGCATTATCCTTTGAAAAATTTTACGCTTTCATTTCATTCAAATTCCTAATGACAGATCAGATAAAAACAATTTCTCGCGAGGTTTTCTGTTATCAAAAGAGAGTAAAAAAAAAAAATAAGTTAAAGGAAATACATTCAGAAACAACCGCTTTTTTGTTTATATTTTTTCTTTTAATTCTTTTTCACTCATATGCAGAAATTGATTTAATTTATAATTAATCATAGACAAAAAATAACTTTTAGTTATTTTCTTTTTTTGAGGAAATAGTTCGAATTTTGTAACTTTGAGGAAATTTTTATTTAAGGTTTTAAGATTTGAATTGTTGATCTAATATGTTCTAAATTGATTGATCAAAAATTAAATAGACTTTTTAATTACATTTTGTATTTATATTTATCAATAAACAGCGAGTAGAAGACTGTAAATTTTATTTGTTATTTCTATATAAAAATGACTTTAGAATATGAAACAAATGTAAATTTCGACTATAATATTAAATAAATGCATGTCATATATTTGTACATATTGTTAGAATAACTGACCAAAGTCTTTATCTACGCCAATATACAAAATACGTTTTATTTAAAAAAAAAGTAATCATTGTTGTCATAATAGAAAGTAATTAAAGAGTCATATTAGAAAGTAATGTATAAAATATTTTCTAAAAACACTTTTTAAAAATATAAAAAAAAATCCCAATTTCATTAAGATTAATTTGTGGATTTTTTATTAGAATATTTTTTTTTACTTCTTGGTGCAAAATGAATCGGTGAAGATTGGCTTTTTATAGTACCATTAACAATGAGTAATAATTACAAAATTCACCTTTCATTTAACAATAAGTTAAGATACATGAATTTTTACACAGTAATTTGGCAGCAAAGAATTGTTGAAAATACGCAATAAATTATAATAGAAAAAAATATCATTATTGTACAATTATAAATGTAAAATCGTGAAACATTTTTTTTTCAAAACTTTCTTGTGATAAATATGATTTTCTAAAAGAATGTCACCAAAGTGCATCCTCCATTCGAATTTAATCTTTTTTTTTTAATTTCCGCAGCTAATATTTTCAGCTTAATTAGAAAACTTTTTGAATGATTATCGTGAAGAGAAAAACTGATATTTATTCCACAAATTCTTTATGCGCAACCCTGTCAAAAAATGCATTACCTTATGAAAAGTTTTACGCTTTCATTTCTTTGAAATTCGTAATGACAGATCAGATAAAAATATTTTCTCGCGAGGTTTTCTGTTATCAAAAGAGAGTAAAAAACAGAAGCTAAAGGAAGTACATTCTGAAACAACTGCTTTTTTGTTTATTTTTTTAATTTTAATTTTTCTTTCATGCACGTGCAGGAATTGTTTTTATTTATAATTAGTGGCGGACTAGAAATAACTTTTATTTATTTTGTTTGTGTGAAAATGGCTCGAATTTTGTAACTTTTATAGGACATTTTATTTTAAGTTTTTATGTTTTGAATTTCTGTGTATTTAAATTGATCTAAATTGAAATATGAAATATTAAAAAGATTTTGTAAACATATTTTGTATTTATATTTATTAGTAAACAAACAGGAAGATTTCTATATAAATTTGAATTTTTATTTGCAATTAAAAATGACCTTAGATTATTAAAAAATATATAATTTTCTATTAAAAATAGCGAATAAATGTATGTCATATATTTATAAATATTATTAGAAAAACTGACTATTAAGATTTTATCTATGTTAATATACAAAATAAGTTTTATTTGTAAATAGTAATCATTGTTGTCAAAATCGAAAATAATTAGAAAATCATATTAGAAAGTAATCTATAAAAATATTTTCGGAAAACACTTTTTTTTTTTTTCAAATTATTAAAATATAATCCAATTTTTTTATTGATTAATTTGTGAATTTTTTAATAGAATATTTTTTGACTTCCTGGTTTAAAATGCACTGTTTAAGAGTTGCTTCTTATAATATTGTTAATAATGAGAAAGAATTAAAAAAGATCAACCGTTCATTTAACATCAAAATAAGATACATGAATTTTTACGCAGTAATTAATCTGCAAACAATTGTTTAAAAAATGCAGTAAATCATAACTGAAGAAAATTAATCTTGTTGTAAAGTTATAAATGTAAAATTTCAAAACTTTTTTTTTTTAAACTTTCCTATGATAAATAATTTTTTCTAATAGAATGTCACCGAATTACATCCTCCATTGAAATTTAATCTTTTTATTAACTTCCGCAACTAATATTTCCAGCTTAATAAGAAAACCCTTTGAATGCTTATCGTGCAGAAAAAAACGAATATGTACTCTTTAAGCACCAACCTGGGGAACAAATGCATTACCTTTTGAAAAGTTTTACGCTTTCATTTCTTTCAAATTCGTAATGACAAATCAGATAAAAATAATTTCTCGCGAGGTTTTCTGTTATCAAAAGAGAGTAAAAAAGATAAGCTGAAGGAAGTGCATTCAGAAAGAACCGCTTTTTTGTTTATTAGTTTTCTATTAGATTTTTCTTTCACGCACACGTATGGGTAGACTTTATTTATAATTAATCATAAAGAAAAAACAACTTTTAGTTATTTTGCTCTTGAGAAAATGGCTCAAATTTTGTAACTTTTAAGACAATTTATTTTAAGCTTTCAAACTTTGGATTTCTATGTATTTAAATTGTTCTAAATTGAATGATCAAACAAACATTAAGTAGAATTTTTAATCATATTTTGTATTTCTATTTATTAATAAACAACCAGTAAAATGGCTGTAAATATTTTATTTTTTTTTCTTATAAAAAATGACATTAGAATATTAAATATATATATATGTTTCGACTAAAATAGCAAGTAAATGCATGTCATATATTTATAAATATCATTACAATAACTTACAACTAAGTTTTTATCTACGATAATTTACAAAATACGTTTTATTTATAAAGAGTAATCATTGTTGTCATAATAAAGTGCAATTAAAAAATCATTTTATATTATTATCATTAAATAATCTATACAAATATTTTCTAAAAACACTTTTTTTAATTACATTTTATCAAAAATTTCCCAATTTTTTAAACATTTAGTTGCGGATTTTTTTATAGTATTTTTTTTGAAATCCTGGTGTAAAACGCGTCGTTAAAATTTTGCTGTTATAAAATTGTTAACAATAACAAATAATTTTAAGAACCCACCGTTCATTTAAAAATAAGATAAGATACATTAATTTTTACACAGTAATAAAGCTGTTAAGAATTGTTTAAAAATGCAATAAATCGTAACTGAAAAAAAATATACATATATCATTGTTGTAAAATTATAAATGTAAAATTTCAAAGAGTTTTTTTTTTCAAGATTTTTCTATGATAAATATGATTTTCTAAAAGAATGTTACCAAAGTGCATCCTCTATTGAAATTTAATCTTTTTTTAACTTCCGCAACTAATATTTTCAGCTTAATTAGGAAACCTTTTGAATGCTTATCGTGCAAAGAGGAACAAATATTTATTCCCTAAACTCTTAATTGCCCATCCATGTAAAAAAAAAAAAAAAAATGCATTACCTTTTGAAAAATTTTACGCTTTCACTTCTTTCAAATTCGTAATGACAGATCAGATAAAAATAATTTCTGGCGAAGTTTTCTGTTATTAAAAGAGAGTAAAAAAGATAAGTTAAACGAAATATACTCGGGAACAACCCCTTTTTTTGTTTAGATTTTTTCATTTAGATTTTTCTTTCACGCACATGTAGGAATTGTTTTCATTTATAATTAATCGTGGTCAAGAAACAACCTTTAGTTATTTTGTTTTTGAAGAAATGGCCTGAATTTTGCTATTTTTAGGACATTTTATATTAAGCTTTTAAGTTTTGGTTTTCTATGTATTTATAGAATATTTAAAAATATATAATTTTCGAGTAAAATCGTAAATAAATGCATGCCATATATTTATAAATCTTATGACATTAACTGATCATTAATTTTTTTCATTAGTTTTACATTAATATATAAAATACGTTTTATTTAAAAATAATAATCATTGTTCTCATAATAACAAGTAATTAAATAATTATATTAAAATGTAAGCTACAAAAATATTTTCTAAAAACACTTTAAAAAAAATTTAATAATTTCCAATTTTTTAAAGATCAATTTATCAAGTTTTTAAAGAGAATATATCTTGAAATCGTATTGCAAATTGCATCGTTTAAGATTTGCTTGTTATCGTTATCGTTAACAATGAAAAAAATTTTAGAAATCCACCGTTCATTTAATAAGTTGAGGTACATGAGTTTTTATACAGTAATTAAGTTGCCAAAAATAGTTTAAAATATGCAATAAATCATAATTGAAAAAATATGTATCATTATTGTAAAGCTCTAAAGGTAAACTAATAAAACATATTTTTTTCTAAACAAATAAAAGATATTTGTTAAATTTTCCAACAATAAATATGATTTTAAAAAAGGATGTCACTAAAGTGCATCCTCCATTAAAATTTAACTCCATTAAAATTTAATTTTTTTAACTTCCGCAACTAATATTTTAAGCTCAAATTAGAAAGCCTTTTAAATGCTCAGCGAAAAAAAAAAAAAAAAAAAAAACGAATATTTGCTCTCCAAATTCTTTATGCGCAACCAAGTTAAAAAAAAAAAAAAAATGCGTTACCTTATGAAAAGTTTTACGCTTTCATTTCTTTCAAATTCGTAATGACAGATCAGATAAAAATAATTTCTTGCAAGTTTTCTGTTATCAAAAGAGAGTAAAAAAAGATAAACTAAAGGAAGTACATTCAGAAATAACCACTTTTTTGTTTTTTGGTTTTCTTTTAGATTTTTCTTTCACGCACATGTTGGAATTGATTTCATTCATAATTAATCATGGACAAGAAATAACTTTTAGTCTTTTTTTTCTTTTCTTTTTTTGGAATGGCTTAAATTTTGTAACTTTTAGAACTTTATATTTTAAGCTTTTAAATTTAGGCTTTCTATGTATTTAAATTGTTCTAGAATGACGTATGAAAAATTAAAGATATTTTTTAATAATATTTTATATTTCTATTTAATAATAAAATGGTAACATAGCTGTATAATTTTTATTTTTATTTATTAATTTTTAAAATGTTCTAAGAACATTCGAAAATGTGAATTAAATTTAAAATGCACTTAATTTATGCATGGACATGTGCAGTATATTATAAAATATGACATTTCTAAATAAATATTTAAAAAAATGATAATTAGAATCCACATCACTTTTGCATTGCCGTCCGAGATTTTTAAAAGGCATAAGATACCTTAACTATATTGTAATTTTAATAAATCATGCATTGTAAAAATATGATAATATGAATGAATTTTTACACAGTAATTAAGCTGTCATAAATGGTTTTAAAAAATGCAATATTTTATAATCGAAATAATATGCATAAATCTTTTGTGTATTACCAACTATCATTCAATGTATTACAAAGTTTCATGTTATTTTAATACGTATTCAAAATGTTACGATGAATCTACATCGCTTTTGCATTGTTGTTGGAAATTTTAAAAGGTATGAGACCTCTAAACTATAAGTTTAGTTAATCATAATTCTACTGGGAATTAAAACCTCAAAAAACCCTATTAAAAAGTAACTTACAAAGGTATTTTTTCACAACACTTTAAGAAAAAATATTAAATAATTCCCAATATTTTAACGATTTAATTGTGGATATTTCGAAGAGAATATATCTTGACTTCCTGGTGCAAAATAGATTGTTGAAAATTTTCTTGTTATAATATCTACAGGGTGAGTCATAAATATCGAAACAATAGGCTAACTCCTCAAATATTGCCCCTAGACCCATACTTCCAATCGCAAAAATTCATAAAAAAAGGTGAAATTTCCGATAAGATAAGTTGCAACTCCATGGGGGGTCTATTTGAAAAAATACGAAAATTAAATTTTTATACGGCCCCCGTAGAGCAAAATTCCCAATTAGGAAATTATTCCTTATCCATTCCTATATTGAACAAAACAAATTTCATCTCTGTATCTAAAAATCCCACAGAGATATTAAATACCAAAATCCTCAAAAATTCCTGACTTACACCACTTTTCCCTGCCTCTAAACTGACTCAATTTCAACGCTTGTTAGGGAACATTCACAAATGGCAATTTAATAAAAATCGGTGTAAGATACCACTTTTTCTTTGGACATAAAATAGCAGCGTATAGTATATTTTATGTCCAAATATACTATACGCTATGTGTATGTACTTTTATAGCTTTTCGTTTTTTATATTTATACTTTTTATTATTAAAGAAGCGCCAAAGGCTGTAATATATTTATTTTATCAATGAATCTCTATTTATATGTAAATGTTTCACTTATATTTTAATATCGTTAATCCATATCCCATGCGTTGGAGACTCTGAAAAATGTTATACACTAAAACTTTTTAAGACGGAATCACATAGGAAAGAAAAAAATACGTTATAGACAGATGCTCTCCCTAGAAGATGTAATTGGAGCTTATTTTCTTTTCAGGTACTATTGCATTTATTTTGCATGGATCAACATATTTTCCGTTTAAGACGGAATTTCGTCATAGGCAGATTTTTTTTTCACTGGTTTTATTGTATTTAATTTTTTTTTTAGCCTTTGAATAATCTATTTAAAAAATGAATTTTAAAGTTTTTTTTTTTTTTTTTTTGGGGGGGGGGGGTAAAATAAAGATTTCAAAACCTATATGTTTTTCGTAAAAAATTCGATTGAGCCGAATTTTAATATTTTTTATGCACGTATTAAGTCAGTCAGAGACAGTGATTTTAATATGGGTTTTACCGAGACCGGGGAAATTTCATCCAGAGTGCACCTAAGTTGAAGGAAGTCCCATCCTTTATGAAAAGTACGCTAGGCCCGGCCTGGCGGTGGCGGGTCTTCAGAAAAAAATAACATCTCGGTCCTGGCCCTACCTATGCCCAGAATACAGATTTTTTAACATCCTCTGGAGGACGATAAAAATCATGAAGTTGTCAGAGGTAAATTAAAAAAAAAAAAAAAAAAAAAAAAAAAAAAAAAAAAATTAACCTGCATCTTAGAAAAAGCATTTTTTAAAATAACTGACGGACATTTAAACAATACACTTCGTTTTTCTGCATAATGAATGTTTTATCCTCTATTTCTTGTCTTTAAATTATTAAATGTTAAGAAGTTTTAAAAGAAAACAGAACTTGAAACACGTCATTTTTGATTTTTTTTACATTAGTTTTGTTTCGGCAAATTTGAAAAAAATGTTTACTTTTGAAAAAATTTTTGCTTTTGAAAATATGATTTTTTTAAAAGTTATATTATTTTTTCAATAAACATTTTTAATAGTTTTAAATTAATATAAAAAAACCTTGGAATAAAACTAAAATCAGATTTTCATCTTTAATTAAATGGAAAGAAATTGAAATCCGTTAAATAATGTTACTAGTTATAACGATTTTTGATTGTCCCATTTAAACCAGTACTAACCACATGAAACTTTTATAAATTGTATGAGAAATTTTAGAATGTGATTTTCTTAGCAAATTATAAGGCCAACATCACAAAAAAAAAAAAGAAAAAAATCAAAAATTCTAAATCAAGAAATAGATTTTTTACGCGTTTTCTAGAACTGTTAAAGTAACAATGTTTTTTGAATTGTGCGCATTTCAATTTGTGTCTAATCCCTTAAAACCTGATGAATTTTTTAAACGGCTATAACTTTGCGAATTTTGGAGATATGAAGATGCAACTTTTTGTGTCTTATTCAGGACTGAATAAGGAAAGTTTTCCTAATTGGAATTTTTGTCCTACGGGGGCCGTATAAAAATTTAATTTTCGTAACTTTTCAGCTAGACCCCCCATGGAGTCGCAATTTATCTTATCAAAAATTTCACATTTTTTTATGAATTTTTGCAATTGGAAGTATGGGTCTAGGGGCAATATTTAAGGAGATAGCCTATTGTTTCGATATTTATGACTCACCCTGTATAACAATGAGAAATAATTTTAAAAATAAACAGTTCATATAACAGTAAGATAAGATAGATGAATTTTTACACACTAATTAAGTTGCCGAGAATCACGCAAAAAATGCAATAAATCATAATAAAAAATACTATTATTGCGAAGTTGTAAATAAATAGCTTTATTCGGGCGCTTTAGACCGCTCGGCCATTTCGTCTGCACTCTGTTCAGCGAAATTATGCAATGATTTTAATTAGCAAAAAATCATTAAGTATTAGTTTTTGCCTAATTACTAAAAAAGTACTGAATCAATTTGATGAAATGCTAATCTAAACAATTCTCGAATCCACAGGAACACATACACAAAATTTCATTAAAATCGGTCCAGCAGTTTAGAAGGAGTTCAGTGACAAACACACATACAAAAGATTTATATATATATACAGATATGTTTAAATAGGAAATAAATCATAATCACTAAAATAGGAAATAAATCATATCGTATATTTATAAATATAATTATAATAACTGGCAATTAAGATTTTATCTATGTTGTCATATGAAAAATACGCTTTATTTATAAATGGTAATCATTGCTGTCACAGTAGAATGTAATTTAAAAACATTAAAAAATAAAGTAGAAAAATATTTTCTAAAAAGCACTTTTTTAAAATTGATGAAAATTTCCCAATTTTTTAAGATTTATTTGTGGACTTTTTAGTAGAATATATTTTGACTTCCTGATGTAAAATTCGTCTTTAAAGATTTGCTTATTATAACATCGTTAACAATGAGAAATAATTTAAAAACTCCACCGTTTGTTTAACAGTAAGATAAGATACATGAATTTTTACACAGTATTTATGCCGCCAAGAATTGTTTAAAAATTGCAATAAATCATAACTGAAAAAAATATCATTGTTATGAATGTAAAATTTCAAAGAATTTATTTTTCAAGATTTTCTAACAGAATGTCACCAAATTGCATCCTCTTATTGAAATTTAATCTTTTTTTAACTTCCGCAACTAAGATTTTCAGCTTAATTAGAAAACCTTTTGAATGCTTATCGTGAAAAGAAAAACGAATATTTACTCACCAAACTTTTTATGCGCAACCTCATGAAAAAAATGCATTACCTTTTGAAAGGTTTTACGCTTTCACTTCTTTCAGATTCGTAATGACAGATCAGATAAAAATAATTTCTCGCGAAGTTTTCTGTTATCAAAAGAGAATAAAAAAGATATTGTAAAGGAAGTACACTTAGAAACAACCCCTTTTTTGTTTAGATTTTTTCTTTTAAATTTTCCTTCCATGCACATGTAGGATTTGATTCCATGTATAATTAATCATGGAACAGATAACACTTTAAGTTATTATTAATATTATTTTTTTTTTGGCTTGAATTTTGTAACTTTTAAGACATTGTATTTTAATGTTTTAATTTTTGGTTTTGTATGAATTTGAATTGTTCTAAAATGAAATACCAAACATTAAATAGATTTTTTAATCATATTTTGTATTTCTATTTAAAAATAAACCAGTAAGATGTTTGTAGAAATTTTATCTTTTATTTTTTAATGGCATTAGAATATTAAGAAAATATAAAGTTCAATTAAAAAGAGCAAATAAATATATGTCATATACTTATAAATATTATCACAATAATTGACCCCTATACACGTTACCAATTTTATTCTTGTTAATATACAAAATACATGTTAATTAAAAGATGTAATCATTATTCAGACAATTGCACTAACGTAAATGTTTTATGAAAGAAATATAACAAGATAAATGTATTTAGCGTTGGAAGATAAAAATGATTGTATGTGTGACTGAATTATGACTCTTTTTAAAAAATTAAGTCATCCAGCTAATTTTCTATTTCTATAAAAGAACTGCTATATTAATAATATTTTTCTATTTAGAAGATTTGCTTTTTTTACACAACAATTTGTATTTGGAAATTTACTTCTGTTAAAAAACTCATGCGTAGAACTTAATATTTTCTTTCTTCATTCAATTCGAGAATATAAATTAATTGTATTCTTGCATTCTTTTTCAAAAAAAAAATATATATATATAAATTGTAACATATAACTGTTTTTTGTTTAGAAGAAGTCACCCTTAGACTATGCTTCATTGACAGACAACTTTGGACGATTCAATGCTGCTGAAATTTCTGGAACATTCTTCCCTTTCGATTTCAGCTTTCCTATTTCATTAACCTCATCTAACTGTATATTTTTAGCTCGCGGCATCTTCACTAACTGATGCCATATTGAGGCATACTTAAATACTTCAGACATTGACATCATAACTTAAAATTTTGCATTTTACCATGAGCAGTTGGCAAAAAATCAAAAAAGTTTCTAAACTTTTGCAATTTGCAAATTTTACTTTTTTTAGTTAAATTAAATATTATCTTATATTATAACCATTATTTACATCCTAAAATGTTTAAAATATATTTAAAAATAAGTATAGTCAATTGTAAAACTCAAGCGTTCATATTTTTTTATTTAAAGGTTAAATAACACCATTGTCTAAACTTTTGCTGAGAACTGTATATTAAATTTATTTTGGTGTCCTTAAACTTTTTACACAGGCAAAAATAGTGGAATTTTTTTTGTACAGTTACTTTATTTTCATAATAAATACTCACAGATTAATTTTGTTTACTTTCTTATTAGCTTTACAGCTTGATGATACATATTATAAGAACAAATATTTCATTTGTTTTAAAATTTATAGAAAACAAAAATTTCTTTCACTGCCCTTATAGTTTTTACACGCAGCGTAAAATCTTATTTGTGTAATTAGATAATTTTAAATGAATGTAAGAATTCTATATTTCACCCTTCTGAGTTTACTTAAACCCCTAATTTCTTTTAGATGTCTCATAGACCTGCTTTTTATCCATTTTAATTATTTATCTTGTAATTTTCAACAATAGTGTTAGACTTCATATTTAAAGCGAAATTTGGAAGACTTTACACAAAGGCATTATAATTGATATATAATCCCTCTTTATGCTTATTCGTTTATTAAAATTATATTTATTGTACTGCTAGCAATTTTTATGCTGTCTCTCATCTTCCCCCCTTAATTTAAATTACAGAAATTTAACATTCCGTAGAATCTGAAAACTATTTCGAATTCATTCATTGCGTAACGTAAAATGTAATTCATTGTAATTAGATAATTTTAATTAAGTTTCCGAAATTACTTTTTGCAACTATACATCGAATATGAGAATGCTAGATTAGATAGACCCTTCTAGTTTTAGATTAGCCCCTAAATTATTTTAGTCATCTCACAAACCGCTACTTTTTAAATATTTTCATAGTTTAACCTGAACTTTTTGTTTAACTACAACTACAGGGTAATTTAGTTTTATTTGAGACCTATCGTTGCAGATTTTTGAAAAGGTGAAAATTATTTGCAATAGTTTTATGAGAAAAGTATATTACAAAAACAGTATCAGGTCAAATAATCGAGATTTTATTCCTGTTGTATGGTATTTAATTTCTTTCTTACTGATTTCATAAACCTGGTCATAAAGATCTTTTTAAATACATGAATTTTAAACTCAGAAATAAATCCTTTCAAAAATTTAAAGTATATAAGTTTACTGTTGAAAATATTCACTACTTAGTGTTAATAATAATTAAAAAAATATTTTTTTATAATAATTTTTAATTATTTTCAAGTCTGACCATCTTAAATGTTCAGTTTTTATATACTTGATACATATATATATATATATATATATATATATATATATATACTTTTTAAACGGCGTCGAATAAAATTGTTTTGAAGATATTTGCAAATTTTAAAGAAAATTCAAATGCAACATACATTTTTTTCGTAATTTAATCATTTTATAAAAGTAAACTTTACACACTGAAGCACTATTTTTTTTTTAGAAAAACGATGTTATTGAATAAAATGTATTTTAAACACAAGAAGAAAAAATAGAGTTATAATTTTTATTTCATGTTTATTTTCTTCTGTAAGAAAAAAAAAAGATATGATACGAAACTCTTTTAAATCTAATTAATTTATCGGTTTAATGATGTAAAAGAAATTTTAAAAGTTGTATAAAATAGACCAGAAGATTTTTAATTAAATAAAGCATAGTCTAAAATCTGTTTCTTACTAAAAGTTTACCTAATGAAAAATTCATTACTTCAAGATTCTTCCATGTTTTTTCTTAGAAGTTCTTTGTAAGTGTTTTTAAAGCATGCAGAATGAGTTTTAATATTATACTTTAAAAATTTTATCACAAAGAATTCTTACGATATTAAAGTTTTAGGAATTTTCATTAAAAAATATCATAAAAAATCAATAATCGGATTTAATGAAATTCTATTTAGTTGCTTAAATTACATTAATTCATCAATTTAAAAAAAATACATTAATAATGTTTTAATCAATAAAAAGTAATTGTTAGCTAACAGACAAAATTTTAAAACCTGAGCGCTAATCTGCCTAAAGGTTCTGTATTTACGTACGTATGTATGTATGAACATAAAGTGATAACTCTTGACAGAATTATTCGATTTGCCTAAGAATTTATATATAGATTCATTCAGTTAAGATGCTTCCGTGGTTAGTTTTGAATGTTAATTAAGTATGAAGTACGGTAACATTGGGGGGACTAATCACCAACTTAACATAATTAAATAGTTTCAGGCAGAATTATCCGATTAGCTTTAAATTTGGAATATTATTTTATCCTGATAAGGGCATCATGCATTAGATTTGACGTTCATTGGTTAGGTATAAATGAGAGGATAATGCGGAATAATCTATTTTTAATTTAGATAAATTATTTTTTCATGCAAAACTAAGTAATTTCCTTCAAGCTTGCTCTACTGCTTTATTTTGATAACTTGCTTCTCTGATTATTTTAAAGGGTTCTTTTTTCCCATTTGAACTACATCGACTTGTATTATACGATACAAGTCGTATACGTTTTTGACAAGATAGTAAATAATACTTAAAAAAGGAAAAATATCCTTTAGACAGTTCAAATTTTTACATGTAGCAGTCACGTTTATCAGTATGTTTATTAAAAATTCCGAAAATGATTATTGTTTGCTGTCGACAATGAATATTTCTAAATCTTTGTGGTTTCCGCATTTTGTATGTTCCATTGTATTGATCCTGGAATATTAGTGTTTTACCCGTGGCGTACGTGATATATAACTTTGATATGACGTAAGCCACGTTTTGATTATCATAAAAATGGTGTTGTTACAGATTTTTATTAGTTCAAAGGAAAATATTCGAACATTTTGCTTCGGGCAATGGATTTTTTTTATGATATATATATATATATATATACAAAGAGAGAGTGAGAGAGAGAGAGAGAGTTATCCTGTATCATTGTGTGTTGAATTGTAGTATTATAAAATTATTATATATATTGACAGACTGAAGATATTGTACTTGCACAGTTTTTTAACAGAACTGGAAAGAAATACATATCGTAATAAATTTACTCTTTAATGAAATTACTTCAGATTCAAAAACATTTGCATTTATTTGCATCACTAATTTATTCAGTAAATTTTCAATTGTTAATATAATTTTCAATTGTTGTATAGGAAATGGAATGCATCACTGTAACCGTCTGTTTGCAGAATGCAAAACTAAAATCAAATTTTTGCTCCCATTTGTAGGAAAATTTATTTTTATTCCAAATCGTCTGCAAATCATTCGTTTCACTGGAAATCTGAATTGTATTAGTGGGAAATATATATGTAATATTTCAAAAATTTAAATCGATACTGAAATTATGGCCAAACTCGTTTTGCTATTTAAAATTTTTCTCCTTCATTTGGAGAAATTATTTTAATAACTTGAATAATTTTTAACAAAATTTTCTAATGAATTATTGAGTATTTATTTGAACTATTTACAAAAATACGTTAAGGAGTCTTGTACCTTTTAAATTCGTTAAAAAATCAACAAAAACATTGAAGGTTTAAATTAGCATATCTCCATTATTTTTTTAAGTATGGACATGTAATTTTGGGTTTTGATTAAACAGATTATGTTTTTTAATATAATACTACTAGATACTGACTAGTCTTTTACAGAATTTGTGTAATATTGAAATTAAAAGATGTATTTTTTTACTCTGTAATTCATTGCTCGCACGATATCTTGGGAAGGCATGTATGGATTGTTATGAAAGTAAGTGTAGTTATTAAACAGATATGTGTGTTTAAAATGATCTACTTTTAAGTATTTAGAGTGGTAATAATTTTAGTTATGACTAGTTTTATCGATTAAAAAACATAATTTTTTGATTTTCTAAACAAAAATATTGATTTTTATAGTTATCGAAATAATTTTGATCTAAGAGTAGTTCATTTTAAAAATATATATATGCCTATTATATGCATTAAATTTCATAAAAATCCACACATACGTTCTCAAGATGTCATGCGCGCAATGACGTACGGAGTGAAATAAAGAAATTTTTTTAATTCAACAGTACACAAATTCTACAAAAGACTAGTCAGTATCTAGGATACTGTATTAAAAAACATAATATGTTTAATCAAAATCAAAAATTTTATGTTTATACATAAAAAAATAAAGGAGTTAGACTAATTCAAACATTCAATGTTTTTACTGATTTTCAACTAGTTAAAAAGGTACTATACCCCTTAAATGAATTTTATCATGTATTATCACGATGAAGTTTTAATTTAAGTGTATATTGTTATAGATTTTAACAATTATAGTTTTTTTTTTTTTGTTGTTTGTTTGTTACTTTGAAATCATCCTATGTGTCTGTAGAATCAATGTGCGATACATTCAATGTTCATGAATATAATTTGAGTATTATCTACTTTTTTATTACTTGAATTCAAAATGAAAACAGAAAAGCTTTAAAGTAAGATTGTCTATAATAAAGAATGAAAATATATATTTCCTGTTATTTCTTGTTGCATTTTTTTTAAATGTAGTACTTTGAAATTTGTTTCACTCGGGGATAATAAACATTATGCACATTACTTCGTTGAATTTAAAGATGATCTAAACTGCTCTACTAGACAAACTCACAGCATTTTTACACATTTACAATTTTTTTAATTAAATACATAAAATTGAAAGGGCAGACTATTAAAGCGATTGCGAAATGGTTTGTCTGTTCTATATTTTGATCAAAAAATTAACTACTGATTTATAAGCGATTCTTATTACATGAGAAACACTTTTTTCGCCGCTGTTTGAATTCTTCATTTGCACAGACATTAGGTTCAAAACTTTCACTTTGACAATATTTTCTGGAATATCTATTGCGTTTGCAATAAACTTTAAAAGAATGTGATTAGACAGTTTCTGAACAACAACATTTACTATTTTCATATATTTCTGAATAAAAATTCAGTAAAGCATATGATATAAAGTTGTCCTTTTGGATTTAAGAACAGCCTTAAGATAGTCAGCAAATTACGGTTAAAATAAAAAAAATAACCATATTAAAGGTTTAAAAATCATGATACACTAATTTTGAAGGAATAAAATTATATTTCTGACAAAATTACGTATTTAATTAAAAATAAAAACTATATACTTAAGTTTTGTATGTGATAATATCTTAGAAGAACTTTAAATGTTAGTTGAATAAATAAATAAATAAATACAGTTTTTATTGAGAACTTAAATGATCTCATATCTTTTAGAAACTTCAATACAAATTTAAAAATGATTTAATTTCAAGTTTTCATAAATTGTTATACACGTATTAAAATTGCACAAATATCTGAGATATATTTAGCTCATATTTATGTCTTTATAAAATGTAAAAATAAGCATTTATAATATAATAAAAAATACAGTACAGTTAACAATACAGTTTTTTTCACACGGTATGTTACGGCTCGCACAATAACCTAATTAACAATAAATAAATAAATTTAAAAGTTATGTAAATATGAGGTTGAAGTTTTAAGTCTAACTTACATTTTAAGGAATGAACTAATAATTTTCAGTAAATGTTTTAATTATGTTTTAATCATTTGTTATTTGTTATTATTTTCATTTTTCAAATTCAATTGAATTTTAAAATAGTTTCTGTCAAGTAATCTATGTATTATTATTATTATTATTATTATTATTATTATTATTATTATTATTATTATTATTATTATTATTATTATTTTACATATAGATTTAAATTTATTTTAGCATTAGTTTTATTTTTATATTATGTTATGCTATCGTGAGGACTGTAATATGCCACACGAAGAAATTTTGAATATTTTTTGTCATATAAGCGTTTTTTTTTTTATATTTTATAAAGCCTTAAGTATATTTTTAATATGTTACAAACTTTTAGCAATTTCAACATGTTTTTAAAAAGTTTTGAGAACTTAAAATCACGTGAATTTTAAAATGGAGTGGAGATTCTAATTTTTCGTCTAAATAAAGTTCTACAAAATATAAAAAAAGGTATGAAGAGTTAATTAATGCAGAATAAATGAAAAACAGTATAAAAGAAGTGCTAAGAAAAAAAATTCAGCCTTTTCAGATTTTTTTTTCAGAAACTTTAGAATAAATACTCATTTTGTAACAATTTTCTAAAGAGATTTTCATTATTATTTTTTTTTCTGAATGTCTATCAAAAACTCACCATTTACTTAAAAATCTACTGTTTTTTTTTTTGTTAACTTTTAAGCGAACATACAAAGTATTAAAAATATTTAAGAAAAGAAATTAAATGTGTAATCAGTCTCTAGATGTTAAATTTTTCGTGAAAGAACATTTTGTTTTGCATTTTTGTTCAATGGAAATAGAGATAAAAGAAAGGCCACATGTCTGTCTGTACAGAAAGCTTGAATTAAATATCAGAACGACTAAGATTATTAAAAAGTTTTATGTGGACATTTTTTTTTTATCTCTACAATTGTTCATGCCGTAAGGCACCAGCGGATGCGAAACAAAGCTTAAACAAAGAACAAAAGACTTAGGAAAAAATGAATAGTAAAAGTATGATTACAATATGTAAATATCTGTGTATATCATTGTTTATCGTTTTTTCTAACGAAGTTTGACCAAATTGTCGATAATTTGCGAAAATCATCAGAAATAAACGATAATGGAATTACGACTGTATATGTTTTAGCATTATAAGTTATAAGTATTTTAAATTTTAAGAAAAAAATATTGTTAAAAATTTAGTGCTACATTAATAACTTTAGTTATTTGTTTCTTTTTGTTACCTTTAATCTAGCGTTATTGTTTCTGTTATAAAAAAAAATAATTTATAAGACAAAATTTCTTAAATGAAGAAATCATATAACATATTCAGGGTTTCATTTCTTTTCTGCAATAACTACATTTTAACTACATGCCTGAAAATATTCATCAGTTGTCTCTTCTTGTAAACCGGAGTGATCAAGTCCTTCAGTACTTGCTTCCAAGGTTATTTCCTGTGCATAGGATACCCTTTTTTATTATATCTAATAGAATGATTTTTGGTGTTTGGATACTCAAAAAATCTATAATTTCTGGATACATGTGCATCCTAATTATTATGAAAATACACACATCTTTATTCTTATCCACAATAATGTACAATTGTGTCTAAAAACTGTGAAGAAAAATCTTTAAGTTCTACATTGGAAAAATTAACGTTTTTGAATAAAGAAAACAAAAATGAATGCTTTTAATTTATTTTTTTATTACTTTTTAAAATTAACGACAATTTAACACTTTAAATATCCTTTCTCATGATTAAGAGTAAGTATCATGAATTTCATTAACAGATAGATAGATAGAATTCTAAATTTTTTTTCTGTATTTTTTCCGTTTAATATGGGTGGAATATGCTGACACCCCATACCCGTTCAGTTGTTACATTTCACGGCGCCCGTCCTGCCGTGTTGTTTCAAGAAAATTTCACTAATTCAGTTATTTAGAACAATAAACGTTTATATACGCAAAAACTTCTCATAAAACTTTCGAAAATAAAATGAAATCAATAAAAATATTCTAAATATTTATATAATATGAATCACCAAACTATGAATGAGAAAAAAATAAATCGATTTAAATACTTTAAAAAAAGTCTTTTGCTGTCATTATAAATTATAGTTTCTCGCAAGACAATACCTACACAATCAATCTTCATTTCCATTTATTCAATATATAACAGAATTTAGAAAAAAAAACCACAATAGAAAAATTAGAGTGATATTTTAAACAAATACAGCGCATTAATACATAAATTTACAAAACCTGTATAAATGATAATATGCACTCTAAAAAAAAAAAACTTGTGAAAAAAAATATTACACAACTGACTGGTATCTTTATGTTTTAAAGACTTTATCCTGTTATTTCAGAAAATTTCCTACTTTTGATTAGTGAATTTCAGGATATTTTGAATTTAAATTACTCGAGATTTTGCTGATTTAAGGAAAAAAGGATATACATGAAAATTACATTTTCTAAGAAGAAAAAAAGGCAGATATCGACAGAATACCCGTGTAATTTTACGAAAATATAGATTAAATTGAAGATTTTAGCTTAAATTTTAGAATTGATGGGTAAAAATGTCAGTATTTTGAGGAAAGATGGGCAAAGACATGGAAATTTCCGTGCTTTAATTAAAAAGAAAAAAAATTGAATTAATTAATTTTAACATTTAATACCAATAATTAAATGTTAAATAAAAAATATTATACAGGCATACATACAATAAATGCAATAAACCCAACTGGAGTGAAAAATTAGTCACAGCCAGGAATTGAACCCAGGGCCTCAGCATTGCGGACCCAGTTATCGGCAGGACTAAGTCAGTGGTAGAGCAAAAGCATACATCCGCTGTGGTCCCTGATTTGATAACCCTAATCGCATGCATGATCACAGTGACGTCACTGTGAGTCTCTTTGGTCACATCACAACTGTGACCAATATGCCACCACTCAGTGACGTCACATTGTGACTGAGATGTGACTTTCTTAAAAATCTTTAGAAATTTATAAATATCCTTCAAAACATATTATTTACTTAAAAAAACATGTTTATGGCAATTTAAATATCGTCGCTTTTGTCACAGTTTCGTCACAATGTTAATGTCAAATTAGTCACAAATGACACATTTTTCACAAATTTGTCACATTGTGACCACTTTGTGAAACGTCACAAAAGAACTCTTAAACGGTCATAACGACTTCACATTTTAGTCACTGTGACTTCACATCGACGTCACTGTGACTTCACATCGACGTCACGCGACGTCACATCGACAATCTATGGTCACAAAATCACAATGTGACTTCACAACGATTATGCAGTGACGTGACCATGCTTTACGGGAAATGCCTCTGGCTATTTTTACACTTCAGTTTTGCTTTGCTTTTTGTATTTATTGTATGCATGCCAGTTGAATATTTGTATACATCTTTAACAAATAAATTTGCTAGTTATCAAATAAATGTGCAAATAACAAATAAATTTGCTAGTTATATGCTTCTTTAGATAAGAATATTTGGTATAGTTTTACAGATGCCTTTAAACATTTTTCATAATACCATGTTTATAGTTTTGAAATTTATTTCACAAATATATTTTTAAAAATTGTTAACAAAATTCAATGAATAGTTTTAGAAGTTACTTATAAGTATGAGTTATTGACTGATACCTAACCAAAAGTTTTTTTGAAAGAAAAAAAATATATATCCGTAAGCAAACTAGTAAACAAATAATATTGTTAAATTTTGTTAAATAAATAAATAGATAAATAATTTTTTCAAAGGAAACTTCACCTGTTTTTTCTCTTTTAATTTTAAATTAAATAAAAAGTGTATCCTTAACCTTCCTTGCGACAGACATATCCATTCTAAATTATTACAGAAAAAAAAAGTTATATTGATAACATTGAAACGATTATTACGAGTATTTTAGTTTTGCGTTTATTTATTAATATCTAACCTTTATTTTATTTTATTTTATTTTATTTTATTTTATTTTAGATAAAAGCAGGTAATGTTTTTTCGTTGTTAAATTTTAGGAATGTATTTTATTTCTCCAAAACAAGTCTTTATCTTCAACTATACCACACAATTAAATTAAAATATTACAATCATATTTTTGTGGTTAAAAAAGGGATAGATATACCGAGCATGGAATAAGTATTAACATGCTTTTACATGAAAGCAACAGGATATTTTTTATTTCAAATGCTAATATTTTACTAAACATTTCCAAAATATTGTTGTTTTCAGTTCAGAATACGGATGTCTAAATCACATCTGACTCCTTGTGATGTCCGCTTTTTATTTTTTTCTGATTGTTATAGGGAAATATATGTTTAATCTATGGCGTACGTAATATGTGATTCTGTTGTTAAGCAAACCACATTTTGATCATCATAAAAGTGATGTTTTACAGTTTTTTTTAATTCAATGGAAATATTTAAACCTTTTACTTTGAGCAACGGATGTCCGCATTTTATTTTTGTTATTTTATTTTATTTTTCTATATATAATTTTTTTCTAGACTGAATAATTGAATTTATGTTATTTATCGGGACATGTAATTAAAAATTGGTTTCCTTTTATATATAAACATTAGTACACTGTTAATTTAACAATTCTTCGCGATATATATTTTTTTGTTTTCAGCAATTTAGAATCTTTTTTTTTTTTTTTTTTTTTTTTTTGAAAAAAATGAAGTTATAAGATAATTATAGATTAGTTTAAAAAACTATATTTTCAAATGTTCATTCTAGTTTTTCAAAATGCAATATTTTAAAATATAAAATATTATGTTTGTCAAAACTCATTTTAAATAATAAAAAATATGTACTTTTTTTTCACTGTCAAGCATTATCCTTTCATTCGATATTCTTTTAAGTAGCTATGATAGACTACAAGTATAACAGAAATGTTATATGCGACATTTCTTTCTGTAAGTCTGTCAGACGAATAAAAATCGAATTAGTGACCCTTGAGAATGAATCCATGAAAAAACATTCATTGAGGTGAAACAAGGAAACGTTCTTCACTTATTAGTTTAACGATTACTCCTTCAATGTGTGCGTGGTACCTGGACATGAATGACATCAATTACGATTGTTAATCTTTAGAATGTGATTCCTTAAGGAATTACCTTTGTTTTCAACAAGATTAAGTTTTATTGATCAGAAAATGATTAGGAAATGCAGCTGAACAATAAAAGAAAATAAAAAGACGAAAAAATCGCTGTTTTTATTTATATATATATATATGAATTGATATTCATATGAGAATAAGTTAAGGAAGAATTCTTGAAGATGTTTATAAAATACTGTAAAATTATAACATTCAATATATATTACAACTTTCTAATAATTTTTGCGCTTTATTATACGTAATTCTTTTAGGAAAGAAATTTTTATTTTAAATTATTTTATGTTAAAAATAAAAAATAGAAAAGACGCAAAAAGTATTGAGCAAATAATAATAGTTATTTTTATCACCAAATACTTAAACATAAACGAAGACATATACTAACATTACTACACGCAAATAGCAGAAAAAGTATTTCTTAAAAATAATACTCCATCAAAAGACAAATAGGTTTAATCCGCATAAAGTCATGGCTTGGGGTAAAAAAATCTGCGTTTTTTTTTTTTTTCTTAAAGCGTTATTTCTTCATTTAATGTTTCTTTAAACAGATTAAGATTACTAGAACAATAGAAATGTTTTAGGAGATTTTCCTTTCTGTAAGTCTGAGAGACGAATAAAAATCGAATTGGTGCCCCTTGAGAAAGAATCCATGAAAAAACGCTCATTGAGGTAAAACCACGAAACATTCTTCATTTATTAGTTTAACTGTTACTTCTGCAATGTGTGCGAGTTCCTGGACGTGAACGACATCAATTACGATTGTTAATCTTCAGAAATTAGTTCCTTTAGGAATTACCTCTGTTTTAAACAAGTTTAAGTTTTATTGATCAGAAAAAGAATAAGAAATGCAGCTTAAAAAATGTATTCATAAGAAAAATGAAACTCATTTTCGATGTTTACGATTTTAATCCTTTTGTGTCCGATATTTTTTTCGGTTTTTAGAAAAACTTACTTTTATGTTAATAACATTAACACTAGCTATCCAAATAGATTAATTAGTGTTTAACGAATATTTCATTGTCTGAAAAATAGCGAATGTTTTTTGTGTATGTGTACTATTCATTAAACATTCATATGACAATAGGCTAAGAATGAATTTTT
The DNA here is from genome assembly GCA_964019185.1 of Maratus speculifer. NCBI lineage: Eukaryota > Metazoa > Arthropoda > Arachnida > Araneae > Salticidae > Maratus > Maratus speculifer. Next base: position 227,442,283 of record OZ025295.1, read on the forward strand.
GGATATATTTAGAAAATACTGTATTACAAGAAGATTCAACTCATATTACAAATTTCTAATGATTTTTGCGCTTTATTACATATGATTTTTTCAGGAAATTAACTTTTATTTTAAATTTATAAAATAAGATATATTTGTCTAAAATAAAAGTATCGTAAACCGCGCAAAAAGAACTAAGCAAATAATAATTATTGTTTTTATTACTAAATGCCTAAGCATGAAGGAAGTCTTAATGCATAGACATACACTCAAGAGCCAAAACATTGTGACCACCTGTCAATAACGAGTTGTCCCACCTTTGGCGCGCAACACAGCTTCAACCGGCTTGGCATGGATGCCACGAGTCCTTGGTAGATGGCCGGAGACAGATTGTACCAGATATTTAAGCAACGGTCACGCAAATCCGAGATATTGCGAATTGGTGGTCTATGAACTCTGAGCTGCCGTCCCATGAAATCCCAAATGTGTTCTATCGGATTGAGATCCGATGAGTTAATGGGCCAGGACATTAAATGGAATTCAGCATCATGTTCCTGGAACCACTCCAATACAATTTTAGCCGTGTGACACGGGGCGTTGTCCTATTGGATCGTTCCATTTCCAGCTAGAAAAACAGAGGCCATGTAAGGGTGCAACTGGTCCGCAATGATGTTCAGATACCCTGTAGCATTTATGGTCTGCTCTACCACAACCACTGGTCCTAGAGACGCCCAAGAGAACGTTCCCCAAAGCATAATACCGCCACCACCGGCCTGTGTATGACCTACAGTACATTGAGGGAGCAACTGTTCGCCTGGAAGACGGCGTATCCTGACACGGCCATCGGCAGGATGAATCATAAACCGTGATTCATTTGACGAGGCAATTCTCTCCCACTGATCCATTAACCAATCGTGATGTTCCCGGGCCCAGCGCAGGCGCAGTTGGCGATGACACTTGGTCAGCAAAGTCACACGAGTTGGACGTTTGCTGCGTAGCCCCATATCCAACAGTGTCCGCTGAACAGTGTGCTCCGATACTATTCTACTTGGCCCTGCATTGCATTGGGCTGTCAGCTGAGCCACTGTCTGGCTCCGGTTTTGAATCACCCATGCGAGACAGTCTCCGACGACCTTTTTCTTTAATAGCGTGTGGATGTCCAACACCATGTCATCTACTGCTGGTTTCATCGTCATTCATCCACTTTTCATACGTACTAACAACTGTAGATCCACGAGTCGTGCAGTTTCAGAAATACTTGTTTCGAGCCTTCGAGCCATTACAATCTGCCCTCTATCAAAGTCGCTTAGATCCGCAGCTTTTCCCATCACACATAGAAATAAGTGAAACAATAATTCTTCTGACTCTCCAGCAGCAGTTAAATACCATTTCCACCAGATCACCTGCCTTCCACGTCATCCAGGCGAGTTCATTTCAAAATGTAGGGGTGGTCATAATGTTTTGGCTCTTGAGTGTATACTAACATTACTACTTGTAAATACTAGAAAAAAAGTATTTCTTAAAACAATATAATACTCCATTAAAAAACATGCACTAGTAATAGTACACCAGACCGGAAACGGTCAACGAAGCAAATATTTCCTTATTTATTATTGTTATACACTGTAAAAAAAGGGTCGATCTACTAAAAAAACTTTAGTGATCCTTGTAATTACTAAAAAATTTTTAGTAATCTTAGTCGGTTACAAAAAAATCTGTAAGAATTACTAGAAAAAAGTTAGCAACGAATAGAGTTAATAGTTTTATATTTTAAATAGCTCTTACTAAAACTCAGTTGGTATGGCCTTGATAGCATAGTGGTTATAGTAACGGACTCCAGAATAAAAGGTCCCGAGTTCGATACTGGCCACCGCCAAATACGCCCTGAATGTATGTAGTGTAAGTACTAGTTAGTAAAGGGTTTATGAAAATCCTGTCGGAGCTGTTAGCAATGTTTGGTGCTGCCATCTATTGCAGTTTTGCCGAAAATCATCCGCTTCAGAAGTCTGGAAGCAGCTCGAAGGAACCTCCTGCCCTTCGGGCGCACGTAATGGTTATTAAAAATAATTTTGGAACTCTTACTAAAATTTGCTTGGTGGCTTACGCTAAAATTTTTAAGTTAGTTATACAAAAAATTCTTTTGTTCAGTTTACAAAAGAAATGCTTGTTTCACTTGCAAAAAATAAGTTTGTAATGGTTACTAAAAAATTCTGTGGAATACGAATTTACTAAAAAAATTTTAGTAACCTCTTGAATTTTTTTTACAGTGTATTAAACTAATGATTATTCTTAATAAATTAAGGGTTTCATTAGTATCTGTATTTAACAGAGATAAAATTAAATGAAGGTTTTATGTAAAAAAAATAAAGTAATCTACTCGGATGTACTATTCCCAAAACTTTCTTCTATTTAATACTTATTAATGGTGTAAATCTTTTTACCAAAGAGCCAAAATTAATAGTGAACATATTCCATTATGGAGATTCTAAATAGTCCATGGAATAGTCCATGAGATAAGACTATCGATACAACCGTGTAAATACTGAAGAATGCAGCACAGCAGTGCTATTTCTTTGGTGATTTAATCCAAAACCTAATCAGCAAAAATATATGTCAACGTCTAACTTAATCAGAAATTTCATGAAAACCCCATTATTCATTTTTCAGATAGAGTGTTTTTAAAAATCGTACAACATTCGGAAGTCCAGTGCTACATCATTACGATTTACATAAAAAAATTAAACAGAACGGCTTTGTTTAGATAAGTATCAGATTCTACAGTTTGATGAAAACTCATGAAATAGTTATTTTGATAAAGCTATTTTTTTTTCTTTTACTGTTCGACAAAAACTTCTCAAACTAGCAAGTCTGTAGAGCATGAATGTCATTCTCGGTCCTTTTTTATTAAGGTCAGAAAAAAATACAAATTTTAGCTAAAGCTGAGTCTGCCAAAATATGCGGAATAATATGCACAGGATATCAGTAAATATTACATTTGCAAAGTTTATAAAATGACAATAAACATATTATGTAAAACAATATTAACAAAGCTTTTGTGACCGGACGATGGGTACTGAATAACTGGGAATCCAAGACTCAGTCTCAATGATGTATTAAAACTGAGAGATCACATACGAACTGTAAAATGTTTTTAATCTTTGAGAGCAGAGTCGGGCGCGATAAAATATCTACTAGCGAACCGTCTGGAAGATCAGGAAGACGGCGAATATGCCAGCGAATTGTTTTAAACGGCAATTATAGAAATAATGAGAGTCATCGGCGACATCACCGCACTCACACAGAGGAGAAAGGGCTCTTTTGAATTTGAAGAGATATTCCCCAAAGGGACCATGACCGGTAAGAAAAGCTGTAGTGAATGGAGTCAGCAGGAGAAGATCTAAAGATACCACTGGAACTAGAAAATTGGTATATCTACCCTTTTCTGAGTAGTCCCAGTGATCCTGCCACTGTTTCATAAAATGAACATGAAGTTGTCTTCTGATGTGTGAGTGCGGTACTGGAAGTGAAAAATAAACAACTGGTCTAGCAGTTGCATCCTTTGCCAACATATCTGCCGTTTCATTACCCCAAAAAACCCCTATGTGTTAAAACGTGGCTTAAACAGGTTTTCCAGAGAATATTTTTCAGAAGTGATTTAATCTTAATAATCTGGGAATTTGTTGAGCCAAATGAATAGACAGTTTGAAGGCTTGAAAGACTATCGCGAAAAATTGGAATTACTTTTTTAATTTATTTTGAGTGTGTGTGTAAATGACATCGCAATTTTATTTAACTAAATGATATACTTTAGAAGGAGAGTTGTTATATTTTTATGTGAATATTTTTGTTCCATGACTAATATATTTCTTGCGCGCACATGAGTTGCATTGTATTCCCAGTTTGTAAAATATATTTACTTTGTTAAATTTTATAAAGTATTGCATGTTAAATCTTTTCGTTATTTTGAAATTTTGCAGTGACTGCTTGCATCTTACTTTCCAATTATAATTTTAAATTATATAAAAAAATAAAAGTTATTTCCGTTTCTTTTTTATTTATGATATTTTTCAAGAAAAATATTTTAAATATGAGACATTGCGCTAACAATAATGTAAACATTTGTAAATGCATAATGCTTTTATAACATTTTTAAAATTTTACCATTATTATAAAAAGTGATAAACATGGATGTTCCTAAAAGTATGATATTCTAATAAATTATAAAATTATAATATCATATAATTGTAATATCATATAATTATAATAAAGACACTATAATTACAAAGCAATAAAGTAAACACTTTGTAAAATCACAACTCGTCAACAATGACGAGATGTTATTGTTGTAGCTCGAAACGCATCCTACTTTATTTTTCACTTTATGGTGATTTTTCAAAGTATTTAACTTTATTCATTAATTGTCGCAAGTGTTTACTGTTTTTCTTCACTAATAAGTTCAAATATTGGCCTGTAACATTTGTAACCGAACATCAAAATTTCAAAAAAACACATCTATTTCTCTTAATCCACTGTTTTTGTCAATTCATAACCCTTTCACTGCACAGATCTGCCACATACCTAAATCTACTACAGTTCTTACTATTTGCAATAGATTTTGCAAATAGGGTCGCTGTAACTGATCAAGAACAGCTCAAAGAATGGAATAAAACTTAATTTGTCCCTATCCAGTAGCTGCATTTGACAAAAAAAAAAAAAAAAAAAAAATTAATTCCTTCTTCGGAAACATAAAAACTTACGGTCAAGCTATTAAGGCAAAAATTAATTTTATTATTTTTACAGCGTACTTAAAAAATATTAATATAAAAAAGTTGCAGAGAGTCAATCAGATAAAATTAATTAATTTAAGATAATTTATTTGCAAAATATAGCAAAACAATATTTAAAAATTCTAGTTGTGTATATAGGATACATGCCATAAAATGTTTCAGCGGAAAATTTAAAAAGAAAAAAAATTGTTTCACTATTTTTTCCATTATTAGACAGATATATAGATTTCAAATATATTTTTTTTTTTCATAAAAATAGAAAAGGTCGTGCAGTGAAGGATTATTTATAATTAATATTTAAAATATTTTATAAACACAGCTTGCATTTACTACAATTCCATATTTTAACTTTAATCGGGTTATACTCTCTTACATTTCTTTTTTAAAACTACCATCACATTTATGCAGCATACGAAGTAATTTATAGAATATTGAAGACCATATCTTTCAGATTTCGCATGTCTCAACTAAGAAAAAAATATCGAAAATAATGACTCATTTAATGTAAGTGTTTGGCTAAAAGATATGTAGAATTAAAAATAATACATGTTAAAGCGATATACAAATTTTATGCAATAAAAAATGCTCTTCTATGTTTAATTATTAAAATATCTGGTTATGCAATTACTTAAAAAAACATTTAAAATAGTACCGTTTTTCTTCTCTTTTTTTTTGGAAATCAAATGAAATTGGAACAATTGCATTGCAATAGAATTTAATAGGTTTCTTTCCCAAAATATCTTATACGGAAACGTATCTCACTTTGCTAATTAGTAGTGGGTGTATATTTTTCCTTGATATACTTTTATTTCAAAAAAGTTAATTAAGAACCTTAGAAACGTTTCTATAATGAACTGTTTTCAGAAGATTAAAATTAAGCCTAAAAATACAAGAACGCAGAGAAATAAATGTCCCTAAACTAAAATTAGACAATTTATTAGCTATAATAAATATGGATATAAAACGTGTGACATTTATATCTGGTACGTCTTAAATTTCATGTACAATAAATATAAAAAAAATGTTTAAATCTTCGTTAATAGATGACGCTGAATAATCTCAAAATACAATATTGCAAATAAAACTGCATTAAAAAATCTTAATTTATAATGTTTATTCTATTTAGCAGGTGAAGCATGGAAATATAATTGAATTTTTAAAACCTATTTCCCCTACTTAATGTTAGAATTGCCGCACCTCCATTTGTTGATAAAAATTTAAATTAGTTTTTGGATTACAAGAAAAAAAAGCCACCAGATTTAAATATAACAGCTTTTATATTCGTATTTATTATGGTTAAAGAATTATTTAATTTTAAACCTGGAGCTTTTATTTCTGGATACCCAGTATATAAGATTAAAGAAAAAACGTTTTTTCAACACTTTCAGTTAAACATACAAATAATTATAGAGATGACTAAATTACCATTGCTGAAAACTCTACTTAATCCTGTATATCAGTATTTTAAGTTAAGAATAAGTTAACCCAGAAAATAAATAGAAATCTACATGATGGTGATTGTTTAAGATTAGTGGTAGACAAAATTTTAGAATAATAATCGCCTTTCACAGTCCTCTGAAAAATGTTTAAACTATAGTAGCTATAATGGCGTTAATAGGGAAATGTTTTTTTTTATAATAATAAAATAAGTTTGACAATAACATACTTTTATATACAGTGTATAATTAAAATGAGAATTTTACATCTTGCAATTTAACATCACAAATACAATAAAATGTTTACGATATTAACGTATTTGACGTACGTCAAATATAATAGGAAAATTTTTTCAAACTATTAAAAATGGCAAATTTAAAATAACATTTTTTTTCTCATTGGTCGCTAACCGCGGCGATTCGGTTACATTCGGAATGAAGGCAGGGAAAAATTGCTAATTCCAGAGCCCCACCCACTCGCTAACCGTTTTTCAATATCTTTAATTTGTCTAATTTTTCTGTTAAATTTGTCCGGTTTCAGTTGTACTTTTTTTGCCTTTTCTATTTAGAGTCCAATGCATTCGGGTGGTAAGTGAATAATTTTGTCGCTGTCCGAGGTCGCCTACCGGCGACAGCGCGATGAACGCGCAAATGACTGGAGCTATTCGGGACGTAGGTAGGGGTCGCCGACGAAAATTGACCGCTCACCGCGGCAATATGTACACTATAGTTTCTATAATGTAACTAAATCTGTTTTTAAGTATTTGGTTGATTGCAAAGATGTTTTTTAAAGTGCAGTTTTACTAAAAGGAAATTAACAAATATTTAATTAAAGGATCATGCATGGAAAGTTCTGCATAATGTGAGAAAAATTGAAAGTAACAGGGTTGATATTTATCAAATTCTGTCAAAAAATGGCAATTTTGTATCAAAATTTCGTTCTAGACGGCTAAGGAGAACAACTAAACAACAAAAAACAGATTTTGTAATTAATTTCTACAAAGAACCTGTCTGTGTGGTCAGTTTTTAAAGAGATACGTGTCCTAGTATCGAAATCCATGGTCATCAACGGCTACAGCTAAGTACATTTTTTGATTATTGCAAAATGTGTCGTTCACAAAAATTTACAAAACGACATAAAGACACTCGTGTTCACTAAGTCCAATGAGAAATCACATGAACTGGACACATGAACGGTTGAGTGTTCTTTTCAGTGATGAAAATGAAGTTAATTTTAATGAACCGAAAGTTTAGCACATTATAGGCACAATATTAAAAAGGAACCACAAACTTATTTTATTATACAAGAAGGGGGTTTATTCAACTTGTAGGTAGGTTGGTAGCATTTTATTATAATGGAATAACTCATGATGCTTTTTTGAAAAGTCGCCAATGTTCTGAAGCTGTCCAGAAAATGCTTTAAATGCAGTTACTTCCCTTTGGAAAGTTGCTAATTGGGAGAGGGGCAAATACATGCTCCAGCAAGACAATCGTTCCATTCCCTTGTCCAACTATACACTACACTACATTAGACAAAATCTAGTATAACTATATTTTTTTAAGAAAAAACTCCGAATATACTGACGATAATTAATAATTCAAATAAAAGACTTTGTAAAAATCCTCACAAAATAAAAATCAAATCAGTAAGCGTTTCGGGCTTAACCGTTTTAGTGCTAAGCAATTTTTGCAAGAATGCACGAAAATTGCGGTACATATTTTGATTTCTTTAAAGGAAAAAATAATGTTGTCATATAAAACACTGTTATTTAGACAAATATCAATCAATTTTAATAATTCTTTTTGTATTATAAAGAACTCGCAGCGCAAAAGCGCTGCGCCGCGGTTTTCGAGATAAACTATCGCAGCGCTTTTGCGCCGCGTAGCAGTCAAACGGTTAAACAATAACAGCCTGTCATCAGCTGAAGCATACAAGTATTCAAAAGGGGAATATGTCAGATATGAACGGAAAGAAAGATAGTGGAGATTACAAAGAATGCGACAAATGGCACTAGTTAAACAAAAAAAAAAAAAAAAAAAAAAAACAAGCGGAAGACAAATTTGACGCCAAAATAATATAACAGAAAAAGAGAAGAAAAGTAAAAAGAAAATAATAATAAAATGAAATAAAAATAAAGAAAGTAAGAATATTAAATAAATACAATGAAAATGACAAAATATTTCTTATTGTTTGTATTTTTTTTATGTATATCAAAAGAAAATAAATAGATAAGACACGCGGAAAGGAACTGCAAAAGCAACTTCCACGCAGGAGAAAATGGAGGAGGAGGGGGGGGGATCATGAGAGATCATTGAATTTATTTGACTGCCTAACACTTAATCTTGGTGTGAACCTAATCGAGACATTCTGAGGAAGATGAAGTAGAAACGTATAGTTAAAAAGCATCAATTTGTTGCTATTCAAGATCTAAAGATGTAATTTGAAAGAAATTGATTTTTTTTACAGTCTAAAATTCTTCAAACTCTTGTTTTGTGTATGCCTGACCGAGATTTTAAAGTGCTTAGAACAAACGGCTTAAAAAACTGAATGTTAAAGGGTGAAAAAAAGAGTTGTCAATAAAATTTTGACACAGCCCAATTTGAATTTGAATTTTTCTCACAAAGTGTATGATGGTGTAATATTATTTGTGCATTTTATTATAATTGTGTCTAGTTATTGGGTCATTCCATGTCAACTGGCCTAGAGGCTCCCACTCGACCCCCTTCGATTTTTATGAAATTGGTACAGAATATACATGTGGGTATATGGTGAACATTTGGAAACTGTTTAGTGCAAAAAATTGTATAGTTGGAGCACCAGGGGTCCATTTGTACCAATCACTGTTTCATGGTTGTAGAAAAAACGGCCAAATCATAAAGTTTGGCATCATATTGCTCATGATATATGAAACCTTACTTGTTGAAAATAGGTGATCTAGTACAAATTTTTGTGCTAAAAAATGTAATTGCAGTATTAAAAATCACAAATCAAAACTATCGTGATTACTAGGCCTCAATGTAGGCCGTACGGCCCATCTGGTTAAATTTTATCCTTACTTTAACATGCTATAACTACTGCAAATACTATTTTAAAAATTTGTCGCTTTACAAACTAATTACCTATGGATATATCGTAAAGCCGCTGTAGTTGTTTTTTGATTGCTTAAATATTCATTAAAGTATTGATGTTCAAAGTCTAATAAAAAATTAAAATCGTCGATTTTGCCCCATATTCAAAAGCATATATCTCAAAAGGGACACTCCTGATTTGATTACAATTAGTACCATTGGAAAGAGCATATCTTAATTTATAAAAAAAAACTTTATTTCATTTTGGGCCTCTTAGATACAGAAGGAAAATAATAAAATTAAAAAACCTGTTGTACGAGATAATCCAGATACATACAAGAAAGGTATATATTACGACAGGGTCTTTCAACATATTTTGCACCATTCGTTATTTTTATCACAAAGATTAATGCATATAATAATTATCACTTTTCCTGGTCACAGTTACTTCCCCTTTACCATTATGAATGATTTGTAACCGCATTGCCAATGAGTTATATCCAATAACCATGCAAGACTAGCTCCTGGTTGGGTATTGCATGTTTTAAATTTTGATTGCGGGTACCTAACGGGATCCACAGATTATTATAGACTAAATGTTTTGATTATTTCAAGCTCCCACTATGCAGTTTCCTGATCCCCAATCTATAAAAAACATTACTCATTGGTTCAGTTTGTCAAATTTCTTATTGTTTGCGATTGCAACAGCTTTCGGCAAATTGTATTGCTGACAAATTTTTGTTTTTATTGGAAATGGAACAGTAATTATATGCTCATCCGGAATCCAACAGAAGTCTTGTCTAGTGGGCTAATAAAATGTTTTCGAAGGTCTATGAGGGTGCATAAAATTTATTAAGACATCGTTGCTCAGATTTTCAATACCAATTCTTCAATAAAACCTTCAATTGTCATCTGCTTTGTTTCTAACGTGCCATGATCTGTGTGAACCCACTGTTTAAATTCAATGGCATCTTCTGGATCACTATCTTCGAAAATACTTTCAAATTTTTTTTTAAATCATCTGTTCCAGGACATTCTTCGCAGCGATGAAGCATACAATCTTTAGAATTCAAGTCACAAGCTGTTTTACTTATAAGGAATTTATAATTTACATCAGTTGGGCAGCTTGCTAGCATCAACTTCACATTTTGATGCATTTTACACACAGATTGGGAATGTGAACCTGCTGCAACGACAGTCACACACCATTTTGCTTTTAACTCGCAAAAATTGGAGAATCCGATTTCCGGTCCATTACTACTTCGATAGACTGCAAACATTTCTTTCAGATTGCTTAGTAATAGATGCTTCTGCATCTGAACTTTCCTTCCATCTATCCGAGCAGAAATGAAATCTTTTATTCCTGGACATATTAGATTAAATTCTTCATCTTGAAAAAAAATTAATACTCTTTCTTTTATGTTTTCTGGCAACTTCTTATCACACTTTGCTCTAGGTAAAACCCATTCCCGATGTCTGCTTTTAATTTTCGCGCTGCTTTTACCATTCTTTCTGAAACTTCAAACTCTTCCAAAACTTCTTTTATTGTCCAACTTTGAGGTGCCATTGTTAATATTTGAATTTGTTCTGGACGTTTTGACAACTGTAACTTCTCCTTCAATTCTTTAATTAGCTGTTTGTAATCTAAACAGTCTAGGCATTGGTTGCATGTAGGTTGTCTTAATTTACATGGATCTATACCAGCAACAATAGCTATTTTCTTTGAAATCACATCTTCAGTTTCACTTATCTTTCGCTTTGCATAGCTTTTAATATATCTTGTTGATGTTCGTTGAAATTTTAAAGGAGTTAAATCAATAGCTGTTTGACATTTGTTCAAAGTTTCTGTTACATCTATTTCATCCTGCTCCAATTCGCTTGAAGAAGAGAACAATATTGTTTTTGTTTCTTCGAATTCTTTTCTGCATGATCTACATATTTTTTGATCTGGTTTGACATTTTTCTTAGTTTCTTAATTTCTTAGTCTGTCAAATGATTAAAACTTTTTAAAACAGTGACCGCAAAAATTTTCGTACGCATTGATTGTCTTTAGTGAAAGGATCACAGCATGTTCGCTGAAGAAACTCAAATTTATGCAAAAGCAATGCTTTGTGATGAAAGCATATTTGAGAATTTTCTGCAAGATGCAATAAACTTCTGCGATTAATTAACTCCTATTCTTCAGAGGAAAATTCTTTAAAAAGCTTAAAACCTTTATGTGCACAATAAGTCGTCAAATGGCACTGAGAATTATCAGCATATCCAACGCTGCATTGACTCTGATCATAATCATGAGAATCCATAGAGCTAAAATCTTGATACAGAATGTTTTAACAGTAATGTAAAGAATAAACTGAAAGAAAAAAGGAATATTTTTGCATAAATCTTGTTAAACATGCAATACCCAACCAGGAGCTAGTCTTGCCTGGTTATTGGATATAACTCATTGGCAATGAGGTTACAAATCACTCATAATGGTAAAGGGGAAGTAACTGTGACCAGAAAAAGTGATAATTATTATATGCATTAATCGTTGTAATAAAAAAGAATGGTTCAAAATATGTTGAAAGACCCTGTTGTAATATATACCTTTCTTGTATGTATCTAGATTATCTCGTACAACAGGTTTATTAATTTTATTATTTTCCTTCTGTATCTAAGAGGCCCAAAATGAAAAAAAGTTTTTTTTATAAATTAAGATATGCTCTTTCCAGTGGTACTAATTGTAACCAAATCAGGAGTGTCCCTTTTGAGATATACGTTTTTGAATATGGGGCAAAATGGACGATTTTAATTTTTTATTAGATTTTGAACATCAATAATTTAATGAATATTTAAGCAATCAAAAAGCAACTACAGCAGCTTTACGATATGTCCATAGGTAATTAGTTTGTAAAGGGATAAATTTTTAAAATAATATTTGAAGTAGTTACAGCATGTTAAAGTAAGGGCAAAATTCAACCAGATTGGCCGTACGGCCTACTTTGAGGCCTAGTAATCACGATAGTTTTGATTTGTGATTTTTAATACTGCAATTACATTTTTTAGAACAAAAAGTTGTACTAGATCACCTATTTTCAATAAGTAAGGTTTCATATATCATGAGCAATATGATGCCAAACTTCATGATTTGGCCGTTTTTTCTACAGCCATGAAATAGTGATTGGTACAAATGGACCCCTGGTTCTTCAACTGTACAACTTTTTGAACTAAACAGTTTCCAAATGTTCATCATATACCTACATGTATATTCTGTATCAACTTCATAAAAATCGAAGGGCGTCGAGCGCGAACCATGCCAAAATTTATTACACTTGACATGGAATGACCCTATTTCTAATTATAAATTCTTTTAAAATTGTTATTATTATTTTTGATATTGAAAAACAAATCGTTGACTACAAAATTTTTGGACGCACTGTTTTTTACATCTTTGAATAATCGTTTTAGCACTTTCCAATAAAGTTGAAAAGTGCTTATGCATTGGTATGTCTGTTCATCTGTCCGTTCGTCTACACTCTAACTCCCGTAAATAGACACGGATTTCAAAGCGATTGATAAGCTTATTTATGGTCACCAAATTATGTTTGGTATTGCATATGAAGTATGCACGATTAATGGTTCAGTTACAGAGGCACTCAAAAGAATTCGATTACATTATGATATATAGGGAAAATCGTTTGAAGATTATTTTAATGAACTTTCACTGTTTCAAATGTATTGAAACTGATATAAGTCACTACATTTTACTACGATCATAATAAAACAGAATTCTTAGCATTTCTTATTAATTTACAGTGGCATACAAAAGAAATCGCTTTTAAATTTAGTTATTTTGTCCATATTATTTGCGGTATATAAATTCTATACCTCAAATTCTGGGTTGTACAAAGTATTCGCGTGCCATTCTTCTTACTAGATGAAATTGCTGAAAGATAATTTTAAACTGAAGTATATATAAGTCTGAAGTGAACTAAATTTTGGTGTGTATGTTGGTAGTATATACAAATGTCTATATCATATACAGGGCTGCTTAAAAAATTGGATAATTTTCTGATTGTAGATGTGAATAGCTGAAAGTCGGTTTTGAAATGTTTTATACATTTCTATATGGTGAAATGAGGCGCAATATTTTAATTTTTTTACCAGTGCAGTTAAGTTGCTGAATTTGTTGGAAAGTGCTTCAAAATCCTTGCTTGACGCCTGTTTTTTTTTCTTTTTTGTTATTATATGTGTGATGTACTAAGCATAACCTTGAGCAATTTTAAAACATTTATAAATATTTTTGAAAAGTACTTTAATAGCTTTCTATGTTTTCCAAATAATTCCAGAAGCAATTCTAGACTAATTAGATATTTAACAAATTATTTTAAATACAAAACGCATCTTTTATTAAATAGTAACACGTCATTTTAATCTATCAACCAATGTTTATAAATTTATTTTGTTGAACTGACTCGTTCTCTAATAAGGTTTAAACTTTAAAGATTATTATCTATAATTTGTATCAGCTTTTATGGACAGATATGATTTAGATAGTTTTTACGGGATTTTAATTATAACATATTAAAGATACAAAAACTTAATGCTTTATTTTATTACTTAAGTTATCAAATGAACATACATGCGTATTAAGTTGTTCAGTTTTAAGTTATCAATGACTTAAGTTTATATTTTTAAGTATTTTATTAAGTTTCACAAGAAATTATTATTTTTCAATCTTATTTAAATAAATTATAAAAATTAAATGATTGCTTCAAATAAATTAAAGTGTTTAAAACAGCGTTATCAAATTTTAGAACTATGGCAGTCTCATTTAGGCAGTTTTAAATAATGCTAAATGTGACAAGCAAGGCCTAAAGGTGACAACCTTTTATTGTGGTTAATATTACTGATAATGATTTAATTTCTACAAAACAAGTTAATGTGGAATTATGACATAGTGTTCAAAGTTTTTTAGCCTAATATGATAGCAAATATATGATAAATGCTATAAAATTATGGGAAATCGCATCACATATATGTGTAATGACAAATAGAATACAATAAATGGCCTTTAAATAGTATTAAAATTATCAAAAATCATGGGAAACGATAATAAATGATAGCTAAAAAGAAAAATCATCGTCGTGAAATAATGAATAGAACATGATAAATACACATTTTTGTTTTCGAAAAAGTTTTGCAAAACATACTTTAAAAAAGGGGATTCTAAGGACATTGTATAGTAAATATTTTCTCTTTCAACTTCCGCAACTAACTTTTTGCAGCTTAATTAGAAAACCTTTTGAATGCTTATCGCGTGCAGAAAGTGTGAACTTTTATCACCATCTCATTTTGTGTTACCATTCAGAAAAATATAGATCATCACATTAAAAAATCCCCCGCTTTCATTTCTAGGAAATTGCTAACGATAGAAAAAAATAAAAATAATTTCTTGTTAAACTTTTTATTTTAAAAAATGATAAGCAAAATTATGTAAATTGTGCATTCGCTAGAAACAAACTCTTTTTATTATTACTATTTGCTTTTTGCTTTTCACGTCCCATTAAAGCATGCAATGTATTTATTTTAATCATAATTAATTACGGCAAAAGAAAAAAAATCTTCGAATATTTTTAAGATATGTGTAAATTAATTGGATGTTTGTTAATATTTAAGAAAACTACTATTATATTATATTTTGATATTTATTATTGAAATTTGCATAAAAAATACTATACAGTTTATATTGAAAAATGTTATTTATGCATTTTGAATTTTATTACTAATATAAAAATTCGTTGAATATACATATATATATATATATATTTAACATTAGATAAAATTGTATATCGTAATTTTTAAAATCAGGCAAATAGCTATGAATTTAGCTTAGAAAAAAAGAGAGAGAGCTTTCTTTACTGAACACCCGAAATATTTTTACTACTTTTTTTTAAAATTTTTAAGTAAACAATAGTATTTTAATGTATTAATTCTATCTTACATTAAAAATTGGAAAATTTTTTCTCTATGTATTATATTTGTTAGTATGTAAAAAATAGTTTTATACTTTTTTAAAGAAAGTAAAATGTAATATTCAGTTGTTATAATGTAATATTTGCAATTTTTAAGTAAAACAAGAAATTCGAAGGCTGATATTTTTCTTTTTTTATTGATAATTACATTCATTTATTTATTGTCTAATTATCATGCTGAAAAATATAAGTAAAGTTTAATGGATGATTAAAGCTTCTACAGATGATAAACACAGACAATAAATTATTACTTAAACACAAATTTGTATTGTACTGAAATTAAAAATAGAAAAAAATAAAGTATTTTTTTAATTTTAAAATTTATTTGAGGAACCTGAATATCTAAAGAAATGTCATCCTAAGTTCATCCCTTTTAAAAGTTTTAATCTATTTGAACTTCCGCAAATAACTTTTTCGATCTTAATTAGAAAATCTTTTTAATACTTATCGTGAACAGAAAGTGTGAACCTTTATCATCCTCTCATTATTCGTTAACGTACAGAATAAAATTACCTTATAAAAAGACTTGCGTTTTTTCTCTTAATTTTCTCTTAAAATAAAAAAAATACTTTCTGGCGATGCATTTATTGTTAAAGAATGATAAATTAAAGCATAAAATGCATATAAGATAGTACGACAAAATTATTATTAATATTTTGATAAATTGTTTGCTCAGATACAAAGCTGTAGCGACTTCTATTCAATTCCTAATTAATAATGACTAAGATTTTTTTTTTCAAATATAGTAAAATATCAATATTGTGAATCCAAAAATGAACTCAGTGGCATCTGACATTATTTCGGATTGTGTTCTATAATGACCAATGCTGTTTAATAGACTATATGTTATGACAACTTATACAACTATGTACTGGAGATTTATGCAGGCCAACGCGTAACCTTCAGCGGGTAGCTTAGAAATTATTACACATTTTTATTGCATACGTGTTCTTTAGTGTGTAATAGAAACGTGTTTCTATTACACACCAAAGAACACAGAGGTGAATCTCTCTATATATTTTAATTTATTAAACGATTCAGTATTTTTTAAATTAATTAATATACTGAATGTGTTGCATAGTCTGTGACAGGCGCACGATTTGTTTTCTTTTTAAAATACTATAAACGAACAATCTGCAAACAAACAGTATTAATTATGTAAGCGCTTTTAAATTTATGTTATGTTTTCTTAAATTTAATTATATTTTAAACACTACTTGGTGTGTATGAATTCTCTAGATCATAGGCAGGACTGCAGAAAAGTTTTCGAGAATATTCTTTTATTGGCAAGAAATTCTTGAGTATGTTATTTACACATTATACTTGTCAAAGATAAAAAATAGTTTTTATACTTTTCTTAAACAAAATAAAAACTAACACGACGTTATTATACCAAGTAATATTTTCGATTATGAAGTAGAATCTGAAAATTTCAAGCCTGATTTTTTTTTTTTTTTTTTTTTTTTTATTGATAAATCTTTTAATTTAATTTATATCCAGTTATCATGTCTGAATAAGATAAGTGAAGTTTAAAGGGTTATTAAAATATCCACTGAAAATAAAAAAGGGCAATAATTTATTATTTCAAAACAAATTTACATTGTACTGAAATTAAAATTAGAAAAATATAAAGTATTTTTTTATTTTAAAAATGATATGAGAAATGTAAATTTCTAAATTAATGATATCCAAAATTCATCCTTTTTAAAATTTTTAATCTCTCTGAACTTCCGCAAATAACTTTTTCGAGATTAATTAGAAAACCCTTTCAATGCTTATCGTGAACAGAAAATGTGAACCTTTATACTCATCTCATCATTCGTTAACGTACGAAATAAAATTACATTATAAAAAGACTAGTTTTTTTTCTACTGAAGTTTGAATATGACCAATAAGAAAAATACTTTCTGGCGATACATTTATTGTTAAAGTATGAAAAATTAAAGCATAAAACATATATCAGTAAGAACGACAAAAATAATATTATTGATTATTTTTTGTTCGTATTCATACAAAATTGTCGCGGCTTTTATTCACTTTCTAATTAATCATGAATCTAAAGAAGTTTTGAGATTCAGTTTTGAGAAGTTTTAATTTTAATGAAAATTCTTGGTAATTTTACATAATTTACGTATTTTTTTTAAAGTCGTGTTTTAGAATCGTACGTACCAAAATTGTCGCTAGAATTTGCTGTTTAATGAAATTAAAAATGTAATTATGAATCCTATACATAAATTTGTCAGGAGATATATATGTATATGTTGTGGCCAAAACCCGGAGCCTGGCCAAATCTAGAATAAAAACAAATTTTTATTGCACTGAAATTAAAAATAGAAAAAATAAAGTATTTTTAATATTAAAATTGATATGAGGAACCAAAATACATAGAGTAATGGCATCCTAACTTCATCCTTTTTTAAAATTTAATCTTTTTGAACTTCCGAAAATAGCTTTTTTGAGTTTAATTAGGAAACCTTTTCACTGTTTATTGTGAACAGAAACTGTGAACAGTTATCCTCATTTCATTATTCAAAGACTAAATTTTTTCTCTTAAATTTTGGTAATGACAGATAAGAAAAATACTTATCAAAGATATATTTATTGTTAAAGAATAACTAATTAAAACATAAAACATATATCAGAAGGAACTGCAAAATTGTTGTTAATATTTTGATACATTTTTTGTTCAGCATTTATACAAATTGCTACGATTTTCATACAATTTTTAATTAATCATGATTCAAAAGAAGTTTTCATATATTTTCGGTTTTAATTGAAAAATTTCTGACGTTTTAAATAATTTGAGGAATTTTTCAACCTTGCATTTTGACAATGTACGTAGTGAAATTGATGTTAGTTTTGGCTACATAATGTAATTGAAACTGTGATTATATACACTGTTAGAGTTTGTTACCACGCGTATAAGTTAAGACAAGTTTAATGGATAATATAAACTTTCCACAGACGATAAAAAAGGCAGTATATTATAACTTAAAAAAATTTTTATTGTACTGAAATTAAAAATAGAAATAGATAAAGTATTTTATAATTTCAAAATGGATACGACGAACATAAATATCTAAAGTAATAACATCAAACTTTATGTTTAAAAAATAATTTAGTCGCTTTGAACTTCCGCAAATATTTTTTTCGAGATTAATTAAAAAATCTTTTCAATGCTTATCGTGAACATAAACTGTGAATCTTTATCATCATCTCATTATTCGTTAACGCATGGAATAAACTTACCTTATAAAAATATTAGTTTTTTTTTTCTCTTTCATTTTGATAATGGCAGGTAAGAAAAATACTTTTTGGCGATACATTTATTGTTAAAGAATGATAAATTGAAGCACAAAACGTATATCAGGAACGACGAAAAAGTGATTATTATTATTTTAATGCATTTTTTTTTGCTCAGTATTCATACAGAATTGAAATCACTTTTGTTCAATTTATAATTAATCATGACTCAAAAAAGTTTTCAGATATTTTTGGTTTCAATGGGAAAAAAACTGACATTTTAAGTAATTTAAGGAATTTTTCAACCTCGAATATTTCCATCGTACGTAGTGAAACTAATGTTAATTTTTGATACATAATGAAATTGAAACTATAATTATATATATATATATATTTTTACCAAGTTATATAAGTCAAGTGACGTTTGATAGATATTTAAAGTTTCCACAGATGATAAAATTAAAAGTCATTTTTTTAACAACAGTCATTTATTGGCGAAAATTCTTGAATATATTTTTCTTATATTATATTTGCCGTGCGTAAGAACAGTTTTTATACTTTTCTTAAAGAAAATAAAATCTAATATCAAGTTATTATGCTAACAAGGGAGGTCTCCATACGGGCATACTCCGAAAAATCTGAAAAAATTACAGAAAGTTCTTCTCATGAGGATATATACGTTTATAAAAAAAAAATTTCAGCGGAACCCCCGTTCCCTGTCTGTAAAAAATAATGAACATTTCGTTATTTGGCGATTTATCATCGGTTGGCAATGAAAAGCAATTAAAAAAAAAAAAAAAAAAAAAAATGTCAAATGCATTTTAAAAGAAAAAAGTTTCATGTTCAGCGTGTTTAGATAAATTAAATATCTTTGTTTTTGTCAGTTTTAGTTTGTTTTAAGTATAATTTCGTTATATTGATATTTATATGTATTTAATTCAAATTTAATCATCAAAATTTAATATTTGAAACGAAATTCAAATATAAATTAACTAAAATTGTTTCAAATTCAAAGTCCATTTGAGTATTGTCAATTTGATTCTGTTGCTATGGAAACATTTAGCTTTTATTTTTTAATACGCTTAAATGTATGAAAATAATTTTACTGAATAAGAGTTTTTTTATATGTGAAAATACTTTTTCCAGTGGTAAATTAAATAACTACAGAAACAAATAATATATACATATGAAATTTAAATGTATATATGTATAAAATATATTAAACTCTCTCAATATTTATGTTTAAATTCATCAAACACCATTTACACTAATTCTAAAAATCCATGTTTTCAGTTGCATTAAAATCATTTGCTTTTGGCGAGGAAAAATGCTGCTCGCCAAATCGTTTGACACTTTTGTCTTTTCACGCCAAATATTCGAAAGTATTTTATTTTTTACATGTTTTCTTCTGGTATTTCGCTGCTAATTTTCACTGATCCTTTATTACATACATACGTAGCTTAATTAGTATTTTTTTCAAAAAAAATCTGAGTATGCCCAGTATGGAGACATTCCTTGTAAGTAATATTTCCGATTTTTAAGTAAAACGAGAAATTTAAAGCCTAATTTTTTTTCTTATTTTTATTGATAAATACTTTTAATTTTTTTTCTGGTTATCATGCTGAATAAGACAAGGGAAATTTAATGGAATTATTAAAGTTTCCACATATGATAAAAAATGTCAATAAATTAAATCTTAAAAACAAATTTTTATTGTATTAAAATTAAAAATAGAAAAATATAAGTTTTTTTTTTTTTTTTTTTTTTTTTTTTCAAAACTGTTATCAGAGACCTAAATTTCTACGGTAATAGCAAATTCATCTCTTTTAAAAAATTAATCTCTTTGAACTTCCGCAAATAACTTTTTCGAGCATAATTTGAAATCCTTTTCCTTGGTTATCGTTAACAGAAAGTGTGAACTTTTATCATCATCACATTATTCGTTAGCGTACGGAACAAAATTACCTTATAAAAAATACTAGTTTTTTCTCTTCATTTTTGGTAATGACATATAAGAAAAAAATACTTTCTGGCGATACGTTTATTGTTAAAAAATGATAAATTAAAGCATAAAACGTACATCAGTAGCAACAACAAAAGTATTATTATTATTTTGATAAATGTTTTGCTCAGTATTCATACAAAATTGTGGCGATTTTTATTCAATTTCTAATAATCATGACTCAAAAGAAGTTTTCAGAAATTTTCGGTTTAAAAGGAAAAAAAAAATCTGCAATTTTAAATAATTTAAGGATTTTTTCAACCTAGTGTTTTTATATCGACCGTAGAGAAATTGATGTTAGTTTTTGCTACAAAACGAAATTGAAGCTGTAATTATACATTTCATTTAAATTTTGTTATCACACTGTATATGTTAAGTGAAGTTTAATGGATTATTAAAGCATCAACAGATGATAAAAAAGGCATTAAATTATAACTTAAAAACGATATTTTATTGTACTGAAATTAAAAAAAATAAGAAATAGATTAGATATATATATTTTTTTTTCTCAAAATTGATATGATTTGCCTAATTATCTAAAACAATGGTATCCCAAATTTATACTTAAAAAAAAATAATCTCTTTGAACTTCCGCAAATAACTTTTTCAAGCTTAATTATAAAACCTTTTCAATGCTTATCGTGAAAAGAAAGAGTGAACCTTTATCACCAACTCATTATTCGTTAACGTACGGAATAAAATTACTTTATAAAAACACTAGTTTTTTTTGTTATATTTTGGTAATGACAGATTTAAAAAAAAAAAATAAAAAAGATAAAAAAAAAAAATAAAACACTTTCTGGTAATGCATTTTTTGCTAGACTTATAAATTAAAGCATAAAACATATATCAGAAACAACGACAAGTCCATGGTTATTATTTTAACACATTATTTTCTCACTATACATACAAAATTGCAGTGACTTTTATTTAATTTTTAATTAATCATGACTCAAAATAAATTTCAGATATTTTTGGTTTTAAGGAAAAATTTTGAAACTTTTATATAATTTAAGCATTTTTTTAACATATTTTATTTATACCCTACGTAGAGAAATTGTCGTTAGTATTTTCTGCTTTATTAAATTAAACTATAACTATAAATACTGTTTAAATATTCTTATGAAATTAAAAAATTCTTTCGTCCAAAAATTAAAAGTATTTGCATTGCGAATCAAAAAATAAACTGTGTGACGAAAGGTATTATTTCGAGTTGTGGTCTATAGTGTCCAATGATGTTTAATAGACTATGTGGTATAACTCTTATTCAACTATATACTGGATATGTATGCTGGCCAACGCGGAATTTTGGTTTACTACAAATTATTTCCAGCATAATAGAAATGTTTTTTCATATTGTTGATAATAGATTAGATAATATTTCAATTTATTAAATGGTGGAGTTTTTTATAATTTTGCATTTTTAATGTGTTGGAAAGTGTTTCATAATCTATGCGTGTTGCATTATATTTTTTTCTTTCTTGTTAGAATACTATAAACGATACATCGTAAACAATCCTTATTAATGATATAAACAGTTTATAAGTTATGTTATGTATTCTTAAATGTAACTATTTTTTAAATATTACTTGGTGTGTTTAAATTCTCTAGACCATCTATTCTCAACCATTTTACTTACGGGCTGCAAACATAAATTTGGGACGTTAGGCGGGCCTCAAGACAGTTATATAGTAACTTTTAAAAATATTATTAATATAGTAAGGTAGTAAATGTAGAACAAAAAAGGAAAATGATGTATTTCCAATGTGTTCTCACGAGGGGCTAGCACTTAAAACATCCGGCAATTCCAACAGGAGGATAGCTCCATAATATACTTACACGCACCCTTCTACTAAACAAACTAAAACCCATCCATAACCGCCTATTCCAAATCTCAATTCTAACAACGTAGCCTGAGCATGCTACAATTACTACTGCTTCTTCTCAGTGCTACAAATGTCGCACATACATCTGTCCATTGTCACGTAGATGATCTGTTCTCGGCGGGAAGCTTCCGTTTTTGTTATTTTCTATTGTTATGTGATTCCTGTTTGTTTTTATTTTTTCCCACCTGCCTTCTGTCGACTTAGGTTATTTTGCACCTAGCAGGTGGGGCCCTGTTATGAGTTTTCTTTTAATTACCGCCCACTGTCGCGATTCTGGGGGTTTCAGTTTTGGCTGAATTATGTAACTTTTTTTAAAGACCTTAATAAAGGCGACCGGGAGGGACACTGTCCTCCACAGACCTGGTTCTTTGTCTGAGACGTCCCTCTTAAGCAAACAAAAAGAAGTTAATATAACTAGTTGAATTGACGTTTGTCATGGAAGAAATGCTAGCAAAAATCTTACAAACCATGAATTCAAACCAATATTTCAATACTTTGCGGTGATTTCTATTGAAAAGGTTGTAGAAATAATCTGCGAAAAATGTTGTTTAAAGTCAAAAATAAAACTCTTATTTGCGGCCATTTTGTCCGCGTCAATTTGAATAAGGATTATTAGCGATATGATAAGTACATATACAATGTATTAATATAACCGTGCAGCATTTCCAAGCTCTAAAGAAAAAAATAAGCCATTGATTTTTGAAGGTTTTACATTGAAAAATCAATGGCTTATTTTTTATGTTTTTTAATGTAGAAATCTATAGTATAAATTTAAATTTGATTAATGTTTCATTACTGTTCAAGAACTAAATATATATACACTACTATAGCACAAATAGAACTATATGAAAAAAGAGATTTTGACTAAGGAAATACATTTAAAATGTTTAACATAATTTTGACAGAAGAAGTTATAAATGGCAGAAGATATTTTGTATTCCCGTAAAAATATCTGAAGGAACAGAGAATGTCTTAAAAACCTTTTTATAATCATCTGAATTAACATAATAAATTTCATTTAAAATAGATTAATACTTACGTTCCTCGGGCCGCACATTAAAGGTCGCCGTGCCACATATAGCCCGCGGGGCGCAAACTTTTTTTGATCATATGCAGAACTAGAAAAATGTTTCCTATAACATTCGTTTATTGGCAGAAATTCTTGAATAATAATTTCTACAATGCTAAGTATTGTGCTTTTTAATTGAACAAACTTTAAACATATTATGTACTTCAGTTTTTTTTTCAATTAAAAGGTACGAAACGTCGCAAAAATCCAACCACTTGTAATTTAAATATGGCGCTTTGGGATAATGCCGTGAAACACCACGGGGCGTGATTTGGAGTGTCAAGCAAGGTTCTTTGCACGCACAGGCAGATAAATAGGCAGCTTTTGTAGTAGTCTATTTGGCACAGCACAGTTTGTGAGGACATCATGGATTTCCCACTGCAAAATTTGGCGGTGTGAGGTGTGTTTGTTGGTTAGCGGGGTGTCTCATTAAATCCTGGTGTCGCGAAAAAACTGCAAACACGTCGCCGTATCTGTATCAATCCTTGATTTATTTCTCACTTTTTATACATTTTATATTTAAGTATGTATTTTGTATAAATACAATTTGCGTAACAAACGTACCTACTCTTCAACACTTTTAATGTAAATATTAATCAGCATGTTATTTATTCGAAGGATTTAAGAATGAATCCTCTTGAAAAACAAAGTAAAAAAAACGTAAAATTACGAAAGTACTTCAAAATGAATATTAATATTATATATATATATATATATATATCTTTGTTCCTTGTTTAATAATTTGGTTTTTGTGTGATGGTAGTCCCAAATTCGTATTGTTTTGCTTTTTCATGGCAAATACGAAGATGAAACCACACACTCCATTTGTAGTTCCAAAGTATTTGGGACCTGAAGATTCTGCTTTGGTTCTACAAATTTCATTTGTATTCATATTATTCTTTTTTCCTTCCATGTTCAATGTACTATAAGTTATTAAATTCAATGGTTAATTTCAAATGGTTAATATTGTTTACTATAATTCAATTTAATTCTTTTATTGATAAAATCCATTGGTGAATCTTGTCTACTTTTAATGGTATTATATATATATATATATATATATATATATATATATATATATATATATATATATATATATATATATATATATATATATATATATATATATATATATAAGGAATATTTTTCCTTAAATTTTTTAAACACTTGTTCTTAAATAATATATAGTTTTAGAATTATTCAAAATTCGTGTGTTGTAATTAGATGTAGAAACAATTTTTTTCTTAAAACTTTTACATTATTAAAATCTAATTTAGAAAATTTTATTGAAATTAATTTTTAATAGTATCATTTACATCATATTAAAATTATATTTTATAAAACTCTAATGAAATAAATTTTTTATAATGTTCGTATTAATTTATGTTTTATTTATAATGTATCAGTGCATAAAATAAATTAATGTTTTAAAATTAATATTTCATATTCATAGTCTTGCGTTCAAATTACAGCCATATGCGTAAACTTTTTTACTCTAATTATTATTATTATTATTATTAAAACTACTGAAACGTGTCTAATTAGCCATTTCATTGTCATGTTGCAATTCATCATAGATAGTGAAATATATATGTAATATGTTAAAAGTAAGGTAGATAAATTACATGATATTAAAGTGTTAAAAATAATAATATTTAGAGAACCCGAAAAGCATAGCATTTTATTTAAAAAGAATTAAAAAAAATAAAAACAAACATTCTGTTTTTCATGTAATTTCGAGCTTTAGTTTTCTATAAAGTTTTTTTTCTTTCAATGACTCATTTTATAGCATTGAAAGATAAATTTCTCTTTCATAAAAATAATATCTATTTCATTGCTTTATTTCTTAAGAAAATAAAAAAAAAGGTTTTTTTTATACTATTGCTGTCTAATCATACATTATATATATAAGGTACCCTGGGGTAATAACGCCAGACGGGGTAATAACGCCAAGTGCTAAAATTTTGCATAATTATGAAATAATCTGGTAAATGACACCCATATGTTCTGCGCAGAAGGGTTTTGAGTCATATAAATCGCAAAAAACAGCTTCAAGTTAATTTGTTTCATTTTTAGGTCTTATTGTTTTTACAAGCAGCTAAAATTAACGCTTGATCTAAAATTTGCGAGATACGTTTTGTGATGTGAAGACTATTTTTTTTATCCGGAAATACTTTGTTAATTACATAAATTTGTAGTACATTTTATGGACTTTCAAAATGTTGTTGAAGATTTTGGATATCTTCTCGAGATAATTTGTAATTTAAAATGTACAGCGCAATAACTATAACGGGGTAATAATGCCAATCCTTGCAATTTTTACCCCGGTTGATTCCCTACAGTGGCAGAGCTACATCCTAAATACTGATTCAAATAAACACAGTTAAAACTGTGCAATGTTTCTAATAATTCTATTTAAACGCTCCTTTTTAAGCAAAAAGAAGCTCACGGTCTGATATTCTTTTGCCTCATCCCCTCCTCCCCACACCACATCTTTATTTTTCTTACACTTTTACAAAAAATGAACATTTTCAATAGCTTAGGCTGCAATTTGTCAATTTCTAGAGCTGAGAGTTTGTATTTTTAGAATTGGGCAATCTACATGCAATTAATCCAACTTATTTCATTGTTTTTTTTTTGCATGGCGTTATTACCCATATAGGTGGGTAATAACGCCAAATAGTATTGGTCAAGAAATCACGCCATTAAATTTTATGTATTCATATCTGTTAAATTATTTTTTTTATATAGATAGTCAATGAGTTGCTGTATCAAATTATATATTTGTTTGAAAAATACAAACTAAAACTGAGCCGTGAAAATTGCTAGAACCTTAACGTGGCGTTATTACCCCAGGGTACCTTATATATATATATATATATATATATATATATATATATATATATATATATATATATATAAACAATATTAACCATTTGAAATGGACCATTGAATTTATTAACTTATATCACATTGAATATGGAAGGAAAAAGAATAATATGAATAAAAATGGAATTTGTAGAACCAAAGCAGAATCTTCAGGTCCCAGATACTTTGGAGCTACAAATGAAGTATGTGGTTTCATCTTCGTATTTGCCATGAGAAAGCAAAACAATGCGAATTTGGGACTACCAACGCACATAAAACCAAAAGTAATTTTAAAAAAAAATACCAAGTATTTTATATGTGGACATTGCGAAAATAAAACAGTTATGAGCTATAATGTAGAATGAATCCCAAATGCACTACCTTAACCCTGATGTAGCACGTGGTAAATTAAAACATGAAGTATTCATACATCATATGACAGGAAAATGGAGATAATAAAATAATAAAAACAAAAAACGACTTATCGTACACATCATAATATTAAATTAATAAATTAATTAAAAGCAGAATAATGTAATAACAGAAAAATTAAACCATACACCATAGTTTATCCTATTATTATTTAAATCAATAACATTTATTTTGACTATGCTAGGCTGAACTCAATATCTTAATTAAGGAAGATTAAAGATTAAAAATAGGTTATTAAGAAATGCACCCTATACATTTAGTAGCGATATAGTACACTCATTTATTAAAAGTGAAGTGCAATTAATTAATGTAGATGATTAAAATTATTAATATAATAGGTATAACTAATCAATAATCCATACATTGGTGTTATTTAAACTACATAGAAATGTTGTACCAAATTAACAAATGAATTTCCCGTTCTCAATTTTTTTTAAAATATATTAAAGTAACCTTTGCACATATATATATATATATAAATTATGTTACTTAGTGTATGTTATTAAAATTTTACAAACTCATGTTACTATTAGCATTATTTATATATTAATTAAATACTAATGTAGTTTTTTATTTTATCAGTACTGATAATTTAAAAAATCTGCAATAGCTGGAATATTAATGTGTTTATAGCAAAAGCGTATAATATATGCATATTTAATATTACAAATCTTCGTTTTGTGATTTAAAAAAGCAACTGAATATGAGACATTAAACTATATAAAAGTAATCTGAAACATGAAACAACAGAAAATTGAGATAAATTTATTTAAGTTTTGCAGAAAAAAAAATAATTCTCAGAATTTATTTTCAATTAAACTTGGATTATGTAGATTTATGCTAAGCTTCTTACATTTTAGTATTTGAATACATTTTATGTAAAATATGCATTCAAATATTTAAATTCTTCTATAAGAAATAAAAAATAAGATGTTCGTTATTATAATTTCTTTTCAGGTTTAAATCAATTTGTAGTTAGTAGATAAAGTAACAAGTAAAGAAAAATTATTAGAAACTTTAGAAACCTTTAAAACCAGAAATATTATCATTTTAAAATATGGCACGCACATTTTAATGATTTTTTCCTAATCAGGGAAAAATTACTGTTTATCTCTGATTACAGACAATTTTTTCATAAACGAATATAACAAACTCTATAAAAATGTACATTGAATATATTAAAATCTTTGACTGGTTTATGTATTTCAATAATATTTTATACAAAATATTGATAAATTCAAAAAATAAGATTTCTGTAGAATCTTAAATCAAAGAATTTATAAATTCATATTGAGATTCCATTTATTAATAGAAACTAGATTCATATCCTGAAATATTAATATTATTTTTATATAATTTTTAATATATAGTTTTATATCTATGAAATAAACAATATAATTTATAAAACTTCATGAAACATGAAACGCTAAACTGTAAATTTTCAACTGAATAGATTAAATTAACTTTGAAAAATTTAAATCTTTATAAATATTTGTCGTTCACATTTTAGTAAAGATGGGTAAAGATAAAGAAACATAAATAAAGGAATTATTCTGAAATATCATACGTTTGGAATGAGTTCGATGTTTGAGAACTTTCATGTTTATCCAAACACAAGCATTATCCAAAAGAATATAAGATCAGTAATGATAAAATTCCTTACAATTTTAATTTTGAAATTATATATAAAAAATAATTTATTTGTAAGATTTTAATATATTTCTGTTTCGGAAATTGCATCGTAAATATATTATGAAACTGGGTACTACAATTTTCATATTTTGAATTTTGAATTTTTAATTATTTTTTAAGAGTGATTTTATAGTAAATAAATCTGAAATACTCCACAATCTTATTTCACTGATTAAGAATTGCTTTAGGTTTATCTGTTGTTTTGTGACAGAAATTAATAGGTGAATAGATAAATAAATAATAATAGCAATGCTCGATGAGATAAATTATAACTAATTAAGAAAAAATAAATACTGAATATAGCAGGCACCCTAAAATGAATTGGCAAAATCTAAAATTCAATAACGTGCAAATAGTGACACCTATTAAAGTAAAATTTTAGCATGAGAGTTATGTAAGATGTCAGGAGTTTGTTTTAATGCGATTCCGGATTTTGGTTCTGAACAGAAGCGATAGATGGTGCTACAAACTATAGGCATTAAACTAGGGACGATTTTTAGGAATATCTTATCTTCCAGTGTTGAAGCATAAGAAGGATATTAAATACATGGGATAGGATCACTAAGAATAAGATTTAATAAGCAGCCTGTATATTTAACCTCCTTCTTTCTCGTCAACAGTGAGGTAAGAGATAAACAAAAAATCCGGCCTGGATTTAGCACTAATTGCCTGCAACGACATCTGTCGCTGCTATTCCAATCTAAATTCTGGAAATACAGCGAAAAAAACTCCTGACATTTAATCTTGGCAAGTGCTCTGCGATTGTGTTTGTGTTTACAGCAAAAATCACCTTTGTTTTTAAAGGGTGGTCCTGCGTGATCTTTTGAGAAAACATAGGCTAAAATGAAAGTAATCTGTCGTGGGTGGAGATCTTTAAATTGCTTTAAAGCTAAAAGGTTTTTTTTAATTATTATTATTGAAACTTATATGGACTAGAGCATATACAAGAGTGCGGAATATGTGGTTACTGTTTTCAATAAACTTAGTACATGAGTACGAAAAACTGAGAATTGAAAAATGTAATCTAATACTTTAATCCAGTTCAAAACAAAGGTAACAAAGGTAAACAAAATTGTAAACTTAAAATCAACCACTAAAATTGGATTTTTTTGTGTTTCCCACCAAAATATTACTTAGCACACCGATCGTTTTTTTAATATGAGAATCGCGTTCTAACTAATTCAGGAATTTATAATATTAGCCCCCTGTTTCTCGAAAATTAAGGACCTTTGTATAAAATCCGTTGAGAGTAAGGGGCCTCTACCCAAATACATAACAAAAAAGGATCATAATCCAGGATTATCAAGGTTAGTCCTCTTCTTGTTAAGTAAAGTTATTATTGCCACTAAATAAAATCGCTTACGGCGCCATCTGGTAGCGGACAGCGGAGCATTTCATCTTAAAAACGGAAAGAGATTGGGCAAAAATGATTTGCCAAGTTATAGCTAATCGATTTAGTATGAAAATATACATCGTCGACATTGATGAGTATAATATAACAGTTAAAACGCGCATTTTTTTCATATATCATATTTTTAACATGGTATTTTAACGTGGTTGTTAATTACTACTTGAATAAAATTTTTTTAACCTACGCATATACTTTTGATAGAATTTTTTCCCAACCGTTGTGTTTTAATTTGAAATTTTGATAAAAGTTAATATACACTTTATTATTGTTATGAAATACATGTAATGTACACAATATATATATATAAATTTTGTAATATTTTAATTTTTTTTCATGTAAGGAAAAACGATTTATAGTACATTAATCTTTAAATAAATCCACTAAATGTTCAAAGGCCACCGGCCACTTGCAAGTTTTGGAATTTTGTCAAATATCTAGAATAATGCCTTAAGAACTATGTTGAAACTCTTGGTTTGTAAACATAATAGTTCAGGTCATATATTACCGCGAATTTTTTTCCCGAAATCCCATAGGGGACCGTCAATAAATTGATACACCGAATATCTTTTGGATAACCCTGTAAAAACTAATGTAGCAAACTCGTCCAAACTGCAGATTACCGTTAAGTGCCTTATTATAATGCACTGTACTCATTTTTATGAGAACAATATATATACCCGTAGAGAAAGTAACATTTCTATGAAAACTTTCCCAAATTTTGCCAAGTTTTTTGCTTATAATTTGCAGAGTTCTTAAACTAAAAAAAATTATCTTTTCAGAAATTATGACAAACAACATTGTACATAATACCCTGCAATCAGAATTAAAAATAATGAAAGTTGTCTGAGAAATGATTAAGTTTATTAAATAATTTTTGGGCTAAAAAAGCTAAAAAAAGCTAAATGTATAGCGCAATGTTTGTGAACGTCTCAAAAACACAGCTTGAAAATTCTGAAAATTATCGTCAATAGAATAAGTTCAAAATCTGTTGTTTCCAAGATGAAGAAAAAAATGTCGGCTGCATCCAGATATAGTAGTAGCTGCTAAATTGTGTATTTTATATTGACACTAATCAAGGGATATATGGATACAACCCGTCATCTTTTTTGCTTCATTTTGGAAACAACGGATTTTGAGATTAGTCTATTGATAATAAGTTTCAGATCTTTTAAGCTTAATTTTTATGTTTTTAAAATTTTCCTACAAGTTGTTTTATGCATTTAGCAACACATTATTCAATTTATATTTTGATTGCATTCACACATACGCAGTGTAAAATTATTCAGAATACCTGCTCATTTTTCCTACAATTTTAAGTAGTTTTAAAATCCGATTAAAGAATATAATTTTGTTTTTCCTATTTTCTAAAACGATCGTTTATTGTTATTTTTTTTATTTTTTATTATTGTTATCCTGAAATTATAAGCAAAAAACTTGGCAAAATTTGTTTTACCTGTTTCAGAAAAACCTTAATTTCTCACCGAGTATAGATGCCATCTACAAAAAAGTTATCGGTTCTTTTGCCATACAGTGCATACTTTTTTTCTTTTTTGTAACTCTACATGTTTTCAAAAAACAATTAAATAATTTTTATTTTTTACTTTTATAGATATAAAACTTTGTATTTTATTAAAAAAATCTACATTTCAAATTATAATTTATTTATAATGTTAAATAATAGCAGGCATTTGTAATAAAGAAAAAGAACTTAAAATTAAATGAACATCGTTAAAAAATAACTACTAAAAGAATATGATTTAGGCCGGAGAATGCAAATAAAGGTGCTGAGAAAAAATTACGAAATTTTAAAACAAGTTTTTTAGTGTAGCTGGAACTAAAAATCCTGTTTCTGAATAAACATTTATTTTGCAATGTTTTTGTTGGAGAGATTACTTTTTTAGGTACATATTCTTTTCTGCATCAATAAAGTTTCGCTAAATTATTATTTTGAATGCTTTTAGTTTTCTTAAAGATTCACTTTTACTACGAAAAGTTTTTAAATGAACATAGAAAACTCTCTGAAACGAAGAAGAGGAAAAGTGATAATAAAGGAAAAATGTAATAATATAAAAAAGAAAATTCGGATTCAGTCAATTTCTGTTTTAAAAATATTTTGTTTTAAAAATCGTATTGAATAACCTTAAAAAATCGAAAACGCGATAACCAGAATAGAATATTTATTTTTTGAAAACTGCTTAAATTTAACATTTTTTAAAGCAATTCTCAAGTCTTTTCCATATATCTATCCTTTTTTATTTCTCATTAACTTTATTTTTCTATTTTTCACGGATTCTATCTCTATTATTTTTCAATACATCGAAGCTGCTGTGGCTAGACTTTATTTTTAGCCCTCTTCTATGATCAGATGTAAAATAACATATATACAGGGAGATATGTAGCATTACTAATAGGAATTCAACCAAAGCAATAACAGGTTCACTTGTTTTAGCATAATATATCTTTACATCGGTAAATCTGTTACGGTCAATTTCATTAATTGGGTTTTATTAATAATAAACAAATGATATCTAAATAAATTGGTTAATATGGTACATGTATGAGCATTATCAAAATAAACAATGTTAAATATTACTATATATTTCTAATTAAAAAAAAACTTTATACAGTAAATGAACATCGTTAAAAATAACTTATAAAATAATATATTTTATGTCGTAGAATACAAATAAAGGTGCTTAGGAAAAATTCAGAAATTTTAAAACTAGTTTTTTAACGTTGCTTAATCTAAAAACCCTGTTTCTGTATAAAAATTTATTTTGCAATATTTTCGTTGGACAGATTGCTTTTTAAGTTACATATTCTTTTCTGCATTCAGAAAATTCCGCTGAATATTCATCTTGAATTCTTTAGTTTACTTACAGATCCACTTTTACTGCGAAAAGTTTTTAAAATGAACGTAGAAAAGTTTTTGTAACGAAGAAAAAATAAATAAAAACAATAATATAAAAATGGGAATTCGAAATCTTTCAGTTTTACTTCGAAGAATATTCTGTTTTTAAAATGAGACTGGATAACTTTAAAAAGTGAAAAACACGATTACAAAAATAAAATTATTGTTTTTTGAAAACTGCGTTAATTTAACATTTATTTTTTTTTACCTTAAGAATTAAAAAAAAAAGTTCTCAAGTTGTTTCTATTGTTACGAATTTTGTAAATAGTTAGTGTTTGTACTGTAAAATAATGTAAATAATCTTATTAAGCTCCATTCCTTTACTAATATTAGTTTTTGTTACATTGTCTCTGTTATCAAGCAAACTAGTCTATTATTTTCAGTGAATGTCTATGGCAGCTTGGCGAAATATTATAGATATCGCCAAGTTGAAGTCACTTTTGACGACTAATTTTGGTCGCCAAATTTGGCGATATATAGCCAAGTTGGTGACAAACTAGGCGATTGTTGACGATGGTAACCCTTCCCTCTCTATGGTAACCCCCCTTAGGTATACTGATACATTGAATGTTATTCCGTGGTTTTCTGGATTTTTCGAGAAGCTCGTAGAAATTTCCAGTGCATGCGGCGAGACTATATATAGGAGAGCCGATACGAGCTGTTGTGGTTATTATTTATCTGTCAGTCATTGAGTGAACTACTAGGTGATTGCTTAACCCTTTCCGGCACGGGCAAAATATGCTAGTTAAATGAGAAGTTATCGACCGACACCGGAACTCACAAACGAATTTTTTAAATATTTTGAATTCCTAAATTTTAGCTTTTACTTTAAAAGTAAAATTTTACTAAAATATTATTGGTGCCGTTTACAAGATTTGGAATTAAAAATAGGTATCCCAGACCGGGCACAGTGTGCCGGAAAGGGTTAAGCAATTTGTTTGAGTTTTAACTACGTTGTTTTGAATGTGATCTAGTGTTGAGACGTTGTATAAAGAGTCTCTGAGACCTATATCTGTACTTGTACGATAGATTTGAACAGTTATTTTTGAATATCTAGTAATATTTGTGAGTTTCGAAGAGCCTGTTGTTCTGAAGATCTGTAAATAAATTATTTTCTACTTTTCTAACAGACAAAAGTTTGAAGTTGTCTAACCATAAGATCAAAAGAACCTTATATACGCTACACTACGTATATATAATTTTTAATCTCGTTAACAATGTTTTTTTGTTTTTTCACGTATTTTATTTTAATTATTTTATAATATATAGAATGCGCTGAGGCTAGACATTATTTTTAGGAGTCCTCTATGATATTATATACAATAACTCATACACAGAGAGAGAAGTAGCATTATTGCTAGAACTATTCAACCGAAGTAATGACTGGTTTACTTCTTTTAGCATAATACACATTTATATCCGTCTATTAAATGTGACATGTCAGAATAGTTTATGTGCACAGCACATCTGGAATAAAACTTTAATTAGACATCGTGTTTACTTTCTGATTTTTTTTTTTTTTTTTTTTTTTTTTTTTTTTTTTTTTAATTCTGAAAAAAAAAAAAATTCTGATAATAATATTAGCAGGTATTAAAAAAAAAAAAAAAAACTTTATACAGTAAATGAACATTATTAAAAAGTAACTTTTAAAAGAATATAATTTACACGGAAGAATGAAAATTTAGGTGCGTGGAAAAATTCGGAAATTCGGATTTTTTTTTTAACGTAGTTTAATATAAAAGCCCTGTTTCTGAATAAACATTTATTTTGCAATATTTTTGTTTCAGAGATTGCCTTTTCATTTATATAAAATTTTCTGTATTAAGAAAGTTTCGCTGAATTTTTATCTTGAATACTTTTAGTTTTTTTAAGATCGATTTTTACTACGAAAAGCTCTTTAATGAACATAACTCTTTGAAACGAAGAAAAAATGTAATAATAAAAATAAAAATAAAATAAAAGTGGAATTCGGATTCAGTAAAGTCTCTCTTAAAGAATATTTTGTTTTAACAATAATATTGAAGATGAAAAATGCATATCTGTTTTTAATATATCATATTTATAACTTGGTATTTTTATTAATCATTATTTAAACATTTCTTTAAACTATGCATACACTCTTAAAACTGTACTTCTTATATAAAAGGCACAAGCATATCGTGCCTTCTATTATTTTGATATGGAAGGCACATAGAAAAAGTGCCTCTGTTTTTCCAGAAAAACGTCAAGTCACGACAAAATAAGAGTCACCGATACGAAAGTGAAGTTTGTCAGAGGCACTAAGTTCGATTTGTGTACTTTTGAAAATTCCCTGTCAAAGTGATAAGCGGCACAATGGCAAATACACATGCATACTTTTAACAGTGTGCCTCTTAATTTCAAGGGCACCGTGTGCCTCTTAATATTCAGAGGCAAAAAATTTCTGAATGTATCTCTTATACCAGAGACACAGTTTTAAGAGTGTAGACATTTGATAGAGCATTTTTTCGTCAAATCATTGTGTTTTTATTTATTATATTAATAAAAGTTAACACATAATTTATTATTTAGAAAAATGCATGAACATACAAAATATTTATATTTGCATTTAATATATTTTCTTTATGAAATAAAACAATGATTTATTTTCAGTTAATATTTATTTAAATCTGTATTTATTCGCCTTTATATAACACTACACGTTATCAAAAAAAGGCTAAATATTTTTAAATTTTTACTCATATATTTTTTTCTTAAAATTTTGTAATTAAAAAAATCTGTATTTCCAATTAGTTATTTAAAATATTATACACCAACTATCCATTGGTGTGTAACACTTATGTTTTCATAAAAAATTCTCACAATGTTAAATATTAGCAGATATTTTATAAAGAAAAAAGAATTTACTGTAAGTGAACATCATTAAAAAAAATGACTTCTGAAAGAATATAATTTATGTTGGAGAATGCAAATAAAAGCGCTTAGGAAAAAATTCGGAAATTTTAAAACAAGTTATTGAACGTTGCTTAATCTAAAAATTCTGTTACTGAAGAAACATTTATTTTGTAATATTTTTGTTCGGGAGACTGCTTTTTAAGATATATATTCTTTTCTACTTTAAGAAAGTTTCACTGAATATTTTATCTTGGACGCTTTCAGTTTACTTAAATATCCACTTTTACTTCGAAAAGTTTTTAAATGAACATAGGAAAGAAGGAAAAGTAAAACAATAAAATAAAATAATAATAATAATAATATATAAAAAGGAAATCCGGATTTCTCTTCAAAGAACATTTTGTTTTTAAAAAGATATTGAATAACCTTTAAAGATGGAAAACGCTATTACAGAAATAAAATTATTGTTTTTTGTGAACTGTTTTAATTTAACATTTTCTTACTTAAATAATTTTTTTATGAGGTTTTTAATTGACCATTTTTCTCGTCCAACCATTATTTTTTATTTAATATTTTAATAAAACAGAATTTTCTTTTTATTATTTTCATAAAAGACAGATAATGTACCACAATATTATTGTTTGCACTATTTTCATTTTCTTCCTATTATAGAATAATTTATTTTCATTTAATATTTTTATTAAGTATGTTTCTTTTCTTTTGTATAATATTATTTGTTATTTAAAAATATAAAAAAAATAGTTTTTACTCATATGGAATATTTTCTCATAAAACTTTTTTCTTTATGAAAAAAAATCTGCGCTTCAAATAAGGCTATTTGAAACAGGAATTGTCCATTTGGTGTATAGTACTTATTTATTTTTTTATTTTTATTTATTTATTTATTTATTTATTTATTTATTTATTTATTTATTTGATAAAAAATTTCTGATATTGTTAAATATTAGCAGATATTTCTAACAAAGAAAAAAAGTATGTTTATATAGCAAATAAACATCGTTAAAAAATAACTTATAAAAGAACACAATTTATGCCGGAGAATGCAAATGATGTGCTTAGAAAAAAATCCCGAAAAAAGTTTTGTAACGTAGCTTAATCTAAAAAACTTGTTTCTGAATAAACATATATATTGCAATATTTTCTTTGGAGCGATTGCTTTTTCAGGTACATATTCTTCTCTGCATTAAGAAAGTTCCGGTGAATTTTATCTTGAATGCTTTTAGTTTACTTAACGATCCACTTTCACTATGAAAAGTTTTTAAATGAACGTAAAACTTTTTGAAAAGAAAAAAAATATATATATATAAAATATATATATAAAAGGAAATTCGGATTCAGTAGATTTTTTCTTCAAATAATATTTTGTTTTAGAAATGATATTGAATAACCTGAAAAGATTAAAAATGCGATATCAAGAAA
This sequence comes from Maratus speculifer, assembly GCA_964019185.1. Taxonomy (NCBI): domain Eukaryota; kingdom Metazoa; phylum Arthropoda; class Arachnida; order Araneae; family Salticidae; genus Maratus; species Maratus speculifer. The sequence continues at coordinate 227,479,399 of OZ025295.1, forward strand.
AAATTATTGTTTTTTGAGAACTGCTTTAATCTAACAGATTTTTATTTTAAGTATTAAAATAAAGTTCAAGATTTTTCTCTATATCCATTATTTTTATTTCTCATTAACTGTAATTTTTTTATATTTTTCACTACTTTAGCTCTATTATTTAGTAGTACATCGAATTCGGTGTAGCTAAACTTTATTTTTAGGACTTCTATATTATGTGATATACAACAACTCATATACAGGGAGTGAAATAGCATTGCTACTAAAAATTCTACAAATTAATAACTTGTTCACTTGTTTTGACATTCTTTTAAAATAACTTTTTACATAATTATCTTTTAACTAACTTTACATAGGTAACTTTTAACATATTGTTTTAACATAACTTGTTTTACATCTTTAAATCCGTACATCCATTAAATATAAAATGTAGGAATAACTTATGTGCACAGACTCCTGGAATAAAAACGCTTATTGGACACCGTGTTTACTTTTTGAATGAAGAAACTTAATATACATTTTATTATTTTTATAAAATGCATATAATATACACAACTTTATTTCTTCAATTATTTTGATTTTTTTCGTGTAATAAAACAATGATTTATATTCAGCTAATATTTTTATAAATATATGTTTTTATTATATTTTATATGATACTACAAGTTATCGAAAAATCGTTGAATGTTTTTTTTAATTTTTACGCATATGGAAAATGTACTCATAAAAGCTTTTCAATTTATAAAAAGGAGTCTTCAATTCAAATGCGACTACTTAAAATAGGAACAGTCCATTTTATGTATAATACTTATTTTTTGATAAAAAATTTCCTATAATGTTAAATATTAGCACACATTTCTAATAAAGGAAAAAAAAACTTTATATAGTAAAGCAACATCGTTAAAAAATATCTTCTAAAAGAATACAGGGTGTATCTAAACTCTTGGGCAAAACTTTAAGGGGTGATAGTACACATCAAGATAAACAATATTAAATAGCAAACTAAGGGTTCTAAACGTTTTCCGAAAGGAAATAGACGTCATTAAAGTTTAGGGTCCAAAATTTCAAATAATTACAAAAAACGAAAAAACTGATAGATTCGTTTGCTGTTTTCACTAAAACTATTCTTGATGTCCGTATTGTCTTGAAAATAAATTATAAATATAAATTTAAAAAAATGCCGTTAGAGGGCGTTTTAAACTTTGGAGTCACGAAGAACAAAAACTGGTCAATTTGTTTGTGATTTTCGCTAAAACTATTCTTTATGTCATTAGTTCCTGGAAAATAAATTTTAATGATATATTTCAAAAAAAATTCCGTTAGAGGGCGCCTTAAACTTTAAAGTAACCAACAACCATTTAACCGTTATTTTTTGTATCTAATTAAATGCTTGTAAAAGCTTAGACTTAAATTTTGAGCTAAAAATCTGACCCACTGTGAGTAATTAAGTAGCGGTAAATAGAACTGTGTTCGAGGGGTGGGGAGGGTAACATTTCAACTCCTGAACACTGTTAAGTTTGCGTTTTTTAACTCCTCCCAACAATTCAGAATTTGAACTCAAAATTTAAGTCAAAGGTTTTGCAAGCATTTAATTAGATACAAAAATAACGGTTAAAAATAGTTGTTGGTTACTCTAAAATCTATGGCGCCCTCTAATGAATTTTTTTTTAATTTATCTTTAAAATTTATTTTTAAAAAAATACTAACGTAAAGAATAGTCTTAGCGAAAACCGCAAACGAATCGACCAATTTTTCCGTTTCTTTAAAGATTTGAAATTTGAACCTCCTCACCCCAATTGGACAAAGTTCAGATTGCGCTATTTAACCACTCCCAATGATTCAGATTTTCAGTTCAAAATTTAAGTTTATGGTTAAGCTTCTAAAAAAATTTAATACGATGCAAAAAATAACGGTAAAAAATATTTGTACGCTACTCCAAATTTTAAAGCGGCCTCTATCGTCATTTTTCGAAATTTATCTTTATAATTTATTTTCAAGACAATGCTGACATAAAGAATATTTTTAGTATAAACCGCAAATAAATTGACGAATTTTTCCGCTTTTTATAATCATATGAAATTTGAACTCCCCACCCCAATTGAACACAGTTCTGTTTGCGCTACTTAATCACTCCCAACGATTTAGATTTTGAGTTCAAAATTTAAATTTATGTCTAAGATTCTAAAAAATATTAATGTGATGCAAAAAATAACGATAAAAAATAGTTGTTCGTTACTCCAAAGTTTAAAGCGCCCTCTATCGGCAATTTTTGACAATACTGACATAAAGTTTTTGTGAAAACTGCAAATCAATTGACCATTTTTTTTCCTTCTTTGATTATTTCAAAATTTAGACCCTAAACTTTAATGGCTGCTATCTCACTGAGAAAAATTTTGGCACCCTTAGTTTTCTATTTAATATTGTTTGTCTCGATATGTACTAACATCCCTTAAAGTTCTGCCCAAGAGCTTAGATAACCCTGTATAATTTGTACCTGAGAATGCAAGTAAGGTCCTTAGAAAAATTCGAAAAGTTTAAAGCAAGTTTTATAACGCAGTTTAATCTAGACAACTTCCTGAAAAAAAACATTTATTTTGCAATATTTTCGTAGAGGAGATTGCTTTTTCAGGTAAATATTCTTTTCTGCAGTAAGAAAGTTTTGCTGATTTTTTATATTGAATGCTTTTAGTTTACTTAAAGATCCACTTTTACTACGAAAAGTTTTTAAATGAGCATAGAAAACACTTTGAAACGAGTAAAAAGTTAAATAATAAGAAGAAAAAATAATAATGAAAGAAATTTGAATTCAGTATAGTTTCTCTTCAAAGAATATTTTGTTTTAAAAATGATATTTAATAACCAATAAAGATTAAAAACACGATAAAAGGTAAAAAGTTCGTTGGTTCTTGAGAACTGCTTTAATTTAACAGATTTTTAGTTTAAAAATTTAAAAAAAATGATCAAATTTTTTTCTATATATCCATCCTTTTATTTCTCATTAACTGTATTTTTTTCAATTTTTTACGTATTCTATTTCAATTATCTTGTAATAAATCAAATGTAGTGTGGCTAGATTTTATTTTTCGGATCTCTCAATATTCACTCATATATAAAACACACAATTTTGATGATTCAGTAATCCTGGATCCATATTTCGTTTTTTTTTTCAGAGTAATTTCATATGAAAATCACATGATTTTAAAAGAAACTCTCAAATATTTAACGAAATTTTTTCTTCACTTGCGGACAGAACTTAAATGCATTTTAAGAAAATAGCTGCGATGGCTGTTTGCTGAGATGCTGTACTTCCTCAGTCCTGCGATTTTAACAAGCACTTAATATGCTATATATGTTATATCTGTCACAATTTACTTTTAAAAAAGACAGCTCTTTTTATTTTTTTTTTCAGAAAATGCGAAATATGTAGCCGTTATTTCAGCTCCAGTTTCTTTTATTTATCTGTTAAAGTTATTAAAAAGTTTTAATTTTTTTAATTGATTTATTTATTTGCAGTGTTCATTATGGTTTATATGTAAAAGAATTAATTTCCTTTGTTCTACAAAATTTTTCAAAAAAAGGGTCAGTAATTTTTTTTAATTCTAGGATCTTTTTGTTTTTATTTTAGAAATATATTCTTATATCAATCAAATAAAAATATATATGCATAATTGATCCCTCACTCATCTATAAACAGTAACATGTTAAAATCTTAACGATCCACTTGAAATGATAAAATGTTCTCCGGTATGTACTTCAAAATTCGTTATTTCTCAAGAACAAATGAACCAGACCATATTCTAATCATTCATTAAGCAAGAAAAATTTTTCTAATAAATTACATTAATCAAATCATATTATAATAATAATTATTATCGAAATATTAACGATGGACTTTTCTAGAAACTGATAGGTTTTAGTTTTCTAATCCAGAATAATGTCTAATTTTATTATAATGAAAATTGTAAAGAAGGATCGTTAAATAATTATAATAATTATAAAAATAGACATTGTAGAAATAACCATAAGAAAAAAAGTCAAAGCAAGACGCGTATCGAGCTAAAACAGTACAGCTCATCATCAGTTGAAGTTCACATGAGTTTGTAAAGACACGATGTCATATATGAACCATATCAAATTGAGTATTACATAGAAAAAATTAAGATTTTCGAAAGAAAAATGAAAGTGAGTGTTTTAAATTTATTTTTTATTCATTTTGTTTTTAAATTAACGCTAATTTTACATTTCAATTATCAATTATTACGAGAAAGTGCAATTAACATAAGTTTCATTATCAGATCGTATTCGAAAGATTTTCTTTTTTATATTTATGCCATTTAATATGTTTGGGGTGTGCTTACACCCCATGCCCATATTGGTGTTACGTTTCACTTCACTCGTCCTGACGATTTATTAAACATTCTAACATTTGTTGTAAATTTGACGGATACTAGTTTTCATTATGCGTTCAAGCAGTTTGTACCTGACGCGCTACATTTTCAAATGTATTTGCCAGTTCATACGGTATCATCTCTTGACTATTTGGATGGTGATTGCCAGTTCAAATGGCATCGTCTATTGCTTGTTTCGACAAAGATTGTCAGTTCATACGGTATCATCTATTGCTTGTTTGGATTGAGATTGTCAGTTCATACGGTATCATCTATTGCTTGTTTGGATTGAGATTGTCAGTTCATATGGTATCATCTATTGCTTGTTTGGATGGTGATTGCCAGTTCAAATGGTATCATCTATTACTTGTTTGGATTGAGATTGCCAGTTCATACGATATCATCTATTGCTTGTTGGATTGGGATTGCAGTTCATAGGATATAATCTATTTCTTGTTTGGATTAAGATTGTTAGTTAATGTGGTTTCATCTGTTTCCTCGAGAAACTTAATGTTTTAGTACTTTCTGAAATGTTATAACATTGTTCAAATATAACGTATATCGTGTTGCATTTTCATTACAATCTTTTGATTTTTCTCAAAATTTTTACTGTCAACTTGAATTCAATGATGAATCCCCCTTGTATTTCTGACTGGTTTCCAATGCTATGTTCTTTGGCAATTTTTTATCTTCTTGATGCCTTCTATCAAACCACTTAATTTCACTTTAATTATCAGTGGAATTTTAGATTATTCTGTATATATATATATATATATATATATATATATATATATATATATATATATATATATATATATATATATATATATATATATATAAATATATATATATATATATATACATATATATATATTTATATTTATATATATATATATATAGTATATAGTTTGCAATATGCTTAAATTTGGTGAAAAAATATTATATGGCTCAAAATCAAGTACTCTTTGGAAGAATACATTAAAAATAGCCAACTATTTTATTTTATTTTATTTATTTATTTATTTAATTATTTAATTATTTATTTATTTATTTTTATTTATTTATTTATTTATTTAATTTTTTGTTAAAGAAAGATACGGTACAGTGCCGATTATAGGAACTCCAATTAATCATATTTCGAATTATTCAAAATAGTTTTTCTTTTTTCAATAGAATTTTTAATTATACGAATAACCCTTTTAAAAAACAAATTTCCAGGTATCCAAACACCTTATTTCATTCTTTTTCTTTTCTTTAGATTTAGAAATCGAATTCCCGATTACTGTATCATTGAGAGAAATAAAACAGGGGAAAAAATTGAAGAAAATAAAAACGAATGCTTTGAAATTGACAAAGGTCCATCACATTACGAAGCCTTTGAATGTTTGGAAGCAAATTAGAACGGCCGTGGGACGCTAATACTATTTAATTAACATTTTTAAGAATAATTCTAGATATTGAAAAAAAAAATGTCCTGATTTAAACAAGCAATAATCGAAAGATTTTCCCTTGAATTATAATCTTTGAAGTTCAGAAGGTTATAGTAAGAAAAATATAGATGAAAAAAATTATAATAATAAAAATAAAAATAAATAAATAACATAAAATAAAGCAATTTTTATATACGCCAGCGCTAGTTAGTGTAGCGAGTCCTAAAATTTGATAAAGGGGGGAGATTTTAGCGTGGGCAGGAAAATCATTTAAATGAATTGTTAAACCATTACGAACTTTTACTTATTAAAACCAGAGTTGGTCCCGATTTGTACGGATAATAGTTGTTTTGTTGTATAAAAAAATAATTTTTGAAAAAAAAAAATTGATCTTTCGAGTTTTAACTCTTTTCTCTAGTGGATAAATTTCTTCAAAATTCCAAATACCTCACTGATACCAGTATTCTGCCCCCCCTCCAAAAAAAAAAAAAAAAAATACCGGTTTATGATATACACTGACTTCAAACACATTTTGGTCGAGATACCTATCGTCATCTCCTAACATTCCCAGTTAGTGACAGGTGTAGAATACTGTATAGCAATCTAATAACCTGAATGCTAGCAATAGCAGGAAAAGGAGAAATAACATTAGCTATAAAAATATATTTCAGGGCTTGAAATTCAATTTTTCGAAGGAGGGGAGTCTCCCTACCAACATTTATAAATGGAGGGGAGTTTGGCTGTTTGGGAGGGAGAAAAATGTTTAAAACTCGCCATTATTTTTATGTGCTATTTAAACAATTACCAGAATACAGACAAAGAAATATCACTGAAGCAATTTTTATCAACAATTCAGAATAATCATGCGAAATGTGTAAAAAACCTTTATATATTGTCTAATTTTTACTGGCGGTAAATTCCCTCCCGGTGCTAATTATTTTTGTCACAGGTCTAATTATTGTTTTAATAATAATTAATAAAATTTCTAATTAATTTAATAAATTTATATTTATAATTTATTATTATAACCAATATTATTTTTCTGTATATTAAATGTGCAAGATACAAAGTTAATCATAAAATAATACTTATTCGAGTGCAGAAAATAAGAAGTATCACTATTGTTTGCATTTCTTTAAAAAATGGGCAAGTCAAATTCATTGAAAGAGACTTTCTTAAAAAATGAATACTTTGTTGAGTAAGGGATACTTTTTGTTTAATGAATGGCTGCTTTCAGGAATTGCACTCACTCAGAAAGATTTGGAGCTGCCAGAAACTGATTTAAGAGCAGCAAAGAAAAAAAATATATTGAAGCAGGAAAATTAGTTTGTTGAACAGAAAAATGAACTCCCCGTAATATTATTTTTGGGGGGAGGAAGGGAAGAGAGGTTCCCTTTGACGAAAGTTGCATTTTTTCGCTATCTTTTGATGAAATTTGTCTTTAATTGCGATCTTTTCACGAAATCTGTCGTTTTTTCGGGATTTTCTGATGAAATTTGCCGTTTTTTTCGTGAATTTTCTGAGGAAATTTGCCGTTTTTTCGCGATCTTTTGATGAAATCTTATGTTTTATCGCGATTTTTTTACGAAAATTGCCGTTTGTCGCGATTTTTGACGAAATTTGACGTTTTTTCGCGACCTTTTTGACGAAAACTGCCGTGTAAAGAACTTGATTTTGAGAACTAAATTCCTAAGCCTGCGATAGATGGCGCTACTCGTCCAAAAAGAAAGAAAAGAACATTTCCAAAACAGAACAATTTTTCAGTTGAGAGCGGGAGTTCGGAATTATTGTGTAGAGAGATGGTGCGGCGTTGTTTCTGGTTTGTTCTGGAATGTGTTATATAAAAAAATGCTATTCTATTTTTTTTGTTAATTTGTGTCGTGCTCGTCCACGTGTGTGTTTATGTGAGAAATAAATTTTAAAAAGACAAAAATGAGTTCTCACTCGTCTCGACGTCTGCAGTTCTTCATCAATTCTACCTTGTATTCTTACATACGTTGAAGATTGGTTGGCAGCTTATGGGATATGAATCCTGGTGGAACAAAACAAGTAAGCTAAAACTAGTTCCAAATTCTTTTATTCTTAGTGCCTTGACATTTATTATCGATTAAATTTTTTTAATCAGGATTAATAAAATTTTGTTTTACTTTCGTAAATTAATTACTATCTTTAGTAAAAGTGCGAATTAATTGGAGTAAAATATTCAGGTTCGAAGAGTAATTAGAATTAGTGACTTATTCCCATCAAATAGTAAAAAAAGAGTATAAAATTACTTTTGTTATTATTTTATTTTTTGCTAATGTGATACTTTCGAATTCGTATGCTATGATGTTTTAGAATATTGATAATTGTTCTTAAGTAAAGAAAAGGTATTTCATAAATAAAGAAAAAAAAGAAAGTAATACAGTTATATTTAATTTTTAGTAAGAATTATGATGGTAAAATTCTTTTGAAACAAAGTGATTTTATTTGTGAAAATGGTATAAATTCTATTTTGACGAAAGAACGGAATGACTTCGAAAAATAAAGTTGTCATTTAATCGTTTTGATTTATTGGATGAATGCCAATTTACAGAAGAAAGGTTCTTTCTGTGTTAGTTTATTCTAAAAGTAGAATAAATTATTTTTTGTTTCCTAATTCGGAAATAAATGCAGTGATATTTTTGTTTTGTTATTTTTTGAATGAAAAAGTATGACAAAATAAAAGTTTTGATCGAGAAAAAGAATAATTCTGATTTCTTTGTTAGGTTTTTATAAAACAATAAAAACTTTTTAAAATATCTAGATAAAAGGTTTATTATCGTTTGAAAAAGAAAATTGAGTTGAATATTTTAAAGTTTATTCTTTTCATGTAAAGAATATAATTGTTATAAGAATTATTTAATATATATATTTTTTTCTTTGCAAATGATTTGTTACGTTTGCATAAAAAGTTTGAGAACTAAGAAAAATTCTGGTGTTTACGTAATGATGTTTGGTTTAATTTTCATTGCATAATATAAACATTGATTAGAAATAATTTTGTCTGTTACACCTGAAATACAGTTGTGAATTTCGAAAAAATATATCTATTTTAATTGTATTTTTATGGTATTACATATGCTTATTTAATTTGTTTTAAAAAATTTTGCATTGTGTTTAATTTGCTAAGAATTTTAGTAAATTGGTATATTGTGTTATTGTATATGGGTCAATTTTTCATATGTGATTGGGATTTAAATTTGATTGAAATAATAGATCTAAGTAGGGGATTTAATAGAAGTATGTTTTAGAATTGAATTATTAATTAAATTTGTTACTTGCTTGAAATACTGTTGTTAGTAAGTTTAAGTAAAGGAAAATTGGGAATTATATAAATTTTTAAAATTAGCATTCTGATTTTGTTTCGATTTCTTTTAAACGAAGATGTCTTATTTAACAAAGGGATCCAAAAGGGAAGACCTACAATTATTAGCTAGTGAGCTTGGCATTAAAGAGGTAGGGAATTTGAAAATTGCGGATCTAAAGAAAGCTATTCTAGAAATAGACGATTATGATGAAGATTTTGTTAAAGGAATATTAAATACAGTAATTGAGGATAGGAAAAAGAGAGAAGCGAGGGAAGAAGAAATACGACAGGAAAAAAAAGAAGAAAAAAGACGTCAAGAAGAAAGAGAAGAGAAAAGACGTCAAGAAGAAAGAGAAGAAAAAATACGTGAAGAAGAAAGGCAAGAACGTTTGGCTAAGGAAGCTCGTGAACATGAACTAGAATTAAAGAAATTAGAGCAAAGAACTCTAGAACAGAACAATTTGTCAGAGAGAAAGGTGGATCTTGGACCAAAGATACAGTTAGCACAAATTGTTCCGAAATTCGACGAAAAATCTGATGAGATGGGTCTGTTTTTGATTAATTTTCAGCGAAGAGCAGAGATGGCTAAAGTGTCGAAAACTGATTGGGTTGCATATTTGTTAGCTGTTTTACCCACAGAAGTCACAAACATGTTAGCCAGGGAATCACCCGAAGATGCGATTAACTATGATTTCGTTAAAAGTCTTATATTAGAAAGATACAAGTTGAATAGTGAGAAACTGAAACAATGTTTTTATCGTCATCATAAAACACCCGACAAATCTTGGAGGAACTACGCGCAAGAACTCACTAGTTATTTTACCGCTTGGATTAAGGAATTAGGTGTTGACAATTTTGATCAACTTAAAGATCTAATTATTACAGAACAATTAAAGTTTCGAGTGCCTGCAGAAACAAAGGAACATTTTCTAGATAATTGGTTAAATTTTATGACCCCTTTAGATTTGGCAAAAAAATTAGATGACTATGAAAGTATCAAAGAAAGTTTAAAAAAGAAAGAACTTCCTAAAAAGAATTTGTCTAATTTTCGACCCCAGTTTAAAAATTCAAATAACTTTGACTTCAAAAAAGAAGGTAAAGATGATAAGCCAAAAATGCATATTAAATCAGAATCGTTTTCAAGAAATCATAGAGAGAGAGAATTCGAGAAGAGGAAAACGTTACGTTGTTACGAGTGCGGATCGAGCAATCATCTTCGTCCTCAATGTGATAAAATTAAGAAATCCACAGAAGTGATTTCACATGTTGATGTAGAAAATGAACAAGATTCTTCAATAACGCCTTACCTTAGTGTGGGGAAAGTAAATGGTGTACAAATGGAAATTTTGAGAGATACAGGTGCGACCATTGATTTAATTGCAAAAAAATATGTGAAGCCACATATGTATTTGAATGAAAAAGTGTGGGTTAGGGTGCCCTTATACGACGGTTTATTTTGCTTACCTCTCGCAGAAGTTGAATTGGACTGTGAAATGGGACATGTGATAACTAAAGCTGCTGTCTCTAGAGACTCTGTAGATTTAGGAAGATATTTGCTGGGAAATAAAACAGCCGAATTATTCGAAGATTGTAAAAAAGAAAAGGCATTGAAAGAGCACATGATAAATGCTGCGCAAACCAGAGCTCAGAAGAAAATTCTGGAGGCAGAGGTTCCTCCTGAGGAACCTGAAATGCACGAATTTTCTGATGTAACTTTAGAGAAAGATCACAACAATAACATAGCGAGTGAAGATAAGAAAATGGATGAGAAAAAAAATGATAAATCTGAAGACAAGAAGATAGAAAACGAAGAAGGCTCAATTTTACCAGTTTGCGAAACTGTCTCATTGCAAGAACTTATCAAAATTTCTCCTAAGGAATTTTCTGAAGAGCAAAGGAAAAGCAAAGAGCTCAAGCCTCTTATGGAAGATGCCAAAACGGAAAATACTAAAGGTAGAAAATTTATTTTGGAAAAAGATATGCTTTTCTATAGAAGAAAAGATAAAAATGGTACTGAAAGGAAATTATTAGTTGTTCCTGAAAGATTTCGTGAACAGTTAAAAAAATTTTGTCATGAAACTGTTGCATCTCATTTGGGTGTGGCTAAAACTAAAGATGCATTGTTTAAGACCTTTTATTGGCCAAATTGCTTCAAAGATAACGAAGAATATGTTCGAACTTGCGATTACTGTCAACGGGTTGGGAAGCCTCAGGACAAAAAGAAGGCACCTTTACAGATTGTTCCAGTTATTTCAGAAATATTTACAAAATTAAATGTTGATGCTTGTGGACCTTTACCTATCAGTACATTAGGGAACAAATACATAATAACTGTAATTTGCTTAGCTTCGAAATATCCTGATGCAGTTCCTACACCTAATTTGTATTCTACGACGGTTATTGATGCTTTGTTACAAATTTTCAGTAGACTTGGATTTCCTCGTATACTACAAACTGATCAAGGAAAGTCATTCATGAGTGCACTTACAACGGAATTCTTAGAGAAATTTGGCGTCAGAGTTGTGCGAAGCTCAGTTTATCATCCACAAAGTAACCCAGTTGAAAGAATGCACAGGACTTTGAAACGTATACTCAGAGTACTTTGTTTAGAATCGGGATCTGATTGGGAGAAGATACTTCCACCTGCCCTTTTTGCATTAAGAACAGTAACTCATACTAGTACTGGATTTAGTCCAGCAGAATTAGTCCATGGACAGAACTTAAGAACTCCAATGATGTTACTCTATGAAAATTTGACTGAGCAAGAGATAGAAGAAGATAGTGTGATATCCTATGTATTTGACTTAATGAACAGAATGAAGAAATGCCAAGAACTTGCTGCAGAAAATATGGAAAAGGAGAAACAAACACAAAAATATTGGTATGATATCAAAGCCAGAAAACGAGAGTTTAAGGAAGGTGATCAAGTTTTAATTGTGGCCCCATCCAAACCAAATAAACTGTCAGTTAGTTGGATAGGACCTGGAAGAGTGCTAAAGAGATTATCAGAAACTAACTACGTTATATACAATCCAGAAGGGAAGAAGTCCCAAGTGTATCATGTAAATATGCTAAAACCTTACCATCAAAGAAGTGTGGAAAACGTAAATTTACTTACTAAAAAAACCACCTCTAATGATGAAGAAGAAGATGAAATTCCTAAATTGGATGAAGAAAATAAAGACAATGCGTTGTTAGAAGTATGGCAAGAAATCCAAAAAAATAAAAGATTAAATGAAAGTCAACGAGAAGAATTAGGACAACTTATTGGAAAATATGCTGACTCTTTTTCGACTGAACCAGGATGCACAAATTTAGTTGAACATGATATTGAACTGGAATCAGAAAACCCAGTCTGTGCCCGGCCTTATAAAATGTCGCCTAGACAGACGGAAATTCTAAAGGCTGAAGTCGAGAAAATGTTGAAACTGAAAGTTATTGAGCCAGGTGAATCTGACTTTGCCTCTCCATTAATTTTAGTTGAAGTTCCCGGTAGAGAAGCAAGACCCTGCATAGATTATCGCCGTTTAAATAAAGTGACTCGAACAAAATTTTATCCTTTGCCCGACACTGAACAGTTAGTAGAAAAAGTGTCTTCAGCCAGGTACATTTCAGTTTTAGATCCGACCAGAGGTTACTGGCAAATACCGTTAACCAAGCGTGCTCAAAGATATGCAGCTTTTGTGACAAATTTTGGGACGTACATACCGTTGCGCCTCCCTTTTGGTTTAAAAAATGCTCCATATGAATTTAGCCGACTTATGGCCGGATTGCTGAAAAACTGTGAAGAATATGCGGTGCCTTATCTGGATGACGTGGCGGTTTTCTCGCAAACTTGGGAAGATCATTTAAAACACCTAGAAGAAGTTTTTAAAAGATTGAGTGAAGCAAAACTGCATATTAAACCATCCAAATGTCAATTCGCCCAAGCTTATGTCAAATATCTTGGACACTTAGTGGGTCAAGGTCTTAGAACTCCAGGAGAACTGAAAGTTCAAGCCATAAAAGAGTTTCCCGTTCCTACTACTAAAACTCAAATCCGATCTTTCTTGGGTTTAGCTGGATATTATCGAAATTATATCCCGGACTTTTCTGTAATTGCAACGCCTCTCACTAATTTATTAAAAGGAAAGATTCGCAAGTCAACTATAGACTGGAATGAGGATTGTCAAAAGGCATTTGATGAACTGAAAGTTAAACTCTCAGAAAATCCTGTCTTATATAGTCCAGACTTTACAAAACCTTTCATCCTTCAATGTGATGCTTCAAATTTGGGAATTGGTGTAGTCTTATCCCAGTTGAATGAAAATAATGAAGAACATCCTATAATGTACTTGAGCAAAAAGTTTTCAGACAGAGAACGAAAGTTTAGTACCACCGAAAAAGAATGCGCAGCTATTGTGTTTGCAGTGCGAAAACTACGATGCTACTTAGATGGCCATCAAAAATTTCAAATCCAGAGAGACCATAACCCTTTAGTATGGTTAGAAAAGAACAGCGGAACTAATCCAAGACTTTTAAGATGGGCTTTGATTTTACAGTCTTTCAATTATGAAATTGTTCATAAAAAGGGAAAACAACATCGGAATGCTGATAGTTTAAGTCGAGCTATAAAGTCTAATTCATTAAAATGCTAATATGTATATATGTTTATTTGTATAACAGTTAATTTTGAATTTATTATATTATATGTGTGTAAACTATTTTTTTTAAAAAAAGGTATCACTTGTATTTGTAAACTTATTTTGTATAGATTATATTTTATTTCTTTTTACGGTGGGAATAAGTCTGGTTCAAGGTACAAAAATGTTTTTGGAACTAGTGCTACCAGAACTATGTTTTAAAATGAAACTTTTCCTCGACAAGGCCCGGAAAAGTTTTCCCCCGGTGGGGAGGAGTCTGTAAAGAACTTGATTTTGAGAACTAAATTCCTAAGCCTGCGATAGATGGCGCTACTCGTCCAAAAAGAAAGAAAAGAACATTTCCAAAACAGAACAATTTTTCAGTTGAGAGCGGGAGTTCGGAATTATTGTGTAGAGAGATGGTGCGGCGTTGTTTCTGGTTTGTTCTGGAATGTGTTATATAAAAAAATGCTATTCTATTTTTTTTGTTAATTTGTGTCGTGCTCGTCCACGTGTATGTTTATGTGAGAAATAAATTTTAAAAAGACAAAAATGAGTTCTCACTCGTCTCGACGTCTGCAGTTCTTCATCAATTCTACCTTGTATTCTTACAGCCGTTTTACAGAATTCTGTCACGTAATTAGGTATTCTTTCGAGAATCTTTTGACGAAATTCACCGGAAATTAGTCGTCTTTTCGCGATCCTTTAACAATATTTGCCGGTTTTTAGCAAACTTTTACGAAATCACGCATCTTGTGAAACGTGTAATAGCTGTTTCTTTTGTGTGTCATCTCCGATCTTTTGCGTAATTTAATCGCAAAAGCGCGTACCCGGCGTCACTGTTTCATAATTTTTGGAATTGAATGCGTTATTTTTTTGTGTGGGGGTGGGGAAGAGGAAATTCCGAACAGAATCACCTCTATTTCGCCGCGGAAAATAGACGGAAACTCTTCAATCGATTGCAAGAAAAAAATTGCGAAATTTGTCAATCAGTCGCGGAAAAAATCGTGATTTTCAATGATTTTTCGCTGTAAAAAACTCGCAAAATGTCTCGATTACTCGCACGAAAATATCATAAAATTCGCAAAACGGTCGTGGGAGTTGATCAAATGCAAAGTTGTTTCGACGGGAGCCTCCCGTCCAAGTTATTCTTTTGGGCGGGATTTCAAAATTTTGGGCGCGAATCCCGCCATCCCGCCCTGAAATTCAAGCCCTGTATTTTAAAAGTTCCAAGAAAATGGGGAAATGAGTTGTTTGGAATGGGGGTAAAGAGGGTGAAAATATCAAAATAAAGTAAACAAGGTAGAACCCGTCAAATTTTGACGAAAGAAAATACTTAAAAAGGAATTGTTTCATTGATTTATAGTAAACCTACAAAATTGGTTACAATAAAAAAAAATGCACCTTATATTGGTAATTCTAACTCTTAAACAGATGATAGTTAAAGTTAACAAAAGTTAACAAAAATCAGTTGTAGAAATTGTTAAAATTAAACTTTAATCGTACATGTAAGCAATAAAAAATAACAAAGATTTGTTATTATGATAAAGTTTTCAACTAAAGCTCTTATACTAGTTCCCAAGATGACAAAAAGAAGAATGTATTCCATTTTGATTTAATCGTAAGGTTTTTTCCCAGTGAAATCAAAACCTGCCGTTTACACCGTATCAAAATTTAAATATGTACTTTTCATATTTGTATTTCCCTTTTTTTTAAAAAAATCGTTCATTTGATCGATTATCATTTGATCATTTAAAAATCATTTTAATTCAAAACTTGAAGTTTCGATGCTATTAAATGAAACATATACTTCACTATTTATAGTATAAATGAAAGATAAATGAAATTTTATGAATGGAACCAAAATTTGCCATTTTTTTTAACAGACAATATTCTTGAAAAAACACGTATTTTATTTTTTTAATGAGAAAATGGCAACAAAAAGTACAGTAATCTGCTTTTTTCTGCTTTTATCTGTTTGTTTTTAACAGACATGGAGTACGTCTGTTGAAAAGTTTAGAAAAACAGTATTAATACTATCAAAATAGTAATAATAATAATAATAATAATAATAATAATAATAATAATAATAATAATGATACTTCAAAAATAAATTAAGATAGCAAATAAATTACGATAGATAGTTTTCAAATAAATTCTATTTAAAAGTAAATTTTTTTTTCCATATACGACGGTGTAAAATTTGAAAACGTGCGATGTTTAGCAGTTTAAAAATTTGCCATTCGCAAAATGACGTATGTGTTATACACAGATAAGGCTTGCTCTTTATAATTAAGATAATAAAATGTACACACGAAAAAATGCCTTAAATATTTTTCAAATAAATTCACTGAAAAAATGTAGTTTCAAGACTAAATAAAAAATACTCAATTTTACATACTTCACATATACTCAAAATAGCTCCGATTCAAATATACTCAAAATTGAGAAACACGTATACTCATTTTTGATTCCGTGGTTGAATTCAAATATATATTGCTATGAACTTTACCCGAACTTACAAGTTAAAGTAAAAAATATGCTGGCATATATTTCTTGCTTAATATTATTAACAATAAAAGTTCAATTGATTATTCATTAAGAAAAAAAGCAAAAATATTAGCGAAATACCAAATTCGAATATTTTTAATGACAAGAGCAAACACTTTTAAGTTATTTAAAAATACTGTGCATAATTTGATATTTTCATTAATAAGCACTTTTTATGCCGCAATGAATGAAATAAACCTATACAGTATATAAAACTATTGTTTGTTTGGTTCGATAACATATCATGTTTCAAATTTGAGAAGGCAAAGTGTTCATTTTTGATCCAAACATACTCAATTTCATATGAGTACATCGATTTACTCAGTTCTGAGTACTTAATTTTTTTCAATGTTTAATCAAACAACCCGGTGTCATTGTGAGATTTCAGAATTAAATTTAGGTGATAGAAAACTCAACCATCGGAGCTCAAAGGGTTAAAATATGAAATTTTCGATTGCGATTCTTGAAAATATTTGCATGAAAAATAATTTATATACAATGAAATAAATGCATTTCATAACTTCACACTTCCCTGTAATACCTTGTTTAAACGAATCAAGCAATTTATTGTCCAGAGACATGCTTTAAGAATATCGAAAATATTTTTGTCAGCTGAATCTTTAGTGTATTGAAACTGGATTTGACAAATCGTATTCTCTTGATAATAGCACATAAATGTTGAATTAAACATTATAAACAGACTTAAAAATTTCTTAATGATACTATTATACAGATATCTTTTTGATAAACTATTTTATAGCAAGTATTTCCCCGCATTTAAAATGCGAAATTCATATTACAAATGTATTACAAAGTTCATTTGTTGATTAAGCTTATTTTTTAAATGAGTTTAATTTCGAATAATTATACCAATAGACATGCTCATAAAATGCCAGGAATTTCCTTTAAATGGTGATGTATGTATTTCGAAAAAAATTCGGCAGAAATAAATATATTATACTTACTAGGGAACTGCAAGAATTGTAAGTCATTGATTTTGACGTAAGTGGTATCGTTGGAAATATCTCATCGTGAGCAGTAAAAAACTCAATGGAACTACCCGTCGGAAATGAGCCTTTTTCGAGATATCCAACAATTTATGTCCCGTAACTAATGCATATTTATTGGGGAATATAAAAAAATAGTTTAGATTTTGACGAAAGTAGTATTGTTGGAAAGATCTCACCGTGAAGAGTAAAAAAATTAATAGAACTACCCGTCGAAAATGAGCCGTTTTCGAGATAACCAATAATTTATGTCACGTAGCTAGTGCATATTGGGTTAGTACACACTTAACGTGGGACAATAAACAACTGCTGTCTCGATTTTGACGAGAACAGAGTCATTGAGAAGATATCATTGTGAGAAGTAAAAAACTCAATGGAACTACCTATCTTTAATGAGCCGTTTTCGAGATATCGTGCAATTTATATCACTGAAGGCAGTTTCTCAGTAAGTGTGCTTTAGCTACGCGACACAAATTGTCGAAAATCTCGAAAACTTCTCCTTTCCGACGAGTGGTTCTTTTGAGTTTTTTAATTCTCACGGGGATATCTTTTCAACGATACCATTTCGTTAAAATCGAGACTAAAATATTTTGAGGTCTCCCAATAAGTGTTCACTAGCTACGTGACATAAATTGTCGGATATCTCAAAAACGAGTCATTTCCGACGGATTGTTCCATTGAGTTTTTTACTGTCCACGGTGAGATTTTTTAAACGATACCACTTTCGTCAAAATCGGTGACTTACACTTCTTGCAGTTTCCTAGTTAGCTGTGATTGTAATTATGTAAATTCGTAGCACATATAGTCGCCATTCAGTACGTCTAAATAAACTAAAACACTTTGTAAAATCACCATAAATTGAAAAATAAAGTAGGAATCTGTGCCCTTATGGACACATGTTGGTTTAGCTGATTACGAGCTGTTATTGTTTTAACTCGAAACGCGTCCTACTTTATTTTTCATTTTATGGTGATTTTACAATGTGTTTTAGTTTATTTATCTATTATCGCCAGTGTTTACGGTGTTTTTTCACAATCAGTACGTCTGTCTGTCCATTCATTCTCCCGTCTGTTTGTCCGTACGTTCGTCTGCCTGTCCATCAATCCGTCTATCCATCTGTCCGGAAATAGCAGAGCAAAAACTACCCAATCGAACCATTTCAAATTTAAAATATATAATTGTTTCATAATTTTGCCGTATTAATTATATATTAGTAGTTTAATTTATAGGTGCAATCAACTGTATTCTGCTTCATTACGGCCAATAGGAAAAAATAGTTTCAAGTGCATTTTAATGGTGTTACACACTTTCGGACAATATAAAATTAATATGTATTTATGAAGTATGTATTGAAATATACATTCTGTACAATCTGTGGTGCAAAGACTATTTGTTATTAATTTAGAGGGCTACACAGAAGTGTTGCATTATATAATGTTATAGGAAGAAATATCATTTCGAGCGCGTTTTAATAATATTAAACTGTTTCACATCTTGTGAAATCGTTATAGGTTGCTGAGGTTTACTACAAGTTTCTTCCGGTAAATAGCAAGCAGATCATATTTACAGGGATATGCAAAAGATATCGGACACTCTACTGTATCCGAAGTACTATATACTATTATACCATTTCTAAATATTTTAAAACTTCTTTATAGTATGTACGCACCTCATTAGCTACACTTAACTTGCAATTTTTATTTTGTTGGTCCTTGTCCAATTTTTTGTCCTGTGGTGCAAGAATATTTGTTATTAATTTACTCAGTTGCGCATAAAGTATTCCATTATATAATGGTATAGGGAGAAATCTTGTTTGTGGTGCATTTCAATAATATTAAAGTGTTTCACATCGTATGAAATTTATATACATTTCTGAGATTTATTACATGTTTCTTCCGGTATAATAGAAAGCAGGTCATATTTACAGGGATATGCAAAATATTTCGGATACTCTATTGTGTTCGAAGTACTGTATACTATTACACTAAGTTCTGAATATTTTTAGAACTTCCTTATAGTACGTATGCACCTCATTAGCTTCACTTAACTTGCAATTTCCAACGTGTTTTTTTTAATTAAAGCATGTACTCAAATATATAATAATACACATAAAAAATTTTCCACAATTATGCCTTGTCCATGACTGTCGCAAATGAAGCGAACGAAATGTACTATCGCACCTTCATATGTTTACGTCTCTTCAATCGAGTGACGTAATAAAAATGTCGTGACGTAGATACTTCAAATACATAGCTGCAGATAGAAAACAAGGAGGGAAAATCATACGTTCAACATAGATTATGAAACAATTTCCGATCATTCAGAGCAAAATTTTACAATTTATTAAAAATAAACAACATAGAAAATACATAGTGTGTTTGAAACACAGTTACTTTAAATACTTTGATTAGTATGATAAATGTTGAATTTGTTTCATGCAGTCCTGTGCATGATCTATAAATTTCCATATTGATTATATATCATGACAAATGTTTGATAAAAAAAAAAAAAAAAAAAAAAAAAAAAAAAAAAAAAAAACGTAAAACAAAGTTGACATTTTACATTTAGGCATTTCCATTAGCAAACGTGGTTTAGATCTTTTGGCCTGCATTTGATGTATTGAATTTATACATATCAATTCATATGAAACAACGAAATTATATAAAAGCGTGTTACAACTGACATTTCATTTCTAGAAACTACTTTTCATAGGCAGTACGTTAACTAAATACTTTAATGTACCCTTGAAAATAAACGATAAGTTATATACACACTACAATGTAAGGTAAGCGTATGTAGTAATATATACAAATTTTTATATATTTAAAGTAGTGTAATATCATTAAAATACACCGCAAATTTTTTTTCGATAAACCATGATTTAAAGGATAAGAATTAAGATTAGAGAAAAACCCAATTAGTGATTTTATCTGACAACTTCTGACAAGTTTTTTAATTTCATTATTCTGTAAGAGATAATTTCAAAAGAATCATGTTAATGCGATATTTTTTTATCTAACCCACTTTTTATTTAATTATAGTTTGCTATGTGAGTTTTTTTTTTTAACAAAAACTTTGCAAAATAAAAATTCTAGATAATATTAAGAAGATTTATAATAAATATAAACGAATTTTATAGATTGTAAATTGAAGAACTAATGATTTTTTTTTCTTCACCCTCCCTTTTTTTGTTATTTAATTGATTTTTATTCTTATAGTAAGAATTTATATCCTATCAAACAGATGTTCTTTATCAAGATTATTTGCGGAAACTGGATAAGAAAATTTATCTGGAGCAACGTTAAAAAATCGTGTTTGTATATCAATTCAGAGATCACAAGAATGCATTTTTGAAAAAAATATTCTCGTAGAATTTTGTTCCACCAAATAGTACCAGTATGTTACTAAGCATTACATAGGGGTAGGCCATACTTTCAAAGCTTCATACAAACAGAATGTACGAATGGCATGGTTTCAGTTCGAATATTGTGCTAACTCGAATAACCAAGACGAATCGAAGAAGATTAACGAGATGAAAACCATACATTTAATACCGTTGGCATTGAAAAAAATTACAACAAACTGCATCTCCCACCGCTTAAAAAAAAAATCCGACACTGGCTTTATTAGAGCAGTCTGCTATTGATCACCTATGAATAGCGATACCATTGTGCTTGTTTCAGTAGAATTTGATAGGAATTTCTTTAAAGATGCCAAATGTGACACCAAAATATTTTCTTGTGAAACATAAGTATCGTCCACTGTCGGATCGATTTAAGACTATTCGGATTAAAGCGATGAAAAAAAGAGACTGTGCAGTTATTTAATCAATGACATGTTTTAATGATCTCCAAAATATTTTACAAAAATTGAAAATTTATTTTCCATTACGAGAAGTTCACAAAAAGGAAACGGATGCGAGTTTAAAGCTTAACAATTCCTTGTGCGTTTTACAATCTAAGGCAATCATTTAAACTAAAATCTAGAATAATTTTTAGGACAAAATAATATAAGTCATGTTTTATTTATTAATATTAAAGTAACTAAATGTGCTAGTTACAAACTAATGATTTATTTTCTGCTTATGTTTTATTTAATTAGTTTAAACTTAATTGTATCGTTTTGGAAATATTTTACATAACCTGAGTAATAGTTTTATAATCCTATTTGTGTTTTTCCACTTTTAACGATGTTTTGATGCAATCCCGTGAAAGTTGTTAAATCGGAGGTCCACTTATGTAAGTTGTTTCTAAAAATAAAGAATAATAACTGTTTTTGGATCCAAAAAATCTTGACTATTTTATTTCACACTGAAGAAAATTAACAGGTATGTATTATAATATACACTACTGGCGATGATAAAAAAATTATTATATCCGTTAGATTTTTAACACCACAATATTTTAAGAACTTAATCTTTTCGTAAACATTTTGATAAACAATTTATGCTACTGCAGAGAGATATTACAAAATATATTAAAACAGATAACATCAACATGTTTCGATTCCAATTCTGATATGAACCATAATCATTATCAAAATACAAATACAAATTGTCTCACAGTCAATTCAAATGACCCATGGTAAAAAAATGATCTACAAATATAATTCAGTGTGATTCATCACATTCAAGCTTTCCACGAAGAATTTATTCATTAACTCAAACCATAACTTTAGCAATAATTAAAAAAACAATCTCATTTCAAATAAACTTTTTACGCGTATAAATTTCAATGGATTCTCTTATAATGGACTTACGACAAAAATTTGGTACAAAGAATTTTTGGAGCTAAAGCAGTGTTATTACACGACCAAATTTAATATTGGATTCATGTTCACCGTTTCAAATTCCAAACGGTCTCACAGTCTTGCTTACTATTAATTTAAATCACCTTTTTCAGTAACAAAATGTATTTCATAAACCCATGCAATATTCTATATCTTATGAGGTCGAATTGGTTTTTGGTGGCAGTGTCGCAATCAATTTAATATTAAACTTTTAAAATTTAAATTTTAACTTCTCAAAACAGCATTTCAAATATGGAAATGAAACTTTTATCCCTTTTCTCTTGGTATCCCTTTTCTATAATGATTTATTAGTGTATTGATGATACTTATTCTATATCAATTAGAGCCTGCAATATCACGGATACACTCCTGCTCCCAATTTAAAAATTCTTCTGGACAATCTTTAAAAGCTCTGTCATCCAAGAAAC
Organism: Maratus speculifer; assembly: GCA_964019185.1. NCBI lineage: Eukaryota > Metazoa > Arthropoda > Arachnida > Araneae > Salticidae > Maratus > Maratus speculifer. The sequence goes on from OZ025295.1 coordinate 227,501,928, forward strand.
GAAAATTGGACAAAGAGGTGAACATGTATAATTCAGAATAATATGTTGTCTATGATTTTTTTTCAATAAATTATTCTTTTGATTGAAACCCTCTCTCTAATTAAAAAGACGTCTAAAAATGGTAAACTAAAATTTGCTTTTAATTCATATGTAAATTGAATATTTTTACCTAATTTATTAACCTTATGAATAAAACAAAAAAAGAATGTACTCCCTATTCCCCCACCCTCAAAAATATCATCAACATACATTTTCCAAAAAAAAAGAGCTCTATTAAAACTTTTAAAAATTCTTCTTTCGTATGATCTCATCTTGAATTCCTCTAGAAAGCCCTAAATAGAAGAACCATTTGCAGCTCCCATTTTTTATTCATATAATTTCCCATCAAAATTAATGATGTTGCTATATATGATCAAATGTTCATTACTTTTCAGCGTCAATTTGATATTTTTACTAAACATTTACTATCTAACAAATCATTAATATTGGAACTAACTTCAGTAACTTAATTTGATGGAAACAGTGACTTCACATCGATACTTGCCGAAATGCAATCTTGAAAAATCGTAAACAATTTAATATGCACAACAAATACAGCTCGGTGATATATAACAAATTCCGAAGTTAGTAACTTTTTCAACAATAAGACAAGTCCTTTTTCTGAAAAAAAAAAATGTTGGCTCTTGACACCTCATTACTCTTGGTCGCAGTGGATACCCTTTTTTATCACCTTTTACTAATAGACTGACAAAAATCGATATAAAAATGATTTTCAACTTTTTTCCCTTTAAGATATAATTGCTCTATAATATTTCATTTAAGAATACATGATTATATTTTTACGCAAGTTAAAAATCATTTAAAATAGTAGGAATTTTAATTTGGAAAAGAAAATTTTATTTCTAATATACAATTTTAAAATACATTTAGGGAATATATTAAAAAATGAAGTACTATTTCTATAAATCGTGAAGTTCTTATCAAGATCATAAAAATAGTTATATGCGACACTATCAGGATCTAACATAATCAGATTATAATACAAATCTTATAAGTACCATTTGAATATTTTGATTAAGGATTATATTCTGGAATTTTTTAATTAAAAATATTGATTGCTCTCTGCGCGATTTGAAGTAAATTTAGATGACACTTTATTCATCCGTGTGCTTAAAATTTAAGTAAAATTGTAATCTTTTTCAGTGTATAATCCGTAGACAGTTTATTTATTAAAAAGTTCATGGTAAGATTTTTTTCGGTTTATTTTTTTCTGAAAATAGATTGAAAAATTTAGATGCATAAATTATTTTCAAATTCTTTCTTCTTCAAGATATAATTGAACAATATAATTCCATTTACAAATGCATGAGTATATTTTTTACGCAATTTAAAAATCATTTTAAATTAAAGGTAACTTAATTCTAAAAAGAAAATTACAATTTCAAAATATACTTTTGAATATATGTTTGTAGAATATATATGTATATATAAAATCATATTTCTATGATTCGTCAAGCCCAAGTCAAAATCATAAAAGTAATTACATGCGACATTGTCAGGATCTAGCAAATTCGGATTATAATACTTTTCTTATATGCACCATTTGAATATTTTGATTAAGGATTATATTCTGGAATTTTTAATTAAAAATATTGATTGCTCTTTGCGCGATGTTTGAAGGAAATTTAAAAAAAAGAAAAACTTTATTCATTAATCCGTGTCTTTCAAATTTAAGTAGAAAGCTTTTTTTAGTGTATAATCCGTAGATAGGTTATTTAAAATAAAAAATGTTTCAACGAAACTTACATTATTTTTATTAACTTTTACTCATCAAAATTTCTTCATTAATGTTCAATACAATTTGAATTAACAAATTGGAGAAAAAATATATTTTCTTTAAAATATTTTTCTCGGGGGGAGGGGGAGGGGCGAATTAAAATCAAAATTTAAAAAAAAAAAATAATGGAAAGTTGAATAAGCTTTTGTAAAATAATTAAAATATTACCAAATATGTATTTTTTACTTGCATCTTGTAATTTATGATAAACACTTTAGAACAATAGATATGGGAAATAACAATCTTATTATTAATATTAAATTTTGAAATTTTAACTTTCTAAAATGGATAACAGAAATCTAGATTGCATACCGAACTGAATGAAAATATTTTATAATAAGAGGAAAATCCATGGTGTGTTAACGATGACAAATTTAATATTGCAAATATTTGATAAATTCAATATTGTTTTTACCATGTTTGTGTCCGATTTATTATAATGCATTTTTAATTATAGATATGTATTAACCATTTGCTTCTTAAATTTTTACTAATAAAATAGAATAGTTTTGTCTCGATGTTTCTCTGCATTAAGTGACATTGTTTTATGACTAATCGAATCCAGCGTACGTTCATGTCTGAAAATTTGCATGTGGATAGTCTAAAATAAGTGCATTTTCAATGCACTTTAGCGTCTATTTATAAACGTTTGGTAATTATGCGAAATATTATTAAAACCCATATTGAATGTCGCAAAATATACCGAATACTTTCAAATATGACCTTGAAAGTATGTTCAGGAAACTTTAAAGTCTTATCCGATAAAGCATTTTTTTTTCTACTTCTGCAGTGCGTATTGGTTTAATTATTAAACATACAGATAATATATAAACGATTTAACTTTGTTTTTATCTTTTCTACTATGTAATCTTTTCAATTCTAAGCTCTTTATAAAATAAATAAATAAATAAATAAATAAAAATAAACAAGGGCGCCTTTTGTGTTTTTACGACTATTTTCCGAAACATGATTGGGTTAATTATTTTAAATAAAAGAAAATTAAACAGCTTGGTTATACAGTGTATTTTATTCTTTCTGGTGATACAATGCATTATCAATACTAACACTTTAGAATGCAAGGGGCTAGTTTTAGCAATTTTTCTGAAATTTTAAAAAAGACAAATTTCTGCAACCGTGTTTATAAACAAAATACGAAAATGTAAAAAAAAAAAAATGCCTAGTTGTAGAAGTAATATTTTCTTTTCTAATTATGTCTCTATTTAAAATATATTAATATTTAATATTGAAAAAACATTTATTCTTGAAGCCTTTTAAGATATTCCTATACCGCACTCGCAAACCTTTTTGTTTTTGCTCTGCCTATACATTATAGCAGTGTTCTCGCTGTCGCTCGCCATTGCGCCAAATTGTGAGTAAATTCTTCATTTGGCGAGAAAACAAGGGAGTAGATTCGCCAAATTGCTTGTGCTCAATTTTTGATTCTTCTTTTTTTTCTTTATCGTTTTTCATGCATATACATTATGCATGTATACATATTTTTAATATATAGATATTTTTATTATATTTCTAGCGGACAGTCGAAATTAGATTAGTAACAATCGTTGTCACAGTAATAGAAACTTTGGTTACATTAGAACATATTAAAAAAAGGATCAAAGGATTTAAAGGATTAAAGTATTTTTTTTATTTGTGCTACATGGCGAATCTATTTTGCTAATACTTTTCTCATTAGGCAAATATATTTTTTTTTAATTATGCAAATTACTAACGTTGATCAAAAGTCAGCGAGAACACTGCCTTATAGAATATTTAGGGAGAATTTTTTTTTTTTCAGAGAAAGAATGATGTTTAATATTTTTAATAATCACAAACTTAAGGAAAACCACTATAACAAGGTCTCTTGAATTCTTTCCATAGTTTTCGTATGCAACTCTCGAAATAGAGTGAATATTTTTTTCATTTAAAATAATTGAATATATCGCTGTGTATTTATATTATTAGTATTTTAATTCTCTCGATTCTTGTCAGCGTTTTATTATTATCAAAATTTACGTATAAGTGTAAAAATAACTAGTGTGACAGAACAAAAACATTAATTATGAATAATATCAAATGCTATATATTTTGTTTTAAAAATTAAACATTTATATTTAACTGAATTTTTTTTATATCGCATAGAAACAATAGCATTTATTTCTGTTGCTTTTCTGGCTCACCGAACTTTTAAAGTTTTGTCAATAGAAAATGGATTTATAAGTATTTTACCAGTATTTTATTTTAAAGGAAATTAATGTATTAAAAAACTGAAATAAAGATAAAAACACTCTTACGTTATCATTTTATACATTAATAACTAAATATACATAACTAATTTATATAGTATCAGTAATTCGACTAACATAGTAAGAAAAAAATAAATTCCTGCAAAAAATATTCATGTTGCGACGTTGTAACAATCTATTCACAACAATGTATTACAAATTGAAAGGCTTTTTAATTTCCTGATGATAAATATAAAAATAAAATAAAATAAAATAAACAGGAAATATTTCTCCCTAAGTAACATTTTTTTTAGAAAACTCTTATCTTCAAAAATAGTTAGACATGTTTTGAAATCTATTGTGATAGAACGAGTACATGTGTTTAAAGCAGTTTTAATCTTTTTCATTTTATTTTTTACAATCTCTGTTTAACTTTGTAAGGTGAAAATATATGATTTTTACAGCGTTTACTAAATTAATTTATAAACTTTGTCATAGACTTGTTTAATTAATAAACGAAAAAAAAAAGAAAATATTGCCCTGTTAAACTGATAGCATTCAGCTCACAGGCTACGCACACAAATTGTATATTACAGCCTTATTTTTTCAAGGGTTAATGCCATTCGAAAAACAAATTAAGGGTAGAAATAGATCCCTCCATTTCCCCCTTTTTATATTTAATCATTGAACTCCCGAAACTAATCAGGGATACGCTTTATCATATAAAAAATATATCCAAAATTGAGAGCATATCAGAAAACTCTTAATAAAAACTTATTTATGTAATTTAAGAGGGATTATCACACTCCTTTGTACTTACCCATTAAACTTCCAAAACGATTCAGAGATCTGCCTTATCAGAAAAATCCGACATCCAAAACTTAAAGCAAATCGGATAAGTCTCCATAAAAATCCATTTATCAAATTTAAAAGGGGGGGGGGAGATAATCTCCCTTATTCCTTTACACTTAACAAAATAACCCCACAGCTAACTAGGGAAGCGTTTTATGACTAGGAAACTGTATAAAAAATTGAAGCAAATCGGTTAATTCTGCAAGAAAAAACATTTACCTAAATTAAGAGGGGTAGTCCCAACGATCCCCCATTTATACTTATTTAATGAAATCCCGGAATAAATCAGGAAAGCGCCTTATCAGAAGTGTCTATATCCAAATTTTGAAGCAAATCGTTAGAATGATCCTATATCTAAATATTGAACCAAAATTGATACTTCTGCATGAAAAATCCATTTACATAAATTAAGAAGAGAAGCATCTTCTCTTATTCCCTCTTTTTACACTTATCCAATGAATACCTAATCTAATAACAGAGTCGCCTAATCAGAATGATCCTATATCTAAATTTTGAAAGAAAACTGATAATGATGCATGAAAAGCTCATCTATATAAATAAAGTCGAGGAGGCATTAGCTCCCCGCCCTCCGTCTTTATACATATCCAATAAACCCCTAATACCTAATCACGGAGGCACCTCATCTGAATGATCCTATATCTAAATTTTGAACAAAATCTGATAATTCTGCATAAAAACCCATTTATAAGAATAATGGGAGAAGCATTAGCCCCCCCCCCCCTCTTTATACTTATCCAAGGAGGACCTAATACTAATCAAGGAGGCGCCTCATCAGAATTTTTCTATATCTAAATTTTCAATGAAAACTGATAATTCGGCATAAGAACCCATTTATATAAATTAAGGGGAAGGGTATTATCTCCCAATCCCATCTTATACTTATGGAATGAACTCCTAAAACTATTCACGGAAGCGTCTCATCAGAATGTTTCTATATCTAAATTTTCAATGAAAACTGATAATTCGGCATTAAAAACCCATCTATATAAATTAAAGGGAAGGGTATTATCCCCCAATCCCCTCTTATACTTATGGATTGAACTCCCAAAACTATTCACGGAAGCGCCTTATCAGAATATATGTATATCCAAATTTTCAAGCTAATCGGATATTTTTATCGTGAGTTATTGCGTTACGTACGGACGTACATACATACTTACAGAACGGGCGGGCACAAGAGTTCTTATTCTGTAATAGCCAGTGAGCTAAATACTACACCAAAAAAGATGAATTTTATATTAATATTTTGGAGAAAATGTGTCTGTTTTGGTATTTTTGATGTATTGCTTTTATCATTAAACATTTAACAACACATTATAATGAAGCTATTTACTGGACAGCACACAAAAATACATATATATTCCTAAGATCAATGAGCATAAGAATAGTACAAAATGAAATAAACAGAAAGAAAAACAAAAATTACACATAATTCGTATCAAATGAGATTCGTTTTTACTTAGAGAAATTAAATATATATATATATGTATATATATATATCTTCTTGGCGTAATAATGTGCACTACATTGGATACAATGTAGTACCCGAAATCTATTGCATCTTCCTTTAAATACTATTTGCTTTCTATTATAAGAGAAGTAACTTGTAGTAAACAACTGCAACGGAACCAATTTCATAAAATATTAAATAGTTTAATGTAATTAAAACGCGCCCCAAATAATGTTCTCCCTATAACATCACATTATGGAATACTTTTTTGTGACCCTATAAATTAATAACAGAAATTCTTTCCACCACAGACTGTTCAGAATGTGTATTTTGGCGTATACTTCATAGATGCATATCAATTTTTTATGTTCAAAAAAGCGAAACAATATTTAAAACAGTTGAAAATATTTTTTCCCATTTTATGCAATGGAATTTTTTAATTGTCCCTGTAATTAAACTATATATCCGATGTTCATAAAATTTCAAATGTTTCGACAAAATTATGCAACAATTATAAGTTTTAAATTGCAATATATTCAATTGGGTAAGTTTGCTTTGTTATATGCGGACGGATAAATATGTGGATAGGCAGACGAACAGATTGAACGATGACAATAGGTGCTCTGTATTTACAGAATATCGAACGGATCTAAAAATGAAAATAAAAAATGGTATAAATATTTCAATGTTTATTATTTCATTTTTCTTCTGGGTTTGGGAATATTTTTGAAAAACTTTTTAGCGCAAGAACGAAATAAACTTTTAAAAAATCATGCGCATCGGCATGTTCTATAGGATATACAGGGAGACACATAATTATAAAAATATCAATTACCTTAATGTTCTTCCAGTGTTTTCTAGTCTGTTATTTTATTCCTGTTCCTCGTGCTTTTTGTGTGTGTAATTGCATTTCGCGCTGACCATTTTTTTTTTGCAATTAAATTTGGTGTGCAAGTACTAATGCATTAATTCAACATGCGTTCTATACCAAAAAAAAAGTAGCTGTTTTGAGGATCATCTATTAAAAGTCCTGGCAATCATTCGCAAGTTCCTATGTTCTTTGAAATGCGATCTGAAAAAATCTTGTGGCAAAATTAGTCTGTCTTGATAGTTTTCAGAAGCGGCTAGACATCTACATTTTTGCCGGAGCAAGCCATTAAGAATGATCTTGATTATTTCTTGACAAATTTTTTTTTCTTATCGCTAATAAAACGGGTTTCTTTAGCTCCTTAAGTTTTTTCATCCCAGTATTTATATTCCACACTGTATTCATCAGTAATTTTTAACAATAATCATTAACTCTAATAATTAATTTCGAACAATATTTATTAATTCTAATAATTAGGTTATAGCAATAATCTTTAACATTGATTTAAAAAAATTGCCCTGAAAACTATTATTATAATGTAGAATAGTTTGCACTTAACGAAACATTCATGTTTTTAAAGTGTGAATAACGCAAACTACTTTTAACATAAGTGAAATCCTGGAAATTTCTCCTTGAGTGCTCCGTGAGTGCAACTGTATTATAAAGTACTATTTACACTTCATACTATAAATTAGGAAATTATATGAAAACTGTAAAGAAAAAAGTAATTTCCCATACTATTTAAATTTTATTTGAAATACATCAACATTATTTTCAAATTAATCAGATCTGTAATAAGAATTTACTTGTATATATTGACTATCGGCTAATTTAATTAGCTGCACATGCAAATATTTCTGCTTTATTCATAAACAGAATCTTCTCACATTACATTCTTCAAAAAGAGTCATTTGACTAACCAGTGACACGTATAATCATTCGATTCGCAAATTATTACTTCTTATGTAATTTCGTAATCGTATAAATAAGCAATGTCTACAGTCGTCGTTTGGTCCGTCCGCGTGTCTGTCCATTTGTCCGCAAACGGAACAAACTTTTTTGTCAAACCGTACAAAATCTGTCCAAACGAAGGTCTAAAATAAAATATTTATAATCGATGCACAATTTTATAAAGTCATTCCAATTTTTATGCAAATAAAATCAAAACTTAAATAGATATTAAAAAAATTTCTTCAATCTATTAAAACCTATAATATGTTATTTATTCAAAGATAAATACTATAGATAATTATTCTACGTAGTCATAGTCATTATTCTTCTGTATCCTATTATACGTAATTAATGCACGGATATCCCATTATAGGTAAAGTTTTTAAGTTGCTATGGTGATTACGTCCTATTTAAGATTAAATCCTATTATCTACGTATTACCGAATTTAATATATGATATCCTATAATTTTATTATTCGTGCATTTCTGCATGAAAATACAATAGCTGTTGAACCTAGATTTGAATATATATGAAATTAGTTATAATACGAATGGACCTCTTTACCAATGTTTGACTTAAATTTTTAAATATTTTCTTCATATGTGTCTGTTCTTTTTTTTTTTTTTTTTTTTTGTATTCAGAAGGCCTACATTCTGTTATAAAACACCCAAAATTAAAAAGAAGTTAAATAGATTAAATATAATCAATTTCCTATATAAACATATGTAGAATCATCTAATTTGCAGTCCAATATTATTATGCTGTTATTTTTCCTTTTTAAGCCTTCTTCTCAAAAAAGAATTTTATTAAGGCGCCATGATTTTTTCCTACAAAACTAGTTTTGGTGATCAAATATCAGTTAAAAAGTCTTCACTAAAGAGATTAAAGACGTTTCTAAAAAAATTCTCTAAAGAAACATACTTTTGGCACATATATAAGGACCTTGATTTACAGATTTCTAAAGATAAAAAAAAAAAAAAGTTTCTTAATATGTTTTTATAACTCGAAACAATGTTTGATAACAATTGACGTAACATTTCTTTTTTATGTTTATACGAAACAAATCATTAAAACAGTAAGACCGTTGAAAAATCGAAAAGATATATTAAACTTTTTACAAACAGGCCAAATTACATCTATAATTCTATCTTAGCAAAGTTCTATAATAGAATATATATAATATATTCGATATACAATTCTATATATTTTTATATATATTCTATGTATAATTCTATATATATATATAACATTTTTCCGACTTGTCATCTAATGTTGGAGAAGGGCATGTGTATATCATTCAGTTAGATTAATCTTCATAAATTGATTGATTAAAATGAAAGTTCAAATGAGCTATAATAATTTTTTTATCTTCTTAATTACAAGAACGGAGATATAAAAGATAATTTCGATAACAGAGATAAAAATGTTTCAGCTTAGATTGAAATAAATTGATTGAATTAAAAAAGTATTAAATTCCTTTTGAAAATCCTCTTTAGTGAAATATAACATCGGACAAAGAAATATTTTCTGAATGTATCAGATAAGCGTCAAATTTATTAAAACATTTTAGTGACATTATTAGAATTTGGCATAAGCTGTTTATAACTGACAGTCTTTGAACTATACGTTTAAAGAATAAAAACTTTTAATTAAAATTATTGATTTACTCAGACACTTTTACAAAGCCTTTCAAATGGTCTTTATTAAAATATATTATAAAATGGAATTAAATTTATTACACAAGGCCTATCAGCTTAAAGTACTAACGTTTATATTTTTCATATGTAGTAACTATTATTACAAATGATTTCTTATGTTTTTATAATTCTGCATAATATTTGATAACGATTGACGCATAATTTTATTTTCGTGTTGAAACATATGAAATATATATATATAAAACAGAGAGATAAACGTTAATAAGAATCCGACCATTGATATCCGACCATAGATAAACACACGTTTACAATCACGTGTCCACTTACACATAGAATATAAAGAAGCTAAATTTTCAAAATTATGTATTTTTTTTTACTTTTTATGTATGTTAAACTTTTTAACAATCCAATTCAACGGAATATATTTGAGGTAAAATGTGGTTGGCGTATCCCCCAGTCTTGAAGAATGCTTTTGTAAATCGGTACAAAGTTTGATAACCTTTGAAGTATCATTTTTTTATGTTTATACTTGAAAACAGTCACTGAAACAGTAAAACAGTTAAAAATTCGACAGGCAAAATTGTATCTATATATTCTATCTTAGCGAAATTCTATACATCATAATAAATGTGATAACTTTCTCTAGACTTGTCTCCCAATTTTGGAAAAGGGCATATATTACCATTTAATTAGATTAATCATCGTAAACTGATAGGTTAAAATGAAGGTTCAATTGAACTGTAATCACATTTTTCTTTTCTTAATTGCCAGAAGGAAGATAAAAAATATAATTTTGATAACAGAAATAACAATGCTTTATCATAAAATTAAAACGTATAGATTCAATTAAAAAAATATGATATTCCTATCAAAAACAATCTTTAGTAAAATATAACATCGGGCAAAGAATGATTTTCTGAATGTATAAGATAAACATCAAATTTACTTATACATTTCTGTGACATTATTAGAATTTGGGATAAGCTGGTTACGAAGCTGTTTATAACTGACAGTCTCTGAACTATATACGTTTAGAGATTAAATCCGAAAACTTTTAATTAAAATTATTGATTGACTCAGACACTTTTACGAAGCGTTTGAAACGATCTTTAGTGAAATATATTATGAGATGGAATTAAATTTATTACACTAGACCTATTAGCTTAAGTGCCTAATGTTTATATTTTTAACTTCTAGTAAATATTATTTGCAAATGATTTTTTATTATGTTTTTGTAATCCTGTATAATGTTTGATAACGTTTGGTGCATCATTTTATTTCCCTCTTTATACTTGAAAAAAAAATATATTAAAAGAGACAGACAACTGTTAATTAGAACCCTACCATTGATGTAGATTTGTTTTTAACCACACGTGAGCAGTCACATATCCACTCACACATAGAAAATGAAAAGCTAAACCATCAAAAATATATGTTGAGCTTTTTACTAACAGGCAAATTTAGTATGATACATTTGAGGTAATATTTGCTCGACTTATCATCCAATCTTGTTTTTGTAAATCGAGACAAAGTTTGATAATCGTTAACGTAAAATTTCTTTTTTATATTTATATTTGAAAACAGTCATTAAAACAGTAAGACCATTGAAAATTCGGAAAGATATGTTAAATTTTCTACTAACAGGCCAAATTATATCTATGTATTATTCTATCTTAGCGAAATTCTATGTATAATTATTATAGAGGTAACATTTTCTGAATTTGTCTCCCAATCTTGGAAAAGAGCATAGACAGGAGCCGTTAATTCCCAAACTGGCTCAGCCGAGTTCAGCAATTTTATTGGCTAAAACTGGAGGAAGTGACGAAAATTCGAACTGATGCTAAAAAAGTTAAGAAGTTAAGAACATTCAGACACGATACAGGAATCTGTTTAATGAGGTTTATGCTATTCTGAGGTTTTACTATATTTGAATATAGAATAATACAGATTTGTCCAATTTTCTATATAATACATGAACGTTTAGATTGAGCCAACATGGTAATTGACACCTCGTTATTTGTACCATTTGATTAGATTAATCTTCATAAACTGATAGATATAAAATGTAAGCTCAATTGAACTATACTCATTTTTTTCTTCCTAATCATGAGAATGGAATTAAAAAGATAATTTCGATAACACAGATAAAAATATTTTAACTTAGATTGATATTTATCGATTTAATTAAAGGGGATTAAATCTCATTCGAAAGTAATCTTTAGTAAAATATAAAATCGAATTATTATTTTCTGAATCTATCGGATAAACGTCAAATTTATTTAAACATTTCTGTAACATTATTTGAATTTGACATAATCCGGTTACGAGAGTGTTTATAACTGGCAGTCTTTGAACTGTACGTTTGAAGATTAAATTCGAAAACTTTTAATTAAAATTCTTGATTGACTTAGACACGTTTCACGAATCTTTTGAAACGACACTTATTAAAATGTATAGAGAAACGGAAATAAATTTATTGAGATTTATCTATAAGATTAAATTGATAAAATTTATTTATTCTGACATATACAATAAAACTTTGGTATAACGAATATTTGCGGAGCAATGATTCAACACGCTTTGTTGAAAATTTGTTAAAGTAAAGATATTTATCATGAGAAATTATAACAGGGTTTTTTTTAAACAAAATACTATTCGTTAAAATGAAAAAATCGTTAAAGTGACATTCATTATAACGAAATTTTAATGCGTTAACTAATTTCATATTTGTTATATACCATTCATATTTATATTATTCATATCAATTTTATAAATTTGATTTGTAATTTAAACAATCTCTTTCACATGAATGTTTACTTTCTTTTAAAATGTTTTTTTTTAATACATTTGTCTACAACCAATGGTTGAGAAATTAAAGAAATGCCACAGATAAAACTTTGCACCCTGTATATTTAAGATAACATTTTCCTTATTTAACTCCCAGTGTTGGCGAAGGTCAACTGTATCACATTTAAGTAGATGAATCTTAAAATATTGATTGATGAAAAATGTAAATTCATTTGATCTCTAGTCATTTTATTTCTTCTTCCTAATTATCAGAAAGGAAAGAAAATGATAAATTCGATAACACAGAAAAAAAAATGTTTTAACTTAGATTGAAATATAACGATTTATTTAAAAAGTATTAAATTCTATTCGAAAATAATCTTTAATAAAATATAAAATCGGACAGAGAATTATTTTCTGAATGTATCAGATAAACATCAAATTTATTTAAACATTTCCGTGATATTATTAAAGTTTGACATAATCCGGTTACGAGGCTGTTTATAACTGGCAGTCTTTGCACTATACGTTTGAAGATTAAATCCAAAAAATTTTAATTAAAATTATTGATTGACTTAGACATGTTTCACAAAGATTTGAAACTACATTTATTAAAATGTATAATGGAATGGAAAGAAATTTATTGAGCTTTATCTATCACATTAAACTGATAAAATTTATTTATTCTGTCATATACAATAAAACCTCGGTATAACGAATATATTCTAAGCAATGATTAAACACGCTATGCTGAAAATTTGTTTAAGTAAATATATTTATTATGAGACATTATAAAAGCGTTTTTTAAAACAAAATCCTATTCGTTAAAATGAAAAATTCGTTAATGTGACATCCATTGTAACGCAGTTCTAATGTATTAACTAATTTCATAATCATAATTAAATTTCATAAATATTATAAATTTGATTTTTAATTTAAATTATCTCTTTTAAATCAATATTTACTTTCTTTTAACAATTTTTTATGCATTTGTCTACAACCAATGGTTGAGAAATTAAAGGTATGTGATAGATAAATGTTTGCACGCTATATATTTAAGGTAACATTTTCCTGACTTAACTCCCAATGTTGGCGAAGGACAACTGTATCGCATTTAATTAGATTAATCTTCAAATACAGATTGATAAAAAATATAAATTCATTTGAACTCGAGTCATTTTTTATCTATTCCTAATCATCAGAAGGGAGATAAAAAAAATAATTTCGAAAACAAAGATAAAAATTGTCTTATCTTAGATTGAAATCTATCGATTCAATTAAAAAAGTATTAAATTCCCTTAGAAAATAGTCTTTAGTAAAATACACCATCGGACAAAGAATTATCTTCTGAATGTATCACATAAGCATCAAATTTATTTAAACATTTCTGTGACATTATTTGAATTTGACATAATCCGATTACGAGACTTTTTATAAATGGCAGTCTTTGAACTATATACGTTTAGAGATTAAATCCGAAAACTTTTAATTAAAATTATTGATTGACTTAAACACGTTTCACGAAGCATTTGAAACGATCTTTATTAAAATGTATAACGGAAAAAAATTTATTGAACTTTATCTATAAGATTAAATGTATTTATTCTGATATGTACCATAAAACTTCGGTATAAAGAATATGTGCGGAACAATGATTAAACACGCTATGTTGAAAATTTGTTTAAGTTAATGTTTTTATTATGAGACGTTATAATATGGTTTTTAAAACAAAATCCTATTCGCTAAAATAAAATAAAAACATTAGTGACATTAATTGTAACGTAGTTCTAATGTATTAACTAATTTCATAATCATAGTTAAATTTCATATTTATTATATATCATTCATATTTATATTATTCATATAAATTTTTTAAATTTGCTTTGTAATCTAAACAATCTCTTTAACATGAATATTTACTTTCTTTTAAAATGTTTTTGTTTTTGATGCATTTGTCTACAGCCAATGGTTGAGAATTTAAAGGTCTGTGACAGATAGGGGTTGATTTATGGTTTATTTTTGTCGTCCGATTATCTGCGCTAGGGATATAGGACCAGGGGGGAGTGCCCTTCGTGGGGGTCTTATTTATAAGGGAACCTAACCCGTATTTACGCAAGGTTCGAAGAAAACCACGAAAACTCCGAACGGTTAGGCCGACAGCCGCTATTGGGTTCGAACCCAGCACCTGCCGTCTACCAGTTGAGAGGTCCGTACCTCTCGGCCACTGGTGGGGCGACAGATAGGGGAGAGTTGTGTACCTTGGACATACATGTACCTCGGACCTAAGTTAAATTTACCTTTACTTGTTTAGATGATCAAACAAAAACATTTGTAAATTAAATATTTGGCACCAGAGGTCTCATTTTCTTGACATTTGTTTAGAAGCTCGACTAATTGTACAATATTTAAAAAACGAAATTCACCTTTCAAAAATAAATTTTTCATAGACATTACTATGTTATTTTTATACTAAAAAATATCTATATTTTTAACGAGGATTATGCATAATAATGCAATGCTCTAGCTACTAGAGTATTTCCGTGAAATAAAGTTAGGCCTAACCTTTACATCGTGATTGGTAGTTTTGTTTTTAACTGTCAATTGCTGTACCTTGAATCTAATAAAAGTGATGTACCTTGGACTGGGTCCAAGGTACACTAGGTATTACCTAATGGATCTGAAAGGTATCTCAAGAAATTAACATTTGGGATTGACTTATCTAATTACAATCTTGGCTAAAAATAAATATAATTAATAACATAAATAAGTTTTAATATCTTTTGTGATTATAGTAAGTGTAAATGTTTTGAAGTTTTATGTTTATTGAGACTTTCTTATTTTAAAATCCTAATAAGCCTTGAAATATATCAAAAAGTTATACATAAAGCTTCTTGATTAATAAATGTTGATTTTATTCGCTAAAAAGAAGTTTTTTTTTCCATTTTTAGTAATTGGACTAAGGTACACCACTAGTGGTGTACCTCGGTCCAATTTTCATTTAATATTTAATACAAAACTTTCCATGGAAATTATTTATATAAAATTTTAAGACAAATATATGTAGTATATAGCATCATAAATTTTTGAAAAAAACTTTTCTTTTTTTAGTTTTGGCAATTTTTTTTAATTAAAAATTAAAAAGTCAAAATAGGTCCGAGGTACACCACCTTCCCCTAAAACTTTGAACCCTGTATATTTGAGGTAATATTTTCGTGACTTAACTCCCAATGTTGGCGAAGGTCAACTGTATCACATTTAATTATATGAATCTTTAAATATTGATTGATAAAAAATGTAAATATATTTGAACTCTAGTATTTTTTCAATCTTCCCAATCATTAGAAAAGAGATAAAAAAATAATTTCGGTAACAGAGATAAAAAGTGTTTTATCTTAGATTGAAATATATCGATTCAATTTTTAAAATATTAAATTCTCTTTGAAAATAATCTTTAGTAACATACAACATCGGATAAGGAATTATTTTCTAAATGTGTCAGATAAATGTCAAATTTATTTAAACATTTCTGTGACATTATTAAAGTTTGACATAACCCGGTTACGAGGTTGTTTATAACTGGCAGTCTTTGAACTATACGTTTGAACATTAAATCCGAAAACTTTTAATTAAAATTATTGATTGACTTAGATACATTCAGGAAGCCTTAGAAACTATCTTTATTAAAATATATTATGAAATGGAAAGAAATTTACTAAACTGGATCTATTAGATTAAATTGATAACGTTTATTTATTCTGATATATACAGTAAAATCTCGTTACAATGAATATATGCGGAGCAATTATGAAATACACTATGGTGTAAAGTTATTTAACCTTTCAACTGCAGAAATCTTTCTATTTTTATGAAAAAAATAGACGTAAACTTTATACCGAAATAATAATGGAAAAATATAAAGAAATAATAAAATTGAAATTTTGATCTAAAATTTGAAATTATTTGGTATGTACCTTATATACACATACAGGGTTTTAAGTATTTTATTTCTATACTTTGCAATTTAATGGACATAAATTAACTAATTATATCTGTTTAAGACTCTGTAACTTTGTTTTTTTTTTAAATATTTTTAAGTAATGAGTTAAAAAAATAAAAGAAAATTTTGCCTTAATAGCTTGATCGTTTTTTTTCCTGAAAGACAAATTCTAATTTTTTGTCAAATGCAGTATCACATTTACTTAGATGAATCTTCAAATATTGATTGGGGAAAAATGTAAATTCAATTGAACTCTGGTCATTTCTTATCTCTTCCTAATCATTAGAAAGAGATGAAATAATAAATTCAACAATAGGGATAAAAAGTGTTTTGGCTTAGATTGAAATGTATCGATTCAATTGAAAAAAGTGTTAAAATCAATTCGAAAAAAATCTTTAGTAAAATATAAAATCGGTCAGAGAATTATTTTTTGAATATATTAGATAAATGTCAAATTTATATAAACATTTCTGTGAAATTATTAGAGTTTGACACAATCCGGTTATGAGACTGTTTATAACTGGCAGTCTTTAAACTATTACGTTTTAAGAATAAATCCAAAAAATTTAATTAAAATTATTGATTGACTTAGATTCGTTTCTGGAAGCCTTAGGAACGATCTTTATTAAAATATATTATGAAATGGAAAGAAATTTATTAAACTAGATCTATTAGATTAAATTGATAACGTTTATATAATATGACATATGCAATAAAATCTCGGTATAACGACAATATGTGGAGCAATGATTAAATACGCAATGTTGTAAAGTTTTACTAAAAAACTATACGTTTGAAGATTAAATCCGAAACTTTTATTTAGAATTATTGATTGACTTAGACACATTTTAGGAAGCCTTGAAAACAATCTTTATTAAAATATATTATGAAATGGTAAGAAAAAATGTTAAACTGCATCTATCAGATTAAATTTATAATGTTTATTTAGTCTGACACATACAGAAAAATCTCGTTACAACGAAAATATGTGGGGCAATGAGTAAATACGCTATGTTGTAAAGTTATTTAATCCTTCACTGCACGACTTTTTTTTATGAAAACAATATTTGAAAAAATTATATTAATCTAATAATGGAAAAAAAAGAAAATAAATTAAAATTTTGAACTAAAATCTGAAATTTTATGTGTTGTACCCTATGTACACATATAGGATTTTTAATTCTATAATTTGCTATTAATTGGGCCCAGACTGATTAATTATATCTGTTTAACACTCTGTAGCTTGATTTATTTTAATATTTTTAAGTATTCAGTGAAAATAAAAAAGTAAATTTTGCCTTAACAGCTTGGCCGTTTTTTTTTTATTTATTTTTTATATTTTTCAGCAGGACAAATTCTAATTTTCTGTCAAACGCAGTATCATATTTAATTAGATGAATCTTCAAATATTGATTGATGAAAAATTTAAATTCAATTGAACTCTAGTCGTTTTTTATATCTTCCAAATCATCAGAAAGAGATAAAATGATAAATCGACAGAGATAAAAAAGTGTTTTGATTTAGATTGAAATGTATCTATTCAATTAAAAAAGTTTTAAATTCTTTTTGTAAATAATCTTTAGTAAAATACACAATCCGAAAAATTATTTTCTGAATGTATCAGCTAAACATCAAATTTATTTAAACATTTCTTTGAAACTATTTTGAGTTTGACATAATCCGGTTTCGAGGCTGTTTATAACTGGCAGTCTTTGAACTATACGTTTGAATATTAAATCCGAAAACTTTTAATTAAAATCATTGATTGACTTAGATACGTTTCGGGAAGCCTTAGAAACGATCTTTATTAAAATATATTATAAAATGGAAAGAAATTTATCAAACTAGATCTATTATATTAAATTGATAACGTTTGTATACTATGACATATACAGTAAAATCTCATTACAACGAATATAGGTGGAGCAATGATTAAATACGCAATGTTGTAAAGTTATTTAACCCTTCACTCCAGGTGTTTAAAACTTTTGTGCAATTTATTTTGAAAACTTACGTGTTTCTAGGACTTCCAGAAGAGATTGAAAGATTCTGAGCCCTGGCGTGCTGTGGGGCGCATTGAAGCAGGACAGTGAATCACATATGTAGCTCTTTTCTTCGGAATTCAACATTATGTAATTTCACGTTTATGAAAACAATTCCAAATCACAAAGACAGTTGTCCGAAAGCCCGTACTTGGTCGCCCAAGGGTTACAATCCCCGCGGAAGATCGATATACTGCTATTGGAACCAAGTGGAATCACAGAGCGACCTCCACAGGTGTGTCATCTGTGGTTACAGCATCCATTGATAAGGCGATATTTGCAGCTACTGTACTCCAAAGATTACATATGAGTGAAATGTACACCCGGGTGCCACGAGTTTGTGTTCCTCTTTCCGTACAATCAAGAGGGGCACGATTAAATTGGTCCCGATCTCATGTCAATTTCACTGTGTCTGACTGGGAGTATGTCATGTTTACTGGTGAGTCAAGATTGACAAGATGACAAGCGTATAAGGATATGGCGTAAATGAGGAACATGCAACCAGCCCCAAAACATCAACGAACATCACGCATTCCGAGGCGGAAGCATTATGGTGTGGGCGGGGATTTCATCAGGATAGCGCAACGAACTGCATATCTTGAAACCGGGTTCTGTGACGGCTGTCCGGTATCGAAATAAAGTCCTAGAACCCATTGTGAGATTTTACGGTGCAGCGGCTGGACCTACTTTTGTATTAATGGACGATAACGTACATCCCCATAGAACTGGCATCGCCAATGACTACCTGGAGAGTGACGGAATTGCGCGTATGGCGTGGCCAGCATATTTGCCCGACCTTATTCCTATTCAAAAACTCTGGGATGCTCTCGGCCGTGCTGTATGTTTACGTTTCCCAACTCCAGTCTCTCTTATTGAGCTGGAAACGGCTGTACAAGAAGAATAGCGATGGCTTAATTCTGCGGTGGTTGACGACCTTATTTAAAGCACAGTCACAAGGTGTAATTTTTTAAACAGATGATGGGGGATCACATACCCTATTAATGTCTTTTTTTCATTTTATGCTGTTTATTTTCACTTTATGTATTTACATCATATTTCTATCTTGATTAGAAGGGATTTTTTTTTCATTTTGGTTTATTTTCAAAATCGAGCTTTCAAAGAATGGTGTGAAAATCGTTTTCCTTCCAGATGGTTATTTTTCACAATTTCTAGGCTTTAAATGTTATAACTTAAAAAACGTTAAATATAAATGTTTCAAACTAAGCGCATACCTTCTTTGATTGTGATACTTCGATTTTAATACAGGAAATTAAAAAAAATGTACTTGCTTTTGAAAGTGTGATACTTTAAAAAAAAAGTTGCATTATAATTTTTTTTTCAAATTTTTAATTAAATTTTCTATTTTTTTAGAAAATTAATATTTAAAAATATATAGAAATAATAATACAGTAAAACCTCCAAATAACGGACACCTCGGGAGCGCGGAAACTGTCCGCTATTCGGGGGTGTCCGCTATTGGGAAAAACCTCGGCGATTCAAAAATTGCTAAGAAATGCTTAAAGTTTCATTAATTGACTTTTATATGTCCTGAAATTTTAATATATGGTTAATCAGAAATTAAAATAATTTTTTAAGCTATAAAATTGAAATAAAATGGTACATACCTTTGTGCACTGTTTATTACATTCTAACGAAAAAAAGTATTTTAAAAGTTTCCTTTTGCGTTTAAAGATTATATGTATTTTTTTTTTTTTTTTCAATGCAAATTTTTAACCCTGTCAATAGTTTTGATTTTTGTGAATCATCTTAAAAAAATAATGAAAGAAAAGAAAAAAAATGTAACTGCTTACTGTATTTTTTCACTTTTTAAAAATCATGAAATCTCAAATCTTACGAAGGGGAGTAGGGTAGGAGGCATTGTGATGCTCCGGGAGGTAATGTCTTTCCGGAGCTGGACGTGGAGACGGATACTGGACGTGGGAGGAAAGATTTTCCCCGGGCCACTCTACATTAATCTATGATCACAAAATTTTGACGCACTTTCCTGACAAATTTAGAGGCTTTTTACTTTTTCTCTAAAAAACAATTTTTCATACTTTATAGCCAAAATTACTGTCCGCTATTTGGAATGTCCGTTATTCAGAGGTTAAACATACAAAAATTTAGATTTTGGGAGTGGGATTCCGTAAACTGTCCGTTAAATAGAGGTGTCCGCTATTCGGGAGTGTCCGTTATGGAGGTTTTACTGTATATAAAAATGCTAAATCAACATTAAAATTTAGATATTTCCGTTTATTTAAACATAAAAAAATTGAAATTCAACAAATAATATTTTCAGTTATAACATTTTAAAATTACAAAACTTTTTTTATAAATTTAAATTTTAAATTAAAAAAATGAGAATTTTTTTATGGAATTTTTTTACAATTGATAAGGTTAACCATCACAAAATAATTCAAATTTTAATTCAAAGAAAAATCTAAAATGTATCCTGGACCACCTTCACATGTTATCATTTAAATTTGAATTGATTAGTACAAAAAAATAAGTACAGTCCGCTCTCGTCAATTTGATCTCGGCTAAATCGAATCTTCGCTTAATTCGAACTAAACACAAATTTTCAGTAGCAGAGTAACGTTAAAAATTTTCATTTATTCGAACTCATTTTCTCTTGACTTCGTTTAATTCGAACTAACGAGATTCTGATTTTTCATTATTCGTTCCTTTGTCTCAGACATCAGATCTTTGAAATAACTCTATTTCTTTCATTTTTTTTTTCAGAATTGTTCTGAACAAATGTACATGCATTTCATATCCTCTTTTTAGTGCCCCATCTGTCCACCGATGACACATCCACCCCATCTTCGTTTGTGCCTGTTTATAATCTCTTAATTAGTTTGTGCATTTTTATCTTTTAATTTAATATTAAGTCATATTCTGATGAAAACAGCCTAAATATTATTTAAAAATACTATAACATAATTTTTTTTTGTAACAGTACCCCTTTAAACATGTGTTACTCCAATGTTTTGAATAATTCAAACTCTGGATGATTCGAACATTTCTTGTGGTCCCGTCGAGTTTGAATTAACGAAAGTCGACTGTACATTTGTTAGATTTTAGACAATGAGATAATCTTGAAACTTTAGTATTCAGGTAACTGCAATTAGCATTATAAAAATAAAAACACATTTGCATGCAAAAATTAAAAAAAATCAGATTATAAAGGGTTAATTAAAATGACATTTATTGATGATTGTTTTCTTTTTGGAGAGCTAAATACTAAAGTTCTCAGTTCAAAAGAATAATCTATGTTATGGATCGTAAGGAACAAAGCATCTTAATTAAGAGCGTCATTAAATACCTCTTTAGGACTTGGTATTACATTAGTTGTACCAGAGAACTATTAGTAATTGAAGTAAGTAATCGTGTATCAGATTGTCATTAGACACCTGGAAACGAAACAGCAATCCTTTTTGTATTAAAGAAGAGAAATAAGCTAATGATGTATTATATGCATGTTTCTGAAAAAAAAAGCAACAGTCAAAAAATGAATTCAATTACCTTGCTTATACAATGACAAATATAATCTCATTTAATGAAGATTAAATAGTCATAGACACGATAAAATATTTTGTTGGCTCTATTTAGCGATATCTAGAAAATTAACAATAATCGGAACAAAACCAAATTTTATACTATGACGCTGTTTAAATGAAAATACATTTGTCTAATATTAGCTCATTTTTAAATTCATTTTTGCTCTCATGCGCATCCAGTTGGAAAGTTCTCTTATTTAAAATCTATTTAACCGCTTCGCGACGACGGGAGCCTTTTACGAAATTTTTAATGTTTTGTCACCGGTTTTAAAAAACTGAAATTTCTGTGTTATTAATTCGAAAAATGCTCCGATTAAATAAATCAAAATTTTCAGTAAAATCTTACTGGTGGAAATAAACACGGATTCTTAAGCCTTTTTGCGGCACGTGTACGTGTCGCTCGTCCCCTAGGGGTTAATGAGCGGTTTTGGTCGAATTTTTGATAAAGGTGGAATGTATTTAAGAAAATACTGTCAACGTAGCCATTTTGAGCTGTATTTCCAAAAGCGATAGTTTGGGGAGAGTTAACGGTGTACTTAAATAGAAACTGCTTATTTTATGACTCATTTTCAAGTTAATTTTTTGCTCTCAAACACATCCAGTTCGCCAGGTTTCTTATTTAGTATCGATTTAATCAGTCGCATTCGTCGATGTCGAAGGCAAAATATACATTAAAAATACTGTCAAAGTAGACATTATGAACAGATTTCCCAGCAAAAATAACATTGAATGCTCCACAAAATAAATACACTCGTTAGATTACAAGCAAAAAAATAATCTTAAATTTAAAGCACTGAAAAAAATATATGTTATATTTACAACAGAAGTCCCTGAGAGTATAATATAAAATTACATACACTGTAAAAAAACCCGTTAAATTTACGGTAGAAACTTTTGACAGCAATGTTGCCAGTAGTTTTTTGCAAGTAAAAATTGGAATAAAAGTACATGTATATATTTTTATTACATCAATTTTACTGCAGTATTTGCCGTAAATTTAATGGTTTTTTTTCCTTAACAATAGTATATTTGTTCTCAAAACTGAAAAAAAATCAGACCCAAAATGGTTAATTAAATAGTACGAAAATACTAGTAGTTTTTTATTCGGAAAGCTAAATACAAAAGTTCTCAGTTCAAAAGAATAATCTTTGTTATAGATCGTAAAGAACAATGCTTCTTAATTAAGAGCGCCATTAAATGCGTCTTTAAACTTCGTATTATATTTACTTGTACCAAAGAACTATCAGAAATAGAAGTAAATGATCATGTATTAGATAATCATTAGGCACCTTGAAATGAAACGACGATCCATTTTGTTTTATAGAAGGAGGATAATTATATGGTCTTCTATTTGTATGCTCCTAGAAAAAAAAGCAACAGTTAAACATTAAATTAAATATTATCTCATTTCATGAAGGTTAAATATTGATAATTAAAGTAAAATGACTTTTTGACACTATTTAGCGATATTTGATAAAAAAAATAAATGGTATGAAACACAATTTTATATTATGACACTGTTTAAGTGAAAATGAATTTTTCTTTAAATATTAACTTATTTTAAATTTCATTTTTGCTGTTAAACGCATCCAATTAGCATGTTCTCTTATTTAGAAATTATATATTTTGCCGTATTGGTCGAATTATAAATAAAGGTATAATATATTTAAGAAAATGCTGTCAAAATAGGCATTTTGAATCGATTTCCCGAAGCGATAGTGTTGGGAGAATTAATGCTGTACTTAAAATCAAACTTCTTATTTTCTGAATCAATTTCAAATTCATTTTTTGTTCTCAAAAACATCAATTTATCCCGTTTTTTATTCACTTTCTGTATAATAGGCCGTATTGTCCGATGTTCTTATAAAGGCAGAATATATTTAAAAAAGAATACTGTCAAAGTGGATATTTTGATCTTAATTTCCCACAAAAATTGAATTCAATAATACACAAAATACCAGGTGTCCCAAAAATGACTGATGGATTTTAAAATTCAATAACTTGCAAACGGTGACAGCTATTTAAAAAATTTTTGCAGGAAAGTTATGTATAATGTCAGGAGTTTTTTTTACCGTAAAGTTTTATTTTAGTTCGCATCTCAAACAATAGGTGGCCCTGACGGCGATTGAAGGCCAGGTCGACGCTTCACTCAACACTGATCACCTAGCCGGCAATTCCCTTATTTCATACATATATTTCGCTCTTTAAATTTAAAACATAGGTTACTTTTCTGAATGAATCATGTGTGATATAGCGAAAAAGAGCATTAGAAATTTTTAAAATGTGTTACACCCTGTTGTAATATATGTTCCAAAAAAAAAAAAAATCCTTTCTAAATTTATCATCAAATAAAATTGTTTAGTATGTAAAATAAGTGCAATCGTTAGATTTCAAACAAAATAGTGTTACGAATTTTGTAAATAGTTAGTGTTTGTACTGTAAAATAATGTAAATAATCTTATTAAGCTCCATTCCTTTACTTATATTAGTTTTTGTTACATTGTCTCTGTTATCAAGCAAACTTGTCCATTATTTTCAGTGTATGTCTACGGCAGATTGGCGAAATAATGAAGATATCGCCAAGTTGGCGTCACTTTTGGCGTCTAATTTTGGTCGCCAAATTTGGCGATATATCGCCAAGTTGGCGACAAACTTGGCGATTGTTGGCGATGGTAACCCTTTCCTCTCTGGTAACCCCCCTTAGATATACTGATACATTGTTTGTTGTTCCGTGGATTTTTTTCGAGTAGGTTCTAGAAATTTCTAGCACATGCTCCAAACCTATATAAGAAGAGAAGCGATGCGAGCTGTGGTTGTTATTTACCAGTCAGTCATAGAGTGAACTTCTAGGTTTAAGCAAGTTTGCTTGATGTATTGAGTTTTATCTACGTTGTTTTGAATGCGATATAGTGTTGAGACATTGTATAAAGAGTCTCTGCGACCTATATTTGTACTTGTTCGATAGATTTAAACAGTTATTTTGGAATATCTTGTAATATTTGTGAGTTTCGAAGACTCTGTTGTTCTGAAGTTCTGTAAATAAATTATTTTCTACTTTTCTATAAGCAAGAGTTTGAAGTTGTCTAACCATAAGATCAAAAGAACCCAATATACGCTACAATTTTTGGTGTCAGGAGTCGGGATCTTATGGCGAAAACACGAACAATGGACGTACAACTGAAAGAACTGTTAGAAGCTATTAACGGATTAAGAACAGAGCTGACCAATAAAATTGATAAAGGCCAAGAAGAGTTGGCGGATAAAATGAATAAAGGCCAAGAAGAGTTGGCGGACAAAATGAATAAAAACGAAGAAAGAATGGAACAGTTGACAAATAAAATTGATAAAGGCCGAGAAGAGTTGGCGGAAAAGATGAATAAAGGCCAAGAAGAGTTGGCGGATAAAATGAATAAAGGCCAAGAAGAGTTGGCGGATAAAATGAATAAAAACGAAGAAAGAATGGAACAGTTGACAAACAAAATTGACAAATGCCAAGAAGAAGTGACCGAAAAGATTAATATAGGCCAAGAAGAAATGAAGAAAACTTTAGAAGAAAAGTTCTCGTCGGTAGAGAGACGAATAGAGGAAGTAGAAGAGAAAATTCAGAAAGAAGTTAGTAATGTAGAAGAGAAAATGGAAAGGAAAATAGAGGAAGTAGAAGAGAAAATTCAGAATGATGTTAAAAATGTTGAAGAGAAAATGGAAGGAAAAATAGTTGAAATAGATGAAAAGCTAAATAAAAGAGTACAAGAACTCGAGAAGAAGCTTTCAGCGTCCAGTGGTAATTATGAAGAATTTAGGAATCCGCCTGCTTCTCCCGTGCACATCAAACTGTCGACATATGACGGAAAGAGTTCCTGGCAAGTTTATAAGACCCAATTCACCATTGTAGCCGAAGCGAACAAATGGAGTGACGAGGTGAAAGCTTGTCAGCTGGCAGCATCTTTAAGAGGAGAAGCCGCCGACGTGCTGCAAACATTGCCCGATATGACGCAACTCAATTTTGAGACTTTAAGTTGTGCACTTGAAATGAGATTCGGCGAAAAATTCTTCAAGGATTATACGAGAATACAAATGAAGAGCCGCCATCAAAAATCGAGTGAAACCCTTCAAGAGTTTGCCTCGGAAATTGAACGGCTTGCAAATTTAGCATTCATTGACTGTCCAACAAATGTACGGGAAATGCTGTCACTGCAATATTTTGTAGACGGAATAAAAGATCCAGAAGTGCAGAGAGCGGTACGAATGGCAGATGTACAGGATTTAAAGGCTGCACTACTATATGCCTTAAAGTTGGAAGCAGCTACACAAGCCAGCCGAAGAGATCGTCATTCAGTTCGAGGGGCAACGGTGAACAAAAGCTCAGACACTGAGAACGACGTCTTGAAAGAAATTAGGAAAATAAATCAAGAAATTGAAGCTTTAAAATACGGAAGAACAAGTTCAAGAAGACAGAATCTCACGTGCTGGGGATGCGGTGATACAGGACATCTCCGAAGAAATTGCCCCAAAATCCACGAACGTGAGATAAATTCAAACAGTCAGCAGGGAAACTAAATTTTGGCCATCTCGCGGGGCGGAGGTTGCCAGAGAATGAAAAGCCCCACCTGAAGATCCTCCAGATATCAAAAATGAGTGTCGGTGATAATGAATTATATGTGATAGGCTTTATTAACGGAATTCAATGCCGTATGATTGTCGATACAGGAGCCAATGTGACAATAATCAGAGAAGATTTGGCTCGAAAATTGAAATCTAAACTCATCTGGACTCCACCCTGCGTTACCCTGCAAACTGTGACGGGCGACAGGATTGGCATATATGGAAAGGCCAATTTAACTATCAACTTTGGAGGAACGAAATATTACCATACGGCATATGTGGCTGACATAACAGATCCTTGCTTAATCGGACTAGATTTTCTGAAGAAGTTTGACTTCAGACTTGATTTCAAAAATAACAAAATGATCTCAAAATTTGAAGAAATAAGTCTTTTTGGATTAAATAACGAAATTGAATGTAAACAAATAGTAATAGCCAAAGAAGACATTAATCTAGATCCAAGAACAGAATTTTTAGTTCCAGCTGAAATTAAAAATGAAACTAATTACCGATTTGGCCATATAGATTATCCAGTAGACAATAGTACACAAGCAGGAGTATTGGTGGCTTCTTCTGTAGTAGACCTCTCGAAAAAGACCATTCCAGTCAGAATTGCTAACATCAGTGATAAGACGAGGACTATCAAGAAAGGAGAGGTGATAGCATCATGTGCTCCTGTGACGTGCATAAGTCAAAATTCCAATCACTCTCAGAAATCTTCAGATAATTTAGTCAAGGATTTGTTACAAAATACGGACTTAGATCCAAACCAGAGAGATGCTGCTGAAAGTTTAATTAGAGAATTTCAAAGTTTATTTTCCCAAACATCTGAAGACTTTGGACGAACTAAAATGGCACAACACCGAATTGACACGGGAGATCACTCTCCTATTAAACAGCACCCTAGACGATTACCTTTTGCCAAGAAAGAAGAGGTGCAGAATTTAATTAAAGATATGGAAGAAAATGACGTCATCGAACCATCGACAAGTCCATGGGCGTCTCCCATTGTATTAGTAAGAAAGAAGGATGGTTCAACAAGATTTTGTGTAGACTACCGCCGACTGAATGACGTCACTAAAAAGGATAGTTACCCTCTACCAAGGATCGACGACACTCTCGACACACTTGCGGGCAACACTTGGTTCTCGACTCTGGATCTGAAGAGTGGTTACTGGCAGGTAGAGATCCATCCCGACGACCGCGAGAAGACTGCCTTCACAACGGGACAAGGATTATGGCAATTCAAGGTAATGCCTTTTGGTCTATGTAACGCACCTGCAACATTCGAACGGCTTATGGAAACGGTTCTCCGGGGGCTGTCGTATGAAGCATGTCTTGTTTATTTAGATGACATCATAATCATAGGAAAATCTTTTGATGAACATCTGAACAACCTCAGGCGGGTGCTACAAAAATTAAAGGAAGCTAATTTGAAGTTAAGCCCTTCGAAGTGCAGTTTGTTTCGCAATGAAGTCGCCTACTTTGGACACATCATTTCGGCGGAAGGAGTTAGGACTGATCCGGAGAAGATATCGGCCGTGAAAAATTGGAGTCGTCCAGCAGATGTTCACCAGCTTCGAAGTTTTCTAGGATTATGCACCTATTATAGAAAATTCGTCAAAGGCTTCTCGATGATTGCAAGACCACTTCATAAATTAACAGAAGCCAATCAAAAATTTATGTGGACACAGGAATGTGACGCTGCTTTCGAAAAGCTTAAGGAGGCCTTGACATCCACTCCAATTCTGTCGTATCCTCAAATCGATAAACAGTTTATACTTGATACGGATGCAAGCAACGAAAGCATTGGCGCTGTACTGTCCCAGGAAATCGACGGCCAGGAGCGTGTTATCGCCTATTTCAGCAAGTGCTTGTCAAAGGCCGAGCGAAACTACTGCGTAACAAGAAAAGAGCTTCTTGCTGCAGTGAAAGCCATAGACCACTTTCATCACTATCTTTACGGTCGAAAGTTCCTGATCCGAACTGATCATGCTTCTCTAACTTGGCTATTGAATTTTAAGAACCCTGAAGGCCAGATAGCCAGGTGGATACAAAAGCTTCAAGAGTATGATATGGAGATACGCCATCGAAAAGGCTCATCACATGGAAATGCAGATGCTCTCTCAAGAAGACCCTGCTCAGAGAATTGTAGATACTGCGACCGGGCTGAGAAGAAATTTAATGTCAAAGGTCCTATAGTAAGACAAGTTACAACTGGGTCTACATCATCGCAAGATCCGTGGAGTGACGAGAGCCTGCGTAAAGATCAACTTGCTGATCCTGAAATTAAGCCAATTCTAGAGCTGAAAGAGGAGTCCAACAGGAAGCCCAGCTGGCAAGACATGGCCCATTACCATCCTACGACTAAACGTTATTGGGCTCTCTGGGATTCCTTACATTTGAAGAACGGCATCTTGTACCGAAAATGGGAGTCTGACGATGGAAAGACATGTAGATGGCAACTACTACTCCCTAAGTCGAGAATTTCTATAGTCCTTCAAGAACTGCATGGTAGTCCCACAGGAGGTCATTTTGGTGTAATGAAGACCCTGCAAAAGGTTCGAGAGCGTTTCTACTGGAATAATGTTCGCAGTGATGTAGAGAAGTGGTGTCGAACTTGTGACACCTGTGTAGCACGTAAAGGTCCAAAGAGGCGCACCCGTGGGCGACTGCAGCGTTATAATGTAGGAGCTCCTTTCGAACGAATTGCACTAGACATCCTGGGTCCTCTTCCTAGAACATCTGATGGCAATAAGTACATCCTCGTTGTCATGGACTACTTCACTAAGTGGCCTGAAGCCTACGCCATTCCTAATCAAGAGGCGGTAACAGTAGCAGACATACTAGTTCAACACTGGGTTTCCAGATATGGAGTTCCTCTTCAAATCCATTCCGATCAAGGAAGAAACTTCGATTCGACTGTGTTTAAGGAAATGTGTGGACTACTCGGTATGGACAAAACTCGAACTACACACCTACATCCTCAATCGGACGGCATGGTGGAGCGTTTCAATCGTACCATCCTAAATAGCCTCTCTCTCCTGGTGTCTAGAGACCAACAGGACTGGGACAAGAAATTGCCTCTTTTCCTGCTTGCCTACAGGAGTGCCACTCATGAGGCCACTAGTTACTCCCCTTCTCAAATGCTCTTTGGTCGTGATCTTCGTCTGCCTGCTGATCTTTTGTTTGGCCGTCCTCCTGATGCTCCTTCATCGCCTGAGGAATATGTCGATAAACTCCAGGCGCGGATTGAGGAGATTCATCGTCTAGCGAGGAACCGAATCGGACTGGCAATGGAAAAGATGAAGACACGGTACGACACAAAGGCAACAGGACATGAGTTCAACGAAGGTGACAAAGTTTGGTTGTGGAATCCGATACGTCGTAAGGGACTGTCGCCAAAATTACAAAGAAACTGGGACGGTCCTTACATAGTCGTCAACAGGCTGAATGACGTCGTCGTACGCATACGAAAATCGCCACACGCCAAACCCAAGGTCGTACACTATAACCGGCTAGCCCCTTATTTTGGCCAAAGTGACTAGAAATTCAAAACTAGAATTTTAGACCATGGTCATGAAAGTCACTTTTTGTAAATATGTAAATAGTAATTAGTTCTTATTTATGTAAATTTTATTATTATTGTTATTATTTATTTATTTATTTATTCGTTTATTTATTTTAAGTGTTCTCCTCTAACTCAAGGATTGCACTGCCCGGGACGTGCAGTCTTTGAGGAGGGGGTAGTGTTACGAATTTTGTAAATAGTTAGTGTTTGTACTGTAAAATAATGTAAATAATCTTATTAAGCTCCATTCCTTTACTTATATTAGTTTTTGTTACATTGTCTCTGTTATCAAGCAAACTTGTCCATTATTTTCAGTGTATGTCTACGGCAGATTGGCGAAATAATGAAGATATCGCCAAGTTGGCGTCACTTTTGGCGTCTAATTTTGGTCGCCAAATTTGGCGATATATCGCCAAGTTGGCGACAAACTTGGCGATTGTTGGCGATGGTAACCCTTTCCTCTCTGGTAACCCCCCTTAGATATACTGATACATTGTTTGTTGTTCCGTGGATTTTTTTCGAGTAGGTTCTAGAAATTTCTAGCACATGCTCCGAACCTATATAAGAAGAGAAGCGATGCGAGCTGTGGTTGTTATTTACCAGTCAGTCATAGAGTGAACTTCTAGGTTTAAGCAAGTTTGCTTGATGTATTGAGTTTTATCTACGTTGTTTTGAATGCGATATTGTGTTGAGACATTGTATAAAGAGTCTCTGCGACCTATATTTGTACTTGTTCGATAGATTTAAACAGTTATTTTGGAATATCTTGTAATATTTGTGAGTTTCGAAGACTCTGTTGTTCTGAAGTTCTGTAAATAAATTATTTTCTACTTTTCTATAAGCAAGAGTTTGAAGTTGTCTAACCATAAGATCAAAAGAACCCAATATACGCTACAATAGATAATCTTTAAACTTAAACTAAATTTAATTTTTCTTAAATTAATGATGAAGTTCCACTGAACTCTGTGCTATTGATATGCTACATTACCCTTTCCTGTTCGATGTACTAGTCTATATTATAAAGGGCAAAAGTATGTGTGCGTAACACATACGTCATTTTGTGAATGGCAACACTTTGCACATGCAATTTCATTTTTTTCACGTGCAATTTTGTTTTGCAATTTGCGGTATTGCGAATTTTATACTTCTAAACATCGTACATTTTCAATTTTTACACCATCGTATAGGGAAAAATATGTCCTTTTAAATGCAATTCGTTTGAAAGCTGTATCTCAATTTATTCTTGAGATATTATTATTATTTTTATTTTTAATATGAATTTTGTAATTGTGGCAACATAAATACGCCATTTTCTCTTAAAATTCACAGAAATTAAAATGCGTAGATGTAAATTTTGAGGAGATGAAAATTATCACGGACTTAGATTTCACGTGAAATTCTAAGATTGTGTCAATTTGAAATATTTTTTTTCCATACTCATTTATACCAAACACAAGAGCCTCAATTGATTATTTCATCTTCATAACTGATCTTTATTGTATTTTGCTTTATTATTATATTTCTTTTTACATATTCGATTAAAGTTTAATTTTAATAATTTAGATAACAGAGTTTATAGAAATAGTAATTTTTTCATAGTTTTAGCTTTAAATAATATTTGCTTGAGAATTAGACTGACTATTGTTAGATGCATTTTTTTACTGTAGTTAATTTTGTAGGTTTATTATAAATCAATGAAAACAGTTTCTTTTTAAACATTTATTTTCGTCGAAACTCGACGGGTTCCACCTTGTTAATAGTAAATGCTATTTTATTGACTGCCTATTTTAACTTAACAATTACTTTTCTTACTTATCTACATACAGCAATAAAAGAACATGGCCTATGCCTTTCTTATTACGATCTCTTTTATTTTTTGCACTTAGTAGTAACACTAATATTAAAAGTTAGCTTATTTCTTTTTTAAACGGTAGAAATTCCTTTATTTTCTGTATATATTTCAATCTTTAATTTTAAAATACAGATTACTTTTCAAAGCGAATCATGTGTGATAAAATGCAAAAAACATTAGAAAGTTGTAAAATATATTACAACTTTTTGTAATACAATATTTTCCGAAGGTATCCAAAAATTCTTGCTTAAATTGTTAAATAAATATAAATTGAATAATACACAAAAAATACACTCGTTAGACTTCAGACAATGGGTTAATCTTTAAACTTCAGTAAATCTTTTTGAATAGCTACGATTAGCATTATTAAAACAAAAGTAAATTTGTTCCCGAAGTTGAAAAAAAAATAGTACGCGAAAGGGAAATTAAATAGTACTGAAATAATTGTTACTTATTTAGAAAGCTAAATACAAAAGTTTTAAGTACAAAAGAATAATCTTTGTTATAGATCGTAAAGAATAAAGCACCTTAATTAAGAGCGTCATTAAACATCTCTTTAGAACTTGGTATTACATTTACTTGTACCAAAGAACTATTGGTAATAGAAGCAAGAGATCATGTATTAGATTGTCATTAGGCACCTGGTAATGAAACGGCGATCCATTTTATTTTAAAAAAGGGAATAAATAAATGATGTGTTAGTTACATGTTTCTAAAAAAAGAAGAAACAGTTAAACAATAAATTAAATATTATCTCATTTGATGATTATTTAATATTGATAATTAAGGTAAAATGTCTTTTTGGCACTATTTAGTTATATGTAAAAGATAATAATAATAAATAAATGGAATGAAACCCAATTTTATATTACGACACTCTTTAAGTGAAAATGCATTTTTTAATATTAACTTATTTTAAATTTCATTTTTGCTGTCAAACGCATCCAATCGGCAAGTTTTCTTATTTTGAAACTGTATATTTTACTATTGTAAAATATTATAAATAAATATTATATTTTACTGTTGTAAAATGAAGTACAAAAGTTCTAAGTAAAAAAAAAAATCTTTGTTATGGATCATAAAGAACAAAGGATCTTAATTAAGATCAGAATTAAATACATCTGTAGAACTTGGTATTACATTTACTTGTACCAAACAACTATTAGTAATAGAAGTAAGTGATCACGTATTAGATTGTCATTAGGCACTTGGTAATGAAACGGCTATCCATTTTATTTTAAAGAAAGGGAATAAATAAATGATGTGTTACTTACATGTTTCTGAAAAAAAGGGGCAACTGTGAAATAATTAATTAAATCACCTTGTTTTTACAATGACAAATATTATGTCATTTGATGAAGATTGAATATTCATACTGCAATTTATAATGTATTATTAGTAATAGAAGTAAGTGATCGTGTATTAGATTGTCTTTAGGCACTTGCTAATGAAACGACATCCATTTTATTTAAAAAAAAGGGAATAAGTACATCATGTGTTATTTACATGTTTCTGAAAAAAAAATAGGCAAGAGTGAAATAATGTATTAAATTACTTTGTTGTTAGAATGACAAATATTATCTCATTTGATAAAGATTAAACATTCATTTTTATGATAAAACGAATTTTCGGCTCTTTTTAGCGCTGTCTAAAAAATAATAAACGGAATGAAACCCCATTTAATATTATTACGCCGTTTAATCAAACATGCATTTTCAATTTGTATTTTTGTTGAATTTAATATGAAATTTCATGGGATATTTCCCTAAAATGAAAAATATAATTGTTTTTTTTTAATTGTATTGATTATTTAATACGGTTACGTACGGTCAATATGGATAATTTAGTGCAATATGTAATGGAAGCTGTGTACTGTAAAAGTATGGACTGTTAAAATATGATTAAGAGCTAGATAATTGTTTCTTTTCTTTTTCAGTTATTAATGCTACTATCACTAATTAAGACATGTATTAGATCGTTCAAGAAGTCGTGTTTATTTAGAAAAATAAATTTGTACCAGAAAATCCCCCCCCCATTAATTGCTAAATTATATTAAATACCTTTTTAGAACTTGATATCACATTACTTGTGCCAAGAAATTCATCGTTATATAAGTAAGTCATCATGTAATTGATTGTAACTAAGCACCTTTGCAATGAAAGGACGATCCATTTCGTTTAAAAAAAAAGAGGAATAAGTAAATGATGTGTTAGTTAAATGTTTTTTTTTAAGTGATAGTTAAACAATGAATTAAATTGTTCCCGAAATTGAAAAAATCATACCCGAAAGGGCAAATTAAATAGTACAGAAATAATTGTTCTTATTTGGAAAGCTAAATACAAAAGTTCTAAGTTCAAAAGAATAATCTTTGCTATGGATCGTAAAGAACAAAGCACCTTAATTAAGAGCGTCATTAAATACCTCTTTAGAACTTGGTATTACATTTACTTGTACCAAAGAACTATTAATAATAGAAGTAAGAGATCATGTATTAGATTGTCATTAGGCACCTGGTAATGAAACGGCGATCCATTTTATTTTAAAAAAGGGAATAAATAAATGATGTGTTAGTTACATGTTTCTGAAAAAAAGGTAAGAGTGAAATAATGTATTACATTACCTTGTTTTTAGAATGACAAACATTTTCTCATTTGATGAAGATTAAATATTCATTGCAATTAAATATTCATGTTCTGATAAAATGAGTTTTCGGCTCTTTTTAGCGATGTATGAAAAAATAATAATAAACGGAATGAAACCCCTTTTCATATTATGATGCTGTATAATTGAAAACTGCATTTTTTAATGTTGATTTTTCTTGAATTTACTACGAAATTTCACGGAACATTTTGGTAAAATGAAAAATATAATTTTTTAAATCGTATTATTTACTTAATAAGGTTATTTACGGTCAATATGGATAATTTAATGCAATAAGTCAGGCCTGTCCAACCTTTCTGTAACTAGGGGCGCATCTTGACTCTTGACACTCAAAGAAGGGCGCCATTATTTTCGTGACTGAAAACTGGCAATATTATCGCATAGTATTAGTATGCACGTCTTAACATAATACAAATGAATCGTACAGCAGTAAACAAAAGTCCCCCAACATTTTTGAAGTTACATGTATTAAATTTCAAATTATACATTTTTTAAAGAGAAGTCTATATAAAATATGTTTGTAGGGCAAACTACAAGAAACTTTAATCGCCTCAACAATAACAATAATAACAAATAAATAAATATGAAATCAGAGATATTGCTAGGTTTCTTTTAGGATGTGAAAATTCGGTTTGATTTATTTTGAAGGTCTGGATAAGTTTTATGAAATGTAGAAAAACAGACAAGCATGATAGTGACCCAACCATGTAGGGTGGTTTTAAAGATAGTCTGGAAGAGCTTTCCTAGATGGAAGTCATTCTGCACACTTTATTAATTTTTTCTATGCAAAATTATATAAAATAATAAAGAAAAAAATTCTCTAAAATTTCAAAAGCGAAGAAAGAAAAATTAAGCCCCTTTGACCTTCATATAAAACACCCAATGGGCCAATGTGAAAACTGTAAAAAGAAAAAAAAGCTTTGCTTTCATGCACATGTATCGTCAAAGAGGCAGGGGCAGGTAAAAATGTTTATTTTTCTCTTACTCCTTAAGTATTAAAAAGAGCTATTTTTAACTGTTAAGAAATCTGATTATCGTAACTACACTATATAAACAATAACAAAAAATTGCAAAAATATGCATGCTTAAATTTTCAAAATATAGTTCCGTTTTTTAATGTACAACGGCAAGCAACCAGAATGCCAAACACAGGTTTTAAAAAATACTCTGATAAAATATTAATGATATTAAAGAAAGCATTCTTTATAATGGAATTTTATTTCAAAAATATTTAATAACAGGAAATCTTCAAAAGGGCGCCAAGAAAATCCTCAAAGGGCGCCATGGCGCCCGCGGGCGCCGCGTTGGACAGCCCTGCAATAAGTAATAGATGCAGTGTACCCTAAAAGTATGCACTGTTAAAATTTTATTAAGAGCTAGATAATTGCTGCTTTTCTTTTTCAGATAATATGCTTAATGCTACTATCATAAGACATATACGTAGGTTGATCCAAAAAAAAAGTTTACAAGCAGAAGCATTTGAAACGTAATAATTGTGGAGCGAATATTTCTATCCAGGGTGGCTGACAGATGGCGCTAGTTGTCTTAAAGCAGTTCTACGAGTAAGCAGCGTCAGTACGCAGACACTTAAGAGCAACAATAATGGCACGATGTCTAGAAAAGTGGTGTCGCATAGAGGTGCGAACCGTAATTCGATTTTTATGGGCCAAGAATGTAGCCGCATCCGAAATTCACAAACAAATTCACAGTCTTTCTTCTGCATTACAATGACAGGCCCCATACACCTCGCCAGATTCAGAAATTCCTGCAGAGGTTCAAGTGGGAGTTCTGGAATCACCCTCCATACATTCCCGATTTGGCTCCAAGTGACTATTCCCTTTTTCCGGCGTTGAAGCTAAACTTATGCGGAACACGGTTCACCTCTGACGATGCAGTGAAAACAGCTGCCGAGAAAAATTGCTCAATGAGCAAGGCCCTGATTACTACCAAGACGGGATAAATAAGCTGGTCGAAAGTTCTGACAAATGCCTAAACAGGTTTGGCGACAATGTGAAAAAGTAAAGGCCAGATGTGTCTCTTGATTGCCATTTGTATCTTGTGTCTATTGTTAATAAATATTTTTTCCTTGGCCTTGTAAACTTTTTTTTGGATCACCCATCGTATTAGGTCATTCGAAAACTCGTATTATATCAGGAAAATCAATTCGTACCAAAAAAAAAATCTACTTATTAATTACTACATTATATTAAAATCCTTTATAGAACTTGGTATTACATTATTTGTGCAAAAGAACCATCTGTAATAAAAATAAGTGATTATGTATTAGATTGTCATTAGTCACCTGGAAATGAAATGAAAATCCATTACGTTTTAAAGAAAAGGAATATGTAAATGATGTGTTAATTAAATGTTTTTGAAAAAAAGGCGATAATTAAACAATGAATTAAATTATCTTGTTTTTACTATGAAAAATATCATATCACTTGATGAAGATAATATATTCATAATTACTATAAAATGTGTTTTCGGTTCTACTTAGCGATTTCTAAAAAAATAATTAATTAATTATCGGAATGAAGCCCCATTTTCCATTAAGACTCACTTTAATTCAAAATGTGTTTTTAATTTTGCTTTTTTCTTGTATTTACTATGATATTTCACGGAACATTGCGCTAAAATGAAAAATATAATTAATTTTAATTATATTACTTATTTAATGAGGTTATGAACGGTCAATGTGGAATAATGTAGGGGCAACATATAATGGATGCACATACAAAGTATTTTTTAAAAGTATGCTCTGTTAAAATATGATTAAGATCTAGATAATTGCTCCTTTTATTTTTCGGATAGTAAGTTTTGTGGTAGTATCATAAGACAAATATTGAGTCGTTCGGAAATTTGTGTTTATTTAGTAAAACCAATTCTTACCGTAATATTCTACCCATTAATTGTTAAATTACATTAAATATCTTTTTAGAACGTCCAGGGTATTACATTATTCGTACTAAAGAGCTAATAGTTATTAGATATGCTATAACTATTCGTTATCATACATTCGTCACCTGGAAATGAAAAGATGATCGCTTTGGTATAAAAGAAAAGGAATATCTCTGTGATGTGTGATTTACATGTTTCTGCAAAAGAAAAGCATCAATTAAACTAATAATTAAATTTCCTAGTTTTTACAATGACAAATATTATATCATTTACAAAGATTAAAAATATAATTAATTTTAATTATATTACTTATTTAATGAGGTTATGAACGGTCAATGTGGAATAATGTAGGGGCAACATATAATGGATGCACATACAAAGTATTTTTTAAAAGTATGCTCTGTTAAAATATGATTAAGATCTAGGTAATTGCTCCTTTTATTTTTCGGATAGTAAGTTTTGTGGTAGTATCATAAGACAAATATTGAGTCGTTCGGAAATTTGTGTTTATTTAGTAAAACCAATTCTTACCGTAATATTCTACCCATTAATTGTTAAATTACATTAAATATCTTTTTAGAACGTCCAGGGTATTACATTATTCGTACTAAAGAGCTAATAGTTATTAGATATGCTATAACTATTCGTTATCATACATTCGTCACCTGGAAATGAAAAGATGATCGCTTTGGTATAAAAGAAAAGGAATATCTCTGTGATGTGTGATTTACATGTTTCTGCAAAAGAAAAGCATCAATTAAACTAATAATTAAATTTCCTAGTTTTTTTAATGACAAATATTATATCATTTACAAAGATTAAAAATCCATAGTTAGGATAAGCTGAGTTTTGGCTCGATTTATTGAAATTTGAAAAGAAAATAGTAAACGGAATTAAACCCCTATTCGTATTATGATGTTGTTTAAGTGAAAATACACTTATTAAAATTTAAATTATTCTTAAATTGATTGTGAAACTCCACTGAAAACTACAGTAAGAAGAAAAATATAATTATTTTTAAATTGTGTTATTTATGTAATAAGTTTGTGGATGGACAATATCAGCACTATATGGACAATATATGGGTGCAGTGTATCCTCTTTTCATATTATGACGTTGTTTAAATGAAAATACATTTTTCAAATTTCATTTTTTTAATTTACTATTAAATTCCACCTATCATTGTACTAAAATGAAAAATAATACTTTAAAAATTGTGTTATATATTTAAAAAGGTTATGCACGGACAATATGGACATTTTTAAAAATGAATCATGTGTCAATTGTAAAAAAAATATAATAATAATAAAATAAAACAAAATAAAATAAAATAAAATAAAAAATTTGTAAAATGTGTTACAGTCTCTTCTAACAGGATATTTATCGAAGTGTATCTATAAACTCTTACATAACCTGTTAGCATATTAATATTAATTGTATAGTACGCAAAATAAATACATTCAAATAGCAAATAAAGCTTTTGCGAAAAAAATTTTTAATGATAAAAATCCAACGATTATAAATGCATTAATAATGTATGAATAGGTAGCAGACAAATGTTCCGAATCTACTATCGAGATTCTTCATCAGTGCAAAACTCGGCGAGCTAGAAAAAGCAAAACTGAGCAAAGAGACAGAAAAACGCAGAATTTTATCCGTAACGGAAACGATCCCGCCAAAAGAAAAGCAACCAATGAGAAGAAAGCAGCCTAAACAACTGGGTGGACAAGTATGTACATCTACCGGAGAACAAAGAAAACAAAAACTAAAAAGCGAGAAAAAAAAAGCAAAGCAAAAAGGCCTTAACCTTTTTTTTTATAGTTTTTGTTTTGTTTTGTTTGTTCTACTGTAGATGTCTCTACTTATCCACCCAATTGATCAGGATGCTTTTTTTTGTCATTGATTGCTTTTCTTTTGGCGGGATCGTTCCCGTAATAAGCCTTCGTTTCTCTTTCTCTTACCTCAGATTTGCTTTTTTTTTAGCTCGCTCAGTTTTGCACTGATGAAGAATCTCGATGGTAGACACGGAACAGCTGTCTGCTACCTTTTTCATACATTATTTGTGCATTTATAATCGTT
The DNA here is from genome assembly GCA_964019185.1 of Maratus speculifer. Taxonomy (NCBI): domain Eukaryota; kingdom Metazoa; phylum Arthropoda; class Arachnida; order Araneae; family Salticidae; genus Maratus; species Maratus speculifer. The sequence goes on from OZ025295.1 coordinate 227,541,840, forward strand.
GGTTTTCTATCTTTAAACAATAAATACAGTCGTTAGAATACAGGTAATGAGATATACATGAAACTTCAGTAAATCTATTTGGATAGCTACGATTAACATAATTAAGACAAAAGTAAATCTCTTTTCAAAATTGAAAAAAAAATGTCCAGAAAGAGTAAATTAAATAGCAGGTAAATAATTGTCTTTTTATTCGGGAAGCTAAAAATAAAAATTCTAATTTCAAAAGAATAATCTTTGTTACGGGTCGTAAAGAATGAAGCATCTTAATTTAGAGCGTCACTAACCCTTAACTGCTGTGACAAAAATTGTCGCATCTTAACTACTATGAGTGGTCTGTCAGACCACTTAACACTAAAATTACCGAGGCGGATCATCCGTGACCCAACACGTGGTCTTTCGCTCGTATTACTGTTGATTTTCAAAGTGAAACTTTGAAACTGATTGACTTTTCCTATATAATTATTATAATGCTTTAGCACGACTTTAGTTGAAATCGGGCGAAAACTTCTTTATACACACATTTTTGTACCTAGAATTACCATGCAGAGTCATTGCTGACCCGAACAAAATAATTGCATTTTTCATTTATTTCAACTAGGATTTCAACTCAATATTTTTAAATAACATATGTATCGTGTAAGTATATGTTAAACACTTACTTTTCACAAAAGAGGGAGAGGAATATGCGCATGTACAGGGGCGGATGATGATCATATATCTTTTATGCATTTGAAAGGTAAATGTGTGAATTTTTATGGTATTTCAAACTACTGTAAGGATGATGTAAGTGACTTATTAAGTTATACCATAGAAAGTAACTAAAAAGAATATTTTGCCTCTCATAAACCACACGGAGAAAAAAAAAATGTTTGTGGCATTTGGCTTTCGCACATGTATAGTAATGGCATCACTACGAAGGTTTCTTGAATGAGAAAATTTTAAAATTGTAACGTGAAATGTCTCTAAATGACTTTAGAGAAGAAATTTAGCGATGAAATTAACATTGTCATCATCTGATAATGCTGACAATCTTGACAAAAATGATGAAATATTTTTTTTTAAAAATGACAATAAAATTTCATTGTTCGAATCCATTATATGTAGTAGAAAGCTGAATGAGAGTAGCCAAATAAATGCTGTGGGAAAAATTAAGAAATACGAATAAATTGTAAGTATTTTTCAGAAAATTAAAAATAAAATCATTATTTTTTTCGAAATACTTCGAAATAGTGAGAAAGATACAAAATAAGTCACTCCTCGAAGCGATATGAACCATCCGGGTGTCCTGAAAAGGACCGAACGATTTTAAAAATCAATAACTTGGAAACTTTTACAGATATTTAAAAAATTCTTGCACGAGAGTCATCTAAAAGGTCAAAAGTTTTTTTCCTGCGATTCTGGATTTTAGTTCGAATTACAAACAATAGGTGGCGCTGATAGCGCTAGGTGCTGTGTTGAGACGGATATTGACGTCACTTGGCACTGAAGCAAAATAAGGCGTTTAAGACTGTGGAGTGGATCTTATTCGAAAATGAACTTTTGCTTTTACCGTCCGATTTTGAATGCAATCCATATAATTTTGATTTTGCTGGCGTGAGCGCAATAATAGAGAAAAATATTATTTTCATGGGTACGACTCCTTTGAAATCGAAATGCGTGAAACAACAACGTTTGAATTACCGACTTTTATTTGTTTTTTTACATTCCATGAACGTAAGTACTTTTGAGAACAGAATATCTTATTTATCTATTTATTTATATGGGTATCTTTTAAATCTTTTTTATGTCAACTAGTCATATCCTGTATTGTATATTAAGTATGTGGGATTAGCAGTTCATTTACAAGTACACCCAAAAGATTGCATCACATCATAGTCTAAGGAAAAAATCGCTTGCATTTTATATTAATGAAATACACTATTTCAAATGTATTGAAACTGATATAAATAACTGAATTTCAGTATAAGGTGATTATGATAAAATAGGGTATTTGGTATTTATAGCATTTAACGTTCATTTACAGGGGCACACAAAAAGAAATCGGTTACTGAACTGTCTTTAAGTAATAATTGCTGGAAATGCGTTTTCAATTTCGGCATGCGCTTTTAAATTTCACTGTTTTTAGATACGTTAGTAATTTTATAAATGCGTATCACCTATACTCGTCTCTGGTCTGTCCGTCCGTCTGTCTGTCCGCATATAACAGTGCAAACATTACTCTGTTGAATCGTTTGAAATTTTAAACATATATTTGTTGAAGAATTCTGTCCAGTTATTTCAAATTTTATGAAAATCGGACGTGTACTTCCAATGCAGGGACAGTCAAAAGTATTCCGTTACATTATGGCTGACGGGGAAAAAGTCTCAAGTGCTTTTTGATGATATTACATCCGTCCGAACATAGTGAAATTAATATGCTTTATAAATTAAATTAAAATACAAATGACGTAAAATATGCTACACAAAGAATAGATATTATTCGTTTACAGGGCCACACAAAATAATTATGTAACATAACTGTATAGAAGGGAACATACTTTGCGGCATATTTTAATTTTGTTACACATATAATAAAATTGTTATAAGTTGCTTAGGTTTACTACGAGTTACTTACTGTGTAATAGAAAATACGATGTATTTACAGGGACACACAAAAGATTTTGGACACTATGCTGCATCAAAAATGCTGTACAATAACGATAATTGCTTGAAATTTTTAGTTTTTTTTTTTTTTTTTTTTTTTTTTTTTTTTTTTTGCATATTACGCTATGTATATAATTAGTGCAAATCATATACAGGTCTACACAAAAGAATTTGCACTCCTTACTAAGTGTGTAAGTAAATATATTAAAGGTAGTTTGAATATAAGTTACGCATTTTTTACGTTGAACAGCTTTAAGTATATTACGATATGTTTAAAGAATAAAAATGAAATGATATACAAAGGCACTCAAAAATTGGATTAATAGCCGACTCTTGATGGTAATACCTGGAAGTGGGATTTCATTTGTTTAAAGCATGTTTCGGTTTTAAATAGATATTAGCTAAATAATGGCGTGTATTTAAAGATACTAGGTAAACTACAGGGCTATACAAAAGAGTTCAAATATGCTTCCGTCTATTTAAAAAAATTGCTAAATGTCAAATTTCAACTTAACATATGTTTTTAACGCTTTCCAACATAGTTGAAAGTGTTTATGATTTCTATTTAGTTAGCCGTCTGCCTTTCTGTCTTTCCAAACTCTAACTTGCGTTGAAATAATTGAATTGGTCTGTAAGTGATATATGTTAATGAGATTTATTATGCCGTATTGGGTATTGTAAACAAACTGTGCATAATTCATGATTCATTTACACAGACATTCAAAACTATTCCATTACATTATGTTCTGTGAGGATAATTATATTTGTAGCACCTATATTCGTTATCTGGAATGTTTTTTTATCTATCCATACATAATAGCGCTAAAACTACCCGACAGAATGCTTTGAATTATAATATACATACTCGCTGCAGAATTTTCGTTACTCATTTAAAGTTTTATAAAAAGCGAATCAGAACTTAAAAGGATATTAATAAAGGTTTTCTTTATTCTATTAAAATCTATCATGCGCGACTAATTCAATGATATCCAATGATAGGTGATGATTCTAGGTTGCCATAATGATTATGGCTCATTTAAAATGGAGATAGTATTATTTCCCTATTACCATGAATTTAATATACATAATCGTAATAAATTTTGTATTTAGGTATTTTTTCAAAAGAGTGCAACAGCTATTGCACCAAGTTTTCAATGTTTACACTATAAATATTCTTTGTTCTAAAGAATAAACAATTTTCGCAATTTTTTTAACAATATACATAAAACGCTACTAAAGAACTTCTTTAAAAGAACTAACATTTCTTAGAATATAACAATTTTTTTTAAATAGCATAATTGATTAATTTTTAACAACAACAACAAAAAACTACTAAATCGTTTCACTTTGTTTTAAAATATGATGCACAAAATATTCTTTAAATTAGATGATAAAAAGTAATTTAATCTGAGAAAATACAGCTCTCTTAAATGTAAAATCGTCTTCAAAACTCGTATGCTGCTCGTTAAATTCATGCCCAGTTTCAATCGCTCTTATTATATAAAAGGATTTATTATTTCCATGACAACAACACATTTCATTGAAATCATACCGACTAAGTCCAAAATCGGGCTTCATGTCGAGTACATAGGTCAAATGCATGTTGTTCAATAAAAACAAATAAACAAAAGTTCAAAATCGGGCCCTAAGAGCAAGATTGCATTGTCAAACGAGACCCACTCCACAGCCTTAAATTCCTTATTTTGCTTCAGTATCAAGTGACGTCAATATCCATCTCAACACAGCACCTAGCGCTCTCAGCGCCATCTATTGTTTGTAATTTGAACTAAAATCCAGAATCACGGAAAAAAAACTTTTGACCTTTTACATGACTCTCGTGCAAGAATTTTTTAAATATCTGTAAAAGTTTGCAAGTTATTGATTTTTAAAATCGTTCAGTCCTTTTCAGGACACCCGGTATATGGAGGCAGAGCCGCAGTGTTCAATATCTTCTGATTTATGCACAATCTGATTCAAGATCTAGTGGTCAAAAACGTTTCGGTAGTTTTTAAAGGTACAACAGATTCTAATACAAATAGAAAAGTCTTCTTGATAAAATTGTAAATAAAAGCATTGCAAAAGAACATGAAGATGTCCGTCGACGTACCAGCACTGAAATTTCAAACGAATGAAAAATGTTGCCATATAAAGCAATGGTAAGACAAAGAAACTAATACTGTTTGCAGAAACTTTTTATAACTTGTCTGTGCATTATGTACAGGAAAAAAGAAAAAGAAAAAAGACCATGGAATTTTGTATGAAATGGGTGGGGAGTAAACTGTATAAAACGTTAAAATGTAAATAAAAAAATTGCAAATATGTATATATATTTAAATTTATTGTATTTGAATATCTAATTAATCTGTAGGAACATTGTTACACAATTGAAATCGATAAATTATCTGTATATATATTATTAAAATGTATCAAAATCTCAAAGCATTAAAAAAAATAGAAATAAAAAATTACTTTGTGGTATTTATTCTCAAAATTTGATGTTATGTAATAATCTAAATGCTAAATTGTATTAATTATTAATTAAAAATCATTGTATTCATCGTCAATAATTATTGTGTGTCTCTATCCTCCATTAAAAACAAGAATAGCGTCTTTAAAAGCCATGGGTCACATGTGACCCACCCCGGTATTTATAGGTATACAAGAAACGTGGTAATTCTAATGTTAATCTGAAGATAAATAAAATAATAAATTAAATCTCAGAATACTTATTTTGTATTAAACTTTATATATAGGACTATTATAAATAAAATTCAGCTATTCAAAAGTCTCTGGAGATAGTAATAGGGCTGCAAACGAAATAACATTTGGCGAGTATCTATAATAAAAATAAAAATTCCGAGTTAAACTCCAAAACTTAAAAAACTCAGCTGTCTGTAAGACCACTAACAGTAGTTAAGTTTAAATATCTCATTAGAACTTGGTTTTACATTACTAGTACTAAAGAACTATTAGTAATAGAAGTAATTGATCATGCATTCTGTTGTCATTAGCCACCTGGAAATGAAATGACAACCCAATTTGTTTTTAAAAAGGGAATAAGTACAGCAGGTGTTATTTATGTCTGTGTGTCTTAATTTTGCTGTTTTTTAACATAATCTCTGTAATTTTACATAAGGCTTGCGATAATGGATTACCCGTAGATGCTCTTTAATTTCACCAAAAAAAAAAGGCTTACAGTGCAGGAATTGGCTAAAACTCACCATTTTATTCCGATGATTATACTTCGCCACCGGACAACAGTGACTTATTTGCTAATGGCTAAATATGCATCAAAAGACCGCAAAATGAAATAATACCGAGACGCACAATTTCATTTTTTTAAAAATAGAGAAAGGATATATAGATAGATATTACATATTCCCTGATATGTCAGATCCTTGAACAAATTGTGCATAGCTGCCAACTCTTCTGATTCTTTGACCCAGGAAAAAATAACACAATTTTTTTTTCTTATTTAATCATCAGATTATGGTGATTTTAAATACTAAAATTTACTGTAAAATTTTTCCGGGTTGAAAAAGAGAAAGATGTTGGCAGCTATGATCGTGCACAAAATCAAAATATACTTCCTGTATCAGCAAGTCACTGGCACCTGCCATAATGTATTTCAGCTTTTATTAAAATAACAATCATGTAGGTTACTAATTTATATTTCTTCTAGTGAGTGAAAATGTGGTCACAAAGAAAAAAAATGTGAAACGTAAGTATTGAAATAACATGTGTATAATTTATATTTTAATGTGCGAATAAGTGTATAATTTTTATTTCTGCCAAATAAGAGCAAGACCTAATGTTCATTTTCATTTACTGAATTTATTTTTTCAAAATGTGCACTTTTTTCGCTGGAAATATTTTTCTTTTTACCGTTATTTGTGGTTAACTGCTTGAGAAAAAGTATTCAATTGAAAAAAAATTTCACGACCAGTTCTGTAAATGTTTTGTAATAGATTCGGTTTCTCGCTTAATGGGCCGAAAAATTGTACGTTTTAGAGTTATGTCAGGGATAAAAGGTATTTATATATATATGAGAAAATTATATAAATTTCACTCAAAACCTGAGTCTGCTTAATATTCTTTTATTAACCTTTACAGAGGGGCTGTGACAGCATCTGTCCGGGAATACATATGTTTCAGGTAGACACTGAGCGAGCCCCTGCGTAAAGGTTAATTTATTGATACAAAAAACTGGAATTACATAACAATGTTATCTAGAAATGCACTTTGCAATGATCAATGTGAAGTGTAACCGCTTTTCCATAAAAAAGTATTACATAATAATACCATAGTGATTAGTATTAGAAAATATTTGAACTTAATGAAAATACACCAATATGTCAATCTGAGTACTACGGGAAATTAGATCTAAATATTTTAAATTTGAGTAATGTATATACACATATATGATTTGGACAGGTATTGAAAAATTTGTAACGTCCGATCTGTTTAAATTTTTAATATCAATGATGTATGTATAGCATAGTAGACAGTTATTAAAATTTTCAGCCATTTATATTTCACAAATAATCTACTTCTATCAAGAAATATCCGGCAATTTTGTGACTGGCAATTTAAAAAATATGACTATAAAATTACATTTCGATACATTACTACCAACTAAACATAAAATATATAGCTCTTTTACATTTGTGAGAATTTCCAAAATATGTTCTTTTTCCGCTTAATATATTCTTTCTGTTTCAGATGTTTTGCGGTTCACCTAAGAAAAAAATATATAAGAGGAAAAAATCTTACGCTCAGTTCTGTAATTGATTTCTTATGGATTCGTTTTCTTGTTTAATGGGGCATATTCCTGCACTTTTTTTAATAACTCATACATAAAAAGTCATATGAGCTATTTTTAGAATTATTTTAAAGAGCTAAACTGAAAAAGTAAAATTTTTATTAATATATATTTAGATAGTGGTTATTGTAATTTAGCCTCTCATTTTCGATTTAATATAAAAGCATATTATAATTATGTAGTCATCAACGATAAAAACAAAAGCCACGGACCGATTGATAAATTAAATTTCTAAATATATATTAAAGCTACCGAAATTATAGAGGAAAAAACTATGGTAGCGTAGAAAAGAAACAAAAACCTTGTGTTTGAAAAATGTGCTTTATTGTAGTGATTTTTTACATCTGAGGTGTTTAAAATTTTGCGCAATTAACGCATAAATAAAATGCATGAATTAAATAATATATTTATTATTGATAAATTTAATTAAGTAATTAGTGTTAAATTTATTTTTGAATAATTTCTTAAAAAGTTATTTTATAAAAAAATGACGTTATTTAATAAAAGGTAGAAATTTTCGCGCAATAAACACATTAATAAAATGCATAAATTAAAAAAAAACATGTATTAAGAAAACATTAATACGTTAATAAATTAATACATTATTACATTAATAAAAGATAATAATTAATACATTAATAAAATACATTAATTAAAAAAATATTAATTTCTTACAAAGTGATTTTGTAAAAAGTTAAGTAATAATAAAAGGTACAAAATTTCGTGCAATTCACGCATTAATAAAAATGCTTATTGTTTCTGAATTTAATTAATTAAATAGTGTTAAATTTGATTTTTATTAATTTCTTAAAAAAGCATTAAAGTAGTGGCATACCAATGAATAAAATAAAAAGATAATCCACACAGCAGATACAGTAAAATGCCATAGAGCACCAAGTTTGAAGTTCACATATTTTGTCTCAGATTACACACCTGTGTCCAGAGTTGCTGAAATAATACAAGAAACCTTCTTCATAACCATACACTCTAAAGAAAAAAAATTGGAAAGTTACTAAAATTTTTATAAGAGAATTGTATTCCAAGAACATTTTACGTAACGGCAACAACAAACATTCAGTAATATATATAGTATTGTACTGTGAATTTAAAAAAAAAAAAATATCAAGATCTTTTTTTTTTTTTTTTTTTTTTTTTTTTTTTTTTGAAACTCGGATTTCTTCAAATTTAAGTAGCGGCAACTAGGATTACAGATAAAACTTTAGTAAAATTATCGTAACTTTAGTAGATTTTTTTTTAGAAAGTTACAAATGTCTGTAGTTTTGCTACAGTTTTTTTTTTTTTTTTTTTGGAGAATTTTTACGATTTGGAGAATAGTTTGTTGTCTTCAGTAGAAAATCCCAAGTATATCTGAATCTTTTTATTAGTTGAATTATGCAATTTATTTTATTTTATTCCTTTTCTTATTGGTCTATGTTTAATGTCCAAAAATAGAATACTTCTTTTGCCACGGTGACAGAAAAAAATTAACTTTTAAAAATTAACAATTTGAAAACAAATTGTGATAATGATTTCAAACAAATTTCATTTAAAACTACATTTTTTGTCAGTACTATTTTTTTAAACTCTAACGATGTAAAAATTTAAAATGTGAGATGTTTAGAAGTTTAAAAATTAACAGTTCCGAAAATTGTAAATCTGAAATTTCATTTAAAGTTTGTTTATGATCATTATCCAGGAATATTAATGTTTAATGCACGTCGTTCAAATGAGGTGTTCAGAAGTCAGTCTTATTAACTCCATTACATAAAAATGAACATTTTAAACAATTAAAATTGTATATCTATAAACTACTGTTTTTCTTATCATTGGTCTGGGAATAATAATGTTTTAATAGATGGCATACGTAATATATGACTCGTCATGATCTTAATAAAATGTTTATTGTCATTATTAATTTAAATATAGAATTTTTAGAATTTTTATAAGTCTTTAAAATTTTAGTCTTTGAAAACATCATTTTCCAAACAGTTGTTGTAATTTTTGAAATTTCAATTTTGTTATTGTTATTATTATTATTATTTTATCATTATTATTATTTTATCATTATTATTATTTTATAATTATTATTATTTTATTATAATAAAAGATCCAACATTCACTTCATGCTTAATTGATGTTGAAAAGGAAGTCTGGACATGGTTCCTTCCAGTCAGTGTAAACTGTTTAGGGAATCATAAATCATGCTTAAAATGATACAACACTGCTCAAAAAAATTAAAGAATATTTGAAGTTTTATATAAAATAAAGATATAAAAGAAATTTTTTTGCCGAAAATTCAAGAAGAGAATAACAAATGCAAATTTCTCTGGTTTAAAAACTGTGGAGTATGCAAATTTTGAGTTCGACGTCAAAAACGTCGCTTCAGCGGCAGCGAATGAAATTTGACTTTCAACTTGATAAAAGAGAATGAAGACAAGGATGATTGGCATTCAGTGATTGCTTTGTTTCGATGAGTACGACGTCTCAGCGAAGTCATTTGACGGATTCAGAATCTTGGAGAATTGTTGGTAGGTTAGAAGGGGGTCAAACTCAAGCCGAAGTAGCGCAAGCCATTGGAGTGTCACAAAGTGTCATTTCCAGGATCTGGAACCGTTTTTTAGAGAGTGGATGTGCAGGCCGAAGACCAGGGCAAGGTCGTAGACGGGCAACAACGCCCAATGAAGATCGGCATTTAGCGTTAACAGCTCGGAGACACCGAAACATGAACGCTACTCCTCTCCAACAACACCTTCGCTCGGCTACAGGCACCACGATTTCAACTCAGACTGTCCGAAAACCGCTCCATGCTGTAGGTCTGTATGCTCGCCGACCGATGATATGTGTTAGATTAACATCAAGGCATCGTCGCGACCGCAGGGAGTGGGCAACCGAGCATGTCAACTGGAGGAGAAATGAATGGAGCAATATTCTGTTTTCTGACGAGTCCCGTTTTTCTGTGCATCCGGATAATAGGCGTATTTTCATCTGGAGGGACCGTGGCAGTAGGAATAATCCTGCGTTCGTGCACGAAAGTGTCAGATTTGGCGGTGGAGGAGTGTTTGTGTATGGTGGCATCTCCATTGACCGGCGCACTGACCTCTACATCATTCGAGATGGAGCTCTGACTAGTCGCCGATATAGGGATGAGATCATCAGACCTATTGTAGTCCCTTACGCTGCAGCAATCGGAGATAACTTCATTTTAATGGACGATAACTGCAGGTCACATCGTGCAAACCTATTGGAGGATTTCCTTTTCGAGGAAGGAATCGTTCGAATGGAATGGGCAGCGTGTTCTCCAGACATGAATCCAATCGAGCACGTTTGGGACGCTCTAGAAAGACGAGTTTCTGGCCGCCAACAACCCCCACAAACTCTCTAAGAACTGGAAAGAGCTCTTCTGGAAGAGTGGGGCAGAATACCCCAACTCGTCTTTAATAGCCTCATTGAGTCCATGCCTCAAAGGTGTTCAACGTTGCTGGTTGCCCGTGGAAACCATACCCCCTACTGAAAATGATTTTCTTTGAAGAAAACACCTTTTCTTATTCTTTTTTTCTCATATGCACAAATTGTGTTTTTTTCCTTTTGTACACAAATGCGCAATAAAATATATTTTTTCTGCCAAACATGTGTAATTTATTCTCATTTAACCTACTATGTCTGTCGACCATGTATCAATCAGCTAAAAAGTTTCCCAGATACAAAATCCACCTAAAACTGCAATATCCTTTAATTGTTTTGAGCAGGGTTTTACAAAAGAATTGATGTTATATTTTTTTAAAATTTATTTGTTTGTTATCATTAGAATGTGAATTAATTTTAAATTAATATATATAAATACATAAATACATAAACTAGTTAAGGAATGAGAAACAAGCACAATGGAAGAAATTTTTTAGGGGTCGCTGATGGACACTGGACAGCACTGTAAAAAAAATCTGTAAAGGTACTACACTTTATCTAGGAAACTGGGATTCCGAGAACTTTTCCTATAACGGTAACAACAAAAACTCAAGTTTTAGAATCGGTTACATGGACTTTTCCTGTTATCGTTACATGAAAAGTTCTTGGAATCCCAGTTTCCAAAAAAATGTTTAGTACCTTTACAGATTTTTTTTTTTTACAGTGAGACAGAACACTAAAAAAGTGGATATCTAACGCATGGGATTATATACTCTTTCGGAACAATTGTCACAAAAAAATCAAAGAAAGAAAAATATTCAAAGGGTCTGAATTCCGTGGAAAAAAAAAGAAAAAATGAAAAATAGTAATTCTTGTTAGTTTGAACTAAACGAAGTCAACAGAAAATAAGCTCGAATAAATGAAAAATTTTAATGTTTTTCTTCCATTAAAAATTTTAGGACTTCGTGTTTAGTTCGAATTATGCGAAGATTCGATTTATCTGATTTCGAATTAACGAGAGTCGACTGTAATAATGTTAATACTAATTCGTGCAGTTATTGTACGGAACCTTGTGAGTGCGAGTAATACTAGCTCTTGGACTTTTTTCTCTTTTGATAGGTACCTAAAACTTTTGAGATAAGAAAAAAAAAAAAAAAAAGGCATGAAGTAAACCAAGAAAAAATATAATGTAGTATAAAACATACTTCTGCCACTTTTTAAACTGTAACTAATACCCACCTTCATTTCTCTGAAAACATCAATTTCTAAATACGCTTTTTTTCCCTCAAGATTTTTTTTTCCTTTTTCAGGTCATTTGCGGTTCACCATGAAAAAAAAAAAAGATACGAAAAAAGCTCATACGATTAGTTTTGTAATTGATTCTTTATGGTTCAATTTCTTGTTTCATGTGGTGGGGCATATTTTAGAATTGGCTGGGAATAAAGGTTATTTCTTAATCCATTAAAAATTTTTGCTACAATAAAGAAGTGTGTATGGAAGATGTATTTCCTTATTAATTTTTTGATTTACATTTTTTACTTTAATTTACCCTCTGAAGTAAGGCACAAGTTCTTAAACTATGTAAAAATTTATATACGACATTAATGTAAAGTTAAAAAACATTTATTAAAAAAGAACAAAAAAAAAAAAAAGAATTATGAATTAGGTATGCTGGGAGATAATGCGCGGATTTAATGTCAGCGTCAGTATCATTTTCAAGCAATGGTAAAGTATTTCTTAATGCTACTCTGACAGAATGTCAGAAAAGTGTACACTATAAAAAAATCTGTAAAGTTACTAAATGTTTTCTAGGAAACTGGGATTCCTAGAACTTTTTGTGTAACGGCAACGGCAACGGCAACGGCAACAATTCATGTAGCAGATACAGATTTGCACTGAAAATAAAAAAAAAATCTGTAAGGTTACTAAGAATTGTTTAGGAAACTGGGATTCCAGGAATTTTTCATCTAACTGGAATCCTAGTTATAGATAAAATTTATGTAAGATAATGGTATATTTAGTAGACTCGTTTGTAAAATTACAGATTTCTGTAACTTTACAAAAATTAGTTTTGTAGATTTATATTTGTTCCTGTACAGTGTACAGATAAAATGTTAGTAACCATACAGATTTCGGCAATTTTACATCTGTAAGATTCCATTTTTTTTTTAGTGTACATGTTTTTGTCGTTGATGAAAAGTATGAGTTAATTACCTATATTTTTTTTCAGTTATAAGAGATAATTATTTTTATACAAAAGACGATTGTTTAATACGATTTAAAAAAATTGTTTTTAGTAGAAAAATTAATTCTTGAATGGTGTAAATGTGCTTTATAGAATTTTAGTTTATTTGATAAATTTTTACATTTTATTGTTTAAAAAAAGGAAAAAAAAGTTCAAATGTTCTCCGAAAATAAAAAATTATCACTCATACGTTAGAAAATTTTATGGGGGATCTTACGTGACTTCCAGCACATTAAATGCCGGTGCACTCTAGTTAATATTGTGCTCTGGGAGATGCTGCTTTTTGAATATCGTGATGGTTTTCCTAAACTATATTTAAAAACAAAATAAAATTTTAAATTTTTTTAAGAAATAAAATTTAGTCATAATTAAAATTTATATCATTGCAATACATACATGCATAATAAGAATGTATGAAAAATGTATTAAATCCACATATATATTTTCGTGATATCATGCGCTCACTAACAATAAAAATACATTATTGCATTATAAATTACAATCAATTTTGTATTTAAATATACAAAATATTAAAATCTTTATACTTAAAAAGATTTTAAAGATGCACACTAATTCAAGCTGTAGATGATTTTATGTATTTTCATCACGTTTATAATAAAAATAAACACTTTAAAATAATTAAGAAAGATTCAAATTTATTAAATTTCACTTATATATTGAATTAAGGATAGTAAAATTGTTCAACACCAAAATGTACGTTCTAAAGGAACTTTTATTAACAAAATAGTTTATCAGTGATTTTTCGCAACTAAATTTAAATGGAATTGCATATTTGATAATGTGGTGTAAAGAACAAATTGAAATGTAAAGATTATGAAAGATTGTAATTAAACATGAATTATTTTTTTCCGTACGTCTTTGTGCGCATTGCATTTATAAACGATACAGATTATGTACAGTCACGGAAAAAACAAGAAAACACCTCTTACTAGCAAGTGAAGAAATTATTGTATAACAAATTTAGTGGTACCAAACAATTGGAGATATAGTCTACTTTTAAATGATGAACATAAAATTTATTTAGGGGGGGGGGGACATCTACATATCAAAGTGAGCCCAAACTTAATTTTTTTAATGGCAATACCCAATTTTAACCAAATATTTAAAATCGTTTCAAAATATGCCTAGATACCAAATTCCAAGTCACTTGAATGATAAGTTTGAATTATAAACGTTAAAAATTAGTGCTACTCATGTTAAGTTACATTTTCATATTTTTATTATTAACTACTGAATTTTTCGCATGACAATAGTACTAAAATATCCAAGCATGAGTATGCTGTATTTGCCATTTTTATAATTTTGTGAAATAAGTTATGAATAATAAAATTAATATTCAAAAAAATTATAAATTGCATTTTTTATGAATTTAGATTTATTAAGTTCTTTTTTTGTTTTGTTTTTTTCTAATCCGAAATTTCAAATTTTTCTTCCAAATATTTTTGAAAATATCCTTAAAAATCGGTAAAATGATGGGATTTAAAGGACCGACAACTATAGAAGTGACTTGATTTTTTTTTTTTTTTTTTTTTTTTTTTTTTACTCGTTATACTATTCTGTAACCTAGCATTTTTCGATAACTGCTTTAGTGTCATTTCCAAGGTGCCTAGATCAAGAAGGAGGCTTTCTTGGTCAACTATCGCGTACTCAGTTTGTAAAAAAGCATCTAAAATATTCTTGTTTTAAAATGATTAATTTCTCGGAAACCTATTGTACGAGTTGCATGAAAATTTGCTTTTTTGTAATTACATTGTGTACAGTTTATTTATGATGTCAGAATCGGGCATCGTTTTTGAAAAAAAAATTAGGTTTTGTTTTAATAGGTAGATGGTTTTCTATATAAATTTTATGTATGTTATTTAAAAGTAAAGTTCATTTCCAGTCGTTTGGTACCAGTGACCTTTTTCTATGATATTTTTTGCAGAGTTAGTCGGGGATGATTACATGTATTACTGTACATGTCGCTTATAAAAATCTCAAATCTGATTTTTAAATGTGCATGTATAACTAAAGTTAACTGGTAGTGTTATGTTTTAATTTATTCTTCCGTAGACTTTCCAATTACCTTTTTATACCTTTTTGTTATAACATAATTTTGAGTGATGAAGTCTGCTATAATAGATAATCTTTTTAAATTGTTTGTTTAAGAGATGGCAGGTGTGCAAAAAAGTATTTTCATTTTTTATGACAATAAATGTAGTAATAATAAATTAGTATTAAAATAATTAACATTTTTACAAATTGTATTTTAATCTTGTATAGTTTCTTATTCATTATTTTTAACTTCAATTATCACTTTTCAGTAAATAATACCTTCATAATGAAAAGTTCTTATGCTTAGAAGCTAGTACAATAGGAGATGATAATTTTCTTCTATTTCATTGCATGTCTAGTATTTCTTTTTTCGTATTTTTAAAACTTATTACGCAGTGATGTTTAATTAAAGTAATCTGGTAGTACTGGAAAATGTTTCATAATCAAAACACACATGATTTTAATTTCTTATTAATATTTTGAAACGACGCACTTTTTCAACAGAATCAGTTTTACAAATTGTGCACTGCCTCGGAGGATAATTAAAAAGAAGACCCAATTATTAAATATTATTTAGTAACTCGACTATTGAATAAAATTTTCTCATAATTAAAATCTTTCGAAACATCTGAAATCAAAGACTCGTTAATTGCATTTCATATAGCATTCAAAGTTTTCCAATCCGATTAACCTGAATATGACCCAGCATTTCATCTCGTTTTTATTCATTGGAGTTACAGCAGTCAACTAGAATAAATTTCTTTTTCAGTTTTCAATCACATTAGAACACGCAGAAATAGTTTTGTTAAGCATTGAAAAATTTATGCACTAACGTTCAAGCTGATGATTTTTTAAAATTCTTTTTTACATACAAAAAATATCAATATTAATAAAATAAAATTCATAAAATATATTTGAATATAATTTTTTTGAAGCATTAAAGTTAAAACACATAAGATGGGCATAAAAAAAACTTCCTCGATATATTAACCCCTAGCAGGCTATCCGCTAAGCAAAATTATAAGAAATTTTACATACATTTATTTGAAGGTATATGCTAAAAAATGTTTTAAAACAATAGATCTCTAAAAGTTGCGGTTACAATGAAATATTTTTCTAAAATTTTGAACAGCAATACACATTTTGTTTTCATGCTCAAATTCATACGCACATTAAAAACCATAGATGGCTATATAAAGATAAACAAACGATGATTACAGGCGTAAATCACTGGCAAAAAAAAAAAAAAAAAATCATTTTAAGGAACGAAGGAAAAGCTACAAGTCATGTTTTCCAATAGCTAATTTTATTGTCACTTGTGAACTGAGTAATGCAGAACGGTTTGTTTTAATATGTGTTTTTTGGAATTGTGTTTCTGCACATATAGTGAAAATAAAAATTTAATAATTTGTTTTACAGTGCTGAATATTAAGTTACATAGGAACTAATTACGATTGAGTGCCACGATATTACACCCGCAATTTTAGTATGTGCATCGTTCGAACGTCGTTTATGTTTATCTAATATGCAGATGAATTTATGCATGAAAAAAATGTGTGTTGTTATTCGAAATTTCCGAATTTATTTTACTATAACTGTAACTGTGAGAGCTCTATTATTTTAAATAATCACGATCTCGAGCACACACATTCAAATAAATAAATCTGAAATTTCTTTTCAATTGGTTACGTGGTTAGGTCGCTATGGTTACATATATTGGGGAAATAATCTTTTTTTTTTTGACCAACCTGTTTATCAGTATCATGTATAACATAACTAATGATATATGATACTGGATGAGTGTAAAAGGTCTAACCGTTTTGAAGATATGTAACAAATGTCAAGTGGAGTACGAATGTTAGTACGTCTGATGTTTTGAGGAAGGAATGCTACCAATAATGCGTCGAATTATAGGGTGTGCATAGTGGCAACGTGTAATTCATGCCAAATGGAAAACAACATGGCAAGCAACAAAAACCACATCAGATATTGTTTACTGTAGTGGACCGAAAAAAATGTAATAATTGATTTTCAATTTGCAATACCACGGAAAAGGTGAGAATTCGATAGATTAAAAATTGAGCAAAAAAATAAATAAAATTGTCTTCCGTTCGTTTATTCCAGTAAAAGTTACCAAACTGTTGAAAAATTCACATTTTAACAAAAAAAAAAAAAAAAAAAAAAAAAAAAAAAATAGTTGGACTTTTTACGAATTTAATAGCTGAAATTTTTATGCATTATAATAAGAAAACATAATGCTGGTATATTTTTTAAATCGATCAACAACTTCCGTTCGCGCATCTGCTCTGCGAGTTTTGAAGAATCACATTTTTACGCTAATCATTCATTTTACTTAGCTTGTCAATATTTAAGTGTAATAGATTCTTAATACGTTAGAGCACACGCGCCACCGAAGGATGTTGATAAATTTAAATAATATATCAACATTATGTTTTGTTATAATTAAATATCAGAATTTCAGCTATGAATTCATGAAAAAGGTAATTAAAAAAATAAAAAATGTCATTTTTTCAACATTTCAGTAAATTTTACAGCGCATAATGCACCAAAAGTTATAAACTAATTTTATTTTTTTATTTTTATTATTTTTTTTTACCGAATTTTTAGTGTCTCGAATTTGCATGGTGGTATTGCGAACTGAAAATCATTTTTTGCATTTTTTGGCCTACCCTACTGTGCAAGTATACATGATACCGAGATTGACACATTAATGCTAAAAAACTTTGCCGTTCTGATTGCTCGTTAGTGGTTTCTGACGAGGATCTACACATAGCTATAACAAATTCCTTACATACAACAGTCGAAAAATTAACGGAAACATTCTCGTAACATGGATGCATGCACTTGGCTACATTTCCAAGCACAATTAGTTGGTACCACTGATAACAACTAAACTTACAGTAAGGCACCGCGAAGAGAGAATCTATTCCTGCTTTTGTTCTTCTTCCTGTAATAGTAAAGAATCATTTTTGAACGAATTTGGAACGGTTTAAGAGTGAATATTGCATCGTAATGTTAAACATCAATGAACCACGTGCCTGTGTTCCAGAGTGTATTCCATTGAACAAACATCCAGAAAAATATTTTTAATGCAAAAAACATAAAATAAAATTAAAAAAAATTTCCAAAAAATTGCAAAAAAAAAAAAAAAAAAATAAATAAAATAAAATAAATAAATAAATAAATAAATAAACATTTTATTTCATTTATCATTGTTACATTAATTTTCATTTATCATAAAAAAAATAAAATTATTTTTTTCGCTGTTCAATTTTTTTTAGTCATCAGTTTTTTAAGTATAAATCCGTAACTGAAATTAAACTAAGTACAGAAACAAACTCTGTTGTCTGAAGAAGTTAAATAGTTTTTACCTTTAAAAATAAAACATAAAAACCTATTGAACTGAAAATATATTTTCTTTCTATCTCTCGCTTCACATATTTGACTAATGATTTAGTTACACATAAGTTTTTTTTAAGCTATTGAAACATATGTACTTTTAATGAGTTTTTAAACTATTCTATAGTTATGAGGAGGTACGTTCCAGGTTTCAATTACTTATAGTTAAAATAGGAAAACAAAACTTAATTCATCTGAAAATTTAAAATCTTATAATGTAACTCTTATAATATAAGGTGTTTCTGATTATTAGGATTTTTTCTGTTGCGATTGAAAGCTGCGATGGCAGAGGGACAAGAAAATTTCACGTCTTTGGAATTATGAGGCGTCATTAAGGATTTTTTCTTACAGAAAAATACAGAAATGCAATTTTGAGCCTTTTCAAAACTGAACAGAACTTTTTGGCTAAGTTAGAGACTGAAGAAGACATTTAGCTTTATATCTATGATCCGGAAAACAAGAAAGAGTCAAAAGAATTGCATCATAGTTGGTTTCCACGGTAGAAGAAATTTTGCGAAAGAAATCGGCCGTAATGGTCATGGTGGTAGTTTTCTGAGGCAAAGATAACATTCTGTAAGTGCACCACATATCTCAGGGATGCAGTATAACTGCACAATATTAAAATTAACTATTGGACTAATTGAAGGCCTTAATCAGGTATAAATGCCGAGGAAAGTTGATCAAAAGGTTCTTTTAGTTACGTGTCGATGCACCTCCACACACGTCCAATTTTGTTTGTTGAAATTGAAGACCCCAGGTTTCCATTTGGTCAATCTACCTTCCTACGCACCAGACCTGGTTCTCTCAGGCTATTTTCTGACTTCAAACTTGATGAAACATCTTAAAGGTCATGATTTTGAGGATATTGAAAATGTCAAAGAGGCTGCTGAGAGCTAGTTTCAGGATCAATCAAAGAACTTTTATTTGACAAGGATAAAAGAACTCCAACAACGATGTAATAAGAGAATCAGTCTCACAGGATAATATGTTGAATAAATATTATAATTTAATACTAATAATATAATTTAACAATCTATTTGATATAATTTAGTAATATATTTATAGTAATATAATTAATAATATAATTTTTTAGTTTTAGCTTTTCTTTCTTGACTAAGCCAGAAACTTTTCCGCACCTCTCTATACATACATTAATATAATACACAGGCATAATATGTACATATATTTATAGATGTTTATCAGCATATAATACGGACTTTAATTCCGTTATTTCGTTAATGAAATATTTTAATTTACAAATGCTGTCATTTTAATTAGGTTTGGAATAAGCTCTGAATGACAGTTTAATTTTAAATATCTCCTTAAAATTGCTACAAATCTATTATTCAATTTGTCTCTCAGTCACGAAAACTCAACGTAAATTTAATCTGTTTAATCCTGTGATATTAACCTAATGATAATTGAGGTATATTAAATCGGTACGTAATTAAAATTTCGTAATGTAATTTACTGAAACATCGACTAATATTAAAATATTCTTTCCTATAATTATATGAAAATGAATCGTTGGCAGCAGGTTGATATTAGAATGTTTTGAATGAGATTATATATTTAACCTTTCTAATTACTGATTTTTATCTCCCTAGATTTATCTGGTATAATCATCAATTAAATTTAGTTAGATAATAAACTTACATAATTAATAATTTTTAAATATATAACTACTTCAAATTACTATAGATTTAAATAAGATATTAAAGTTAATTAAAAGCATAAAATATTAGAACGCAAAAAATAAATTATCAGGGAATTGGAGTTTCCATAAATTTTGTTTTTCTGACTTGAATAACTCGATATTGCAATTAAAACGAAGCATAGAATTTAACAATGCAATCTAATACATAGTTTCTTGATTTTTTTTAATAAAAAAAAATAAACTTTAATTATAATAGAGCAGAATAAAAGTATACTGCTTGTGCCTCCAATTAAGCGTGATTATTAACTTTAGCTATATCTGAGATTGAATAACATTAAACGCTAAGGTTAAAAGCTCATTTAACTGCAAATTAAAAAAAAAGTACCAACTGCTTAAAATATTTTAAAATTATTAAAACCCAAATGGTTGTATGACTGTTAGGTTGTAACGAACGTTTCCTCCCCCCCCCCCAAAAAAAAATCTTAATAAAATAAGAACAAATACATGAAAGCAGTACTTCCTTGCGGGTAGTAACCGCTGCCCAAATCTATGATTTTCTGCCAACGTTCTGGGAGTTTTTTTAAAACCTTCGGCCTAGAAGCTTCATAGCAAGAGTTTAACAACAGATCAACCTTATTTCGGACATTTTGTGCGGAATTAAAGAAAGCACCAGAAGGAAAAAGGTATGAAAAAAGGGAGAAGTCCGAAGGAACGATATTGGGAATTTATGTAATGGGTGTGACAAAAAAACCCTTTATATCTCCCGAGCATTCGAGCTAGCTTTAAAGTGGTTGAATATGGATCTGCTTCCAAAAGTACTCTCAGAAGTCCTCATCAGCATCAGTAGGCTGGCCTGAACGCTCTGATACTTGAATGTCATAGTCCTTCTTGTTTAAATCCGGTACCAAAGTTTCAAAATATTATAGAATACAACGCTAATACCTAAAGCTGTACAGTTGATTCGATGACAGTGTGTAGCTGATTTTTGAAATAGAAGTAGAAGTAATTGACCATTCAATCTATTATCATGTCAGATCCATTTCAGACAACGTTGTGAAATAACGTTGCACTTAAAGATAAAATTGTGAAATATGTAAATAAAAAAAATTATGTACATATTTCACAACACATTTTTGTGATACCTCTTTCTTTCATATGCCAAAAATCGTTTGACACAATATGAGTAAAGAGGTCAATGGGAACTGTTTGTGTAGACGGTTATGAGCAGTGGCAGGAAACGTTTTTTAGAGCCTGATATACACTGGTGTGCAAAAATTAAGGACGAAAGGATTTATTGAAAGTATCGTCACACTGAAGCTTTCAAAACGGTCCAAAATCATACGATGAGATTTTCAGCAAGTGAAAAAATAAGAAAAGTGATAAAAATTATTTAAAGAAAGAAAAGGAAGGATACAAAGCACTTTATTTAAAAATTCATTTAGACCACAAATCTATAGAAAACAGAGACGTCCATCTTACAGGCACTTAGCAAACAAAATCATTCTCTAATATGGGATATGATCATTTCTGACTGCGATGCACGATTTTTAACGTCTGTTCATGCTGAGGACAGGTTTCTCAAAGAGCTGTTTAGGCATTGAATCCCATTCCTCTATTAATGTCATTTTCAGTCCCGTAATCGTTGCTAGTACCTGGTAACGTTATAACAATAAACTTCAAGAAGCTCCCAGATGTATTCTGTGGGATCCATGTGTTGATTATTTTCACCTTCGAAGAGCTCTTCGACAGATGCTGTAGACGATGACGGGAAGAGTTGTCGTCCGTGAAAAAAGTCCTGATCGCAGCACCTCTAAACAGGCGCATGTGAGGCAAGAGAATCTCTGCTCAATAGCGGGCATTAGAGATTGAACCCCTTGGAAGGCGTGGATGTCCGTACAGTGCCAAGCATGACACCACTCCAAATAAGAACTCCGACACCTCCATAATGGCCCCTTTTGAAGATATTGGACGAGTAATTACATGTTCTCTGATCTCTCGAAATGTGTATATGTCCATAATTTCTCGCCATACGAAATGGACTCTCATCCGTAAAGAATACTCGAGCCCGCTCTTGCTTTGTCCACTTCTTGGTTTCCTGGCACCACAGAAACAGGCGTCTCTTATGCGCAGGCGCTAACAGTACACACCATAATGGCCGTCGTGCATATAGGCCGCCTTTCTGTAGCCTTTCTGCATCGGTAAAACGTGATATCCGACGTCCAGTTTTCTGTTCCATCTGCCTTGCGATTTATCCATCTGTCTGCCGTCTGTTTCTTTCTGCTTGTAGGATGGTATAACAGACTTCCGCTGTTGTCGTTGCTCGTGAACGACCACTGCTGAATTCTTGGGCAGTTGTTCTCATCGTTCGAAATGCATTCCAGGCTCGTAAAACGGTGCTTCGTGCGGTACCGAACTCTTTTGACACATTTTTTACAGTTCCATCTTTGTCCAACTTTACAATGATTCGACCTTGTGTAAAGACATCTAGATGATAGTGTAAAGTCATCTAGATGATAGTGTAAAGTCATCTAGATCCTGGATTGCCTCTAGTCCAAATCACACTGTGGTAGCAAATAAACGTCGTTGAAATGACTTTATAAGGTATAAAATAGTTCATCAATTTTTTAATAGCACCATCTATGCGTTTTATCCCCTTAGCACCCCCTCCTTTTACGTCATATGACTTATATAGGCAGTCATACTGCATTTGTTTCATGTCTGTCTATTTATTTTTTTTTCATTTCATTCTGTTGCCTTTTTTGGCTTTTCTGCTAATTTATCTACTACATTTAAAATTTTACACACCAGTGTATATGCCGCCTTTATTGAAATCATAAAAAATAATAATAAACAATACTCAATTGAAACTGAGTCCACGTATATGCACGACAGTTTATATGAGAATGAAAACAAGATAAATATATAGATTGGTGATCCAAATGTGTCGAGTGTTTCTAAAATCGCCTAGCCACTAATGTAGAAGTTTTATTTTCATTTTTAATCATAAAAACTGTTTAATTCCATTATAAGGCATATATTTCAAGAGCATGTGACTGAATTTGAAGATTTTCACCATAATATGCAGTAGTCTCACTATTGAGGAGCAGTCATTCTAATTTCCTGATAAAAAATACTCTTTATTTACCCGCATTTAAATTTTTTGAATATCGAGTTATGAAACTTTTTTTGGAAGCTTATTTCTTTCTCTTTATCTACATTTATTTCGTTTATAATAAATGTACCTAATGAATAACTTTATGTCGTGCGAATGGTGACCGTATGTATGTTCTGGAGATAGTTAAGTACTCGGCAATATTGGTCCTTAAATTTTGCACACCAGTGTATATGCTACCTTTATTGAAATCATAAAAAGAAGAAAAAAATATTCAATTGAAACTGAGTCTACGTATATGCACGATAGATTATAGGGGAATGAAAACAAGATAAATATATAGATAGGTAATCCAAATGTGCCAAATGTTTTTAAAATCACCTAGCCACAAATGTAGAAGTTTTTTTTTTTTTCATTTTTAATCTTAAAAACTGTTCAACTCCATTATAAGTCATGTATCTGAAGTGCATGTGCCTGAATTTGAAGATTTTCAGCTCAGTATGCAGTGGTCTCACAATTGAGGTTTCACAATTTTCCTGATAAAAAATACTTTTTATTTTCCTTTATTTAAGTTTTTAGAACATCAAGTTTTGAAACTTTTTCTAAAAGCTTATTTCTTTCTCTTTATCCACATTTATTTCGTTTATAATAAATCTACCTAATGAATAACTTTAAGTCCTGCAAATGACGACCGTATGTATGTTCTGGAGATAGTTAAATATTCGGCAATATTTTATGCTTATTTTTCACTAATTTCCAATTCTGATTACTTTTCTTTAAAACAAACTTTATGTTAATAGTCTGATAAGTGGTTTTCAAGATTGTATTTTCAAGAAGTTATGCTGCTGTGCAATAAGAAGATATTATTTTATCAGAAAAATTCATCTTCATAAACTTTCTGATATGAGGCTTTAAAATGCATATGTTGGTGTCAATATTAAGTTCGAACAGCACTGAATGTGGTTCTCTTGTAAGTTGTCCCAGTATCCTTCAACTTTTTTCTAAAAAGAGTGCGAATATGTTTCTCGAATATACTTTCATCCTTCGCCAAAGTTTTATTTATTATTAATTAAAGCAATTATTGAGTGGTAATATAATGAACTTTTAAATTTGAAGACGGTTTTACTGTGTTTGGATACAGTATAACAGCGTTTTCCTGATGAAGATCGAAAGGCTGGTTATCTTAAATTTACTTTAATGTTTGTATAGTTTTTAAACTTTTGCAACAATTTGTACACCATTTAGTAAACCTGTTATTTTGATTTTCTTGTCTATTTGTAACAATTCACGGTGTAAATGTTCAGCTCTTTCACTGTAAGCGTACGTAATCGATTCAATTAATTTCTTCCACTGTAAATATTGCATACAAGTTAAAATAATATAAAAAAGTTCAAATTATGTATTTTAATGTATGCATACATGTTATTTACTGATTATGGTATTCTTCTAAAACAACAATTAGCATCTGTAAATAAATAATTATTGTCATTCAATTTATATTTTTAATTCTTCTGAATATAAAAATTTAATGATACACTTCCATTTCATCCGCATTTTATCTGAATTTTCATTTCGATTTACCTTTGTTAACGAAAAATAAGCCAAAGAGCCCTAACTGCCTAACACATAACACAAACTCATTTGTCTGGAAGCAATAAAGTCCTTTAATCGCCATCGAGTAAATTTAATGGATTTTCGCAGAAGTTTGCCTTTCGTATTTTGATATTAGTAAGTGAATAGGTTTTGCAATTATTTAATATTTTTACTTGATTCTATGCAATGATTCGAAAGATTGTTATGGATTAAATGAAGTTCATTGAGCTATAAGAAAATAGTTTATATATTTTATGGAACACATTTGCATCAAATACAAAAGAATTTTTTTTTTGTTGCATGGCATCTGTAATAAAAAAAGTCATATATTTTTTAGATAGCAGAGTTAAATCTATCTTTTAACCTTACATATCAAAATTTATTCATATTTCTTCATTTTTATGAACAAAGAAATGTCTAGTGTGTTTTCCATTTTTAACTTTTTTCTGTTTAAAAATCTTATTGCTATTTTTTTTAAATTTGGTTTTCATGATTAGGATTAATTAAAATAATATTTTATGAATTTTTTTTTATTAGCACTATACTACATATACTCGGCTTTAAAGTCAGTTCTTCGAAAGAATTAAAACTTTCATCCTTTATTGCACAAAAAAGTACTATTCATATGTTTTAATAAGATATATGACTTTTCGATGAATTATTCCTAAAAAGATATTTATATGGTTTTAATATTGTTTGTAATACAGCAGTTTACGCCTAATTGTGTATTGATAAATATATATATATATATATGTGTGTGTGTGTGTGTGTACAAATGTGTGTATAATATATTCCATTCCAGTCAAGGTTCATTGAAAATGTATTTGATAAATGTATGAAATGATACCTGTATAAGCGAAATAAATCAACAAGTCGTCATTTTCGAAAAAAAACAAAAACATAATGAGAAATGTTCGAGATATATTCTTAAATTTTTTAAACATAACAAGAGTTCGTAGTGGTCCCGCAATTTTCAAAATACCCAATTCTTCAGTATCAGTAATTACTTGTAGGAAATCTTGGTTTAAAGCAAAATTTCGTATACCTGAGCTAATTTTTTTAATTAAAAGATATTGATTTTTAAACTGGAAAAGAATAGGACCCATACGAATACTGATTACCAGCGAAATAATTTACGAACAAAATACTCAATTAATTATACGCAAGAGTTAGAAACTGAAATCCTAAATTTTTCATTACTATTTGCTTGTTCTAACAACACGTCACCTCAGAATAATAAGGTTCCATCTGTGTTTTTCAAAAAAATGACTTATCGGTATAGAAATGTTCTATTTGTATCTATGAAGGCATTTTTTCATCAAAATGATGTTATATATAATTTTCGTATGACATTACAATTATATTATGACATCATTTTAATCCAGAAATGCCTTCATATATACAAATAGAACCTTTTTTATATTGATAAATCATTTTTTTCAAAAAACACAGATAGAACCTTTTTATTCTCAGGTGACGAACAGTCAAAAAGCACACAGAGAAGCAAAGTAGCGTAAAAAGTGGCTTAGCATATGGTAACAATATTTATTTTTTTTTTTTTTATAAAAATAAACTGGGATTTTACCTGGAAAATAACGGTTCTCTGTATTTATATATAAATTTAAATTGATAATAACAAGTTTATAAATATATAAATATAAATAAATTTTATTTAATAATTCCTATGTTATGATTTGCAATTTTAACGTCTCCTTGAGGATACATAACTGTCAAACTTAGGTTACATTTCTTTGTTAATCGTTAATGAAACATTTCTATTCGGTGAGTCTGAAATACGTTTTTAACGATATTCGTTGTTAATGAATCAAAATATGTTACTTGCCAAACATGTGAGACAAACTCGTCTGATTACATGCATTAAATCGTTCTAATAGATAAGCAGCTCATTTAAGGAATATTTGCAGAATTCAACATATCATATTTTGACAGTTATAATAGAACAAGTTTCTGAGAACATTATGTATACTTATTTAATAATAGGAAATAATCTGTGGTATTGTTTAGGATTTAGAAGACTTTACTGTATATTTAAGAGCCAGTCTGTTGTTATAATAAAACAACTATATATGCTGTACAATTAATAATGTCGTGTAGAATTTATAATTTATTTTAATCGCGTCTATAATAGATTAGTTATTTTGTTTAATTTGTGTAAATTTATTAAATTTCATTCTACGCATTGCATTATTTTACGAATAAGTACGCACAGCTCAGTGTATATTATGAATAAAGTTAATCTGTTTAATAAAGACAAGTAACAGATTATAATTGATATACAAATGAACTCTTATAATATACAAGTTACATTTTATGTACAATTTAATTTTATAATTAAAATAGTTCTCAGTGGCTGTTATTTTCTGATTTTGAATTACAATTTACTATTAAAGTAACATTCAGTGAAAATTGAGAAATTTACTTACATTTTGTATTTTTCTGAAGTAGACTGTTATATTGACATAAGAACATGCTTTATATAAATTTGTTCTCCATAAAAGATTATTTCCGGTATGACAACATGTAATGTATTTTTACAAAGAAAAAAGTATTGGATTTGTTTTAACAGATTTACCTTACTATTTTGGAAGGTGCTGAACACGATTTGGCAGTATTTAAAATAATTACTGTCTGTATGTTTTTTTCTGTTTATATGCAACATAAATTTTGTAGTCATTTGAAATACTGCACTACAGAATTTAATAAAAGTGCAAATTTTGTCTGATCTTAACGTAAGATAATGATTATAAAGTTTGAGTATATTTTGCTTAATTATCATGTTTTGGTATACATCGCTCAATGGAGAGCACCACTGTACCGCAATTTTACAATTAATTCGATTGTACACAGTAAAAAAAATCTGTAATCCTACAGATGAAAACTAGACAAAATCTGTATGTTTACTTACATGTTACCTGAGCACCTTACAAAGAAAGATGTAAATCTAGAAAACTAATTTTTGTAAAGCTACAAAAGTCTGTAACATTACAAACGAACCTACTAAAATTACAGTAACCATACTAAAATCTTAGCTCTAACATGGGTAGTAGTTGCATAAAAAATTCATGGAATCCCACTTTCCTAAAAAATTCTTCGTAACCTCACAGAATTTTTGCTTTTCAGTGCCAATCTGTATCTGTTATACAGGGTGAGTCATAAATATCGAAACAATAGGCTATCTCCTTAAATATTGCCCCTAGACCCATACTTCCAATTGCAAAAATTCATAAAAAAATGTGAAATTTTTGATAAGATAAATTGCGACTCCATGGGGGGTCTAGCTGAAAAGTTACGAAAATTAAATTTTTATACGGCCCCCGTAGGACAAAAATTCCAATTAGGAAAACTTTCCTTATCCAGTCCTGAATAAGACACAAAAAGTTGCATCTTCATATCTCCAAAATTCGCAAAGTTATAGCCGTTTAAAAAATTCATCAGGTTTTAAGGGATTAGACACTAATTGAAATGCGCACAATTCAAAAAACATTGTTACTTTAACAGTTCTAGAAAACGCGTAAAAATCTATTTCTTGATTTAGAATTTTTGATTTTTTTCTTTTTTTGTGATGTTGGCCTTATAATTTGCTAAGAAAATCACATTCTAAAATTTCTCATACAATTTATAAAAGTTTCATGTGGTTAGTACTGGTTTAAATGGGACAATCAAAAATCGTTATAACTAGTAACATTATTTAACGGATTTCAATTTCTTTCCATTTAATTAAAGATGAAAATCTGATTTTAGTTTTATTCCAAGGTTTTTTTATATTAATTTAGAACTATTAAAAATGTTTATTGAAAAAATAATATAACTTTTAAAAAAATCATATTTTCAAAAGCAAAAATTTTTTCAAAAGTAAACATTTTTTTCAAATTTGCCGAAACAAAACTAATGTAAAAAAAAATCAAAAATGACGTGTTTCAAGTTCTGTTTTCTTTTAAAACTTCTTAACATTTAATAATTTAAAGACAAGAAATAGAGGATAAAAAATTCATTATGCAGAAAAACGAAGTATATTGTTTAAATATCCGTCAGTTATTTTAAAAAATGCTTTTTCTAAAATGCAGGTTAAGTTTTTTTTTTCTTTTTTTTTTTTAATTTACCTCTGACAACTTCATGCTTTTTATCGTCCTCCAGAGGATGTTAAAAAATCTGTATTCTGGGCCCAGGTAGGGCCAGAACGGAGATGTCATTTTTTTCTGAAGACCCGCCACCGCCAGGCCGGGCCTAGCGTACTTTTCATAAAGGATGGGACTTCCTTCAACTTAGGTGCACTCTGGATGAAATTTCCCCGGTCTCGGTAAAACCCATATTAAAATCACTGTCTCTGACTGACTTAATACGTGCATAAAAAATATTAAAATTCGGCTCAATCGAATTTTTTACAAAAAACATACAGGTTTTGAAATCTTTATTTTACAAAAAAAAAAAAAAAAAAAAAAAAAAAAAAAAAAAAGGAAAAAACTTTAAAATTTATTTTTTAAATAGATTATTCAAAGGCTAAAAAAAATTAAATACAATAAAACCAGTGAAAAAAAAAATCTGCCTATGACGAAATTCCGTCTTAAACGGAAAATATGTTGATCCATGCAAAATAAATGCAATAGTACCTGAAAAGAAAATAAGCTCCAATTACATCTTCTAGGGAGAGCATCTGTCTATAACGTATTTTTTCTTTCCTATGTGATTCCGTCTTAAAAAGTTTTAGTGTATAACATTTTTCAGAGTCTCCAACGCATGGGATATGGATTAACGATATTAAAATATAAGTGAAACATTTACATATAAATAGAGATTCATTGATAAAATAAATATATTACAGCCTTTGGCGCTTCTTTAATAATAAAAAGTATAAATATAAAAAACGAAAAGCTATAAAAGTACATACACATAGCGTATAGTATATTTGGACATAAAATATACTATACGCTGCTATTTTATGTCCAAAGAAAAAGTGGTATCTTACACCGATTTTTATTAAATTGCAATTTGTGAATGTTCCCTAACAAGCGTTGAAATTGAGTCAGTTTAGAGGCAGGGAAAAGTGGTGTAAGTCAGGAATTTTTGAGGATTTTGGTATTTAATATCTCTGTGGGATTTTTAGATACAGAGATGAAATTTGTTTTGTTCAATATAGGAATGGATAAGGAATAATTTCCTAATTGGGAATTTTGCTCTACGGGGGCCGTATAAAAATTTAATTTTCGTATTTTTTCAAATAGACCCCCCATGGAGTTGCAACTTATCTTATCGGAAATTTCACCTTTTTTTATGAATTTTTGCAATTGGAAGTATGGGTCTAGGGGCAATATTTGAGGAGTTAGCCTATTGTTTCGATATTTATGACTCACCCTGTATACACTTTTGCTGTTGAAGTTACATAAAAAGTTCTAGGAATCTCAGTTTCCTAGAAAACTTTTAGTAACTTTACAGAATTTATTTTACAGTGCACAAACAATCTGATTTCTATATTAGCTGTAACTTAATGAGTAATTTTCAAACTCTCATCGAAGTTTATTTTATGTTGTATAATGACACTACGTCACCTGAGAATAATAAGGTTCTTTCTGTGTTTTTGAATAAAAATGATTTACTGATATATAAATGTTCTATTTGCAACTGAAGGCATTTATGGATTAAATAAAGTCATAATATAATTGTAATGCCATATGTAAATTATATATAACGTCATTTTGATGCAAAAATGCCTTCATATATACAAATAGAACCTTTTTTATATTGATAAATAATTTTTTTTTCAAAAACACAGATAGAACCTTATTATTCTCAGGTAGCGACTAGTAGATTTTTATTTAATTGTGTTATACGTTGTACTTAAATTTAGTTGTACGTTGGGGTATCGCAAAGTCTTAGTTAAAGGCTAATATTTTTAATATTAACTTGCACCACGCTTTCAAAACAAAAATTTTTTGCTTACGCTTTGCGAACATTTGGAAAATATATAAGTATTTTACAAAACATGTTTTTTTCCATTAATAGTGATTTATTTAAGCGTACTTAAGCAAAGACGTTAAGCCCTCTTATCCATTCAGAGTTAAATAAAAATAAAATTTTTATTAATTTAAAAATGTTAATATAATCACGAAAATATAGTAGAGTTTCTTCCAAACTAAAAATTAACCCGAAAAAAAAATCTTCATGTTAAGTAAATATAACAACCAAAGTATTTTGTAGACTTAAAGAAGCATTGAAAATTTTAAATTATCCATAGACATGCAATTATTTTTCTTGATTTTGGATCTTGATTTTCATATTCATTATTTATATTCACTAATTTGAACTGTTGATTCAGTTTTATACAAGAACTAATTTTAGTACTTTTATGATTCGACATTATTTTCGAATTATTATTTCATTTAAATTTATTAGTCTGCTATAGTTTAATGCTGTTCGTTGCAATACATCGTTGTAAAAACAAATTACAATTAAATAATTTATCCTTTTCTAATAATTGTTTCTATAAATCAATTCTTTACATTAAAAAAAATAAGTTACTACTTTAAATTCTTAACATGCAATTAGTAATGGTTACTTTTGTTTTCTAGATATAATGTCATAGCAAAAATATTTAACTATGATACATAATGATACAGTATGGTAATATATCTGTTCTAATAATAGTCGGCATTTAATACATTTCATTATTATTAAGTTGTTCTTTAAAAACACCGAACTCCGTAGATGTACAACTATATTAAAACTTTCATAATTTCTGGCAAAATGTGTGAATCATTTTTAGCAGTTTTTAAAATTTGTAGTAAATTTACTGTTTTCATTAAATCTTTCAGATGGAAAATCTGTTGATATTTTTGGTTTTTTTTCTGGATTGACTTATCTATGTTAGCGCTTTTTTTTAAAGTTTGTTATGACTGATGCAAGGACGAAAACGTAGATTATATTTCTAGAATTTAAGTTGATTTAGTTTCACGATTCTGCATCGATACCACTAATAGTTCCAGTTTATCCAATATTTTTATGATATTCAATGTTTCACTGTATTTTCAATTTCTTGTATCTCTTGATGTAGCAATATATTTATTTTTTTTAAATATATAAATGATAAAGAATTTTTATTCCCATATTCACATTGTAAACGGTCATTTATGTTGATTTATTTTAAAACCATTAATTGCAATATAATATGCATAATTAAAACATGAAAAAAATTGAAAAAGAATATAATTGAAATTTGTAGATCAAAGTAAGTCCATCAGACTCCAAATTCTTTAGAACTACACATAAAGTGTGCGGTTCCATCTATGTATTAGCCTATATTTGCTTTCATAACATTACTGACTGTAACATGTAACTTCTTACTGTTTGTAATGGAAGCTACCTAATACATTATGATTTGAAAAAGTAAAATATATGAATATATCGAGTTTGGATAAAAGGGCATCTATATATATGTAACTGCAAATCTTATTCACAGAAAGAAATATCATCCTTTAAAATTAAAAGTTACAAAATGAAATTTAAATCTCTCAAAAAACTACTGCTTATATGTAATATTTTTTTAATAAAATGTAAAATAAAAGATGCCTATATCAGCGAATTTCAATATTATATTTTATAAAAGTAAATCTTATTTAATATCGAAGACAATCTTCACCATTGATAAAAGAAATGTAATTTAACGTATTGATTGGAAAGAGAATTGAGGAAAAAAAATATTTTTTTCTTTCAGCGCTTTCTCTTTTCTTTTATCCCATTTAATAATATTTTATATTTTCTGAATTATAGACTATAAAACATTTATATTTAAATTACATACGGATATAATTTGCTTAGCTGTTTTCTGTCACGAATTTCGATTTTAATATAATTAAACTTCCTAGTTGCTCAAAAACTATCATCCAAAATTAAGTTGTAGAAAAATGCCATTTTCTCGACATTTTTGTATAGTGTTGATAAAATGTTTTAAGCGTAGATTTTTTTCTAAGAGCACACAAAAATAAATAAATAAATACAAGTAAAGTATCAGTCCTTAAAGAAGATGTATGCCCTAACTACTCGTATTTTTTATGTAAAGTAGAAAAACATAGTTTATGTTAACATTTGCTTTATGTAAAAACTGTACTTTCTTAAAAAGATAATGTATTTTATTAAAAAAATAGTAAATTCTTAGTGATTAAATGTTTTAAATATGTATGGTAAAGCATATATTTTTAGTTATATAAATTTGTATTATGTTCTATAATTCTTGCTACGAATTTTATTTATTGTAAATTTATGAAATATAAGAAGCATAAAAGTACAAATAAGAAAGCGATGTGAAGCTAAAGATTTAACTTTATCTATCATACTTTGTTGATGTGATTTTTTGACTATCAGAACAATTATTTCTTTTATTGATCTAAATGAATTATTAAATAATAAAATTAGAATGCTTGATATTTTGCATTATTTATTCTTTTTAGAAATGACAAAAAACACACAAGGTTCAATTAGAGGAATTTGAACAATAAATATTTCTTTCATTTTTTTTCCCGATTGCTGTCCCAATAAAATGTTTTATAATTTATATTTCATTGACAAAGGGAAAATTTCGCATGACTCAACCTAAATATTAAATGCCCTAATTATGTACAATGCACATTAATATGTATGAAATATAGCGCTCATATATACTTTCATTAATATTTTTTAAATATAAAGTTTATTAGAACAAGTTAAAAAAATTTCGAAAGTTTTAGTAAAATTTGCTTATTTATACCGGATGCCAGAAAGTACAGTCACAGCAAAAAAAAAAAAAAAAAAAAAAAAAAAAAAAAAAAAAAATCTTGACATTAGCGATTTTAGACGTTCTGTCAAATACCAAGAAATATACATGAGGAATGAACCTCCACATGTATAAAAAATAATGCAGGTCATATATTTTCATGAAGAATTTTTTTCAAAATCCAAAAGGGAACCGTCAACAAATTACAAAAGGACGAATATCTTTTGAATAACCTTGTCAAAACTAATGTAGCAAAAGCGTTCAAACTGCAGATTATGATTGAGTGGCTTATGGTAATAAACAGTGTTCATTTTTATGCGGATAGCATGTATAGTCGTAGAAAAAATAAGGTTTTTATAAAAACGATCCAAAACATTGCCAAGTTTTTTGCTTGTAATTTGCAGAGTTTATTTTAAACAACCTTATTTTCAGAAAATATGAAAAACGACATTGTACATAATACCTTGTAATCAAAATTGAAAAATATTAATAATTGTATGAAAAATGAGCAGGTTTACTAAATAAATTTTCACGTCAATTCTAAAGTACCTGTGTCCAATATGGCCACCCTAAGGAAAATGTGTTTTTTTCACCCACATGTACACGTCATAGGACTCCAAAAATGTGTGACCACTATCCCTGGATTATTGACAATCATTATTAAAATTAGCGACCTTGTAAGTATTATGGTTTCATTAAGATGATACAAACAATTTTTTTTTTACAATAGTCCATATAAGAAACTATCTGTCCCTATTATGAACATGCATGTTCATATTAGGGGCAAGTGGCTCCTTATTGACCTACTATACAGGGTGTATGAAAAATCCACTCTTCCTAGGAATTTTGAGAAGAGGAATAAAAACATATATATCTTAAAATTATTTTGGGGGAGGAGGGAGCACAGTAAATATCTTCAGAACATGCACTTTAGAACTTAAGAGCATTCTCGGTTGTGGCCCTTCGAAGACCCATGCAAAGAACCTCAGTTACTACTAAATATTATGAAATAATATTGTTCGTTTTGCTTAACTTTATTGCATCTGTCTGCAGAATTTACATCTGTTATTACTCAGTCCTCACAGGATGGACAAATAAAAACTTCTTCATCGTAGGCGGTAAGTCCGACACAGCCCACATGGACATATCCGCCGCATGTCTGAAACAGCATCAATACTGCATGAGAAGCAGTACCAGCTCGCCATTGTTGAGGAAGTCATACCATTTGTACCTGCGATTTCGCCAACAGATACCCTACTGAGAGGAGGCTTCTTTTGATTTTTTTGCAGGGGTTTTTTGGAGGATTTTTTTCCTTGGAGAATTGTTCAGATGGCATTTTGTTGAACAACGATTTTATCACTTTGTTGCCTTTTTAATTTATTGCATGGCGACGTTGTTTCTTCTTCCTTCTTATAGTTGGAGTCGATGGGGACATAAGGTGTCCATATTGGGAATCGGGCGTAGTTTAACTAAATCTTGTAACAAATAAATAAGGAAAATATTTTAAGGTAAAATATGCAATAGTAATCGAAAATATGTTTTATTAGTTTTCTAAAATACTCCACTTTTCAATATTGAATGTATTTTACCATAATTAATAAGAATTTAAGCTCACAAGTAATTACTATCGGCGCACCTCGAAACAAGTTTCCTTGTAAATCGAAAACAGCGCGCTTTTTTGCACTTTCCAGCCTTAATTATCTTTTCAACTGCTTTAATTCGTCGACATGTTGAACATGAAAACTCTCGATCAAAATTATTAATTTTAAAAATATTAGGGGTGTGCATATTGAGAGCACTGTCCATATAGGGTACAAGTACCTTATAAAAATTTCATTTTCATATTCTGTTAGCTAAATATATAGAGAAACTTGTGTTAAAGTTTCAAAATCATAGCTTAGAAATTCTGAAAATTATCGTCGTAAGAATAAGATACAAATCCATTATTCCTAAAATGAAGCAAAAAGATGAGGAGCTGTATCTAAATATAGTAATACGTGCAGTATTGTGTAGACACTAATCAATGGAATACAGATACAGCCCCTCATTTTATTGTTTCAGTTTGGGAATATCGGATTTTGATCTTATTCTTACGACGATAATTTTCAGAATTTTCAAGCTATGATTTGGAAACTTAAAAAAAATTGCTCTATACATTTAGCTAACACAATATGCAAATGAATTTTTTATAGAGTTGACGTATACGCAGTGAAAATTTAATTAGCAAAAATACTCATTTTTCATACAATTATTAATATTTTTAAATTTATATTACAGTGCATTATGTACAATGTCGTTTTTTTATATTTTCTGAAAAGAACATTGTTTTTATTATGAACTCTGCAAATTATAAGCAAAAAACTTGGCAAAATTTGGGACCGTTTTTTATAAAAACCTTAATTTCTCTACGAGTATACATGCATGCTATTTGCACAAAAATGAACACAGTTTGTAACCATAAACAACTTAATAATAATGTGGAATTTGAACGCTTTTGCTATTATACTTTTGACAGGGTTCTTCAAAAGATATTCGTATTTTTTCAATTTGTTGACGGTCCCATATTGGATTTTTGAAAAAATCTTTTCGGAAGTATATGACCTGTACTATTTTGATGATACATCTGGAGTTTCTGAGTCATTCCTTATGTATATTTCTAGATATTTAACAAAACGTCTTAAATCTCAAATGTCAAGATTTTTTTTTTTTTTTTTTTTTTGCTGGGAATGTAGACTTATAAGAAGCCTTTCTATGTATTGCAAGCACTTACATGGATTACACTCACTTAAGTGTTTATAATGTACATAATGAATATTACATAAGCATTTATTTCTGCATTTCTGGTTACGCTGGCACCCTTTCGAGTCTTCATTAAGTAAGAATCGTAACTCATTTGTACTAAAAACATCATACTGATCAGTATAATAAATAGTTCAGTTTTATTTTCCAAAACGAAATTGAAACTCCATTTATATAAAATAAAATATAAACTAAATTTATAGACTAAAATGTCTGCTATGCCTGAAATGCTTCTTATACTTACAGGGAGATGAACTATTTTCCATATATTTATTTATTTTGAAGATTTTTTTTTATTTATTAAGAATGGCAAACATTTATATGGAAGCATTATTTTACTTTTTTATTTATAGATTACAATAAAAAGAAAATTTAAATTTAATTAGGTACAGACTTTATAAAAGAAAAAAAATAATATTACGCAAGGTTTAATACGAGAAAAACTTTTAAAAAACAAAAAATAAATGTTTGCAAACAGTTTTTATTTACCATACACAAGATCAAGTCATTAAACTACATCTAAGAAACTTTGAATTAATTAGTTTCTCTAGCGTCTCTTAAGTAATACTCTTTATTTCATAAAATGGGAGAAATAAAATTTATGTTACGCGAAAGCTGCTATTTCCAATTCTTTCTGCGTAACCTAAATGCGATTCTATGTTGCAAAGAGGCATTTAATGACACTTTAAATAGCAGAAGTTTCCTCTTTAAGGACGTACATTAAGCATCAGTTTTCTTAATTCTTTTCTATTTGTAAATGTAACGAGAAAAAAAAAAAAAACTAGTGAATGAATATATAACATTTTCATTTAGATCATCGGATAAAACATATATCTTTGCGTACTTTAAATACATTGAGCAATCGAAAAAAAATGCTGCAGTTTCATAATAAAGTACAGAGTTTATAATATTTATTGAATATTTTTTTTTAATCCGCACTGTTTATGATTCCATTATGATTAATAATGATTTATTTATTATAAATACTCACATAAATACATTCAAATCATGTAATTCTGTTTGTATATATATACATGTATTTGTATATATGACACTTAGCTAAACGGAAAGTGCCGTATAATGTTTATAGAATAAGTTTTATAAATTTTGTAATTTTTAGCTGAATATACTAATTTACAGGATACCAGAAGGTTAACGTATATGAAAGAATGCTAATAGGCTGTATTAGAATACGTACAGCACATGGATTACACTCAATTTAGAATATATAAAATGCGTAATCAATATTGAATAAAGCAAATATGTGCCAGCGACCATGTGTTACGCTGGCACACTTTTGAATCTTTCTTATGGAAGAATAATAATTCATTTATGCTAAAAACAATATAAACAGCTCAGTGATCTACGTCTTCTTTTCCATAAGGAAATTGAAACTTCATTAATATAAAACAAAATAAAAGTTAAACTTATCGACAAAAAATACCTGTTATGCTTGAAATATTTGTTACAGTTTCAGGGAGATGAAACATTTTCCATACATTCATTTATTTCAAAGATTTTTTTTAAAGACAAAATAATAATAATAATAATAAAGACTTATTCTACGCCTTTTAAGATTACAATAAGTAGATACTGTAGATACAACATGTAGTAGATACATTTAAACTTTATTAAAGTTAAAAAAAATATATATATGTGTCGCACACTGTTAAAAGTAAAGGTGACAAACCGGTGCCATTTGGGACCCGGAAGTGAAAAGGCGGTGCCATTTGGAACCCTAGGGTGTCATAGGGGCTTGGATATGTGGTTGCAGTGCCACAGGTTCCTTACTGGGTGATTGGAGCTAAATAAGGTGCCATGCACTTCGTATTGGCAGCAATGTGGCACCTCGTCGGGTGACTGGCACCATGCGCATGCGCTGTGACGTGTGTCTTTCTGTTTTCGGTGACGGCAAGTAAAATCTGCGGCTGTGAGTGAATGAAGGTGTGCTCGATGGCCGAGTGGTTAGAACGCTGAGGTTGTAATCAGACGTTGTGGGTTCGAGCCCTTCGAGGACCGAAAGTCGGTGTGTATATTTTTTATTTTTTTATTATTGGGCACTCTGGATTACGAGTGTCATCTTTTCACCCTAATTAAAGGTGCCATCTGGCTCCTTTAGGGGTGTCACCAATGAGACAAGCCTTTCACCCCTAGAAGGTGCAATGTGTCACCATTAGTTTTAACAGTGCAATTTTTACTTTGAGACGTAATTTTATGTAACAAACAATAAAAGTTAGCAAACGATTTTTATTTACCTTACATAAGATCAAGTCATTAAACTACATCGAATAAACTTGAAATTAATTAGTTTCTCTAGCGTCACTGAAGTGGAAGAGAAATAACATTTATGTTAGATGAATGCTGCTATTTGCAATTCTTTCTGCGTAATCTAAATGCGATTCTATGCTCCAAAAAAGCATTTAATGACACTTTAAATAGCAGTAGTTTTCTCTTTAAGGACATGCATTAAGCAGCAGCTTTCTTAATAATTTTCTATTTGTAAATGTAATGAGAAAAAAAATAATGAATCTATATAACATTTTCATTTACATCATTGGATGAAATACAAATCTATACATACATTACACGTAGAGTGATTTAAAAAATATATTCGATGTTGCAGTTTAATATTAAAGTGCGCAGTTCAAAATATTTATTGAATATTTTTTACATCCACACTGTTAATGATTTAGCTATTATCAAACTATTGCAATTTCATTAGATAAAAAAAATCAAAAGTTGCAGTTTAATGATTATGTTGGTTTTTAAAATACTTGTTGAATACATTTTGATTTTTATTATCTATAGCGTAAATTTTTTATTAGCATTGCCGCTTTTATGTTGATTTTTAAATTACAAAACAAAAATCATATTGAAGTCTTCAACAGCTTAGAAAAGTTATTAAAATGAAAATTTCATTTATCTAATTGTACTTTGAAATATTAACAGTTCTTATAAGAAATATTATAAAATATTTTAATAAAAATATTTTTTATCTAAACAATGTATTTGTTTATTTAATAATGTAATTAAAACTTTATAATCAACAAGAATCCTTTCTGGCTGCAAGTAAATTTCGAAATTAACTGCTAATTTCTGCAATAAAAAATAAATCAAGATTAGGCAGCTCAGTTTTACAATTTTATTTGGCCGCTTTACAAATATTTAATTTGAGTATTCTAGAATAGTTGGTGTTATCAGAATGATGTAAGAATAATAAATTGTTCTTCAAAGCCTATTTTTTCCATGCCTTCATATTAGTTCCATTAATATCATCATTTTACTGGTTTAGTTAGAAAACAAACAAATAGTTTATTTTAAGATTTCAGTGAGTATTCTAAGTAAAAAATAATAAGTTGGGAATAATATCAATTATTTAAAAGCATCACATGAGATGTTTTTCAATGAAAGAGGAATAAACAACTTTCGCAATTAGGAAATATCAATTCTTAGTTTACCAAACTATCGGTTCTAACGACATATGGCACAACGGTATTTGACAATGAGAACAGTTAAACAGAAATATTCATTAATAAAATGTAGAAATCATAAGGTATATTAGCGATGAACATTAGGACATATAAAATGTCTTTTGTATAATAGAAAAAAATCATAATTATAATAAAATGTCAAAATACAGTTTGCTAAAAAATCAGCAACATGAATATTTATAAGAGGAATAATGTTTTAAATTACTTTTTCGCAAATGAAGCAATTTACTTAGCTAAAGTTAATATAATCTGTACTGCGCATTTTCAAATTTCAGCTATCATTAAAAAAATAAAAAATATGACAGTTTTTGGCTATTAGTCAACACATTATTGTAATATTGCTCTATAAAAAATGTCAAATCTTTTTTACATGCATTTTTTTTTAATTTATAACTTCAAATTTATTAAGATATGCATTGTTGTATTTGTGCTGCTTTCTAAATTAGTGTAGATCAATTTGAGATCATATGCATGTATATATAAGGAAGTTTAAATTTATTCTAAGCTAAAACAAGGCAGTCATATATCAGAAACAACACATTTATTCAAATGTTGACAGAGACAAAACTATCTTTTAGAAAAATTAAATTCACACATATGTTGGATCAATTTATCTTGTTCATTCCTTGTC
This sequence comes from Maratus speculifer, assembly GCA_964019185.1. Lineage (NCBI taxonomy): Eukaryota > Metazoa > Arthropoda > Arachnida > Araneae > Salticidae > Maratus > Maratus speculifer. The sequence continues at coordinate 227,582,471 of OZ025295.1, forward strand.
AAGTCTCCATGTTTTGCAAATGTATGGTTCTTAAAAAATTAAATATTTAACATGAATATATAAATATTGACGTAGAAGAATATGTAAGAATATAAGAAGTATAATATTAATGGGAACGCTATAGTTAGATTATAATTATGGTACTTATTTATAACAACATCTGATAAAACTAGACATATATAAGGGACTAATTAGTCATTTAATGATTGTGGTTGCTAAAGCTTATGAACGTGTGAAGTTATACGATAATTATGATTATTTTTGCATGTCTAAAAGTATCGTGTATATCTCATATTATAAAAGCTTAGCTTGAGAAAGAATCCTTCAAAATTAATATTTATTGTTTTAGAATATATTTATGAATGGCTTTATATAAAGGTTGAAAGTTGTAAACTTTGAAAACATAGAAAGAAGAATCGTGATTTTTCTGTAGTATTACGAACGCAATTACGCTACCCATTTACGAGGGCACAAATCCTCTCTTACACAATATTTATTTGTGCTGGTTGGTAACAGGCGCATATGTATGATTGCGAAAAATTAAACATACGTAATTATTGCGTGGATTTACGTGTAGGGGGAACTGGGGGACATTGATACAGCTTTTTTCAAAAAAAAAAAAAAAGTGGTGTCTAGAAAGCAGAAATTTCAAGTTATTTTTCTATGTGATGTCAGCAAAACCAGTGTAGTGTGTTATAAAAATATACAATTGTTGTTTTATATATTATATTTGCATGTAATTTTAAAAAAATCAAAAAAAGTAATTTGCATCAATGTATCCCATCCCCGGGGCAGATAGATACACTTTGACACATCTGGGAAAAATGGAGACAAAATAACACCAATGCATATTTTTCATAGAAAAATAGTTAGCAAACCATTTTATATATATTTATAGGCATTAAAATCGCGTACAGTTTATTTGTAAGCGATATTAAAGCAATCAAAATGAAATGTATAATGACCTGATGTTCTGGCTGTTCCTTGTCTGTTTGTTGGCTGTGGTAACTTTGTCATATCTGACAATTTAACCTCAGAATTATCTTTCTTGGAAGAGGTGAACGAATTACCAGGTTTTCTGTTTATAAATCGATTTACAAACAGAAAATAAAGGATAATTATATTAAAAATTATGTTTATAATTTAATTATTCTGTACTGTTCTGAAGCTTGTTTCTCTTACTTAACATTTCTCATGTCGATAATACTTTTTTCGCTGGAGAATCGATATAAATTTGAGATTTGCCAGGCTGTTGTCCGATTCTTTAGTTAATTCTACTAGCACTAGATATTGTGTAAGTTTGTACGTCTTCTGTTTGCAAAAATACTATAAAATATTCTAATATAAAGAAATTAGAGCTATTTCATTTCAATAAAAACTAATAGTAGAAATATTTGACGAAAAATGGTTGAATTAAGGAGTGTATGGTAAAAAAAAAAATAATGAAAGGTTATGAAAAAATGAACTAGAAAAGAATTTAGGTTGTATCAATGTGCCCCGACAAAAACTGTATCAATGTGCCCCATACAGCCATTTTGAATAAAATGAGTCGCAAATCCAACACTTCATAATTTATCTAATAATAAAGAATGAGGAACTGATAAAGAGTAGCTTTACTTGTCAGAGAGGGTATTCTTTTCGGTTGAAAAAACTGGAACAGTTGTATAATACCATTTCAGTTGTGCAACTCAAATTTATTTTTGACCTACAAAAACAATTAATCAAAAATCCCATTCCATCAAACTATTGAATCATTCCAAAACTTTCTGTATCTAGTTAATTGCAATATTATCACCTTTTGAAGCCGTTGTGAAATTTCCTGTAATGACTCTGTGTGCTGTACAGAGGGTGTATCAATGTGCCCCAAGTATCAATGTGCCCCAGTTCCCCCTATAGTTTAAAACTTAAAGAATAAGAAAAATATCACTGAAAATCACTATGCTTTTAAGAAAATTTATAAAATTAATCTTATTTAGTTTAATTAGTTGCCCCAGTTCCCCCTATAGTTTAAAACTTAAAGAATAAGGAAAATATCAATGAAAATCACTATACTTTTAAGAAAATTTATAAATTTAATCTTATTTAGTTTAATAATTGGTTTTAGTCAATAAATTATATTTGAAAAATATTAAACATTTCAAAACAGATTTTGGGATTTATTTATTTATTTATTTATTTCATAATAAAAACTATAAAAAATCAATTTCTGAATCTCCTCAAGTTAAAATTGCATATAAATATTTTTTAATGGATTAAATTTCTCCCAAAAAATCAGTTTTATGTAGAAGGGTAAATATTTAGACCAATTCATAGGTCCTGTTTTTACATGTTTAATTTAACTTTTTTGCATATAGAGAAAGAAATCAGATAGATTCACACAAAGATATGTTTAGCAGAATTATTTTTTCAATCGCTTATTCTCTATCTGAAAGATAAAGGATTTTAATTCACAACTAATCGCATAATTATATTTGGCACAGCAGAGGGCAAAATTAATTCGGAAATATTCGATTTTTGAATTATTCGACAGAATACCTTCATAACAATTTCTTACATTAATATAATAGCTTAAAACTATTGAATAATATTTAATTGCCGTAATACAAACTAAAAAAAAATAATAATTTTTTTAAAGAGACACTGAAAGAAAATCTTTAGGTTTACAGATTTGTATTAGAATTGTTATAAATTTCTTTAAGGCTATTGATATAGACCAAAATATGAAAGATACGAACTAGCTGCCTAAATTATTTACTGAGATATCATATACTGGAAGATATTTTTTTTCGTTTTTAGTGTTAAAGAGTATTTTTCCAAATCTCCTTAAAGATCATGACACAAATTTCAGATTCGTGAAGCATTTCAATCATCTCCAGACTTAGATCAGACGGTCACTAACAGAAGAATCAATTTCACGCCTTCTTGAAAAAGTCCTCTCCGAAAAGAAAATTTTTAAGAAATGTGTAAAACGTGAACGTTTTACAAGATAAGGCTTGAAAATACGTGTTACTTTTATGAAAGTTTAATGAAGTGTCACTAATATATATATATTACGAAAAATGAGAGGATGTTTCTATGCATAATATTGTATTTCACAAAAGATGCTCTTAACTTTTTGTAACTTAACAGATCTGTTCAGAAAATATATTTTTTTTTCTGATGCCACATTAAATAATTTTAAACAGACAGTTTGCCTCAAAATTAAACAGTGGTTTTTTTTTTAAATATATGAAAGCTCGTTTATATGTGAATGTTTTGCAACCTCATTTTTATGCATACCGTATATGTTTTGCAAAATAGTGGGAATTAAAAAAAATAATAAAAAAATTAAACGGATTTTTTCTCCATGTTCATATTTTATTCAATTTCATGTTTTCAAAATATTAAGGATTTTCTTCTTATTTAAGAGGGAGATTTAATGTATTGTGCACAATTATATATGTAATAAATCTGTGTATGAAATAAATTTTCATATATTTTTTCGTTTTAATAAAAGTATACGAAAATTTATTAGATTTTATCAAAAGTCAGAAATATGTAAATGAGCTCTAACCACGTAATAATTTTCATTGGATTCTGAAGACGCTTCATGCAAAGGGGTAGAATTTGAAGTTCACGTCTGCAAAAGTTTCCAGCCACTCATCATGCCTTATTTTTTTTCTATCGGTAAAGTGTTTTTTAGTCGTGTTTGTGAATGAATCTACGAGAATAGCATAGTTTAAATTCAAAATTTAGAAATTCAACAATTATTGTTTGTAAATGAGTGATTAGTTTATCACTAAAGTCCAATCTTCTCGAGGTATTGTGGCAAAGTTACCGATCAGGAAAAATCGACTGTGAATGATATATAAAAAAATTTATAAAGACGGCCATTGTCTTCAGAGTTTTCTGATGTCCGGAAGATCTCGGAAAATTACTATTCTTGTGGAAATAATTATCAGGAGAAAAACAATTTATGACCCACATAAATATCGCGTTGCAATATATTGCGATTTATGGAATGTAAATATTGCTTAAATAAGTCACTCTACCGTTTCAAAATGCTGACGTGATGCAGAGCTTTATGAAGGAGTCGATCTTCAAAAATGTTTCATAGGTAAAAAAGAAAAAAAATCAACGTACCCGACTGGCGTTTTTCGAAAAACACGAAATCTGTGTGGTGAAGTAAAAACTGGACAAAAGTACTATTTTTACATCACTCGAATTTTAAACATTTTTGGGAGTGATGGAAGACACAATGTCCGATGACCTAACAACTAAAGATATGATTCGAGCTATGTTATTCATACAATGATGCATGGCGGAGGTTACGTTATGCTGTGGGGAGTATTTTCTTCAAAGAGTGTTGGTCTGTTATTTGAAATCCACGGCAAGATGAATGATGCAATTTATGAGGATATCTAGCAAGATCATTTGCTGCCTTATTAGAGGAAAACTTATGGTCGCAACTATTTGTTTTTACATAGTAACGATTTAAAAAATGCATACAAGCCTCGTCAAGCAATGGCTTTTGCACAAAAAATTTCGCTTTTGAAATGACCAGCCAAAACGTCCGACACAAATACAATAGGAAATCTTTGGAAAGAAGTTTGCAAACGTGTACGGATTTTTAAATATTCCAATTCAGTCGAAATTTCCAAAACATTTGAAGAAAAATGCACAGTTAAAAATTTTACTCTATTGCTGCATCGTCACTCCACCGCTTTTATAGAATATCTCTATTTTGACGCATGAGAATGCTGCAAAATACGGAGAAGTAATATTTTCTACAAAAACGGTGGAGTGACGATGCAGCAAAATGGTCAATTTTTAAACAGTGTAGAAAAAACGTACCATAGACGGTCTTTAATCGTTGATTGTAGGAATGTCACGTTGATTCGCTGCAGTACTTATTACTGAAGGTATGGTGATAAAGTACTAATAGTAAATATTGTTTTTCAATATTATTTTCTATTACAAAACAATTTCTTTCCAAAATTGCGAAGGTGGCCGGAAACTTCTGAGAACATTCATTTATTTTGTACTTAATTTTGTCAATTAAATTTATTTATAATTATATGTTATTCCATAAATAAGTTCTTAAATGTTATGTCAAGAAAATGTATAAGTATTAATATGAGATTACTCTTCATAGTTGTATACTAAGAAATCAACTAAAAAACAAATTGCTGGCCGGAAACTTTTGACCGACAGTGTACGCTGTTTAAGTTTACTATAATTTATTTCCTGTATAAAAGAAATTAGATAGTATTTATAGAGACGCACTAAATATTTCAGCTATTATATTTTATGTTATTGCATCAACATTCGAATATTTTTATAATTTCGTTATAGTAAGAACGCACCTCATTTACTACGTTTCACGAGCTATTTCCAATCTTTTTATTATAATTTTCAGTTCATAGTATGTGCTTAATAAAGCGTTTATGATTCCCAAATCATTTTTTTTAATTGCAAAGTGGATTAAGACATTTTTGGGGCAAGACATTTTTGGGGCAGACATGCTATCGTCTATCAAAGGGTTAACTTCTAAAAGTTTTCATAACATTAAAAAAATTAATGTTTTCAATTTAAATTTTTACATAAAAGCATTCTTTTAAAAGTGCTATATAAGAATTTATTTTTAAATGTAAAATACTTTACTAATATCTTTGAAAGGAAGGATCGTTTCAATACGAAACGAATGAGATATTTGAGATATAACTTACATTTTGAAGTTCAAACTGCGTCATGGAATGAAATTAAATTTAAAGATGTATTAAAAGAAAAAAAACTTACAAATACTACGGAATACTTCGATACTTATATTTGCCACTCTATAAAAAAGAAGAAAAAATCCCTTTCCTTTCAGAATAATATCTTTCAATCTATTGAATACTTTAGAATTTATTGGAGTCGTTATTTTTTTTTTTAAACATTGAAATTCTAAAACTCTTTTTCTGTAAATCTTCCATTTTTTATATTAAAAAAATTTAACCTAATTTTAGCTAGTTTTTAAAAATCTATTTATTTTTCTAATTTTTTTGTTGTAATTTATTTTGTGAAGATAGACACTATTTTTAAGCATTATATAAAAGGAAATTTCTTACAAATTGTTCAATATTAATAGAATCTAAGTATTTAAAAATATGTTTCGAATGAAAATCTTATTTTAATACATTTCTTCAGTCTTCATGCTTTTTTTCAGTTTAAAAAAAAAAATAATAAAAATTCGTAAAATACACATTTTTCAAGACCGAATTATTCGAACAAATATATATATATATTTAATTCTGCGTAATAATACATGAATTTTACTTTTTTAAAATTCCTTTTAAACCTTTCCGACAAATATATATGTATTTTAATTTTAAGTCATGTCATTGCATGAACATAAAGTTTTATATTCAGTTTTAAATACTTTCAGTTCTTTAGACATTCACTTCTCATTATAATTTCCAAAAAATTTAAATCAATTACTGACTTCAGAATTATTACCCCTGCAGTCAATCTCTTTTAAAGGTCAGTGAATAATGAAAAAAATCAAAGTAAATGTAATGAGATAGTTTACTGAATCGGATTTTTTAAATAAAAAAAATCTTTCGGACATTTTCTATTAAATTATGTTAAGGAATGTGCCATGTAATTTAATGACGTAAGAAATCGATGCTCGGAATATTTCTAATGATATTATCAAAAGTAAAATCAGATTTTTTTTTTTCATTGATGTTTCAACTTTGAATTAAGAATTGTTCATTATCTTAAATGCAAATTTCTGTAAAGTGTAAGGGAAAATGAATTAAGGATTTATTTATTTGTTTATTTAATGAATATGCACATGCTCTATAGCTATCTATATAGGGGAGATGGGGTACACGTTTAAACATTTTTTTTTTGAAAATTAAAACATTTCTTACTTGAGTTATATTTAATGCGTTTTTAATATTACATAATACAAATAATACATTTCGTTATCATATGAATCAGAAATTATATCTTTTCCAAGTAAATTAAATAAGATTTGATTATTTTAAATATTGTACAAAAGAAAATTTCTTACAAATTGTTGATATTGAATAAAATCTACTTATTTGAAAATATGTTTCTAATGAAAATCTTATTTTAATCCATTTATTCAGTCTTCATGCTTTTTTCAGTTCAAAAGAAAAAGGAAAATATCTAAAATACACATTTTTTAAGACAGCATTATTCCAACAAGTAACATTTTAAAAATTCTGTGTAATAATGCAAGAATTTTTCTTTTGTTTTTTAAAAAGAAAATGCCTTTTGAACGTTACAAATATATATATATATATATATTAAAATGTAAGTCACGTCGTTACATGAATTGACACTTTTATATTTAGCTTTAAATATTTTCTCTTTTTTAGAATTTCATTTGTCATTATAATTTCAAAAACTTTAAAATTAATTACTGACTTCAGAATTTTTACCCTTGAAGTCCGGGACACTAAAATATTGAAGTTTTCAAAAATGATTTTTATCAGTTTAAAAATAACACAGGCCTACATTTTTTTTTTTTTTTTTTTTTTTTTTTTTTGTGCCTAAGATTTTACAACTGATTTTGGATATTTTTTGGACGCTGATTCCAAATATGCAATCAGTTTTCTCTATCAGCTCTACTTTTTTAGATATGCAAAGCGAACTAAAGATTTTTTAGAACTAAAGTGACCTTGAGCACTTAAACTGACCTTATGATACATAGCCCGGTAACGACGCTCAAGGTAATTAGAAGGACGTTGAAATACTACAAGCTCTTGAAAAAAGGAAATGTGCAAGAAAAACTGAAGATCTGCGCATCCTTATGATTTCGAGCAGCTCATCCATAAAGCCAAATGTAAAAGCCTCCAAGAGATAAGGTTAGTTTCAGAGTTCGCTCCATGGAAACAAAACTGGCTTTCTTTGATTTTCTAAAGTTTTTGAACTTCCATGATATTTGTGTTTAAAGTAGAATCCGTATCAATTTAACGTAAAACTCGTAGTGTTGTAGATTGTTGTGTTTGCGTTGTAGAATGGAATTTAAATGAGTTCAAGTAGAAAAAGTTGTATAAATCATCCAGATAAGTTTTGCTACATATGCGGAGAATAAAAGTTGAAAGAACACAAAAAATATGTTACTGACTTTGTAAAGAGAGCTTATATTGGATACTTTGGGATTAGACTTGGTGATCAGGATAAAATCTGCGCACCGCAACAGGTCTGTAAAACTTGTACAGAGCATTTATGACAGTGAGCTGACGGAAGAGAATAAGTCTAAAATTCGGTTTACCAATGGTTTGGAGAGAACTTCAAAACCATTTCTATGACTATTATTTCTACCTAGCACTGGAATACTATTTGAATTAATCGAAACAATTGTAATAAGAAAACTTATTCTGATTTGGTGTCTTCAAGACCCCCACTTCCTCATTTAGAGGAACTACCGATCCCAACGTTTCATCAGCTACCAGAACTTAGTGAGGATGAATATTGTCCTTCTGATCATCTTTTAGATAGCTGTGAAGGTAACAGTGATTATGAGGAGACGTCATCAATGCCTAAATTTTTCAACCAGGTTGATTTAAATGATTTCAAAAGAGATTTCAATGTTTTAAAAGAAGCTTCTGAATTACTGGTTGGTTTCAAGATTAAAAGACAAAAATTTATTAGAACAAAGAGCCAAACTTACATTTTATCACACAAGACAAAATTGTCTACTACAATACTTCTCTTAAAAAATCTTGTATTTTGTCATGAATTTAGAGGACTGTTAGAAAAATTGGTTCTTCCTAAATATTCTCCAGATGATTGTCCTCTGACAGCAAAGAAGTTACACAAAATACTATTGTTTTTCTATTTTTGGGATAGCAGGGATAAAACACACCACTAGATTAGAAAAGAGAGGCCTAAAAAAGAAAACATGGATGTTGGAAAAAGAATGTCATTAATAACACTTTAGTTGGGCGAAAGAAAATCATACTTTCTGCACTGCATATCAAGCTCTGTCCTATGAAGCAGTTTGTGTAAATTCTCTATAAGAACGGGTCATGATTTGCATATATAAGGTAAAAACACCCGAATTGAGTTATGAGGATATTAAAGCAGGAATGTTTAACGGACAACAAATAAGACAACTGATTAAGGATCCTGCTTTCATAAATTCAACGAATGAGGCTGAATAAAAAGCCTGGACTTTTTTTGTGGCAGTTCACAAAAACATTCCTGGCGAATGCAAAGGAGAAATCTATGTAGAACTGGTAAATGAAAAGCATAATAGTTTTAAATCTCTTGGGTGTACTAGAAGCATTAAAGTGCACTATTTACATTGCCACTTAGAGCATTTTCTTGAAATAAAGAAGGCACAAGTGATAAACATCCCGAAAGATTTCACCACATTATTAAGACTATGGAGGACCGCAACTAAAAAAGATGAGATATGCAAAGGGTTTCAGATTACAGTTTGAGGTTAAAAACACACTGTTCTAAAATATATTTCAGAATGTCACGGAAAAGAAGCTTCCGAAGCATTCAATGAGTATCAGTTTCATCAGTGACGTTTTTCTCTATTTTTGTGAGTAAAAATATTTGTATAATATAATTAAAAAATTATTATTTCAGTATGTGTATATCATAATAATAAAAACTAACATTTGTGCATTATAAAAAATAAAAATTCCGTATTTATTTTATTTTTAAATACATTTTCAATACATGGATTTACCTTAAAATAATTAAACATATATTTCACAAAAAGTTGTTTATCTTAAAAAACTGAGCCGATAGAGAAAAACTAATGCCATATTTGAATTCAGGACATCAAATTCATATAAAATCAGCTAAAAATACCCCGGCACGAAAACAGCTGTTGACCAGTGTAATACATAAAATATACACTTTTTAAAACATCATTATTTAAAAAAACTTTAAATATTTATTACATGAATTTAACTTTTGTTAAAATAAAGAAAAATACTTCGTTTTCTATCTATCGTTTTTGACAGATAACTTTCTTTTTAATTCTATGACCTACCTGTCGTTTTACACTTTTACATTTTGTTTTTAATATTTTCTTTTTTCTTATAATTTTACTTCTCATTATATTTTTAGAAATTTCAAAATCAATTACTGACTTCAGAATTATTACCCCTGCAATCGATCCTCTTTAAAGGTCAGTGAATAATGAAAAATCAAAGAAAATGTAATGAGATAAAATATGAAATCGGATTCTTTATAGAAAAAACGACTTACGGACGTTTTCTACTAAATTAGTTTAAAGAAAGTTCCAAGTAATTTAATTGCGTAAGAAATCGATGCTAGGAACATTTCTAATGAGATTGTGAAATGTAAAAGCCAAGAATTTTTTTCACTGATGTTTCAATTTTGAATTAAGAAATATTCATTATCTTGAATACAATTTTCTGTGACTAAAGAGTGAAGGAAATAGATTATTCCTTTTATTTTCTTTGATATATTATAATCTATATACATGTATTCTATTGCTAACTACATACAGACTCTTATTATAATTTTCTAAACAATAACGACTTTTTTCAATAAATGGAAGTTTTTCGGTTGAGAATTGCAAAATATTTATTGTAAGAACACGTGTTAACAATTTAATACATATAGTAGGATAAATTCAATAAATTCCGCAGTTCAAAGGATGTGAATTCACACTAGAAAATAATAATAGTAAATATTGTTTAAATTAAATAGGATAGGCTTTTAAACAAAGCAAATAATACAATTTTAAAATTTTGGATTTAGGAATTATCAAAATTTAAAAAATCCACTAAATTCTCCACTAAAACACTCCTGGTAGTCTATATCGTCTGCTCCGTATAGGGGTAGATTTACGGCCGTCAGACGATTATCCAATGTATAGAATCTGAACCTATACGAGTCAAACTATAAAGTATGAAATCAATATTGCCAATCGGCTATTTTTTGGAATTAAGATTTTTTCATTGACACAATTATTTTTATTTTTCAAATAGTAATATTTTGTTAATTAACCTAATTTAAGAAATTCGGGGATACAAAAATCTTGAACTTTTCAAAAATAATTTTTATCATTTTAAAAATATAAAAATACATAAAATATACATTTTTTAATAACAGCATTATTTAAAAAATAACCTAAAAAATCCTCCGTAATAATACATGAATTTAAATTTTGTAAAAAAAAAAAAAAAAAAAAAAAAAAAAAAAAAAAAAAAAAAACTTTTTTTACTATCTATCGTCTGTGACAGATAGCTTCTTTTTTAATTCTAAGACATGCCGTTTTATGAATATACACTTTTATATTTTATATTTATTATTTTCATTTTTTTTAAATTTCCCTTCCTATTATAATTTTAGGAATTTCAAAATCAGTTACTGACTTCAGAATAATTACCCCTGGAGTCAATACTCTTTAAAGGTCAGTGAATAATTAAAAATAATAGAAAATGTAATGAGATAAAATATGAAATCCGATTCTTTTTAGAAAAAAAAAGTCTTACGGACGTTTTCTACTAAACTAGTTTAAAGAAAGTTCCGTGTAATTTAATGGCGTATGAAATCGATGCTAGGAACATTTCTAATGAGATTGTGAAAAGTAAAAGCCAATAATTTTTTATCTCTGATGTTTCAGTTTCGAATTAAAAAATATTCATTATCTTGAATACTATTTTCTGTGAATAAAAAGTGAAGGAAATGGATTATTCCTTTTATTTTCTTAATATATTATAATGAATATACATGTATTATATTGCTAGCTACATACAGGCTCTTATTACAATTTTCTAAACAATAACGAGCTTTTTCAATAAATGGAAGTTTTTGTTTGAGAATTGCAAAATATTTATTGTAAGAACATGTGTTAACAGTTTAATACTTATAGTATGATAAATATAATAAATTCCGCAGTTCAAAGGATGTGAATTCACACTAGAAAATATCAATAGTAAATATTGTTTAAATGAAATAGGATAGGCTTTTAAACAAAGCAAGTAATACAATTTAAAAAAAAAAATTATGAATTTGGAATTATCAAAATTTATAAAATCCACTAAATTCTCCTCTAAAACACTCCTGGTAGTCTATATCGTCTGCTCCGTATAGGGGCAGATATACTGTCGTCAGTCGCCTATCCGATGTATAGGATCTAAACCTATACGAGTCAAACTTTCCAGTATGAAAACAATGTTGCCAATCGGCTATTTTTTCTAATTTAAGATTTTTTCATTGACATCATTAGTTTTTTTCAAATAGTAATATTGTGTTAATTAACCTAATTTAAGAAATTCGGGGATACAATAATGTTGAAGTTTTCAAAGATAATTTTTATTATTTTAAAAATATAAAAATACATAAAATATACATTTTTTAATAACAGCATTATTTAAAAAATAACTTTAAAAAATCCTCCGTAATAATACATGAGTTTATCTTTTGTTGGAAAAAAACTTCTCTTACTATCTGTCGTTTGTGACAGATAACTTTTTTTTAAATTCTAAGGCATGCCGTTTTACGAATATACACTTTTATATTTTGTATTTATTATTTTAATTTTTTTTAAGAATTTCCCTTCCTATTATAATTTAAAGAATTTCAAAATCATACTGACTTCAGAGTTTTTACCCCTGCAGTAAATCTCCTTTCAAGGTCAGTGACTAATGAATTTGTATTTATTATTTTCATTTTTTTTTAGAATTTCCCTTCCTATTATAGTTTTAGGAATTTCAAAATCAGTTACTGACTTCAGAGTCATTACCTCTGTAGTCAATCTCCTTTCAAGGTCAGTGACTAATGAATTTGTATTTATTATTTTCATTTTTTTAGAATTTCCCTTCTATTATAATTTTAGGAATTTCAAAATCAGTTACTGACTTCAGAGTTATTACCCCTGCAGTCAGTCTCCTTTCAAGATCAGTGACTAATGAAAAAAATCAAAGGAAATGTAATGAAATGAAATATTAAATCGAGTTCTTTAAAGAAAAAAAGTCTTTCGGACGTTTCCTACTAAGTTAGTTTAAAGAAAGAACCATATAATTTAATGACGTAAGATATCGATGCTAGGGATATTTCTAATGAGATTGTGAAAAGTAAAAGCCAGAAATTTTTTTATCACTTATGCTTCAATTTCGAATTAAGAAATATTCTTCATCTTGAATGCAATTTTCAGTGAATAAAAAATGAAAGAAATGGATTATTCTTTTCATTTTCATTTATTTATTATAATGAATATGTATGTGATATGTTTTTATACAGTGGCGGTCAAAAGTTTCCGGCCAGTTAGTTTCACTGATTTATTTACCAGCAGGTTTCAGCGAAGAAGAAGCACAATTGCTTCAAAAGTTAGGAATATGTGAGTGACTTCTGACAATGTGATCATTTTGATTGGATACAGAAAACGCTACATGTAAAGGGGTAGAATTCGAAGTTCGCGTGTGCAAAAGTTTCCGGCCACATATCATTTCTTTGTTTTTTTCTGTCGGTAAAGTGTTTTTTGGCCGTGTTTGTGAATGAATCAATGTGAATAGCATAGTCTGAATTCAAAATTGAAAAGTTCAACAATTACTATTCGTAAATGAGTGATCAGTTTGTCGCTAAAGGACCAAACTTCTTTAGATATTGCGGTAAAGTTATCGATAGGAAAATCGACTGTGAATGATATTAAAAAATTGTATAAAGATGGCCATGGCCTTCAAGACTTTCTGAGGTCCGGAAGACCCCGGAAAAGGATTATTTTTGTAGATAGAATTACCAGGAGAAAATCAATTGATAACCCGCATAAAAACTTCGGTGCAATATCCCGCGATTTACTGAATGAAAATATTGCTGAAATAAGTTGATCCACCGTGTCAAAATGCTGACATGATGCAATCACTGACGTGATGTTATGTGATGCAGAACCTTATGGAAGAGTCAGTGTTCAAAAATTTATCATGGGTAAAAAAAATCAAAGCACCCGACTGGCGTTTTCCAAAAAACAAAAAGTCTGGTTAAATGAAAACTGGACAAAAGTACTTTTTTTTCCATCAATCGAATTTAAAACTTTTTTGAAAATGATGGTAAAAATTACGTCCGATAATCGAACAACAAAAGATATGGTTTGACCTACGTTATTCCTACAGTGAAGCATGGCGGAGGACACGTTGTGCTGTGGGGAGTATTTTCTTCAAAAAGTGTAGGTCCGTTATTTAAAATCTACGACAAGATGAATAATGCAATGGTTAAAGATATCTTGCAAGATTATTTTCTGCCTTATTAGAGGAAAATTTCTGGTCGCAACTGTTTATTTTAACAATATAACGATTTAAAGATTGTTTGCAATCCTTGACAAGCAATTACTTTCGCCCAAACAATTTCGCTTATGAAATGGCCAGTCCAAGCGACCGACATGAATCCAATAGAAAATCATTGGAAAGAAGTTCGCAAACGTGTGTAGAGCTATAAATATTTCAACTTAGCCGAAATTTCTTAAAAATTGCAAGAAAAAAGGAAAAAACTATCATAGGCGATCTTTAACCGCTGATTGGATGAATGTCACGTTGCCGTGCCTCAGTACATATTATTAAAGTTATTCTGATAAAATATTAATTGTAAATGTTGTTGATCACTGTGATTTTCTATTACAATGCCATTTTTTCCAAACTTGCGAAAGTGGCCGGAATCTTTTGATAACATGAGTTTCCCTCTGTGCTTAATTTTGGCAATTAAATTTATTGATATTTATATGTTATTCCATAAATAACTACCTAGCTATTATGTCAATAAAATGTATAAGTATCATTTTGAAATTCCTATTCATATGGGTATGCTTACAAATTAGCTGAAAAATTTTTGCTGGCCGGAAACTTTTGAGCGCCACTGTATGTATACAGGTTCTTATTATAATTTTCTATACAATAATGACTTTTTTTAATAAATGGAAGTTTTTTTTGTTTCAGAATTGCCGAATATTTATTGTAAGAAAAAAGTGATAACAGTCTAATACTGATGGTAGGATAAATTCTATAAATTCAGTAGTTCAGAGGATGTGAATTCACACTAGAAAATATCAATAATAAATATTGCTTAACTTAAATAGAGAATGCTTTAAACAAAGGAAATAGTGTAATTTTAAAATTTTGATATAAATCTGGAATTAACAAATTAAAAAAAGAAAAATCCACTAAATTTCACTAAAACACTCCTAGTAGTATATAAAGAGCTCAGAAGCTAAAGGGTACAAGTGATAAAAATTCAATTTGTAGTAAACTGAGTTTAAAAATAATTAATGTTACATTTGAAAACCAATAATAATTGACTGAATTAAAATACAGAATAGCCGCTAGTTTCATTGTGTTCTTTAAACTCTTGCTTCAATAACTGTAAAAAAAGTAGATTTCAGTTTTAATTAAATTTATAATAAATCAATATTGTTTGATATTCGCCAAATGCGGTTTATCTCTAGAACACAGCATATAATTAGAAAATCACTTATATTTCTTCATTTCTAAAGAAAGAAGCATCTTTTCAGGTCGTCTGTGCATTTAATCTATTTTTTTAATTTTGTCACTTATACCCTTGCTTATTTTTTCCCTGTCTTTTCTATTTTCTATTTTTATTTATATTTATCCTGGATGTTTTTTTTTTAATTATTTTTCTCCTGCTTTTTCTGCTGGGATCCTCATATATCGTCGGTGCTGTATAAATGAAGATTTACGGTCGCCAGTCTCCTGTCCAATGTTTAGAATCTGCACCTATACGGAAAAGTGCCAAACTATCAAATATGTAAAAAAAGTTACCAGTCGGCTATTTTTTTTAATTCAAATTTTTAGACTGGCAACATCATTATTTTTCAAACAGCAATATTTCCCCTAATTTACCTTTTTTAAAGTGGTTTCAGGACACTAAAATCTTGAAGTTTTCAAAAATGATTTTTATCAGTTTAAAAATAATGCATAAAATATAAACTTTTTAAAACAGCGTTATTTAAAAAAAATAACTTTAAATATTTATTACATGAATTTATTTTTGTTAAAAGAAAGAAAAATACTTCGTTTTCTATCTATCGTTTTTGACAGTTAACTTTTTTTTTAAATTCTAAGACATGTCGTTTTACACTTATATATTTTGTTTTTAATATTTTCATTTTTATAAGAATTTTACTTCTCATTATATTTTCAGAACTTTCAAAGTCAATTAGTGACTTCAGAATTATTACTCCTGCAGTCACTCTTTAAAGGTCAGTGACTAGTGGAAAAATCAAAGGAAATGTAATGAGATAAAATATTACATCGGATTCTTTATAGAAAATTTCTTTTAGACGTTTTCTGCTAAATTAAATTAAAGAAAGTACCATGTAATTTAATGACGCAAGAAATCGATGCGAGGAATAAATCTAATGAGATTGTGAAAAATAAAAGTCAGAAAATTTTTCAACTTCGAATTAAGAATTATTCATTATCTTGAATGCAATTTTCTGTAAAATATAAAAGAAATGGAATTAAAACATTTATTTTCTTTGATTTCTTATAGTGAATATGCATGTGTTCTATTGCTATCTATATACAGATAATTGTACTAGTTTTCTAAACAAATTTTTTTTTTTCAAAAAAAAAAAAAGATTCTTTTTTGTTTTAGAATACTTGTTGTATGTATAAAGTATTAAACCTCTAATTACTATGCTAGAATACAACCTAAAATCTCCGCAGTTCAGAAAATCTGAATTCACACTAGAAACTTTCAATAAAAAATTATGATTAAATAAAGCAAACAGTGCTTTTTTTGAAATTTTGGTGTGAATTCTGAATAACCAAATACAAAAATGCGCTAAATTCAGCACTAAAACATTTCAGATAGCATAAATATCTATCTATATCTATATCTATATCTATATATATCTATATATATATATATATATATATATATATACATAAGATGTTGAACTGTAGTATGTATATATTGGTTATATATACCTACATGCGTATAATATATAATTACATATAATTAAAATTTTTGGTATGAATCTTGTACAAACAAATTTTTAAAAATCCGTTAAATTCTCCTCTAAAACATTTCTGGTAGCTTAAATAATAAATTTTTATAAAATATACATTTTTTAAGACAACAAGCATTATTAGGAAAAAAAAGTCTTTAAAGCAATACATAAAATTTACTTTTGTTATATATTTATAAACTTTTTTGCCCTCTTTAACGTTTTGGACAGATAACTTCTTTTTAAATCTATGTCATATATACTTTTTTATATTTAGCTTTTGATATTTTCAGTTTTTTTTTAAAATTTCAATTCTCATTATAATTTCAGAAATTTAAAAATCAATTACTGAATACAAATTATTACACCTGCAGTCAATCCTTTTAAAGGTCATTGAATAATGAAAAAAATCAAAGGAAATGTAATGAGATAAATTATTAAATTGGATTATTTATTAAAAAATGTCTTCTAGACGTTTTCTACTAAATTAGGTTATAGAAAGAACCATGTGATTTAATGACGTAAGAAATCGATGCTAGGAATATTTCTAATGAGATAGTGAAAAGTCAGAAAATTTTTTATTACTGATGTTTCAATATAGAAAAAAGAATTATTCATTATTTAGATAGCAATTTTCTTATAAACGGAATAAAAGGAATTATTGCTTTAATTTTCTTGTATTTATTATAACGAATATGCATGTGTTCTATTGCTATCAATATACAGATAATTATTCTTGTTATCTAAATAATAACGAATTTTTTCAATAAAAGAATACTTTTTGTTTTAGAATTTCAAAATATTTATTGTAAGAACAAAATATTAAACCTCTAATTACCATAATAGGATACATCCTAAAAATTCCACAGTTCAGAGGATCTGAATTCATACTAGAAAATATGAATAATAAATTATCCTTAATTTAAATAAAGAATGTCTGCTTTTAAATAAAACAAATAGATCTATTTTAAATTTCTGTTATGAATTTGGATATTCAACATAAAAAAAATCACTAAAATATTCCTGGTAGCATATGTCATACAAGTCATACATTTTTGTAAGAATTTCTACCAAAATGCCATAGGGGGACGTAAATAAATTGAAGAAAAAAATTAATATATTTTAGGTAACCCTGTCAAAATTTAACGCAGCAAAAGCATTCAAATTGAAGATTACGATTAAGTGGCTTATTGTAAAAAAGTATGTTCATTTTTATGAGGATAGCATGTATACTCGTGGAGAAAATAAGGTTTCGATAAAAACAGTCCAAATTTTGCCAATTTTATTGCTTATAGTTTAAAAAATTCTTAATATATAAAAAATGTTCTTTTCCGAAAACATGACAAACAAGATTGTACACAATATCTTGTAGTTAGAATTAGAAAAGATAAAAAATTATTTATAATGATCAGGTTTACTAAATAATTTTTCACTACTCATTAAATATTTTGCATTAGCTAAATCTATAAAGCAACTTTTTTGAAAGTCTCAAAAATATAACGTGAAAATTCTAAAAATAATTGTCAATAGAATAAGCCCAAAAACCGTTGTATCCAAAAAGAAGTAAAAAGATGAGGGGTTGATTCCGTAAATCCATTGAATGATTTCAATACAGCTTACTATACGTACTGCTATATTTTGATACAGACCCTCATATTTTTCCTTCTTTTTGGATACAACGGATTTTGAGCTTATTCTATTGACGATTATTTTTAGAATTTTCAAGTTATGTTTTTGAGGCTTTCACAGAAATACCTCTATACATGTACCTAACAAATTATTTCAATCAAATTATAATTCATTTCGGGCATGAGCAGTTCAAAATAATTTAGTTAATCTGCTCATTATTTATACAATTTCTATTCTTTTTTAATTTTGATTACAGGGTTTTGGTACAGGGTATAGAATGTTGTTTATCATAATTACTAAAAAGAACATTTTTTAATGTTATATGATTATAAGCGAATGATGATTATAAGCGAAAAACTTGTCTAGATTTGGGAAAGTTTTTATTAAAGCATCAATTCTTCTGTGAGTATACATGCTATACTCACAAAAATGAATACTATTTATTACAATAAGCTATTTAATCCTAATCTACAGTTTGAACCTTTTTACAAAATTAGTTTTGACAGGATTATCCAAGAGACATTCTTATTTTTCATTTCGTTATTTTGGTGGTCTCCTATGGGATTTCGGGACTAAATCTGCATGGAAATGTATGGCCTGTACCATTATGTTTACGCACCTGGAGTTTCAGGAGGATTCCTCATACATTTTTCTAATTATTTAAAAAAATGTCAAAAATCGCAAGTTGTCGTTCACCTTTGGGCACTTAGTGTACAAAGTAAAGCGATAACTGGGGGAATAAATTTTACCATTTCAGAAAAGTGGTGCCAATCAAGAAATCTGAATTATAAAAAAGGAGTCCATTGGCAACACTGTTTTCACAGTGAATTGTTTGACATGGTACTGACGGTATACTATTATGAGTATTAGAGGGTAATTTTTTATGCATGCCTCCAATTACGTCCTACAGATAAATTTTAATTATTACAAATAAAAAGTTGAATCAGCATTTACACAAAATTTTAAGACTTTTTTAAAGCCAAATACTAGAAAACTAATACTTAACTGTTTATTTCGACCACGTATAGTTTTCTTTATAAATTCAATTTTATGTTTTGTATACTGTGATAGTATTTCGGAGCCATTATGTCCATTTATCTCGTGCCCCAAACAAAAAATCACTATTGTTGAAACATTTTAGTATTATTTTCGCTATTAATTAAATTTGAATAAAACCTTGTGTAAAAAAATAACTACGTTACTGAGATATATAAATCAAGATATTGTTACTAACATATATTCTCCTTTTGTATTAAGTTTTTTTCAGAAAGATGCAAAAATTTTGTTCTTTAAAAGATATTTTAATCGATTGTTTTGAAAAAACACTAGAGATTATATGTTTTTAAATTTGATTTCATTTTATTAATAATTATTTATATTATGAATATAAGAAAATCGTGAAGAGCTTCCATAGGTTAGGTATATTAAATTAACATGGTATGTAATTAGAAACTCACCTTAAAATTTTTTATTTTAATAATCAGGATACAATCGACTATCGTTCTTGCGGCCCAAAGGAAGTATATTTTATTCGCACTAACCGAAGTTTGTATTAACAAATATAAGTATTCAAAAGGATAAACATATCCTTTCCTCTGAAGTGATCAAATATAGTTTAGAAAAATTTAAATTTAGAATGCATATTTTTGCGAATACAGACAAGCGTTTTTAATATTAATAATCATTATGAAAGAAAATTAATGAAAATATACTTGATATAAAAATAATCCAAGAAGAAAGAAAATATAAGAAGAAATTACCATACATACATCATCTAACGTTATTTTAAAAATCTGTCAGTTTTCCTTTTAAATAAACAATTAAATTTTTAACTACATCATTTTCGAATATGTGATCTGTTGTTGCAGATTGGTGAACTGGTCAACGTTTCATTTTCTCGAGTTATTAGCAGAATGCTGTGTTGCTCTTCATTATTAACGGACAATATCTTGTATACTTTTGATTTTTTCGAACATGTGATCTGTTGTATAAGATAGATGAACAGATAACAAAACCTGTTTCATTTTCTCGAGTTGTTAGTAGAATGCTGTGTTGCTCTTTATTATTATGAAACAATTATTTGTGTACTATTGATTATTTCGAACATGTGATCTGCTGTGTAAGATAGTTGAACAGCTAAAAACAATGTTTCATTCTTTCGAGTTGTTAGCAGAATGCCGCGATGCTCTACATCACTATCAAACAATTACATGTGTATTATTGATTGCAGAAGCTATGATTTTCAGACCGAAAGTTGACACAAAGCAATAAAATTAGCAAAAAAAAGGCAAAAATTTCTGCATTTATTTTTTCTGTTATAATGGATTCAGCTGCAGTTTATGGTTCAAAAGTATTTTTCAAATTTTACAATTCATTATTTTCTTGATTATTTTCTTTAGAATTTTTCAAACAAAGATTGATAAAAGCAAGTAGAAATGTTTTGAGAAGTTGAAGGAAATCAAAATTTTTAAAGTATGTCAAGTGATAGTATTGTTTATTTTGTAACTTTTAATTTGAATTGAACAAATTCCATCAGCAAATTGACAAGAAAATCTGTTATAGTATATACAAAGTTATAGCTGTCAACTTTCTTTTTAAATAAAGAATTAAATTTTTCACTATATCGTTGTTTTAGATCGGTAATATGAGATTGGTGAACAGCTAACAACAGTGTCTGATTCTCGCGGATTGTTAACAGAATGCTGTGTTGCATTTCATCATTATCAGCCTCGTGTTCAGCAATTACTTCTATAAGCAATTACTTGTGTAGTATTTATTACTGGAGTTATGATTCGTAGACCGAAAGTTGATACGAAGCAATAAAATTATCGACAAAATAGGCAAAAATTACTGCATTTATTTTTTCTGGTATATTGGCTCCAGATGCAGTTACTGCTTCAAAAATATTTTTCAGATTTTACAAGTCACTATTTTCTTGATTAATTTTTTTCAGTGTTTTTCAAACAAAGATTGGTAAGAGCAAGTAGAATTATTTTAGTATACTACAGGAAATCAAAGTTTTGGAAGTATGTCAAGTGATGATATCGTTTATTAATGTACATTTTAATTCTGAACTGAACGGAAAATCTGTTTCAAAATTAATAAATTACTTAGGAATACAAAATTTAAAGTTATATTTTTTTCTCTAGAAATGTAAGTTTTGTATTAGGTCATTCACAATTGTTGTCGTATATTCTTATTTTACGGCTACTTCTTAAAAATTCATATTTCTTCATTAACATCACTTTTTTGCAAAAATAAAATCTTCATAGTTTTCACATTTAACAATCAGGTGAAAATAAGGGGAATTTCACTATGTAAAGAAAAAAAAAAAAAAAAAAGGCGTCTTGCAAAAGGGCAAATTTGTAATGTTGTTTTCCTTGCATTTTATTTAAATGTTAACAAAATGTAATTTTTTTAAAACATTATACAATTTTTTTTGTTACAAATATAAATTTAAAGCTTAAGGGATATTTCGCTCGTATTGCAGGGAAACCTGGAGATTAGTGAACATATAACCAAGAACCCAGTGGGGGCAAAACAAGATGGGAAGTCTCCCATCACTAAAATTCAAAAGTTTCTTTCTCTTAAAATTAAATAACATTCTTACAAAAATTTTACATAAAATATTAGATAAATAAGTAGCGAAAATATATTATTGGTGTATAATATTTATTTTGCGTGCAGATTTTTGCACCCCTGCTTGCAAATTATAAATAAAAAATAAATGCAATTTATTATATAAACTATTTACAGTTTTAATAGTTATACATGGAAATAGAATTTAATAACAATTTCCAAAACATCAAAGCCATGATTAAATTACAATACAAATTGTACATTATATTGTTAATTAATCACCTTTATATAAATCTTTCCTTATGATAACAGACTGACTCCTAATAATACACTTAAATCTTCTAAATCATAAACAATATCACAGAGCATTTTGTATTATTGAATAAATACAGTGTTTCCAGCAAATAACACTCTGATTTGAAAATTAAATTTCTCAAAAACAAAGATCGATAGTAATATGCGGTAAACGGTTTTTTCATTAGGTAAGCTGTAAAAAACTAATACAGAAATTTCAAACAGTGAATATTTTGCGTTCTGATTGCATAGAATGCTTTGATTTGACATTTTTCTTGTTTTAGATTGTCTGCAGAGAAATAATTTTTCAGCTTAGAGTGCAAGTAAAGTTGTAGAATTTCGAAATTTCAAAAATTTAATTAAAAAAACTATGAAATATGGCACTTTAAGCCGAAAAACACATTGTCTGGCAGCAATCTAAAGCAAGAAAAATGTCAAATCAAAGCATTCTTTGCAATCAGAACAAAATCTTTTCAAAATATTCACTGTTTGAAATTTCTGTATAAGATTTTTATAGTTTACCTAATAAACAAACCGTTTACTGTATAATTCTATTGATCTTTGTTTTTGAGAAATTTAATTTTGAAATCATGGTGTTATTCGCTGGACACCCTGTATATAGAATAATCGTAGAAATTGTTTCATTAAGACTGTCGAAATATGATATCTTGAATTCTCCAAACATTCATTAAATGAGAGGCAACACTAGTAGAATGTTTTAATGCTGATAATCAGACGATTTAGTCTTATTGTATGACAAGCAATACATTACCTTTTTAGCTACCGCATTATGAATTCATGAAAATTTTACATTCTAAAGCATTTTACGTAAACAGATTAAACTAAATTAAATGATTTACATGATCATTTAATAAATTTTTGAAGGATTTGTACTGAAATACTGAGGGATTAATTAAATTTGAATTTACTGGGATTTTGTGCTATATTTATAACCCCACTCAAATCATTTATTTTAATTCGTTTTCTTAGTATTTTGTAGTATTATAAAATGTGCAAATATGTTATTCTTACAATATAAATATAGAAATATTTCCGAATTGAAAAATCCCCATCTCTCTCCTCAGTACCAAGAAAGCTAAAAAGGTACAAAGGTAAAAGAAATCATCCTTTTAAACACGTTTTTGTTTTGTATAACCAATATCGCTTTTAAAACAAAATAAAGTAATGTATCTGTAACTCATTCTAAACAGCATTACAACTAATTGACATAATACAAGAATTTTATAATAAGTAATTTTTATGGTACTTATAAGTACCGTTGCTAGATAAAGGGTTGAAGTTTATTAATTTCTAATATAGGTAAAAATGCATTTCAAAATCATTATAAAAATGCATATTTAATTAACGACTAACAAAGAAATATAATTTATGTTTGACAGATTGGATATGTTTCAAAAATATGCATTAAAATATTTAATTGCTATAAAGGATGTCAAATACTAATAAAAACATTAAAAGATCTTAATAATTTTTACATGTTTCGAATGAATTTACTCAATTATCATCAGAAAAACAAAATACAAATAAACACAAAGATGGAAAATGACAATAAACTATTACAAATGAAATTTAAAAATTTTAAAAAAATAAAAATCACGCGCGTTATGTTTTAATTATGTATCACGTTGCTTAATTTTTAAATTATTTAACAATTCAATCCAAATATTTGGGATTTGAAATGACAAGGAATCATTGTAGACCATTGAGCTTCTGACGTAAATTTCAATACTCTCTCTAATAAATAGTTGCAAATAAAAATCTGACCTATAAATTAATCTACTTTCATTAAACAAAATATCTATGTTTTCTATTTGATTTAGCCTTGATAATGCGGTTTTACCTCTATTAAATTTTATGTCTGCAATGTGCTATTTACATCTTACTTTGAATTTTCTTGAATTGAATATGGCCAAGATGACAAAAAGTCTACTTTGCA
This sequence comes from Maratus speculifer, assembly GCA_964019185.1. Lineage (NCBI taxonomy): Eukaryota > Metazoa > Arthropoda > Arachnida > Araneae > Salticidae > Maratus > Maratus speculifer. The sequence continues at coordinate 227,606,878 of OZ025295.1, forward strand.
TAGTTTAATTAAATAGTGTAATGCTGCTAACATAAATCTTACTCATGTGAATTTTAATGTATATGATTGAAGCAGGATGTATTCATAAATTTATAATAGAGACACTAGATTTTAAGAATTCTTTTTTTACTGATATTAATCATTAATTTATTATAGAGATACAAAATAGTAGGAAATCTCTTTATATTGATAACATTGATGTTACATATGTAAATTTTAATGTATATGATGGAGGCAGAATATAATAATATTTTTATCACAGAGACACTTGATTTTAAGAGATCCTTTTGTACCTATATTATATGCTAATTTCATAATGGAAACGCACGTTATTAGGAAAGCTGTTTATACTAATAACATCAATGTTACTTATGAAAATTTTTATACAGTGTTTGAACGCTAATTATAATTTTTGTGTGGGGAGACTAGTTTACGATAAAAAATAAAGAAAACACTTTCTTTTATATGAATTTTTTCTAATTTTTTTTTGTCATATTTTGATATTTTTTTTCTATTGTAACCTTAACAACCGCAGTTATTAATAATTATATAATAAACGTAACTATTTAAATTGTCATACAATCTGCATACAAAATGGCTTGTTAAAGTGATATGTAGTTCTTACTACTCTTATTTCTGTTTGTTTGAAGCCTCAGATTATATAATTGCATGAACATGTTTTAGTGCTACTTATAGTTTTTGAGTAGGGAAATCATTCTACAATGGAATTGTTAGAAATATGGAAAAGTTAGCTGCGGACTTTTTAATATATTGTTTATTGTCATATTTTGCAATTATAATTGCGATTTTCATTGTTGTTAGTCTTCTTATTCTTGAGTCCATGTTGAAGAATCTTTGCCGAAATTATTTCATATTTCGTGGACGATTTTTTTATTGTCATTATTTACATCATTTTTTTTTTGATTTTACGTAACATACATTAAAAATATATCAACTTAATTTTAATGCTCTAATATTGACACTGAAACCAATATAAGAAATTCAAATATTTATTTTTTAATTCGACAACGGAGCCGTTAAAGTAACTTTTTAGCCTTTTACTTGAATTGAAATAAAAAAGAAATTAGCTTAGTATGTTCAAATTTTATTGCATTAGATATATTGAGACAGACTTTTATTAATTTTCTGACAGGAAAAAATAAATAATTCATGTCAGTTATACAGACATGTTTTTCTTTTCCACTCAAGTTATGTGACACGTTCGTTTCATACTTTAATGGATTTGACATATCATTTTAAAACGTAATAAATTATGCATTCATGTTTAGATGCTATGAATCTTACATTATTCAGTAAAGCATTAGTGAATGCGTTCTATTTACGCTCTGATAAGTTTTATTAGATTAGAAATGGAGGGAAAAAATGACATTGTTTGTCGTTTTCCAAAAGAAAAAAAGTATTGTGACAGATTGAACGGAAAGTTCTGAAATAACTAATTTATATTCCTATGTATAAAACAAATTTTTAAATGCCGTTATACAAAAAAGTGCGCACTGAAAAGAGATGGATATGGTGAGTTCAGTTATTTACTTATTTGTAGACAAATTATATCATTTAACTTAATCTTGCAAATACGTATTACAAACTACATGATATTACCTTAAATCCTTTCAGAGACACCGTTATTAGTCTGCAAACGGTTAATTTTAATGCCCAAACTGCTAAATGGCACTAATGAGTATCTCATCATTATTGATTTCACATCTGTATCGATATCTATTTAAAGAAAAGCTTTTTATTATTTTCATGTAAATTTGTTTGTGTATTGCGGTGTGAATTAATTGTTTGAACGTATTTGCTAAATAAATGTCTTACCCATTAATGTATTAATAAGTTCACCGTTTATTTAACTCTTCGATTCCAGATTTTTTTTTTTTTTTTTTTTTTTTTTTTTTTTTTTTGAGAGAGAGAGAGAGACTAGTCGTTGGGGCCACCGTATTACTTACCCATCATGGATATGTATATGAAAATAAAACATGTGAAAACTATTTATACAATGCATTGCAATTCATAAACAAAATTTAAATATTGTTAATATCCATAGTAATGCTATATTAAAGAACTTTTGATGTACCAATTTCGACATATTATATAAAACGCCAAACTACTCAAGTAGTACCAAACTGCGTAAATCAAACGTCCTTATAAAATCAAAAATAATAATTTTATTAACTAACAATTAACTGCGATGGATTAAGCGTCTCATTTTCAATTAAAATATACCTCTGAATTGAAATTTGAATGAAATACAGGGTCATGAAAAATCGAAGAATGTAGAAAACAGGATTACAAATATCTCGTCAACTAATAATGTGATCGACTTCGTTCCTTATGCAAAATCTGTGTAATTTTGTTGTCTTTTACGGCCATTCCTTAAAATAAAAGCATTCGAAAAATTTTATATACCTTTCATCAGAACAAATTTTTCCAGAGTCCGAAAAAGATAGTTCCGGATAATCGAAGTTTTGGTATTAAATAGGCTTTGTCCCAGCCTTACATACTAAATACACACAAAATTTCAAGTCTCAATTTGTTCGGGAGATAGAGCGTTTACAGGCAGACAGACTGACGGACGCCAAATTTTTTTTTCTAAAAATACGTTTTTGGCAATCTTTACTATCTGAAACGTGTAAATCCGTCAATTTTTTTTTTTCAAAACGATTGCAAGATTTATCCTATACTACGTATGATGGGTAAGTAAAATTACTTTTGCATTAACAATGTTAATACTAGTATCCGAAAAGATTTAACAAATATGTCATTGTCTGAAATCTGACGAACATGTGACGAACTTGCGTACTAAACACGTCATAAACATATACTGGACAATTGCACCTTAAAATTTAAATACTAAAAATATATTTATTAAAAATACAAAACATTGCTCAATGGTGCACAAAACAAGAACTTTAATATGAATTTGTACAATTAAAAATAAAATAAAATATCAAGGTTTCGTACCGTCTTCTGCGGTCGTCTTCAGGAAAATATGATATTGAAATGACAAAAAGTTTGCTTCCTGATCGACAGATAATATTTCTAATCTAGGTTTTAAAATATTATATGTCGATCATTAATCAAAATTTTAGTCATTTCAATATCATATTTTCCTGAAGACGGCGCGAAACGTTGAAATTTTATTTTATTTTAATTGAACAAATTGATATTTTTGACAACAGGACCAGGTATATGGTTCTCGCTGTCGCTCACCATTGCGCCAAATTGACTAAATATTTCATTTGGCAAGCAAACAAGAGATTAGATTCAACTAAATTGCTAGTGCTCGATTTTTGCTTTCTGTTTCTTTTCTTTTTTCATACATATATATATTTCTAATAAATTTGTAGCGCATAATTGAAATTAAATTAATAACAATCGTTGTCGCTATTATAAAAAAATTATTAAAAAAATAGGTTATTTTAGAACATATTGAAAGAAAATAGGGTACATTAAAGATATATTTTTTTCTACACGGAGAATCTATATTGCTAATACTTTTTTCATTTGGCGAAAGTTCTTTATTTTTATTTAGCCAAATTACTAATGTTGATCAAATGTCAGCGAGAACACTGACAAAGTTGTCTAATAATTATGTAAATCTGAGTTATAGATATTTACATAACTATTCTCGAACTATATTCTGTTACTCTGTGTTACTTTTAAGTAATATAAAAATATTATTACATTATACAATCAGTTTTTACATATTATTTACTAAATCATCTACTAATAATTCGAAATCTATTTTTCGAATGTCTTATCTATTTATAATCAGTTAATTTATAAAACAGCTTCTTTTTCTTTAAAGGTTAAATTCTTTATTTTATATTTTACCGGTTAGGCAATCTTTATTCTATAAAATTACTAGTTAAATCATAAAATCCAATAATTTTACATACTTTAACAGACTTGGGTAATTATTTTATGAAATAGCTAGATATATAATGAAATAACGGAATTATATACTTTAACGGTAACATATATAATATAAACTTTTCTACCAAAAATTGAACCGACTTCAAAAGCTACTGCAAAGTGAAAAATAATTTTTTTTACAGAATAGTATTAAGAAATTAAATTAAGAGCGTAGTATTTATCATGCGTATTATTATATTTATGTAGATTAATTTGATTTTTTGAAGTCGGTGCCAGCCAAGCCAAGTTGCATGTATTTTTCCAATAGACACGCATCCAAGTATCTAGGAGTTTTTTTTTTTTTTTACGATTTAATATTTAGATAAAAATTTAACTTTATTCTTTTACGATTTGCATTGGATAATTAATTTTAATTTTGAACTTGGCTTGGCTGGCACCGACTTCAAAAAATCAAATTAATCTATATAAATATAATAATACGCATGATAAATACTACGCTCTTAATTTAATTTCTTAATACTATTCTGTAAAAAAAATATTTTTCACTTTGCAGTAGCTTTTAAAGTCGGTTCAATTTTTGGTAGAAAAGTTTATTTTTCTCTTTTTAGTTAAAAGTTAACGATTTTTTGAAGTCAGTTAATAAAAATTATAATACGGGGAAAATCACTGTAAACCATACACGTATGTCAGGAGTGGGGTTCGAACCCACGATCTCTTTCAAGAACCAGAAATCAAATCTGCTGTCTTACACCGCTCAGCCACCTGACTGCACTCCATTCGGCAAGCTTAGTCATCGTCCATGTTACTTTTAGTTTGCGAGATATCACTAATTTTATTAGTTTTTACTTAATTACTAAAAAAGTACTGAACCAATTTCAATGAAATGGAAGAAGTACCAATAAAAGAGTAGCCTCTTTCATTTAACACAAAAAACAAATTAATCGGTTGGATAGTTTCGGAGTAATCGGTGAATAGACATAGAAAAAAAATACATTCGCGCCGAATTGATAACATCCTCTCCTTTTTTGAAGTCACTTAAAAAATATGTACGACACGGAATTTTTTTTTTTTTTTTTTGTATACTATACACATATGTCAGGAGTGAGGTTCGAACCGGCACTCTCTTTCAAAACCTAAGACTAAATCTGGTGCCTTAGACCGCTCGGCTGTCCGGACTTCATTCTCTTCAGAGAACATATTCAATGTCATGTTACTTTTCGCAAGTCTATTCTCTTTCATTGATAAAGTATTGAGTTAATGAAAAATCTCTGATACTCTGCGGTAACGGTTAAATACAAAATATTCCTAATAGCATAATTAGTATTTAACTTGTTAAATATATATTTAAAAATTATAATATGGAAAGGATAATCGTATACACGTACATCAGGAGTGGGGTTCGAACCCACGTTGCCTTTCAAAAATTAGATCTTAAATCACGCAACTTAGACCGCTCGTCCATTCTGGCATCGGTAAACTTATTCGACATCCATATTACTACTGATTTGCGAGAAATCACTAATTTTATTAGTTTTTGCCTAATTACTAAAAAAGTACTGAACCAATTTCTATGAAACGGAAGTGGTACCAAGCTCTCTCATTTAACACCAAAATCAAGTTAATTGGTTGGATAGTTTCGGAGTAATCAGTGAACATACATAAAAAAATACATACGCGTTGAATTGATAACCTCCTCTCCTTTTTGGAAGTCGGTTAAAAACAATATATCTTTTAAGGTGTAGTTAGGAATTTATAAAAACATAGTTAAAAAGTTTGATATTAAACCCACCGTCATTGCTAATCTTTTTTGGTATGGTAACCACAAATTAAACATTTTCAATGTCTCAGTAATCCAGAAATAACCTTTCTATTATGACCTTGATTTTCGGTAAGCTATTATAAGTAATCTTTTAAGCTTCAGATTTTGAAAACATACATTCATTCATTTTACTCACAAGAAAAGACACGCTGGATGAGAGACATAACTTTTTTATTTCTAAATTGATACTTTAGGAAGCTCGTAATTTAGCCTCATAATTACGGATCTAAAATTACCAATAACCTTAAAATATCAATTTCATAATCCGTAACTTAAATTAAGCAGTAATAAAAGGAAAGCCTTTAACCCTTTCCGGCGCACTGTGCCCGGTCTGGGATACCTAAATTTAATTCCAAACTTGCAAACGGCACCAATAATATTTTAGTAAAATTTTGCTTTTACAATAAAAGCCTAAATTAAGGAATTCAAAATATCTAAGAAATTCGTTTCTGAATTCCGGTGTCAGTCGATAATCTCTCATTTTACTACAGATTTTGCCCGTGCCGGAAAGGGTTAATTTCATGTATGATCTACATATCCATTTTTTTTTATTGTAAAGTCTTTAAATTGATGGATTTTATTTATTTATTTTTTACTTTCTTGGACACACTGTCTGGAATACGTTTTACACACTCAGATAATATGACACTTATTTTATGAGGAAATAAGCATCAGTGCTACACTTTATTGGTTTTTACCCAAAATCAAGTACATGAAGTACATTCAGATATATAGAAGTAGAATAAATATATAATAAAATCAAATAGTTCAGTTTTTAGAATTCTTGGATTGCAAGTATCACATGTGATAATTCAGAATCGAGGAGAATTCATGGAATAATTCTAACAGTTTTGAAAATGACAAATCTTATACTCCCTATTTTCTAATTTGGACGACGAATAATTCGAATCATCATTCTTCTGTAACCCTCCCCTCCTCCATCCTTCTCTTACTGCTTTTAAATAAGACTAAATTATTATAAAATTTCCGAAAAAATTATAAAATTTGTTATCATTTCTGCTAGGTATGCTTTCGATAAATAAAGTTATGAAAGTGATAAAATTCACAGTTTCCAAAACTTTTAAATAAAAATGTCCAAATTTTTCATCAAGAGTTTAGTTTGAGAATTTTACGTACATATTATTATCAATATATCTTTAATTATGAGCCAAACATGAATCATTAATGCACCTTTATCTTGAACTGTAAAATAACTCTTTGTAAAAATTAAAATTATGTGAATTTTAACAAGGGATTACGTATCTCTTGAAGGTGATATCGGCATAACATAAAATAATCACGTGTAATCTTCAGGAGTCATTTATAATTGTTAAAAGAAGGAATACAGTTTTTAAAACATCGCTGATTTAAAAGGCACCTGGGAAAAGCGTAACGATACTCAGTTGATAACGCATGTGTACTTTGCAGACAAAGTTTGTTCCAGATAAAATTGGAAATTAATCAAAAGGGAAAGTAATATTTTGCATGGAAGAATATTTATTGAATTTACATAAGGTGTATTAATGATGATTCCTGATATTTTATTGTAAATTTATCAATATTATTAAGTTTAAAATGTGACGAATTAGTCAAATATATTCTGGAACATTAATTTGGTCATATCATTGAACAAAAATGCAAACGCAATATTTTGTTAAGCAGTTGATAAATTTCTTGTAAAATTAAAAAAAAAAGTATTAAGTGTTTAATTTTTGAACTATTAAGATAAAGATGTACATACGCTCTAATTCTTGCATAAAATTGATATATATTACTAAACATGAAAAAAAGACGAAAAATTTAGGATATAAATGTAGATTATATGACATTGATATAATTAGTTTCCGTTCTCAAAAGAATTTAGTATGGAGTTTTCCTAATATTAGTAAAAATAACAAATTAGTAATAGTCACTTTTAAACAAAACCAATAATTTATAAATGTTGTGTAAAATGTTTTATCATTATTATTATTATTACATTAAGCTGCCCATTTCTTTTTCCCATACCTTTTAATGACTTCGGTGATTCTAAGGATATATATTTTATTTAAAATCTAACAATAGTTTATAAGTAGAGGGATCATTTTTGAATGAAAATACTTTGAAAAAGCATGTTTTCTTTGCTATGTTTCTTTTTTTTTATTTTGTGGTCATATTTTAAATTATTTTGCCACTGTAGCAATATCTTACTCTTGATACAAAGTTTAAAATGCCTCTATACAAAATGGCACTCCAAAGTGTATCCAATATTATCTTTTCTTATTTACATTTGTTTCAAGGCACTGATTCTAGTAATATATATATATATATTACCCTAATAACAATTTTTAAGGTGGAAGATCATTCTACAAAGAAAAATCTTTGTTGCGACCTTTAGATTCTTTTTTGAACATTTTTTTTATGTTTTATCATTGTAATTGTGATTTTAATTGCCGTTCTTAATATTTTTGAGCAATCCGTAAAATTCATTTTATCAAAAAGGACTCATTTTTTGGCAAGTTATTTTTCCTTTTCAATAACGACACTTTTTTAATTTGAAGGGTTTTTTATTTATTTTACGTACCAAACTTTTAAAAGTAATCAACTTTTTTAGGATTTTAAAGCGCTTAAAAAATAATAAAAGGTTTTCTTAATCAATCAGATTCCTAAAATTGCAATAATGAATTAATATCTCATTTCATAAACATTTTAATAAACATTTTTATTACTTAAGAAAGATCTTACTAAATAATGAAAACGAATAACTTCTGATTTCATTACATTCAATAGATTATCCTAAAAAATTGTTTTACCCGCAGGAAAACAAATTAATTTTATGAGAAATTTTATAATATAAATCTCATAAACATTTTTTCTTTTAGAAAACGACAAATACTGGCAAATTTTTTTCTGCATTTCTAATCTTATAAAAATTATCACGCAGTATAAGTAACACGTCCACTAATGTTTTCCTGAATAATGTGAATTTGATAGCAGCTAAACATGAATGCAGAATTCATTACATTTTAAAGTGATTTGTCAAAGCTATTAAAGTATGAAACGAACATGTCAAAAAACTTGAGACGGATAGAAAAACATGTCTGAATAACTGACATGAATAACTTATTTTTTCTTATTAGAAAATTAATAAAAGTCAGTCCCAATTTATGAATATTAACCGTTTTCAGACTGAAAACGGTGCCTCTTGAAATTTAAGGTAACATCACACAGTTTGTTTTACGTAATAGCAAGAGTAAGTTAAATGATATATTTTGTATAACAAATAAGTAAATAATTGAATTCACCACATGCGTTTTTTTAGTGCGCAATTTTCTGTATAACGACTTTTAAAAATTTGTTTTATACACAGGAATATAAATTAGTTATTTCAGAAGCTTCTGTTCAATATATCACAATCTTTTTTTCTTATTTTAGAAAACGACAAACAATGTCATTTCCCACTTTATTTGTAATCTAATAAAACTTACCAGAGCGTAAATAGAACGCATTTACTAATGCTTTCCTGAAAAATGTAAGATTCATAGCATTAAAACATTAATGCATAATTTATTACATTTTAATATGATATGCCAATTCTATTAAAGTATGAAACTAACGTTTCAAACAACTTGAGAAGAAAAGCAAAACACATCTGGATAATTGACTTGAATAACTTATTTTTTCTTACCGGAAAATTGATAAAAGTCTGTCTTAATATATTTAATGCAATAAAATTTGGACTTGCCAAGTTTATTATTTATAAATTTATTTTGAAGTAAAAGGCTAAAAATTTGATGTAATAGCTTCATTTTCAAATTTGTAAAAAGATATTTTGAACTTTTTTAAAAAATTATTTCTATTAAACACTTTCTATTACTTAAGAAAGGTGTGACAAAATATAATAGAAACAAATCATTTTTGACATGTTTCCGTTCCAATCAAGAATCTAACCATAATTATACTTATACTCTCGGCCAATACTAATGACGAATTGCAATGCAATGAAACCAAATTATGTTTTGTATCGAATTTTTATCGTAAGCCATTTATAAGGGCATCTATTGAAATATATGAGCGTAATTTCTTTGTTTCCAACGATACTGTTCCTTTAATTATTCTTAAATTATGGTGAGAGTTAATGTATAAATTCCTCGTAGAAATCTCGAATAAAAGTAGCACATTGGAAAATAATTTTAAATCATACTCTATTTATTATTTAATTTTTCACAGTAGAGCGCGTGTTTTGCATATATCTCATTATTGCATCTCATTCACTAAATTGAACGTGATTTGTATTTTTATATTATGATTATGTATCTTACCTTGATTAGAACAAAAACATATCGGATATGATTTCTTTTTATTATATTTTGTAAAGCCTTTCTTGATTAATAGAAAACGGTTATTAAAAAGAATGAAATAAATTCAAAATATTTTTTTTACAAATTTGAAAACAGAACTGTTATATCCAATTTTTACTTTTTATTTGAAAAGAAATATAACGAAAATTGGTTTAGCAAGTCCAAATTGTGTTGCATTAGATAAATTGAGACAGACTTTTATTAATTTTCTGATAAGAAAAAATAAGTTATTCATGTCAGTTGTCCAGACGTGTTTTTCTTTTCGTCTCAAGTTGTTTGACACGTTCGTTTCATACTTTAATGGATTTGATATATTATTTTTAAATGTAATAAATTTTGCATTCACGTTTAGCTGCTATCAATTTCACATTATTCAAAAAAAATTAGTAAAAGTTTTTTTTTTTTTTTTTTTTTTTTTTTTTTTTTTTTTTTTTTTTACGATGTGTTAAGTTTTATAAGATTAGACATGGAGAAAGAATTTTGACATTGTTTGTTGTTTTTAAAAGAAAGAAAATATGCTATATTGAGCGTAAATTTCTCAAATAAATAATTTATATTGCTGTGTACAAGGCAATTTTTTTAGCATCATTATCCATGAAAGTGCGTATTAAAAGAAATGAATTTGGTACTTGCAACTAATATTTATGTATAGATAAAATATTTTTTACTTACATTTCCTAACTCGTATTAAAAAATCTATAAATGCTTGTTGATAATCTATGTATAATATGAATGTAAGAAAGTTCATCATTTACTTAAAAAGTGACAAGTAATAAAAATATATATTCTACAAGTTTTAAAATATACATTATATTTAAATTACTGAGTACTTTCAATCTGCAATCCCGCAAACACACTTAGTTTCATTAATGGCAGTTCTATTGATTTCAAAATAGCTCTTTTGGTTTGAGCTGGGAAATTCTGTAATTCTAGGCTATTTTTCATTATTTTCCGGTAATGCATTTAAAAGAAAGCGGTGGATTATAAATAAACGGAACAACAGTTGCATATTTTCCTCTACATATGTTTATGTTGAAAAGACTTATTATTTTACTTTCAACTACTAAAAGAATTATAGGCTCTTCCGTTTCTAACAAACTGATTTATTTGAAATGAATAGAACAGCAAGCTTATGATGGCGGAGGGAATGAAGATCGGAAGTACTTGAAAATTTAAATATGAGGCTAAAGTAGTCATTTTGCTATTTATTTAAATTTTTCCAGAGGAATTCAAACATTTCCACTGCTACAGCAAAAGCATGTACATTATTTCATATATTCGTGTACGTATTCGTGTACATATATTCGTGTGTTTTATTCATGTAGTTAATTCTCTCATTTTATACAAGTCAAAGACAGTACATGAAAAAAGAGATCTTAGGGGAAAATACTAGAGCCCCGACCTTATGACAATTACACTGAAGAGAAAATGGCAAATGCAGTACCACCTGTCAATATTGAATTGAGTAAAAAAAAAAACTGACTGAAAACACAAACCAACTCAAGAACACAGAAAAAAAAAAAAAGAGGAGGCACTTATGCTCGATTTTTTGATAACGCATTATCTACGGCGCAATATCTTGAACTACTATTGGCAGGATAGATAAAATATTCTTTATTTATTTTGAAACCAGATAAATAACAGAAAGTTTTTATTTATTACTAGATTGTTTAACATTAGGTCAATGTGACCTGGTTCAACAGTTGTACCCAAAATCTAATAAAAACGAGAACAGCAAATAACTGGGCGAAAATAATTAAGTTGAAAAAATTATAAAAAAGACTGAGGATATGGGGTAATTCTTCAAGAATAATTTTAAATTATGATTATCTGTATTTATGGTAAAATAATCAAATGAAAATGAAAGCTCAAAATGATCACATGGAGTCAATATCTTTGCACTCCGACGGTTAAATATATTCTCATAAAAAAAAAAAAAAAAAAAAAAAAAAAAAAAAAAAAAAAAAAAAAAAATCAGTTTTGCTCTCAATTTTGTTTAAAAAAAATATGTGTAAAGGTTACTACTGAATCCTTGTATAACGTTTTCCGATGTTATAAATCTTAAGAAACAAGTAGAAAAAATATGATTACCTTGTTTTTCTATTATTCAGGCAATACCACAAAATTACTATTTTCATTATTTTTATGTAAGGTGGTCTGGTGTAATAACGCCAAGTGCTAATATTTTGCATAATTATGAAATAATCTCGTAAATAAAACCCATGTGCTCTGTGAAGAAGGGTTTTGAGTCATATAAACCGCAAAAAACAACTTCAAGTTAATTTGTTTCATTTTTAGGTCTTATTGTTTTTACAAGCAACTAAAATTAACGCTTGATCTAAAATTTGCGAGATACGTTTTGTAATGTGAAGACTATTTTTTTTAATCCGGAAATACTTTGATAATTACATAAATTTGTAGTACATTTCATAGACTTTCAAAATGTTGTTGAAGATTTTGAATATCTTCTCGAGATAATTTGTGATTTAAAATGTACAGCGCAATAACTATAACGGGGTAATAACGGCAATCCTTGGCATTGATACCCCGGTTGATTACCTACAGTGGCCGAGCTACATCCTAAATACTGATTCAAATAAACACAGTTAAAACTGTGCAACGTTTCTAATAATTCTATTTAAGCGGTCCTTTTTAAGAAAAAAGAAGCTCACAGTCTGATATTCTTTTGCCTCATCCTCTCCCCCCACACACCACACTTTTTTCTTACACTTTCACAAAAAATTGAACTCTTTCAATAGCTTAGAATGCAATTAGTCGATTTCTAAGTTTGTAGAGTTTGTATTTTTAGAAATGGGCAATCTACATGCAATTATTCCATCTTATTTCATAGTTTTGTTTGCATGGCGTTATTACCCATATAGGTGGATAATAACGCCAAATAGTATTGGTCAAGAAATCACGCCATTACATTTTATGAATACATACCTGTTAAATTATTTTTTTTATATAGATAGTCAAAAAGAAATAAAAAAAGAAAATAGAAAAAAAGAAATAAAAATAATTTGTAAGTGGTCGACTACAAAAGAATATTTCAAAAATATATTTATTCAGTAACAAGATTTCCAACTTAAATCTTTTCTTACAAAGCTTGTATTAAGAGCAATTGATAGTGAATGTAAATTTATTTTGTATAAGCATGTTTGCATTGTTTTTAATTAATATAAGAATATAAGAAGTCAAATCTTTACGTCAATTGTGGCACATGTGATGCGTTTGTATTATTTTTTTTATTAAATTAGTTTGTATTAAATTAGTTTTAAAACATTGATATTTTTGTGCAATAGTCGTATGACTCTTAAATAAAATACATTAAAATGTTAAATACAATTAAATACAAAAATACATTAATATTAAATTTATTACTCTTATACACTGCACAATGTTCAAAATAGTTACAGGGTATCAGAATAATATTCCACAAAAAATGTCGTGTGATATTTTAAATTTTATGAAATAAAAAGAAAAATATTAATACTTTTTTATCATATTACTCATGCAATACCATTCCACATAATTTCAATTTTAGTTATTTTATGTAAATAATCTTATTCATAAAAAAAGAATTTTTTACTATGCAATAAATTGTAAAGCAAAAATTTTATGTAAAAGTTCAACTAAGAATAACATATTTTTCCTGCATAACATTTGCAAAAGTTACTGTTTTTATTCTTTCATAAAATTCTTTTCGGTTGCATATCTTTATCTAAGATCCTATTTATTTTTTTACAAAAATGCTCTTTAAGTTCCATAGACTAAACAACATTAACATGAAATCTTTCATAATAAACAAGAAAAAATAATAAATAAAAATAAAAATAATTTCTAAGCGGTCGTCTGCAAAAGAATACTTTAAAAATATATTTATTGAGAAACAAGATTTTCAACATAAGTTACTTCGAAAAAAAAATCAATTAACACAATGATAGGAAGATTATTATTATTTTTTTAAATATTTGAATACGTAATTGTATTAAATAAGTTAATAATCAGATTAAGCAAATGTAGTCAAAAGTTCACCGAACATAATTCTCTTCTTACAAAATTAATATGAAAGACAATTGAAGGTCAATTAAAATTTATTTTGATTAAGCATATTTAATCTGATTTTTAATTAATATAATAATATAACAAGCCATAATTTTTACGTGAATAGTTTCAAATGAGCTGCGTCCATATTAAATTAGGTTTAAAATATTTCATATTTTAGTGCAAATGCTATTGGACTCTTAAATAAAATACATTAAAATACAAAATGCAATAAAGTATAAAAATACATTAACGTAAAATTTACTAAGGTTATACACAGTTCAGAGTAATTATAGGGTATCAGATTTAGAATCCACAAAAAATGCGTTCTGATTTCTTAAATTTTACGAAAAGAAAAAACAGAAAAAATGACTATTTTTTTATTATATTTTATTCAGGCAATACCATTAAATTTCTATTTACATTATTTTTATGTAAATAAGCTTAGTCTCATAAGAAAGAGTTTTTTACTATCTATAAATTGTATAGCAAAAACACAATGAAAAATTTCAACTAAGAATAAATTACTTTTCCTGCATAACATCTGCTTTTTATTATTTCATAAAATTCTTTTCGGTTATACTCTTTTAACCAAAATTCTACTTATTTATTACAGAAATTCTATTTAAGCTCCATACACAAACAAGATTAAACATGAAATCTTTCGTAGCAAACAAGAAAAAAAAATTAAGCGGTAATCTCCAAAAGAATACTTAAAAAATATATTTATTCAGAAACAAGATTTCCAGCATAAGTTACTTAGGAAAAAAAAACCCAATGAACACAAAGATAGGAAGATTCATTTTTTTCAAACTTGAATATGTAATTATATTAACTAAGTTAGAATCATATTAAGCAAATGTAGTCAAAAGTTCACCGAACATAATTCTCTTCTTACAAAATTAATATGAAAGACAATTGAAGGTCAATTAAAATTTATTTTGATTAAGCATATTTAATCTGATTTTTAATTAATATAATAATATAACAAGCCCTAATTTTTACGTGAATAGTTTCAAATGAGCTGCGTCCATATTAAATTAGGTTTAAAATATTTCATATTTTATTGCAAATTCTATTGGACTCTTAAATAAAATACATTAAAATACAAAATGCAATAAAGTATAAAAATACATTAACGTAAAATTTACTAAGGTTATACACAGTTCAAAGTAATTACAGGGTATCAGATTTAGAATCCACAAAAAATGCGTTCTGATTTCTTAAATTTTACGAAAAGAAAAAAAAAAAATGACTATTTTTTTATTATGTTTTATTCAGGCAATACCACTAAATTTCTATTTACATTATTTTTATGTAAATAAGCTTAGTCTCATAAGAAAGAGCTTTTTACTATCTATAAATTGTATAGCAAAAAGTCAATGAAAAATTTCAACTAAGAATAAATTACTTTTCCTGCATAACATCTGCTTTTTATTATTTCATAAAATTCTTTTCGGTTATACTCTTTTAACCAAAATTCTACTTATTTCTTACAGAAATTCTATTTAAGCTCTATACACAAACAAGATTAAATATGAAATCTTTCGTAGCAAACAAGAAAAAAAAATAATTTTTAAGCGGTAATCTACAAAATAATACTTTAAAAATATATTTATTCAGAAACAAGATTTCCAGCATAAGTTACTTAGAAAAAAAAGAAAAACCTTATGAACACAAAGATAGGAAGATTCATTTTTTTTCAAACTTGAATATGTAATTATATTTACTAAGTTAGAATCAGATTAAGCAAATGTAATCAAAAGTTCACCGAACTTAATTCTCTTCTTACGAAATTTATATGAAAGATTATTAAAGGTGGATTAAATATTATTTTGATTAAGCATGTTTGAACTATTTTCTAATTAATATAAAAATATATAAAGTCATGAATTTTACGTCAATAGTATCAAATGAGCTGAGTTTGTATTAAATTAGTTTTAAAAGCCTTCATATTTTAGTACAATAGCTGTTGGACTCTTATAAAAAACACATTAAAATACGAAATACAAAAAAGTACAAAAATACATTAACATAAAATTTACTGCTATTATACACAGTTCAAAATAATTAAATTGTATCAGATTTAGAATCCACATAAAATGCCTTCCGATATTTTAAATTTAACGAAACAAAGAGAAAAAAATATGAATACATTTTTTATTATATTTTTAATGCAATGCCACAAAATTTCTATTTTCATTACTTTTATGTAAATAAACTTACTCTCATAAGGAAAAGCTTTTTAATATCTATAAATTGTATAGCAAAAACTCAAAGAAAAATTCCCACTAAGAATAAATTACTTTTCCTGCTCCATAACATCTGCAAAGGTTACTGTTTTTATTCTTTCATAAAATTTTTTTCGGCTATATACGTTTAACCGAAATCCTGTCTATTTTAAACATAAATACATTTTAAGCTCCATACACTAAACAAGATTAAATAAAAAATGTTTCATAACAAAGAAGAAAAGAAAAACAAATAAAAATAATTTGTAAGCGGTCGTCTACAAAGGAATATTTTAGAAATACATTTATTCAGAAACAGGATTTTCCAGCATAAGTTACTTAGAAAAAATATCCATGAACAGAAAGGCAGGAAAATTCATTTTTTTCCTTATAGTTTAATACAAAATTCTGTTAACTAACTTTATAATCAAACTAAGCACATGTAATCAAAGGTTCGCCGAACTTAAATCTATTTTTACAAAGATTATATGGAGAGCAATTAATAGTAAATTATTAGAATTTTTTTTGTATTAAATATGATTGAACTGTTTTATAAGTAATATAGTAATATAAAAAGTCTTAAATGTCGTAAATAGTGGTAAATAATTTGCAGTCGTATTAAATTAGTTTTAATAGGATTGAGATTTTAGCGAAATACTTGGTGCAATTTTATCCAAAATAACTCGAAGACAGAATTTATAACGATTATCATTATCAGTCGATAGTACGATATCATTGTATCATTATTTATTATGGAATATCATTAAATTAATAATATGCTATTATTTTATAAAATAACCACCTTGAAAATGTTAAACTGTTACCTCCAATGGGATATCATTAATTCAGTTACGAATAATAGTATTAAAAGAATGATAAAAAAAATTTCTTATATCTTTTGTAGTTTTGATTCGATTTTTTTCATAGAATTTGAAATAACTCGACAAAATTCAGTACCATTTACTTGTGTTAAATTTTAAATCATCCAGTTGGAAATTTTTTGCACTGTTATTTGAGATCACACAGGGAGACTGACGGATGAACCAGACGATGACTATAGGTGCTATGTATACATATATAATTGCGATTACGCCTAATGACTGATCAGTCTATTGATGCTCTCAGGAATAGTAGAGATATAACTATATAAATTTCTATTTGTCAGAAAATGCATCACCGTGCATTTGTGTTGCTAGAATTTTTTTTTGATAGCATAATATCATAGTAACATAACCCATTAGTGCCTGAATTATTTTCTTCGTTAAAATTCAAATTTTGCATTTTCCCACCACTTTTAAAGCAAGAATAACTTTTATCTTAATTTATCGAGGACTCTGCCTCGAGAAAGAAAGTATTTATTTATACTCCTTTTTACTGGCGTGAAATCCGCTTACTTGAATTTTTTAAACTGTCCCAAAAATGGGACGCTAGGCACTAATGGGTTAAGTTCATCCTCCTAAAATATTGAAGATTTAGTTCACATAGAGAAAAAATAAAGCAAATAATAACGAATTCACTTCCTAATAAGCACAGACTCAGGTCTTAATTATAGCACAGGAAAGTTTTTCCATGATTTTGGATACACTGCTAATAAGGACAAAAATTTAATAAAATGATCTAAAAAATATATTTTTTTCAAATTGTAATTTATTGCAATTATTTTTAAAAACAAAAAATAAGTTTCGCTAACTCAGAAACAGTATGATATTCTACTGATAAGTCCTCAAATTCTCCGAAAAAAAAGGGTGTTGCTATTTGCTGCTGCATGCGGCTCTTAAAACGTGCTGGGTTTTGGACACTTTACAACCATAATAGTACTCTGTAGATTTGTCTAAAATACTCCATCTACTTCTAACATTCCCCTATTTAAAACGTTCTATTATCCACTTGATAAAATCTTGTTCTATGAAAACATAAATTTCTGATTTGGAAATGCAGTACAAAATTAATATTATATGATATAATTACAAAACTATACCTATTGCAATCCATCTTATCAAAACTACATAAATTTTCGTTGTAGTTGATGTTCCATGAATTCAATTCTGAAAAAATGACATTCGATACAAAACACACTGAAAAACATAAAACACGAATAGTTTTTTTAATTTAAAGAAAAAATCTACCGTATATAAAACGACACCCTAACCTTTTACTTCAATTTTGCGCAAAATCAAATCAAAGATTTCACTTGCAAATGCAAAAAGTTACAAAACAAATCACTAAAATTTTTCTGAATGGCAAATTAGATTGTTAGTATATTTTATTTAATATTTTATTATTTATACACATAAAAGGCATAATTTTGCAGCATTCGAAATTATTATTATTATTATTATTATTATTTCCTTTGTAAATTGATACGCGTACCACTCGATCTCCAATTTGCTTCTTGAAAATTGATAACAAAATCTTGACTTATAACATTGCATTTTTAAGTAAAAAAGAAGTTTGTGGGGAAAAAAAGGTCTTTTCATACCTACGTACTATGATAATGCAAAATATATATTATTTTTTGAAAAGATTGTCTAATCCCGACTTATAAAAATAAAAAAATAAATTCTTCGACAAATATAATTTTACTGTTTTTATTTTTTTTTATTTTTGATATTGTTATCTGCTTAATTTAGATAGTTTTGTTTTGGAATATGTTCAATGGAATTTTATAAAACCATTTTCTTTCTTTCAAATAAATTAAAAAATGAATAAAATATTATTAACTTAATTTGATCTAAAACGAATAAAATAAATATTCTTAATTCCAAATTCGTTCTATGGAATTTTATAAAACCATTTTCTTTCTTTCAAATAAATTAAAAAATGAATAAAATATTCTTAACTTAATTTGATGTAAAACGAATAAAATAAATATTCTTAATTCCAAATCCAACAATAAAACTTATTGTATAACAATTGAAAGGAACAACAACAGAAAGGTACAGCTAAACACATGAAAAATATGCATAAGAAAATATGGAATGACATAAAATATTATTGTTTCCAATTGTACAACTGTGATATATGCAACAGAACAACAATCGTGAAACTACTTTACCAGATTGAATAATTTTAGATTTAATTTGTGGATGTAGGATGAACGTAACCTGATATTTAAATGTAAATGTGATTAACTTTCTACATTTATTTCATATATTTTTGAAGAGAAAATATTTTAAAAAAGAAAAAAAAAACGCCATTATGAATGAATGCAATTTCCATGAAATAATAAAACCTAATAAACCGGAAGGCGGCAGCACAGATAATCACCTCATCGAGTTCCCGGATTAAAATCTAGAATAATGTAAATTTCGATTCACACATTAAAACACAATCGGTCTATCAAATCATATGTTGGTGGAAAACACATACAAATTCGATTATAGCGGTTATCTGATAGGTTTGCCATTGTTCTTTTTTTGCACCCAAAAACATAAAAAACATGGCGGGCTGGGAACAAGAAAACATAATTATACACCCATGATTCAACCGCTAATAGTAGGTTTTTATGCATTTTCCAACAAGATATGAGTTGGTGTACAAATTTAAGTTTATTATGTGAATTGAGTTTTAACTAAACCAAGATTTTCATCCGCGATGAGGTGATTGCTCGCGCTACCGCATTCCGGTCTATAAAGATTCAAGATAAATTTTAGTCAAAGTATGATGGATCGGAATTCAGTTTATCTAATCTTTCGAGACAGCAGTCAAATTTAATTTAACATAAACAAAGTGGTACAGCTATGTGAAATTTGAAGGCTGATCCAACATGAAGATTGAACGCTCACTATGTAACCATTTTGCAGTTGCTTATAATAACTTTAGTGCAAGGAGATTTCGCTCTCATAACCGTTTTCATTGTAAAAATTAGATATTTTTAAAGTCATAAAAATATGTAAATTGCAATACAGTTTTCAAGCAAGTTGTAATGTAATAGGGATTGTACGGATCCTGGAATTTCAGAATTAGAAAAATTCTTCGGTACCAGCATTTTCTTATATTAATTCTTTCTTATTTCCAGTATTTTCTTATATATAGAAGATTTCTCTTTAAATAAGACAAAACTTCGCGTGTTCGATTTTGACTTATTATAATATATTTTTTTTTTTTTTTAAGTACCAGTGTTTGAGCTTGGAACCTGGAAAAAGCACCCATACGAAACGTCTACTGTAAAGTGTTTTTTTTTCAATAAAATGCACTATTGAATGATTTTCTTCTCTGTTTGAGTGTGTAAGAATTGAAAAAGTAAGATGTTTAGAAGTTTAAATGATTAAAGTAAAATTCAAATTTATTCGTTCCCTTTTGCTATTTGCAAAAAATTACCATTGTTGTGCACAAATACATTTGTCTTTATAATATAAAAAGAAAATTTATTTAGAAACATTTAAAAAAATTTAAAATATTTGGCAGTTTAACATAAAGCAAATATATTGTTGCAGCGTATATAGGGTTCTTTTGATCTTATGGTTAGACAACTTCAAACTCTTGCTCTTAGAAAAGTAGAAAATAATTTATTTACAGACTTCAGAACAACACAGTCTTCGAAACTCACAAATATTACTGGATATTAAAAAATAACTGCTCAAATCTATCGTACAATTACAGCTTTAGACCCCAAAGACTCTTTATACAACGTCTCAACACTTAATAACATTCAAAACAACATAGATGAAACTCAAGCAAACTTGCTTACGCCTTGTTCACTCAATGACTGACTGGTAAATAATGACCACAGCAGCTCGTATCGGCTCTCCTATATATAGGCTCGTAGCATGCGCCGAAGTTTCTAGAACCTACTCGAAAAATCCACGGAACAACAAACAATGTATCAGTATATCTAAGGGGGGTTACCATTAAGAGGGAAGGGTTACCATCGCCAACAATCGCCAAGTTTGTCGCCAACTTGGCGATATATCGCCAAATTTGGCGACCAAAATTAGTCGCTAAAAGTGACGCCAACTTGGCGATATCTTCATTATTTCGCCAATCTGCCGTAGACATACACTGAAAATAATGGACAAGTTTGCTTGATAACAGAGACAATGTAACATAATATTAGTAAAGGAATGGAGCTTAATAAGATTATTTACATTATTTTACAGTACAAACACTAACTATTTACAAAATTCGTAACAATATGTATTATAGAATCACATTAAATAATGCAATTACATACATCCATTACAAATTTTTATAAAAATTGCATTTAATTTAGGGTAGTGACTTTTGTTTACTTATACGTATTACATTTATAAATGAATTAATATTTTTGTAAATGGATTAATTTTAATGAACATTTTACTTAATTTTACATGTAAGTCCAAACAAAATTATAATAAATATTTAGAATTCGTTACACCACATCGTCAAAATAATTCAAATTACATTCCGGGAATCATGATTATTAGCATTAATAATCTTACGCGATAGTAAAATTAAAAAATATATTTTCGGAAATTGATTTCAAGTATCTTTAAATCTGTATTAAGTGTAAAATAAAAAATTACTATGAATTCCCCCTTTAATTAAGTAGTATTAACATAACAATCACCGAGGTACATTAAATGATAACGCACTTTAAATGTTATATATTAATTATAGAAAAATATATTACTGAAAATATATCACAGATTAAATGAAATAGCTGTATATAAATTACAATATTTAAATTAAATAATTCATTTATTTTTAATAACACAATGCCATAATAATATAAGATTAAAACATTGTATTTTAAATGTAATCTTGAAATTAATAATTCATGTCGAAATGAAATAATTAAATGTTTATTTCAACTATTTAAAATTACATTTTATTCAACTTTTAATTACTTTGATAAGACATTGTACATTCTGGAAAGAAGCAATAATTCCTATTTCCTACTATTTATATATATATATATATATACATTTAAATGATATAAGCGTGCAGTTTAGAATATTAATTCTAATGATTAATTAATCAGTAAAGAAAACTTTAATTCTCTAATATGTTTTCCTTTTATTATATTAATTAATAAGGTAAAATCTGATGTGCTTTGCTTTTTATGAATAATTTAAATATCTTGTATTTTTTAATGATTTTCTTTTCGATTTTCTGCTTGTCTTCCAATACGAAGTTATTTTCACCTTTTAATAAGCTTAAGAATTATAAGATCAAAGGATCAAATAATTCATTTATTTACATTCGAAAGATTTTTAAATTCAGCATATTTGCCAAACACTCTACTTCTCCATCGGGAAAATAAAGCCAAATCGCATTTATTTCTTACAAATGTATTCATTCAAGTTTAACTGCTTCTTAGAAAGATCTTTCTGAATTTAGACTTTAAATAGTACCTATCTATATAGAGAAAAAAAAATGGAATCGAAAGATTTTCTAGCTTGTACTCGTCGACTATTTACAGGTAAATTTTCAGTAAAAATGATAATATCTGTGATTTAAAACCGCTAATTTTACGTTTTTCGTTTTTAATTTTTGTTTTCGAAAAAATAAAAGAAAAAACACAATCAAACCAGTTAATTACTAGTTATTTAAAAAAATGACTTAAATTCATTTACTGGAAAAAAAATGCATATTACGTATTGGAAAAATTGATTTTTTTTCGCTCAGATTTAGAAGATAAGTATCGAATATTTCAAGCAGAGATGGTAACTCAAGGGCAATTTCCCTCGTTTGAAAAAAAAATCAGTGGAAAAAAGGGATTGTTTTGTATTTTTTGGGAAATTTCAACGTTTTTGAGATTTTTCTCCTTTAGTCTTTGTCTCAGCCAATTTTCCCCAATAAATGTATTCCTTAACATTTCTGCTGAAGAAATTACTATGCATATTTCTTAACTCCTCATAGTATCAATTATTGGTTCATACATGATGGATGGTCATTGACATACCAGGGTGTGAAAAATGAACTGGGCAGGCGCATTAAGCTGCTATCAGGTTCACAAACTATTCGAGCAACAAACTTTTCAGCCGATTTTAACTCCAAATTTTTCTCGTTCAAAGAGAGAAAAGGGTTACAATTGTCTTGGAAAAAAGTTGGGGGAAAAGGAGGAAAGCTAGTGTTACTAGTACCATCCATTATTATTTATCGCATATTCGTATCAGTCGGTTATTTCTGATTTCTTGGAATGTTCGATATTGGATGAAAAATCTCAGCTAGCGACGATTAATTTGAAACTGTGAGAAAAAGTTTGGGAACATTGCTGTTTGCTATCATACTGAGTGTTGGGACGATATTTTACAAAAGTCGGAAGAAATCGAGTGTTGGTTTAAAATCTGTTCGAAATGTTGGTGAATCTGATAGTAGCTTTATATGACTAAGTGCTATTAACAGCAGGAGGACGCAATAGATGTATTTAGATATTGTAAGAAGAGTTAATTGATACTTGCTGCAATGTACTTTATCCCTCAAATCTGATTTTTGATTCTGATTGCGATCATTTACATAGGACGGAGGAAGAGGATCAAACAAAAAAGTATTTCCAGTGTAATTGTGCATCCCCGTTTCTGGGAAAGCCATAGAATAGGAATAAAAGTTATTAGAAAAAAAAATGTAACCTCAAGGAAAGAAATATCTTTTACAAAACAAAAATGCAAATTATATGATATTTTTAAAATGTTATTCTAAGAGATGTAACACACATCCCCTAAAAACACCCATATAATTGTTATTTAAAACTATTATTCAAGAAAACATTAATACATAAAAAATTCATTTTATTTTCCATTTGTATTGGCTTATACAATAAATAATACAAAAACTCGATTTTTAAATTTTCAGAATTTTCTGAAAGATATATTAATAATGTTCAAAAATCAAATATTTCAATTTAGACGGATCGTTGAAAAAATGTGCTGAGTTTAAATAAACTAAGTTACTGATATTTTCGTTTTTTCATGATGTTAACTTCAAGTGCATAATATGTGTTTTAAATATTTTTTTTTCTTATTTCATTTTAAATGACTTAAGAAAAATCTTTTAAAAGTTTTAAGTGTTTATGCTTATTATATATACCATTGCAAACACATATTTTTTAAATGTTCAAAAGCGTAAAAGTGGTGCTGCTTCGCCACATTGTGACTCTCAATACAACCTACAGTTGGTGTTAATTAAAAGATTATAATATAAATAAAAATAAATAGAATTTTCTTACCATCTACGCGAGGAAAATTTTTCCATCAATATGGTGATTAAAATACACAAAATTTTCTGTTCAAGTTTGCTGGTTAAATTTTACCATGATAGTAATCAGTAATTGTTGATCCGATTTAAAAAAACAGTCATCTTGTCACGACCTCATCAGTTATTTCTCTCACAAGTGCTAGGCAATATGCTATACGTCTCCTACTCTGTATTCAGAACTACATCGGTCCAACAGCTGCGATTTATTTGCGTAAACCATTAACTTCACATATATCCCCAAGTAAAAAAAATCCATTTATGTGAGATCACGTGACCGTGGATGCCAAATCTCGCACAATAAACTATTGATGTTTTGAAAGTGTTATCCTAGCGTAAGACCCCGTAAAATGACAAACCATACTATACTACAAATCCTATGTCAGCTGTCAAATTTACAGTGACTAGAAGCAGTGTTGTCAGTTTCCAAGTCACATCTCAGAAAAATCATTCTTTTCTAAACGGAATTAATTTTAAATTATTAACTATAGTAGCTGGAACTAAAGACTTGATTAAACGTAATATGAATAAGTTAAGTGAAACACTTCATACAAAATTGTGCTCTCATTGTTTCAAAAAATGAGCAATACTCAAGTCGAATGAAAGAAAAAAAAAGTCCTTCTGGCAGTACCGGGAGAAAGAGGTAGCTTTCATATATCTGATATATTTATTTTAAATTAAGTTACATTATTAAAACATACTAAGCTCAAATTAGTGGAATCCAATTATATAGGGTTGAATGTTAGTTTTTGTCAATACTGATATTAATGGGAATTTTTAGAATTAAGTCATTTTTTATTCAAACTGATTTTATTTTAAGCGATTTATAAGGTCACCAAATTCTACGATATAATAAAGTGTATGCCATTTAAAAATATCATGATGGATAATATAAACCATTGAGCTTGGTCGAAATCTTAATTCATATGCATATGCATACTCACATCGAAATTGATTAATACGATTAATATATATGAGCGTTGTCTCGGACAAATTGATTTTTTTTTAATGTTACTCACATTACAAATACAAACTGCTATATCTCAGGCATTTTTTAAGTCAAAGACAAAACAAAAAATAGTCCTGAATTCATTTATTAAGATCAAACACTTCAGAAAGAACCTTTATTCAATTTCTAATATTTTGTTTGTAATTCATTATATATTTAAAAGATTTATGACAAACTTAAATAGCCGCCATTTTGAAACAAGATGGCGCATGAAGTTGCCCAGTGAACGCGCTCAAGACATTGTTATGTACTATGTACACACGGAGTTACATCCAAATCAGTTTATAAATATGCGTATTATCAGGTGACGAATTTCAGACCGTTTAAAATGTCAACCACACTGGAAATTGAAAGTGAAGTCATTTTTCTAGATATAGATAAAAAAAAATGCTCTGGAATCTTTGTATCAAGGTCAAATACACAAAAGAAAAATCTTTTTCAATTTCTTATTTTTTTTAACCTAATTTACAAATTTAAATGTTTAAAATATCTAGTATTTCGTAATTTTGAAGGAAGAAGGCGGATGAAACTGGCCAACGAACTCAGTCTAGGCATTGGCATGTACTATGTACATACAGAGTTACATCTAAATCGGTTTATAAATACGCGAGTTATGACGTGACGAAAATCAGATCATTTCAAAATATGAGCAACACTAGAAATTAAAAGTGCTATAATTCAGTCATCTTTTTAAGATATAAACAAAATAAAAAGTGTTTTAGAATTCTTGTTTTAAGTTCTAACACATAAAAGAAAAATATTTTTCAATTTTTAGTTTTTTTGAATTTAATTTTAATTTTAATTTTTTTTATTTAAATGGCCGCCATTTTGAAACAAGATGGCGTATGATGCTGGCCAACGAGCACTATATATATAAGTCAACATTTAAACGAGGGTACTTTTGGGGTCTGTGGGTCATGATCGATGATAATATACAAAAATTTTCTTGAAGTGTGTTCCTCCGGATGGCTGCAATAGGTAGCTTTTTACTTTTTGTAATGAAAGTTACCTAAAAGCATCAAATTTGCGAATCCAAAATTCATCTAGTTCCACCAAATAGTTTTTGAATTACGGCAAAAAATATATATACATCTGTATTGTAGTTTAATTTGAAACTGTCACAAATAAATTAATTGGAAATTCAAAATACTCGTTTTGCATAATTCATATTATAAGATAGGCTGGATCGTGAAAATCGCAAGTTAGCATAAAAACTACCGTCGTGGTGTTATTAAAGATAAAGCAAAAGATGAAAACAGAGAAATAAACAACAGAGACAACTGAAAACTAAAATAAAACTAGAATGTACACTAAACATCTAAAACATAATAAGAAAAATTTAATTTAAAATTAAAAATATATTTTAGTTAATCCTTTTAATGGTGGTTTTCACACGAAATCAGCAACTAATTTTAATTCCAAACTTGAAAAACAGCAGAAAGAATATTTTAATAATTTTTTCCTATCGGAATGAAAGTGTAAAAAGAAGTTTTGTTTTTGTGAAACATTCGTTTGTATATCATGATATCAATCTGTTTTTTCAACATTTTTCGAACACAATTTTTCTGCCTCTGGAAGGGATGAAGTGATTGAGCTTATCCAAAACAGAGTAGAGTCGAATTTCCAATTATTGATAACACCACCGATATCTAAACTGTAACTACTTTTATGTTCTAAATTATAAATTTTCAATTTAGTTTTGAAAAACGGATTATTAGTTTCTCTATATATTAGTACAGTTAATATAACCGTTTATCTAAATCATAACTTCATTAAAGTTCTAAATTACAGTTCAAACATAATTTAGGAATACAAAGATAAATAATAAATTATAATAATTTTATTTTCGTGAATTAACTTTGATATCATAGTATTAAAAATCTGAATCAGCTACGCTCTATCTGGATTAAGAAATTCACGCTTATTTTTTTCAGATTTCTTTATTGCTTAGTTATTTGTTGTTTTTGTATATTTTATGTATTATTACTTTTTTCATTTCTTCTATTATATTGAAGCCTTCCCCGCTTTCAATTCGGCACGTGTATTTTATTTTCTTAAACAAATATAAAAGTTGGAAATTGCACGTCAAGCGTAGCAAATGAGAAGCGAAAACTATATAGAATTTTTTTTAAATATCCAAATCTTGATATAATAGTATACAGTATTTCGAATGCAGTATAGTGGTCGAAATCTTTTGTGGTTCCCTCTAAATATTATCTGATTTCTATTATACAGAAAGTATAGTAAACCTTAGCAACGTATATGAGATTCATAAAATATGATATAGTTTAATATAATTAAAACGCGCCACAAACAATGTTTTCCCCTATACCATTATGTAACAGAATAATTTGGCGTGTCTCTGCAAATTAATAACAAATATTCTTTGCATCACAGATTGTGGAGAATGTATATTTTAGTATATATTTCTTAGATTCATATTAATTTTATTATATTAAAAAGAGTGTAAAATCATTAAAATGCATTCGAAACTATATTTTCATATTGATCGTAATATAATGGAATACTTTTAATTGCCAATGTAATTAAACTATACATCTGATTTTTATAAAATTTGAAATGACGCAACAACATTATGCAACAATTATATATCTTAAATTTCAAATGATTCTGTTTATTAATTCTTGTTCTGTTATATGCGGAGAGACGGACGGACGGACAGGTGGACGGATGGACTGAACGACGACAAAAATGCTACATATTTACATAATTACGAAAGCATCTAAAAAAGCGAGATTCTTAGAAAATATCTCAAATATTTTTTTATATTATTCTATTTTATGAAGTTCTTTACATTAAATTATGCTATAGAGTAGTTTTGCGATATTTTATTTAATTAGTAATACAAGTTCAATTTGCATGTAAATTACAAATTTAAAACATAACACTACTTAACAACCAAAAAAACCTATACACATGTATTTATGCGAATTACAATAATAAATTATGATATCCATTATTTCATGCGAATTATAATGGCGAAAGTTTATAAAATTTTGGAACTAAAACTAAATTAATTTTCTTGCTAAACAAGTATAAAGTGTACTTTTTGTTCTTCCGTGAAAATCTTTCATGGTTGTATATTTTTAGCCGAAAGCTTATTTTTCTTTTAACATTGACTCACTCTAAGCTGCATTTACCAAACAAGATTAAATAGGAAAATTTTCTTAAAGTACAAGAAAAACAGGAAGAATTTACCTGCGAGCGGTTTTCAACAAAAGAATATTTCAAGTGTATTTATTCAAAAACAAATCTTTTAGGATACAAGAAAAAAAAATTAAAAAGAATAACAAAAAACAGAAAAAAAGGAATAAACTTCTGTTTATTTATGTTTTCTTTGAATAAATAAAATGTACACATGAATTAATATTTCTAATTGGCTCTGTGTAAGTATACCAGACGTCGTATATGAGTATGTAAATGTTTAAAACTGTGCGAATTAAATACATGTATCTTTTTTATCAACTATTTTTATTCAAATAATTTTTGGTTATAAATCTTTTCGAATTGAAATTATCAAGATTAATTTATAAATAGAATGAAAACTTACAAGATTATCTAAATGACAATCTTTTTTATTTAAAATGTAAAACTTTTTTTATATGTAAGAATATTTCAGATAACAACAACATAATTGTATGCATATCTATTTATCAGAAATATTAACAATTTATAGTTCTTTAACATCTTTAAATACTTGATTTTTTCTAAAATCATTTTTCATTTTACATAAAAACACAACTGTTTCTAAACCAGTTGATGAATGCCGCATACAAGTTACAGCTTAGTAAATAATATACACTGGTTTGCAAAATTTAAGGACGAAGGGATTTTCAAGCGATAATTTTCACGCGAATATTCAACAGGAAGTAATATAATTTGAATAGCTACTATCCCTGCATAAAAGCTTGTCCATATAATATCTCATTCAGGTCACACATGGTCACAAGAGTCACAGTCACTACGGCGAAACAAAAAATAGGAAATTCCATGCGTATCTTTTATGAGTCTCAAATGACTACTATATGTGACTCCACTGTCAGGTGACTGCGACTGCTGCTTTGTGACGAGTCACCAGGGGACATTACAGTGTCGTTTTTTTAGACTCTCATGTGACTGACATTTGGAGGTTCAATTTCAAAGTCATTGTGGATGTTGCATTATTATAAATAACCAAATAATGACACATTAAAGTGACATGGTGACTTTCTGTCACAAGACTTTGTCAAATGGTAACAGAGACCCTACTGTGAAGTAACCACTGTGAAAAGTGGTGAAAACTCACCATGTGACTTTAATTGGTCATTGTCTGGTGATTTATCATAATGCAACAATGCATTATACAACAATTATTCTAAACATAACCACGTGCTGTTATTTTAAAAATTGATATATAAGAAGGCGTGACCTTACCAATGTGAGTTGAGCGTTAACCATGGTTAAAACCCACTGAACTAAATGCTTAGGAAATCTTTTAATTATAAACTGTACATAATAAACGGTTAATGGTTACATTTATAAATTAATTTAAATTTCGTCTGTAAAACAACAGTTAAATTTAGAGATAATAAAGAATATGAAAAAAAAAATGATTAACCCCTTGAGCTCTGATGGTAGAATTTTCTACCACATAATTCTAATTCCTAAATATCACAATGGCACCAGAAAATTCGGCCAAATTTATTTTAAAAAGGTTTAATGCTGTTTTTCGTATTTATCATTAACCGGCTTTTTTCTTTGCAAAATAGTGGTGCTAATGTGACATTTGGAATTTTCAAGAAATTTACACCCCAGAACTCAAAGTGTTAAGGAAATATGTGAAAAATTACTACATAAGCAATAGAAAAATTAATGAAATACAAATGAAAAAGTTGACAAGAATTTTCCTTTTATTTACATAATACCCAGAGCAGGTAAATAGAAAGAATAGAAAAGATTAGAAAAGATGAACATAGAAACCTTAAGACGTTTTAAGCAGTCATACCTCTGCAAAATAACAGAACATTGATTAAAACTCTTTAAGGAAAGTTACGTGAGCCAAATGAACAAAATGCGATAACGCCAAAATATGTAGCAATTACTGTAGTCTTTCTAGATAGGGTTTGACAAAATATGGATGTCTAAGATGGAGTTTTACTCCTGTGCCTGGAATTCCGTCTAAGCAGGTTTGTTTACACATCACATTTTCTTAAATAATTTATACTAATGATGAAAAATCCAGCATCGAGTTATTCCACATTTTTTGAAACAATCTTTTGTTACCTTAACAATTATTTTAATGTAAAAAAAAAGTGGTTCACACTTCCCATATATTTTTTCCAATATTTTATCTATATTTTTATCACGTTTAAAATCAATGATTTTTTTAAGTTTTTTATAAATTAAACTTATGCAGAAATTTTACTTTGATAACTGATTATATAACAAATTAAATGATGTATTAAACTTTAGAAAGGTTCAATATTTAAAAAAATCATTTTGAAAAAAGTGGATCAATTCTCTCTAGTCTTCCATCAATGTAAAGATTTGTACTTGGGTGTGCTTTTCTCCAAACTTCCTTCGTTGTCATACATATTAATATTTCAAAAAATTTTTACAAATGCTGACACTTTTTTCTTTATCTTTCAAAATATACTATCTTTGATTTTTTTTTTATTTCCTGCTTCAATTTATTAATGGGAGTAAAAACGAGTAAATTTCAGTCAAAATCTAATAAATCTAATAAAAGTAAATTCATTCTATGTGTCGTCTGTATAAGTGAATGTCTGCGATGCCCATTGGCTGATTTAGCAAATCTGGCCAAAAGATTTTTTTAAAGATATCCTATCGAAATTAATTTTTTGCCTGTTACAGCTGCATAGTTACAGCATCTTTCGCTGCTATTAGTTTTGATATGAATACATATGTAATCTGGTAACGTTTTTAAGACATGATAACTTTGAGTTGCCAATAAGCAGATTTTTGCGGTTATAATTGAAATTATCCATGTATTCCAAGATGTAGGCTAAATGATTCTTTATATTTATTGCGTAGGAGAGAATGAGCACGGGATTGCATTGGGTTTCAGAATGATTAAGGAAGAAAAAGCATCTGTGATAAACTCGAGGCAGCATTCACATAAGATAGCTATATTTTAATTATTAAGTTTTTTAATCCATTTGACCTTTCATAAATAATTTATGAAAGATTTATTTTGCAACATGCATGGAAAACAAAAAACGAAAAAGACAGATGTGATATTAAAAACAGCTGCATCACAAGTCACATATTTTTTTTTTTTTATTAACCTATACACTGTTGAAAAAAAGGTACGTTTGCCTGAATGGGTCGATTAGACCCAGCTTACTAACAACAAGTATTTTTATCTAGTTTTATTTCAGATATTATTTTTTTATTCACTACTACAGACAACTTATATTATAACACCTCCAACACAAATTTTAACTACACTTCTTCCACCTCTTCATTGCAGTGCTTTTTTTGTTTAAAAAATAACTTGGAAAATAACAATAATAAAAGTATATTACAAATTTGTTTCATTTCCATTGTTCTTGATACATTTTTTATGATAAACAAGATTTACAACACACATTTACATGCTGCTGGCTAAGAAAAGATAAGCATGAAATACATCTCGTTTGCGTTTTTCGATCTCACTTTGAACCACATTATTTGCATCTTTCACGTTTAGTTGAAAGATGCTTTCTTTTCTTTTTCACCAGCTGCGTTAGCCAATTTCTTCTTTATGGTTACTCGGATATTTTGTTTCATCCTAATATTTCTGTAATGTTCGGTCAGCTCTTTGCCAAGTTCCTTTAGAAAAAAGCGCCTTTCGTATAGTGTGTTTTGATTATAAGAAAGATTTACATGCATAAAAACAATATATGCATTTATTGCAGCTAGGTCAATTAAATTGTAGAATAAACACACATGCCATCGCCTAGGGCCTCTTTTCATGTATATGCAGCAGCTAATTTATGAATAGTATCAACTCCACCGTTAGTTTCATTAAGATATAAAATTATTTCCGGTTTCTTTTCTTTCTCATCTGAAACTTTGGCCTCGTGATGCATAGTTGAAAGGAGGATTACCGATTTGGGTTTTTTTTGGCACATATGGAACAAGTGGCATAACTCGTTGCAAACCGAATAATAGGGAAAATGGTTTCCGCTCACGTGATGACTGAAATTCAGAAGGAATAAATGGCTTATTTTCTTAAGAGTACAAATAATATTTATAATTTTCTTCAATAATTCTTTAGCAACAATATAATCCATGAAGAAATTGTCAACCGTAATATTTCGAGAGGTACCCTCAATCGAATTTACTAGGCTCAACACAACATTTCTACTTTGATATTTTTCTCGATCACCAACTAACGGCTTTCCATTATCTCAGCAGCGCAAACATAAGATGTTTTGACATCAGACATCAAGCACATTTTAATTCTATACTTCCCTCTTGCTTTTTACGGTACATATTGCATAAATGTGCATTTACTACGGAAAGAAATAAGCAGTTCATCAATTGTAATATTTTCGTAAAGAATGAACATCTTTGGCAACTGAATAACAAACATATTAAATAATGATTTTATCGTATATAGCTTATCTAAACGACGCCGATTTACTCTACTTCCTTCGTTTTCAAACATAAGAAACTCTACAGTTATTATAAAATGTTGCAAAGACATAATTGCATGGAAAAATATCGCGGCCATCTTTTTCGCTCCATAACTCTTTGAGAGATTCGATTGTTGACTTATATACACCATCTGAAATTAGCAAACTTGTAAAAAGTATTATAAAAATAGCTAAAAAAAGAAAATAATGGATAAATTTCAAACCGCAGAATCATTTGCAATTTTTTCATTTTGTCTTTAAATTATTACAATAGAAGTTTAATTTTCTTACCGGTGTATGCTTCAAGTTCCTCAACAGAAACCAATATGTACTTTTTATTCTTTTCTGAGCATACTCTCTGCGTTTCTCTGTTAGTTTTTTCCGGAATTAATTTGAACATGTCATCTGTAAAGAAAAACTTCATTGCTGACATAGGCTGTTCACGTTCAGTTATCCTCTGAACTGCAGAACGTGTAGGACCAGGATTCAACTTTATAATGTTATGTTGTCTGTTAAATAATAATAAAAGCCAGAAAAACAAATGAATATAAAATATATAGGAACAGGAGTAGTGCTAAAGTACATGACAGGGGGGGGGGGAATAAGATTCCTCTAAAGGGCATTTATTTATTTTCCTAACATGCAAACTTAGAACAAATATCTGTAAATTTCCTCTAAAATGTCTTTTTTTGCCCCGATGGTGGACGTGGAGGGGGGGGGGGGTCTGTGTTCCGAAGCTGATACAACCACTGAATATGAACAAATTATATAAAATAAATATTGAATACAATAAATATAAATTATGTATATGTACATACCGTTCTTTTGATGTCAGTGTAGGAGATTTACACAATTCAGTTTTCTTGCGACTAATAAAGGAAGGATGGAGACGCCACTGTTTCATCTTCTGTATCGAAAACATTTGTTTTTTCTTCATCCTCTTTGATGGACAAATGATCCGATCCATCTGTTTCAATCAAATCATTTTATCATTCTCTTCATAAGATTCATAACTAGGAAACTCTTGACAAAATTTCTGGTTTCATCATCAGTAAGACTGAGCTTATTACTTGCCATATTGTATAAAAAATGGCGAAACATTCCAAAAGAAGAAGAAAATTACTTAAGTATATCAGAAAAATAGCGATATCTACCGAACATTATTCGAAATACACACTTTTAAATTGTTTTTCATGCATGTATATGCGATTAGTTAATATGAGCAATTAGATTCACTCAGGTAAAATGTGACATTTTTTATTTTGGCTAGAAAAAATAATTGCGGAAGTCTGAAAAAATTTTAAAATGAAGATATTTATCTGTTTTAAGAATACTTATAATAAAAGAGCTCTTAGTTAAAACTCGAGGGAGCTATCATGAAATGATTAATAGAAATGGTTCGATTAGACCCATTCAGGGTAGGAAGGTTAAGGAATGTTAAGGGGACAGTACACCTTTAAAATGGTCAAAAAATCGATTTTTCAATTTTTATTTCTTTATAAAGATAATTTTATTCTGAATAATTTGATACCAATATTTTAATTGTGCGATTCTTATTTACCGAGATATTGCTGAAAATGTCAACATCACTCCATAAGTTCCAAGCATCACGCCCAGGCGGAAAGTTTTATGCATTCGAAAGCTGCTTTTGTTCAATAAAAAAATATTTTTTTCATTAAATATTTTAATTTTATAAAAAAGCATATATTTTATTCACTTGAAAAGTCAATGCAATGTAAAATATAACATTAAATGATTTTTTTTTTAAGGTAAGTGGAACGTTTCCTATTTACATAATTATCGTTTTTCACGCAAGTCTGTGTATTTTGTGTATTCTGCAGCGTTTTACAAATTTTTCAATATTTATCAATTTAAACTAGCATTTAATTTTATTTTTAATTCTGAATGTTATATAATTGTTTTGTTTTGTTCATTCTGAATTTTATATTTTAAAAATCCACTTTAATCATAAAACGGAATTTTCTCAAAATGTACTTTTTTGCGCTTTTGCGCATATCTCCAAAATCATTTGAAGTACAGCTCCGAAATTTTTACCTTACCTAAATGTTCATACAAAGATGACAAGGAACTAAAGTTATGCAGCTGTGTATAGTTTGAAAGAAATTATAGGGCTGAATGTGTGCAAAACTGAACAGCTTTTTCTCAAAATGAAGTTTTGCATGCTTGTGCATATCATATCTCTAAAACCATGAGAAGTATAGCTTCAAAATTTTTATCCTATCTAAATATATATATAAACATGAAAATAAATTAGAATTATGCAGCTGTGTTTAGTTGGAAAAAAATTATAAGATTGAACGTGTGCAAAAGATAATGATTTCTGTTTTTTATAATTCAAAAGTAATTGCTATTTTTCTAACTAACCATTTATATAAAATTAAGTTTAAATTATAATCTAGAATATTATGTTTATTTTAAGAAAAAAATTATGCAAATCGTATGAAATCTGCATGAGATATGCATGCAGTAAGCGATTGTTCAACGCTTATTCGACGTCATTTTTTTTAATCATTTTAAAACCTACTCTTTGGTATTTTTTGCACATTATATATCCAAATTAAATATTTTTAATGCAGTTAAATATCATATAAAAATATTTTGAAAGTTCTGTGCATCTAGGGACATTATTATTTACAAAAAAAAAAAAAAAAAAGAAAAAAAAGAAATGCAAACCATATAATCGAATTTTGTATTTTTGCGAGTCGCAAACATGTACAAAAATTCCTACATTTTACTCCATTTTACAAACTATTTTTTTATTTATCAATTTAAACAAGCATCAAATTTTATTTTTAATTCTGAATATGTTATATTATTAATAGTTTTATTTCTTTTTTTATGAGTTTTATATTTGTAAAATACATTTTAATCTTTAAACGGCTTTTACTCAAAATGATGTTTTTTACACTTGCGCGCGTGATATCTCCAAAACCGTTCAAAGTATAGCTTCAAAATTTTTACCCTGCCTACATGTACATATAATGAAGAAAATGAACTAGAATTATGCAGTTGTGTTCAATATGAAAAAAATTACAAGGTTGAATGTATGCAAAAATTCATTATTTTTTTATTTTCTATAATTAAAATGTAATTTCTCTGTATTTAATTAGCCATTAATAAACATTCTAGTTCAAATTGTAGTCCAAGGTATTATGTTTAATTTAAGATCAAATTTATGCAAATCACATGAAATCTGCATGAGATACCTTGCGCGCAGTGAAATGTTATACGTCGTAATTTTTAAAAAATATCATTTCGAAATCGACCCCATAAAAAAAAATTGCTGTATTATATCTAAACTAAAAATTTTTAAAGAAAGTTCAATACCATATAAAGATATTTTGAAATTTTTGTGTTTCCAGAGACATTACTCTTTTTTTAAAAAAATGTACAGCACATGATACAATTTTACGTTTTATGCGCCTGTTAAAGGTGTACTGTCTCCTTAACTGTTAAAAATTGTTTCTGTTAGAATACAATTTCGATAATTGAACAGTGTAGCTACAATACAGGTCTTTATTTATAAACTGAACATTGAAAGTGTTAAATACAATTAGTTAACAGAGAGAGAAAAGGGAAGAAACTTCATGTGGTTTTATTATAAAATATACAGTAACTATTTCCAATGCACGAAGGGTGAGGGTTGAAATAAATTTTAAATGTTAGAGTTTATTTAATAATATATAAGATATAATAATATATTAAATGATATAAATATTATATAAATAATAAATAATATATAGAATAAGTAATTTTAGGTGAAAGGGGAATTAAATAGGATTATGAGAGATAAAACTGCCGTAGTGGAGCCGATCGAAGTTGTGCAAGAGACGCCGGAGTCAAAAGAGTTAAATTATTTATTTAGCTCATTAATGTTCAAATTTCTTTGTAAATATTTAAATTATGGATTTCAAATCACTTAAAAATAATCATTTTTATGTTATTTTATCAAGGGATTTATCTCGTTAAAAAAAGTACATATTTATCGTTTAATTGACTGGTGTGAAAAGCGATTTCTTGTCAGTAAATTGATTTCAAATTATGCCACTGAGCGTTGATGGGTTAAAATGGAAAGTGTGAGTTTCTGGCATTAACTAGCTCCGTCAAAAGAAAAAGAAATACTAATTCACAACTATTTGTAATCATCTTCCTTTTTGAAAGTACGTTGGATTGAATATTAAGAAATAATTACACTAAATTTGCAGAGCTTCTATTGATGCATTCAGAAAATCTATTGAGTTATTTTATGCATTTTAAATCTATCATTTTATGTTTTTATAACACTAAAAACATCATAAGAGCCTATGTAATGGGAAAAAGTTTTATAAAAATCGTAAACTAGAGACATTGTTAGAAAATATCATAAATGAGCTGGTGGAGGGGATAAATTTAAATATTTCAGCCATTAAAATCAAATTAACTGGAGAATGAAATAAAAAATATTAAAAATATTTCTACAATTTCATCGGGCAAATGCATTTCTAATTTTTATTTCAGAATATTCTTGACATTAATTTATCTTTAACGAGGTAGTAGTGATAAAAATACCAGATAAAATATAGATTTTAATTTAGGCATGCTATAGTAACAATTTTTTTAATTTTCCAATAAAAATGGGTATCGCATAAAATAAATTCATTGCGACTAGATATATATTTTAAAAAAGAAATTTAGGTGTTATAATAAATGCGTACAAATTTTCAGTGTTGTTGGTAAAGTCACCAGGTAAAGATTTAATAGAATTTCATCACAAATTATATTTCCTCTTAAATTTTACATGAGACTGGAACGATAATGATTATAAATTAATGTTTCTTCGAAAAAACCCATATAATCCTATAAAACGTATATAATAAACGGCACATCTTTTCTTTATTTATACTTATTTCCAAATATTTTCTGAAAAAAAATTGTAAATTTTTTCCATAAAAAAATCTAAAACTTTTGATTCAGTTAATCCTTGATATAGATTAGTGTTGTTTAGTTTTTCGTGTAAATTGTTCTACAGATGGTCCTGCCATGCTGCATTTTTCATGATTTCGCAATAAATGCATCTCAAACCCCAATGCATGAATTATCTAAAACTTTAGTTTCAGTTAATCCCTGATATAGATTAGTGTTGTTTAGTTTTTCGTGTAAATTGCTCTACAGATGTTCCTGCTATACCCCATTTCTCATGATTTCGCAATAAATGAATCTCAAGCACCAATGCATGAATTTTCATCCAGCTTAAGATTCTGTTAGTACACTGTTAAAAATTTTGCTCTAGTTTGAACCAAAATTTGGTTCTGAATAGCTGCCACCATCAAATGGTGAAATCTCGTACCAAGGTTTGGAGTTTTCCATTTTAACTTCGCTCCAACTATTGGAACTATGCTGCAACATTAGCTCCAAATATTGGTTCAAGAATTCACCATCTTACAGTGGCAGCTATTGAGCACCAAAATTTTGTTCAAACTAGGACAATCTTTTTAACAGTGTACCTGATAAAAAATTGATCCCGATTGCTTTTGATGTACATAACCAACATGTAGCATTGTTATAGAGATTTTTTGTGATTTTGCAATAGCTCTATACCGAAATCCAATCAACGGATTTTCATCAATCATCAGATTCTGTTATACGTTGACATATGCTGTTACTTACTAGATTTTGGTTTAAACCACTTAAACGCTGGCACTCCTATACCTCATTTTTCTGGAAGTAGTAACATGCATAAGATAGAAAAATTTTAGGATTGCCACATCTGACTAGATTTTTTTGTTGTTGTTCACGATAGCAAAATACAAAAAGTAAGTTTATTTGTATTTTCTCTATCAAGAATCTAAATAAGAAGGTCATAATATTAGCTGCATACTTCCCTGAAATACGAATATCTTTCATAAGTAAAATTATAATTTTAAACCCATATTTGATGCATTTTTGTAACGTACAAAATATAGGATGATAGAAAATAATGGGTACGTGTTTTTATAATCCATTTAAGGGACTTTCATTTATATAAAGTTCTTTTCAGGATGTTTATGAAAAAAATTGTTTTTAAACTTCATTACGATTATTCTTTTACGATTATTAGTTTATTATTACAAATAGTTTAGTGTTATTAAAACTGTTAAGTAATAAATACTATATATTTTAGCAGTTCATAACGATGCCACTCACAGTGTGTAATATACAATTTAAAAGCCTATTATATAAAAGTTTTGACAAAACATATATCTATTCATTGAATATTATACTATTACAAGTACTTTGCATATTTTCTTATTAAGTATACTTACATTTTATCAAAAAAGTATTTTTTAGTATCTCTCTAGTTTATTTTCCAATCATTTTAAAGTCATTTTAGCAAAAAAAGGGAAATTAAAAATTTGGAAAAAAAACTATGTGAGCATTTTATGATAGAATGGAATTTTTACCTGAGAAGTTCGGTATTTCAGGAGACACAAAAAACGTAGACATTTCTACCTTGTGTGTTCTTGTTTGTGCACAATTTTAGCAAACACAGGAGTTAAAATACATTAATAAACATTTGGATAAAATTTAGTTTCATATAAGGAATGAAGTAACGTTTTAATTATTATCGGATCTATGTCATTTCCTACATAACTTTCGGACCAGGATTTTTTGTCAGGATTTGTTAAAAGGCGTATATTTTTACGACTTTTTATAATACTTCCGATTTTATTTTTAAATCAAATATATACATTTAAAAGAGAAAAAAATAAAATCTTCATAATTCTTATATTTCTGCATATTAGTTTCTGTTTTCATAGTAGTTTACATTCCGGAACTAATAAATCGTAAATCATTCCCTAGTAGCAAACCAATATTGGTCCAACGTTGTGCCAATATATTATTTATTGGAAATAATAAAAATAAAACGTCAATATTGTCCTATTTATTGGTCCTTACATTTAGCCCGTATTTAGCCTATATTTGCGGCCAATATTATGCTAATATTGGGTTTTTATTGGAAATATTGCCAATAAAATGCCAATATTGTAATAATGTAATTGGCATTACATTTGAAATATTTTCAATGAAATTCCAATATTTAACCAAAAATGGCTTTTTATTGGCAATATTTCCATCGAAACCCCAATACTGGCATAATATTGGCTGTAAATATTGGCTAAATAAGGGAAAAATGTAAACACCCCAATATTGGAGCAATATTTCATGCCAAAACTGCTCCAATGTGTCAATATTGCTCCAAGATGTAGCCAATATTGGTCCAATATTGTTTGGCTACTGGGGTTACATGCCACATTTATAATTCAAATGTATCTGACCTTCCACTATTATGTAGCATTTTAATTGCAGAGCACTTCCATGTTACACGTCTGTAGAATTCAAACTATTAGTTTCCTGAATAATAATGATAGAGTTTCTAAAATGACTGTTTGATGATAATACTTAACTGCGTTTCTATGACATTAGAGCATGAATATTAATAAGTGCAGAGCTAGACATATGGAATATAATAACATGTAAATGGAGTATAGCAATACAGTAAATAGTAGAAATGTTTTATGGTTAGGTAAAATATCTCTGTTTTCGTAGTAATCTTTTCATACAATATTGTTTTAAATGCAAATTTTCATCATTTACAACTATAATAATCTGTTTATTTTAATCATAAAGAATAATAAAGTGCGTTATTTGAGATATACAATGTTTGTTGTGAGGTAAGGTAACAATATTTAGATTCTAATGTTTCCAGAATGAAAAACGATACTCTTAAATTGATTTGTTAAAATAATATAGTTTTAATACATATACTATTTAATCTACTAATGTTTAATGTTTTAATTTTGTTTAAATGCTTTGTAAACTATAAAAAAAGTGGGACGATAATAATAATAAAATCTTCCTTGATTTTTAAAAACTCCATGCAGCCTAAAAAAAAAAAAAAAAAAAAAAAAAAAAAAAAAAAAAAAAAAAAAAAAAAAATAGATATTGTTATTTGAAGGATATGCTCTTCAGATCATGACTATTTAAAACAAAAGAATTTTCACAATAAAGATGTTAAACTATACAGAATATTCAAAATGCGAACATTATTATAACAAGTTGGAAATTGCACGTGAAGCGTAGCAAACGAGGTGCGTTCGTACGATAACGAAGTTTTAAAAATATTACTCTTATATCTCAATCTCATAAAATTGTAAATACTGAATTACAATTAAAACGCTCATCAAGCAATGTTCTCTCTATACCATTATGTAATGGAATACTTTTGTGTGGCCTTGTAAATCAATAACAAATGTTCTTTGCATCACAGATTATGTAAAATGTATATTATAATATGTACTTTATAGTTGCATATAAATTTTATTAAGTTCGAATGAGTGCAACACCATTAAAATGCATTTGAAACATTTTCCCCCATTGACCGTAATGTAACGGAATACTTTTGATTGTCCCTGTAATTGATCTATGCATCCGATTTTCATAAAATTTGAAATAACTCGACAAAATTATTTAATAACTATGTATTTTAAATTTCAAACGTATAAAATACATTTGAAACTTTTTCCCCATTGACTATAATGTAATTGAATACTTTTGATTGCCCCTGTAATTGATCTATGCACCCGATTATCAAAAAATTTGAAATAACTCGACAAAATTATGTAATAACTATGTATTTTAAATTTCAAACGATTAAAATGCATTTGAAACATTTTCCCCCATTGACCGTAATGTAACGGAATACTTTTGATTGTCCCTGTAATTGATCTATGCATCCGATTTTCATAAAATTTGAAGTAACTCGACAAAATTATGTAATAACTATGTATTTTAAATTTCAAACGTATAAAATACATTTGAAACTTTTTCCCTATTGACTATAAAGTAATTGAATACTTTTGATTGCCCCTGTAATTGATCTATGCACCCGATTATCAAAAAATTTGAAATAACTCGACAAAATTATGTAATAACTATGTATTTTAAATTTCAAACGATTAAAATGCATTTGAAACTTTTTTCCCCATTGACCGTAATGTAACGGAATACTTTTGATTGCCCCTGTAATTGATCTATGCATCCGATTTTCATAAAATTTGAAATGACTCGACAAAATTATGTAATAATTATGTATTTTAAATTTCAAACGATTCGGTTGGGTAGTTTTTGCGCTGTTATATGCGGACGGACAGACAGACAGACAGACGGACAGACAGACAGACAGACGGACAGACAGACAGACGGACAGACAGACAGACGGACGGACTGAGCGACAACAATAGGTGCTACGTATTTACATAATTACGAACGCACCTAAAAACCATGCACAAGTTAAGTATTTTAATATCGACCTATTAAAAAATCAAGAAAATTAAATAAAATGTTAAGTTAAATTTTTGATTTTTTTAAAAATCAAATGAATGCAACTAATGGAAAAAAATAACATCATTCTCGTAATTCTTATAATTCTACATACAAACGTTTAAAATTCAGGCAATTTTTAAAAATCCAATCTATATATTTATAGAAAAAACCTGAATCTTTCATAATTCTAATATTTCCACACATAAGTTTCTGTTTTCTATTAGTTTATATTCCGGAACTAATGAATCAAATACTATTATACGCCACATTTATAATTCAAATGTTTCTGATGTTTCAGTATTATTTCTATTTTAATTGCAGATCACATCACTGTTACGCTTCTATAGAATTGAAATTATCATATTTTCCTGCTAATAATGATAGAGTTTCTTTGATGATAATTCTTAAATGCATTTAAATGCTATCGGAGTACGGATATTAATATGTGCTGAGCTAGACATTGTGGAGCATAATAACATATAATGGGAGTAATAGTACAGTAAATAGCAGAAGTGCTTTATTTTTATGTATAATATCTGTGCTTTCATAATAATATTTCCAGACAATGTTTTTTCCAACACACACTGTCGTCATTTGTAATTTTAATAATTGATTTATCTAATCATAGAAAATATTTTTTTTTTCAATTTCAGAACTAGAATGATTGTTACATTCAAAGTATCGATAAAAATATTCAGAATCTAACATTTCCAAAATGAAAATAATAAAATTAATTTATTAAAACTTATTAAATAATATTAAATAATTATTTTATTAAACAAAATTAATTTATTCAAACTAAATAATCTTAATACAACATGCTACTTAAAATATTATGGTTTAATTTATTAATTTGGATTGCATGTTTTGTAAAATGCATGATATAAACTACAATGTTGTCAATAAAAAAATCTCCTCTATATAAGTATCTTTAGCTGTCTAACTGCTCAATCAATAGAAAGGAAATTTCAGACATTGTTTTTCAAGGTATATGTTCGATATACCATGATTTAAAACAACATAATTATTCGACTAAAATTCTTTTAAGCATTATTTTATTTCATTAATATATTAATCACATAAATATTATTTTCATTTATTAAAATTTACTTATATAATTTCCACCAGATGTTACATTATGGTAAATATTCAAAGCATGAACTTTATTCTAAAATCTATGAACATGATAAATATTTTAATAAGGACGATTTAAAATAAGGAGATTCATTAAATTTCTGAGAGACATTGCTAATTTTGCTGCACTTTTTAAAGAAGTACATTTTTAAGACTTTTTTTTTTTACGATACAATCATTTTTTTAAATTCAATACATACATTTAAAGGAAAAAAAACTAAAATATTCTTCATAATTATTATTCTTTCTCATATAATTTTCTGTTTTCATATTGGTTTATATTCCGGAAATAATGAATCATAATTTATTATATGCCACATTTATAATTCAAGAGTTTCTGACATTTAACTATTATGTTGCATCTTAATTGCAGACCACCTCACTTTTACACGTCTATAGATTTCAAACTATCATACTTTCCGGATAATAATGGTAGATATTCTATAACGACAGTTTGATGATAACACTTAAATGCGTTTAAATGCCATTGGGATATGAATATTAATAAGTGCAGACATACAAAGGACATTTTGGAGCATAATAATATACAATGGGAGTACAATAGTAGAGTAAATTGTCGCAGTGTTTTATGGCTAGGTAAAATATCTCTGTTTTTGTAATATTATTTTCATGCAGTGTTGTTTTCAATACAAATTATTGTCATTCGTAATTTTTATGATAGGTTTAATTAAATTACAGAAAACAATAACAATGTTTCATTTTGGGTATGATATATTTGTTGCTAGGTATGGTAACAACAAAAAATATTTTCATTCTTATATTTTCAGCGTGAAAAACTGTTCTATTAAAATAATCACTTAAAAATATACAACGTATTATATAATGTATTATATTATATATAATGCAATGTATTATATAATCTACTATTAATTAATTAATTAATTAATTTTCAATTTACATTTAATTAATTTGTAAAATATGTAACAAAACAAAAACATATGAGGTGATAATATATATATATATATATATATATATATATATATGTATGTATATATATCTGCTATGAGAACCGATTATGGCCTAACGACTCAACCAATAGAAAAATAATTTCAGATATTGTTATTTGAAGATATGTGATGGATATCATGATGATTTAAGATGACAGAGTTCTCTGATTAAAATTCTTTTAGGACTTTAGTTTATTTCATTAAGAGCTTAATTACATAAATATCATTTTGATATGAGCCATGCCACATTACATTATATGCCGCATTTATTCAAGATTTTCTGCTTTTCTACTATTTTGTCACTTTTCCATTATTAAAAATGCCTTTA
Organism: Maratus speculifer; assembly: GCA_964019185.1. Lineage (NCBI taxonomy): Eukaryota > Metazoa > Arthropoda > Arachnida > Araneae > Salticidae > Maratus > Maratus speculifer. The sequence goes on from OZ025295.1 coordinate 227,651,832, forward strand.
TATATTTTTTTCGATCGCATATAATTATAACAATTTTTATTAATTCAGACAGCGTGCCGAGTGATCTGCGAAAAACACAATTAAAAAGAGAGAACTCTCTTTAGTATAAAGAGGTAAACAAGGTGAATTTCTCTTTAACAAAGTACTAAAATTTAGCAGATTTCTTGCCTATGTATAGTAATGGAAAAGCAACAAAATAGTGGAAAAGCAGGAATATTGAATAAATGTGGCATATAATATAATATGGCATATTGAATAAACGTGGCTCAATAGTTCTGAGATACTAATTTATATGAAAAGCGAAATATGCATGGGAAAGTATAAGTCAAGTGAAATAAAGTCCCATTAAAGTCACATGGTGACTTTCTGTCACAAGACTTTGCCAAATGGTGACAGGGACCCTACTGTGATTTAACCACTGTGAAAAGTGGTGAAAAGTCACCATGTGACTTTAATGGGACATTATTTGGTAATTTATCATAATTCAACGTTCACAATGACTTTGAAATTGAGTCTCCAGATAAGAGGTCACACGAGAGTGTCAATGAAACGACGTTGTAACGTCGCTTGGTGACTCGCCACAAAGCAGCAGTCACAATGACGAGTCAGTGGAGTCACATATAGTAGTCATTTGAGACTCATAAAAAACACGTATGGAATTTTCTATTTTTTGTTTCGGCGTAGTGACTGTGACTCTTGTAACCATCTGAGACCTGAATGAGATGTTATATGGACTAGCTGTTATGCAGGGATAGTAATTATTCGAATTATATTACTTCCTTTTGAATATTCGCGAGAAAATTATTGCTTAAAAATCCCTTGAAAATTGGCATTTTGGGATCGTCCTTAAATTTTGCACACCAGTGTACAGTCAATTTTCTTTATAAATGAAATATGTACACGAAAAGAAGAGAAAAACTTCTTCATAATTATTATACATTTGTATATAAATTTCTGTTTTCATATTAATCAGTATTTTAGAACTAACAAAACATTAAATATTATATTTAAATGATCCCCATCAGATGTTACACTATAATTAATATTAAAAATATGAATTATATTATAAAAACTTTAAACAAAATAAATATTTTTGTACCGACTATTTTAAATATATTAAGAAAATTTATTAAACGGATGTGTTAAATTTCGTTTTTTTCATTATTTGAGAACAAACTTTATTTATAACACTTTTTATAATACAATAATTTTTTAAATATAAAATGTAGACCTAAATGGAAAAAAAAAATCTTCATAATTTTTATAGTTTCGTTTTTAAGATTCTATTTTCATATTAGTCTATATTCCGGAACTAATGAATCAAAAACTATTATATGCCAAATTTTTAATTCAAGGATTCTGATCTTCCACAATTATATTACATTGTAATTTTTGTCCCCTTCATTGTTACACGTCTATGGAATTCAAACTATCACATTTACCGGAAAATAATGGTACAGTTTCTATAAGGAAAATTTGATAACACTTAAGTGCGTTTAATTGACATTGGAGTATGAATATTATTTTGTGCAGAGCTAGACATTAAAATAACTAATAATAATAAACATAATAACTTACCGGGTGTCCCAAAATTGCCATCCAATTGAGGATGTATTCAAATAACAAATTGGTTATTTTATGACTCTTTTTAAATTCCAATTTTGCTCTCAAATGCATTCAATTGACAGTTTTTTGTTATTTATGAACTGTGTAATGAGCCGTATTGGTCAGTTTTTCGATAAAGGTTAAATATATATATATTTTTAAAGCTGTCATAGTGGGCACTATGCAAAAAAAATTCCCAAAGCGATTGCCGGGTGTCCCAAAAATGACTGATGGATTTTAAAATTCAATAACTTGCAAATGGTGACAGCAATTTAAAAAAAGTTTTGCAGGAGGGTTATGTATAATGTCAGGAGTTTTTTTTTACCGTAATTTTTTATTTTAGTTCGCATCTCAAACAATAGGTGGCGATGACATGACGACGATTGAAGGCCAGGTGATCAGTGCTGAGTGAAGCGTCGACCTGGCTTTCAATCGCCGTCAGCGCCACCTATTGTTTGAGATGCGATCTAAAATAAAAAATTTCGGTAAAAAAACTGACATTATACATAATAGCTGTCACCGTTTGCAAGTTATTGAATTTTAAAATCCACCAGTCATTTTTGAGACAACTGGTATAAGCAGCACAACGACGAGCATAATAACATATAAAGAGAGAATAATAGTACAGTAAATAGTAGAAGCATTTTATTGTTAGGTAAAATATCTCTGGTTTCTCAATAATATTTTCATAAAATGTTGTTTTCATGACAAATTTTCGTTAGTTATAATTTGAATAATTAGTTTCTTTTAATCACAGAAAATAATGAAGTGTATTACTTCAGATCTAGAATGTTTATCGTCAGGTAAGATACCAATAAAAAATATTTAGATTTTAATATTTTCAGAGTGAAAAACATTTCTGTTATACTAATCGCTTAATTAATACAATTTATTATATAATATACTATTATTTAAATAATTATTTACTTTGCATGCTTTGTAAAGTATATAAGAAAACAAAAACATACAAGGGGGGCATAAAAAACTTATCTGGTATAAAACCCCACGATGCCTAAAAGCTTAATCAATCAAAGGAAATTCTAGATATTGTTATTTAAATGTATGCACTTTATATGAGGATGATTTAAAATAATAAAATTGTCCGTCTAAAATTGTTTTAGGATTTTAGTATATTTCATTAAGAGATTAATCACATAAATATCATTTTGACATGATGTTATTTACTTAAATGATATCCATCAGATATTTAACTACAATGAATATTCAAAGTGTGATCTTTATTATAAAACTATGAACATGATATTTATTTTATAACGGCTGTTTTAAATAAATTATGAAAATTCCTTAAACTACTAAATCAAATTTCTCATTTTTCAGTATTTGTAAACTAATATTATTTGTAATACTTTTTATAATAGAATATATTTTCTTTCTAAATCAAATATGTACACTTATTGGGAAAACAATTCTTTATAATTCTTATAGTTTCGCATACATATTTCTCTTTTCATATTAGTGAGTATACGGGAACTAATGATCCACATTTATACAATATGCCACATTATATTATATGCCGCATTTATTCAAGATTTTCGGCTTTTCCCACTATTTTGTCGATTTCCCATTATTAAAAATCGCCTTTACATATTTTTTTTGATCGCGTATAATTATAACAATTTTTATTAATTCTGACAGCGTGCTGAGTGGTCTAGGAAAATCACAGTCAAAAAGAGAGCACTTTCATTAATTATAAAGAAATTAAACAAGATGACTTTCTCTTTGACAAAGTTCTGGTAATGCACATACATTTAACGTCTGAATTAAAGAAAACTGTTGGTGTTTCTTTTAAACCAACTTATAAAGTTAGGTCTTTCTTTAGTAAGCATAAATTTCAATACCATAAGTTTAAATTACCCGGTGTTGTCTATATCATCCCCTGTGGAGATTGTGATAGTGTATACATTGGTGAAACAGGCAGGTTTGTTGAAATTCGACTGCGAAAATATACGAGTGCTCTAAAAAACGGTAATTTAAATTCAAAACTTGCCCAACATTGCATTCAAACGAAACACATCCCGCAGTTTGCGAAGGCCACTATCTTAAAATTAGGTTCTAGCAGTTATCACGGCAGATTACTCATCGAAGGTTGGTTCACTTTTTTACGATCGCCAGTTCTGTATCAGGCTCGTGCTTTCCCGAATGAACATCATATTTTTCTAAAAAAATAATAACTGTAACTGCCAAGATTTGATCCAATGTTTGTTTTGCAATGAATTACTATTTGTTCTGACGAAGCCTTGCGTGTAGCTTGGCAAAACGTTTCATTCTTTTTAGTGCTTAATTTTTTTGTATATAAATTTTATTTATTTTTTAAAAAATTTATTCATGTCTGTCTTAATTTATATTTTTCAGTCTTTTGAAATACTGGTATTTAACAGCTCTTTTAGTTGTGTTTTTCCTGACATTTCGCCACTCTGTAGTATATATTTCGGATATAATGAATTATATGATATTATATCATATTATATGTAACATTTATAATTCTGGACTTTCTGATCGTCCACGATTACGTTGCATATTAATGGCAGGCTACCTCAAGGTTACACGTCTATAGATTTCAAACTGTTATATTTCCCGTATAATTATGATATAGTTTCTATAAGGATAGTTTGAAGATAATACTTAACTGCGTTTAAATACCATTGCAGTATGAATATTAGTAAGTACTGAACTAGATATTATGGAGCGTAATAACGTGTAATGGGAGTACAATTGTGAAGTAAATAGTAGAAGTGTTTAATGGTTAGGTAAAATATCTCTGTTTTTGTCACAATTATTTTCATAAAATGTTATTTAAAATACAAATTGTCATCATTTATAATTTTAATAATCGGTTTATTTTAATCATAGAAAACAATAAAATGTGTTATTCTAGATCTGGAATGTTTATTAATAAATATAGTAACAATACAGAAATTTTTAGTTTCTAATATTTCCAGCCTGAAAAACATTTATAATAAACTAATCTCTTATAACTTTAATACAATATATTATAAAATCTATTATCTTTTAAATTACAATATAATACATTATTTACATGCTTAGTGCAGTATGTAACAAAACAAAAATATACAAGGGGGTCATAAAAAAATCCTCTTATATAAGAACCCCTAGATGCGTAACAGCTCAATAAATCCAAAGGGAGTTTCATATATTCTTTTTTAAAATGTGTACTGGATTTCATGATGATTTAAAATTATAGAATTATCTGACTAAAATTCTTTTAGGCTTTTAGTTTGTTTCATTAAGATATTAATCACACAAATATCATTTTGACATGATATTATTTACTTAAATAATATCCATGAGATATTTAACTGCAATGAATAGTTAAAGTGTGATCTTTATTATAAAAACTATGAACATGATGTTTATTTTATAATGGCTGTTTTAAATAAATTATGAAAATTCCTTAAACTAATAAATTAAATTTCTCATTTTTCAGTATTTGAGAACAAATTTTGTTTGTAATACTTTTTATAATAGAGTATACTTTCCTTCTAAATCAAATATGTACACTTATTGGGAAAACAATTCTTTATAATTCTTATAGTTTCGCATACATATTTCTCTTTTCATATTAGTCAGTATACCGGAACTAATGATCCACATTTATGCAGTATGCTACTTTATATTATATGCGGCATTTATTCAAGATTTTCGGCTTTTCCTACTATTTTGTCGATTTTCCATTATTAAAAATCGCCTTTATATATATATATATATATATATTGATCACGTATAATTATAACAATTTTTATTAATTCCGACAGCGTGGCGAGTGGTCTAGGAAAATCGCAGTCAAAAAGAGAGCACTTTCTTTATTATAAAGAGGTTAAACAATGTGAATTTTTCTTTGACAAAGTTCTGGTAATACACATACATTTAACGTCTGAATTAAAGAAAACTGTTGGTGTTTCTTTTAAACCAACTAATAAAGTTAGTTCTTTCTTTAGTAAGCATAAATTTCAAAACGGTAAGTCTAAATTACCCGGTGTTGTCTATGTCATTCCCTGTGGAGATTGTGATAGTGTATACATTGGTAAATCAGGCCTGCGAGAACATATGAGTGCTCTAAAAAACGGTAATTTAAATTCAAAACTTTCCCAAGATTGCATTCAAACGAAACACATCCCGCAATTTGCGAAGGCTACTATCTTAAAATTAGGTTCTAACAGTTATCACGGCAGATTACGTATCGAAGGTTGGTTCACTTTTTTACGGTCGCCAGCTCTGAATGAGGCTCGTGCTGTCCCGAATGAACATTATCGTTTTTTTTTATAAAATAATATCTACAACTGTCTAGATTTGATCCAATGTTTGTTTTGCAATGAATTACTATTTGTTCTGACGAGGCCTGGAGTATAGCTTGGTAAAACGTTTACTTTTGTATTTAAAAAAGTTTTTTAGTGTTTAATTTTTTGTATATAAATTTTATGTAATTTTTAAAAATGTATTCAAGTCTGTCAATTCATATTATTCAGTCTTTTAAAATACTGGTATTTAACAGCTCTTTTAGCTGTGTTTTTTTCCTGACCCTTCTCCAGTCTATAGTATATATTTCGGATATAATGAATTATATGATAATATATCATATTATATTTCGCATTTATAATTCATTATTTTCTGATCGTCCACGATAACATTACATATTAATGGCAGGCGACTTCAAGGTTACACGTCAATAGATTTCAAACTGTCATATTTCCCGTATAATTATGATAGAGTTTCTATAAGGATAGTTTGAAGATAATACTTAACTGCGTTTAAATACACTTGCAGTATGAATATTAGTAAGTACTGAACTAGACATTATGGAGCGTAATAACGTGTAATGGAAGTACAATTGTACAGTAAATAGTAGAAGTGTTTTATTGTTTGGTAAAATATCTCTGTTTTTGTCACAATTATTTTCACAAAATGTTATTTAAAATACAAATTGCCATCATTTATAATTTAATCATAGAAAACAATAAAATGTGTCATTCTAGATCTGGAATGTTTATTACTAGGTGAGGTATCAATAGAAAAATATTTAGTTTCTAATATTTCCAACCTGAAAAACATCTAATAAACTAATATAACTAATAACTAATATATAATTTATAATAAACTAATCTCTTATAACTAATAAGAATGTATTTATTAAAATACAACACAATGCTCAGTGGTTCATAAAACAAGAATTTTAATATACATTTGTACAATTAAAATAAAATAAAACTATCAACGTTTCGCGCCGTCTTCTGTGGGCGTCTTCAGGAAAATATGATAACGGGAGGACTAAGTTTGCATCTTGATCGAGAGATAATATTTCTAATAAATTAAAATCTAAATGAATGAAAAGTTTAAAAATGTTGCCACTTACACGTGAGTAAAAATTAAAATATTGCAACGAAATAAAAATTTTAAGATTTTATGGTGTTATGCCATATTTTTGGTATATTGTAGGATAAATTATCATTACATGGTTTATTTTCTCGTGCAATGATTTCGATAGATTATCTTATTTTACCTTAAACTGGGTTATTGCACGGAACTATGATTTTGGCCTCATCAAAGTTAATATGGCAACCTTTGTTCGCCAAGTAGAAGCGAGAAGGAGCAGTATTCTCTTTATATTGTTTAATATCTGCGATGCTCTTTACTTCTAATTAAAAGTTGCCGCGTAGTCATGCCGATGTATACTGTTTTAACATTATTAGATAAAGTGATGGGGATTTCATAAATACCAGATTTTTGATCTATTGGAATTTTGTCGATCTTATCTGTAACGATGTCAATGAGATACGGAAGTGGAATGGCGACAAGTTTTATGTTATATTTTTCTGCGATCTTTTTTACTTTTTCAAATATGTAAGAGATATAATGAAATTTTCTGTAAACCATAAGCTTATCCTGTCGTTGGCCAGATGTGGGAGGAGTATTGTACTGTAGAACTATTTTATTTACAAATTTTGCAGGAAAACCATGGTCAAAAGCTATTTTCTGTATAAAATCAATTTCTTTATTTAATATGTTATCTGAACAAATCATAAAAGCTCTTTTAATAAATGACCTGAAAGCAGATATTTTGTATTTGAAGACTGAGCAACTGAGCAATGTGTTGTATTTTAATAAATACATTCTTATTAGTTAAATTTTTTGGCGCAACTGTCCTGTATATATTTATAATCTCTTATAATTTTAATGCAATATATTATAAAATCTATTATTATTTAAATTACAATATAATACATTATTTACATGGTTTGTACAGTATATAACAAAACAAAAATATACAAGGGTGTCATAAAAAGTTATTTTATATAAGAACCCCTAGAAACGTAACAACTCAATAAATCTAAAGGGAATTTCATATATTCTTATTTAAAATGTGTACTGGATTTTATGATAATTTAAAATTATAGAATTCTCCGACTAAAATTCTTTTAGACTTTTATTTTATTTCATTAATATATTAAACACATAAATATAATTTCTAAATCCTTTTAACCGTTTAAATAAATCCCATCAGGTATATACTATTATGAATATTCAAAGAATCACCTCTAATATAAGATTTATGAGCATGCACAATTTTTTTATGATAACTGTTTTAATTTAAGAAAATTCATTAAATTGCTAAGTTAAACTTTTGATTTTTCATTAAATGTAAAAAAATTGAATTTGTAATATCTTTTTTTTTTTTGATTCAGTCAATTTTCTAAATGAAATATGTACATGTAAAGCACTTAAAAACTTCTTCATAATTCATATACTTTCACATAAAAAATTCTGTTTTCATATTAATCAATATCCTTTTACTTACACATCATTAACTATTATAGTTAAATGATTCCCATTAGATGTTGTACGATAATGAATATTTAAAATACGAATTCTGTTATAAAATCTATGAATATCATAAATATTTTTATAACGACTGTTTTAAATATATTAAGAAAATTGATTAAACGGTTGTATTAAATTTCGCATTTTTCAATATTTGTGAACTTATTTTATTTATATCACTTTTTATAATACCGTTATTTTTTTAAATATAAAACATAGACTTAAAAGAAAAAAAATCTTCATGGTTCTTATAGTTCCGTTTGAAAGTTTCTATTTTCATATTAGTCTATATTCTAGAAATAATGAATCAAAAACTATTATATGTCACATTTATAATTCAAGAGTTTCTGATGTTCCAGAAATACATTACATTGTAATTGCAGACCACCTCATTGTTACACGTCTATAGAATTCAAACTATAATATTTACCGGGTAATAATGGTGCAGTTTGATAATACTTACCTGCGTCCATTGCAATATGATATTAATAACTGCAGTGCTACACATTATGGAGCATAATAACAAATAATGGGAATATAATAGCACAGTAAATAGTGTATGCGTTTTATGGTTAGGTAAAATGTCTTTGGTCTCGCAATAATATTTTAATAAAATGTTGTTTTCAGTACAAATTTTCTTCATTTTTGATGTTAATAACTGGTTTCCTTAAATCACAGAAAATAATAAAATATGTTATCTCAGATCTAGAATGTTTATCGCCAGGTAAGATATCCATAAGAAATATTTAGATTTTAATATTACCAGAAGGAAAAACATGGCTATTAAAATAATGTTTTAAAAATACATATAAACCTAATGCATAAAACATATTATATAATCTACATTTATTTATATAGCAAATTTTGTTTGCATGCTTTGTAAATTATATCTCATAGCATGCATGGTCACAGTGACATCACAATGACGTCCCTGTGAGTCACTGTGGTCACATCACATCTGTGACCAATATGCCACCACTCAGTGACGTCACAATGTGACTGAGATGTGACTTTCTTAAAAATCTTTAAAAAATTACAAAAATTCTTCAAAACATGTTATTTACTTTAAAAAACACTTTTGTCACATCGACGCTCTGTCTCAGTTTTGTCACGATTTTAATGTCAATGTAGTCCCAAATAACACGTTTTTCTAAATTTATCACACTGTGACTTCACAAAGTGGTCGCAATGTGACGTCACAAACGAGTTCTAAATCAGCCATAATGACTTAACATTTTAGTCACTGTGACTTCACATCGACAATCGATGGTCACAAAGTCACACTGTTACTTCACAACGACGTCGCAATGCCGTCACTGTGCCTTACGGTATATGACAAAACAAAAACATACAAGGGGGGTGATAAAAAACATTCCCTGATATAAGGGGGACTAGCGGCCTGACATATGAATCAATCGAAAGGAAATTTCAGGGATTGTTATTTAAAGATATGTGCTAGATATTATGATTTAAAATTACTGATCTCTCCGACTAAAATTCTTTTAGGAATGTAGATTGTTACATTAAGATATTAATTACATATATAACATTTTGATACGATATTATTTATTTAAATAATTGCCATCAGATGTTTTACTATAATGAATATTCAAATTTTGAAATCGATTTTGAAACGTATGAACATGATAAATATTTTTATAATGACTGTTTGAAATGTATTGATGTTGCATGATGGTGGGTTATATAATTAATGAGTTTATGCTCTTACACCTTTGTTGCTTTTCCACGATTAAAATTGCCTTTGTAATTTTATTCCTTCGATATATGACTATTTTTTTTTCATATTAGTACATTGTTACAAGAGATCAGGGAAAAATACAGTTAAACAAGAGGAATTTATCAATATTTTCTTACAGAAAATATTTCATATAATATAAAGGGTAATAAGAAAGGCTATTCGCACTAGGCAATTTTTTCTCTAACAATGTACTGGTATATAACAGTTCTTTAGCTCACAGGCTATCAAAGCCTGAGAGCTTAAGTGCCCGTCCGTTCTATATGTGCGTATGTGCGTAAAGCAATAACTCATGTTAAAAATATCCAATTCACTTTAAATTTTGAATATATGTATATTCTGATAAGGCGCTTCCCTAGTTTTTGGAGCTCATTCGATATGTAGAAGAGGGGGAAAGGGGGCTCATGCCCTTCTCTTTAATTTATATAAATGGGTTTTTCATGCAGAATTATCAGTTTTTGTTTATATTATAAAGCATATTCCTGATGAGTTTAAGGGTTTCAATGGTTAAGTATAAAACGGGGAAATTAAGTGTGATGTCCCCCTCTTACTTTGTTTTTCAAGGAAATTAACTTTTAAAAATATAAGACTGTAATGTACAATTAGTATGCGTAGCCTGTGAGCTCAATGCTATCAGTTTAACTGGGCAATATTCTTTTTATTTATTTAACTGTGTTTTTCCCTGGTCACTAGTCTTCCTTTAGTATATATTACGGAAGTAATGAATCACATAATAATATATGCCAAATTTATTATTCACGACCTTCTGTTCGACCAGTTTTATTTTGCATATTAATCGCAGAAAACCTCAAAATTACATGTCTATAGAATTGAAACTGTCTTTTTCACTTTACAATAATAATAGGATTTCCCCAAGGGCAGTTTAATTTCTATACTTAACACCGTTTAAAGGCACTTTGAATATGAATATTAATAAGAGCAAAGCTTGACATTATACAACATAGTAACATATAATGGATGCATAATGGTACAGTAAATTTTGGAAGTATTCTATGGTTGGTTGAAATATCCCTTTTTTCGTAATAATCTTTTCATAAAATGATGTTTTTGCTACGAACTTTCGTCATTTAGAATTTTAATCCCGGAAGATTCACGGCGAGCCTTATACACAAAGAGTGTATATGACTTTAACATTTTTCCCCACTCTTTTTCAAAAATAATCTTGGAATTATTTAATCCCAGATTTTGTAACACTTGACTAAATCGATTTGTCAGAAGTGGAGATTATTATTTGTATGTTTTATGACAGAGTAAAAACTAATCATCCCTATGCGACTTCTTCTGGGTTAATAAACGGTTTTAATTAATCACCGAAAATAATAAAGCTCCATTTCATACGCCAGTTTCCTGTCAGGCAAAGTATTACTGAAAACATTTAAATTCTAATATTTCCAGAATGAATTTGTTCACTGCAAAACTAATTTATTAAAACAATATTATCTTAACTCAATATACTATTTATTAATCTGTTATTTTTCAATGCATTGATCTAGTTTACATGCTTTGTTAAGTATATAAAAAACATTCAAAGTGATTAAAAAATACACTTCCCCGATATAATAACAATTAGAGGTCAAACTGAACAACCATTTGAAGGGAAATTTTAGATATTCGTTTCTGAAGGCATATGCTGAAGAAGGCCAATTAAAATATCAGATTTCTCTATGTAAAGATCTTTTAAGCATTTTGTTTACATCTCATTAAGACATTAATTACATAAATATCATTTTGGCCTTGTTTGATAAAATGCTATTTAATTTCTACTGGCTGTGTCACCTAGCAACCAAGATATATTTAATTATTTCAAAATGTAAAAAGTTTTCTGTGCAAACGATAATTTGTGATAAATACATTATCTGTTTATTTCTTCAGTTTTTACCTAAGCTGTGTGAAACAAAATTCTTTTTGTTCTTGAGTTTGATTAGAATGTTTTTTTATGAGTATATGTAAAAAAATGTTACGGTTTTTTATTGGAGTTGTGTTTTGTTAAATTATCTATGTTCGAAATAACTGAGAAGAATTTTCTCCTGAGAATAAACTGTTTAAAATGAGAGATGCGTATTTAATTTTGAGTTGAGTAAGAAATTAATAATAAACTTTCGAACAACATCGTGTCACAACAGTATTTCAAATACACCGAAATAAAATAAAAATAATTAATCCTAAAATATTCCCATTCTTATTATGAACACTGATTCTGGCTGGATGATGGTTATTTATTATTATAAAAAAAGGGTTAAATAACTCACCTTAATGTTAGATTTATGAGATCACATAGCATTTGACTAACCTTTTTCTGCAAAATGTTGATGTCGGCAAGGCCACTTTAAGCGATTCTTCTTCTTGTTTTCTTCTTGGCTTTGCGCGCTTTTTTCAGCTCTTGTGAGTCTCCCTTTTGCTGTTCCAGCACTTAACTTTTGTCCAATATAATCTGACAAAGCTACAGCGGACTTAGAAAAAGTTTTTCTAGAATCTCTAGCAGACTTTATTATTAGCATTTAAAAGTATTTATTAAATATTAAATATTAATTATTAATTTATTAAATGTTTATTAATATTTTGTCCTGACGTTTCGTTGTTGCATATTTTCTGTCCATTTTTGTCTTATTTCCGCCAGTCTGAGTCTCCGTAAACCATTTAATAGCAAATTCCGTTGCATCTCCTAAACATTTCACCAGCTGGTTTATCTTTATTTGAGATTTACTCTGTTCAGTGAAACCCTGAATTATGACTAATTTTCCAAAAAGCAGGTAATTTTTTTTGGTATTTTGGAATTAAATGATACAAAATTCGCTACTAGATTACACAAGGATGTTACTTTTGCCTGTAAATACCAAATAAAGACTGGCAAAACATTCGAAGTATTTTTTATAACATTTTCTTTGTTTAAGTCGCCAGATATCTCCAGTAGTTCACAATAAAATATACATGTTTTGTTTTACGTTTGTTACCTTTGTATATAGCATGTTACTTTTAAAAATATTTTTATGATTTATGTGTTTTGTAAGAGTGACTAATAGTTTTGACCAAGGCTGTATTATATTGAATTAATAGTATATTTTTAAAACAATTAATTAAATAATAGTATTTTTGACTCTGAAAATATTAGAGCCTAAATGATTTTTATTGCTACTTTGCTTTGCAAGAAACATTCCTGTACTAAAATTACATATACTCTTAAGGACCGGGCACATAGTACTACCTTTTTGTGGTCAGGCGTCGCTATTTTTGATCTTCGTGCCGGCGCTTTGATGTATAAATTTCTTTTTCAGTGAACTGAATCTGCACTTCAAGAGAGAAATCGAACTCGAAATCAGTTGACAGCTTTACGACTAAAGATGGAAGAGGTAAACTTCCCCTTCCTTTGTCAATTCGATAGGGTTCTTTTCCCAAAAATCATTTAAAGAGGGTCGAAAACTAGCATCTCTTTGTTTTCCTCCCGCAGATAGTAGGAAACTGCATCTTCAAAGATAGATTTATTGCTGTTTTAGTGTAGATAAAAGTAGTGCTGTTTGCACGCAACCTTATTTGCAATTATTCAATAAAAATCAGTTATCAGTATTATAATTAGCAACAATTCTAAATGAAAACAAGATTCTGTAAAACAATTATTCAGAAAACTAAGATGTTTTACCTAACCATAAAACATTTCTGCTATTCTAAGCCATATTTTTACTATAGGTTATTATGCCATATAATGTCGAGCTCTGCTTTTATGAAAATTCATAATCAAATGGCATTTAATCGCAGTTAATTGTTGTCATCAAACTCTCTTTGTAGAAGCTCTACCATTATTGTAATTGAAATATTATAGATTGAATTCTAAGGACATGTAACAGTCAGGCAGTCTGCGATTAAAATGTAACATCATTGTTGATGATCAGAAGCATCATTATGGTAAAAGAAAGTGATAATTATTTGTAGAATGAAAATATTTAGGAAGAAAATTTTAATATATTTTTTATTTATGTGTACAAATGTGGTTTAAAAAGAAAATTACGGCATTAAAAAAAGCTTCAAAATTAAATGTCCATAAATATTACTAAGATAATTTTATTACGAAATAAGAAATATTTTACCTATAAAATAATATTATTGTTATATGTTATTATGCTTTATAATGAATAACTCTGCACTTACTAAAATTCATACTCAGATGACATTTAAACGCAGTTTGTTTATGTCGTTAAACTAACTTTACAGAAATTACATTGGTCATTTTCACCATTCGCTAACAATTCAGAATTTTATTTTTATTTTTCAGACTTAATGATTTCTTTTAAAAATGGAGATAGGTGTTAAAGTAAATGTTTAACGTACATGAAAAAAATGGTTGTGCACTTTGTCCTACATATAATATGTAAATGCTATTTAAAGTTTGCTTTTAAGGCAGATTGTCAAGTCCGTTGACATATAAAATTACTGAAAATACTCAGCTTTAAATTTATTAAATTTCCTAAAATCAACTTATTTTGAAATTACTTATGTCCCTAAATTTCAAAACATGATACTTATCAATAATACTTAAATTAAAATGAGAGACATAGAAATAATACAAGAAATTTTTCTAATAATTACAGTACATATTCATGTAAATTATTAAATTTAGACGAAATTGCATAGTTGTTTCTTAGTTGAATAAAAAATAAAGGTAGAATGTTGAAAAAATAATAATCATTAAAAAACTGTGCGGTAAGAGACTTGATATTTGGTAACGGACTTGACACTATGTTTAAAATGGCCGACATTCTTTATCGCACACAATGTTGCCTCTGCGGTACTTTTTTATGCTTCGAATTTCTTGTTTGGCTTTTTTTTCAAATGCTCTTGTTTGTCTTATTATTATTGACATGTTAATTAAGATGAAAGCAAGGTAAATCTTATTATTAAAAAATAAA
This sequence comes from Maratus speculifer, assembly GCA_964019185.1. Lineage (NCBI taxonomy): Eukaryota > Metazoa > Arthropoda > Arachnida > Araneae > Salticidae > Maratus > Maratus speculifer. The sequence continues at coordinate 227,666,967 of OZ025295.1, forward strand.
TAAATAAGATGGTGCAATTCAAGAAAACTGAATTTTGAAAAAGTAGCCCACTGGTAAAATTGGTAACGCTTATTTCAAAATTAAATATTTACCTCTGCAATTTAAGAAATTTTCTTTCTTAATTTAAAACTCTCTTTTTAAAAACTTTTAGCATGTTCATAGCTTTTATAATAAAATTCATACTTTGACTATTCAATGTAGTATAACATCTTATGGAAATTATATAAATAAATAATTTTATTTAAAATGATATTTATGCTTTCAATATATTAATAACATGAAAAACACTATTTTAAAAGAATTTTAGTAGGGAAATACTGTTATTTTATTTAAATGATGATTACCAGCACATAATCTTCAAATAACAATACCTAGAATTTCTTTAGATATCTGTTAGGCCGTTAAAGATTCATATACCACACATTTTATTTTAATTATTTTTTAGATTTTTGTTATTTAATATATAGTTAGCAAATTATGTAAAGTAAATTTATTAATTAATAGTAGATTTAGTAGTATCATGTATTAGGATTATATTATTTTAAGAAATTAAATTAATAGTAATGATTTTCACTCTTTAAGCATTAGAAACTAAATATTTTTTTTAGTACTTTGCCTGAGAAGAAATATTCCAGATTTCAAATGACACACTTTATTATTTTCTGTGATTCGTGAAAACTAGTTATTAAAATTAAAAATGACAAAAATCTGTCTTGGACTCAACATTTTTAGAAAATATTACTACGAAAACAGATACATTTTATCTAACCATAAAGCACTTATACTATTTACTGTACCATTATACTTCCATTGTATGTTATTATGTTCCATAATGTCTAGTTGTGCACTTATTAATATTCATGCTCCATTGTCATTTAAACGCAGTTAAATATTATCATCAAACTGTCCTTGTAGAAACTCTACCATTATTATTCAGGAAATGTGATAATTTGAATTCTACAGGAGTGTAATTTTGAGGAGATCTGCAATTAAAATGTAACAAAATAATGGAAGAAACTCCTGATTTGTAAATAATGCCTATAATATCTAAAGATTATGAGATCCGGTGTATATACTTTTTTTTAAGTTATAATTACACGTCAAATGAAAATAATTATGATGGCAATTTTAATATTTTTTATTTATGTGTACAAATTTCATTTAAGAAGGAAATTAACTGCATTAGAAAAAAATCTCAACACAAAAATATTCAACAATTTTACCACTGCTTTAAACAACATTTTTTTCACTAGAATTTTTATTTAGAACTCTTTTAACTTATATGTTCTACTTATTTCTGTGCGGTTTATTTTAAACTTATTTAATATAAAATTCCTGATAGGAACTAACATTTAATCATTTTTGGAGTCAAATTCTCCTACTGAATGTTCTAATATTAAAAATATGCTCTTAATAAAACGTATAACAAATTCAAATATTTAACTTTTCAATTTAATAATTTTTCTTAATTTGTTTCAAATCATCGTAAACAAAATATTTTTCATGTTCATATTTTTTATAATTAAGCTCATACTTTGAATATTCAATATAGTGTAACATCTGATGGGTGTCTTTTAAATAAATAATATTAGGCCTGAATACTTCAATTGTTCGAAAGTTTATTATTAATTTCTTACTCAACTCAAAATTAAATACGCATCTCTCATTTTAAACAGTTTATTCTCATGAGAAAATTCTTCTCAGTTCTTTCGAACATAGATAATTTAACAAAGCACAACTCCAATAAAAAACCGTAACATTTTTTCACATATACTCATAAAAAAACATTCTAATCAAACTCAAAAACAAAAAGAATATTGTTTCACACAGCTTAAGTAAAAACTGGAGAAATAAACAGTTAATGTATTTATCACAAATTATCGTTTGCACAGAAAACTTTTTACATTTTAAAATAATTAAATATATCTTGGTTGCTAGGTGACACAGCGAGTAGAAATTAAATAGCATTTTATCAAACATACTGCCCCTCTTGAAACCTCTGAGGGGGGTTTCAAACTAATACACTGGAATTACAACCATTGTAAAAAATATAAATAACAATACAATTAAATACAATATAAATGAGTCACAGTTAAGTTAAATTTAAGCAAATATTTAAACAATTTTACATAATACATAATAAATAAAGAAATTTTACAATAATGTACACCTTCTTATAAAAACTGAATTACTTTTCAAGAGGTAATACAGCAATTTTGGATACTGCTCTTTTATATATTCCATTTGGGGTTTTTATATTTATAACTCTTACTCTATTATCATTACCAAAAAATACCTCTACAATTCTCCCTAATAACCATTTAGACACTGGAAGATCATCTTCCTTTATTATAACCATATCTCCTATTTTGAGGTTGTTTTTTGATATCATCCACTTATGCCTCTGCTGCAATGTACTTAAATAACTATTTTTCCACTTTTTCGAGATGGTCTGAACCATTTTAGTGGTCTTTTGCCATAAGTTAAGTCTATTATCTTCAATATTACTCAGGTCAGATTCAGCAATGGCATTAAGTGGGCGACCAATAAGAAAATGTCCCGGGGTCAAGACCTCCAAGTCATCAATATCTGTACTCAAGGGAGTAAGCGGACGCTAATTTAAGATACCTTCAATTTGGACAATTATAGTTAACATTTCTTCATAAGTTAATTTAGAGTTGCCCACAACACGTTTAAAGTGATACTTGAAGGACTTGACTCCCGATTCCCATAAACCTCCAAAATTTGGAGCTCTAGGGGAAATAAATTCCCAAGCAATACCTTCAGATATCAAGTAATTAGTAAGGTTCTGGTCTGGTTTGTTTACCAATTCATGCAACCTTTTAAGCTCTACATTAGTCTTCACAAAATTGCCTGCATTATCACTGAAAATTTTTCGAGGTTTGCCTCGTCTCGCAAAAAACCTCTTTAATGTGACAATAAAAGCCTCAGACGTTAAATCATTAACTAATTCCAAATGCACTGCCTTTGTTACCATACAAATAAAAATACAAACATAAACTTTGTGATAAATACCTTTACGTTGGCCTCTATATCTAATCAAAAATGGACCACAGAAATCAGTTCCTGTGTAATTAAAAACAAAGTCTACATTTATTTTTCTTTCGGGAGCTCGCCCATAATTTGCTCTAACAATTTAGGTTTGGCCCTAAAGCATGTAATACATTTATGTACAATTTTTCTGCAAATAGCCCTACCGTTTAAAGGCCAAAATTCTCTTCGAACACAATAAAGCAAATTTTGTGGTCCTATATGTAGATATTTTTTGTGATAAAACTCAATAATTAATTCTGTTATTTTGTGTTTAGAGGGCAGTACAATTGGGTGTTTTTGGGCATAATTTACCGTGCTATTTTGGAGACGACCTCCAACTCTGATTAAATTATTTTTATCCAAGAAAGGATTTAATGAAAGTAATCTACTATTTTTTGCTAACTCCTTACCCTTAGATAACAATGTGAATTCAGAACTGAACTCTTTTTCTTGAACAGACTTTATGATAAACTGCTCAGCTTTCTTCAATTCAGCAGATGTTAACTTACCTGAATACCTTTCTTTTGGCTTCTTGACATTCTGAATGAACCTGAAAACATAGCTAAGAATTCTTATTAATTTAGCATAACTATTACTCAATTGCAAAAAATAATTAATAAAAGATGAACAGTCTGATATTAAAAGTGTAGTCTTTGAAGCTGTATGTTTAAGTTCACTTATGTATAGATCATTATCATTTTGCTCAAGTTCAACAATATTTAGGGAATGTTCAGTTTGTTGTGTTAGGAATAGTGGACCCTTCCACCATAAGCTACTCTGGAGAAGTTTGTCTGGATCTACACCTCGTGACTCAAGATCAGCAGGATTGTCAGAAGAAGCCACATGTCCCCAATGACTGATATCAGAAAGATTCTGAATCGTAGCCACACGTGATGCCACAAAGGTTTTTAAGTCACACGGCTGTTTTCGAATCCAACATATTACAATAGTACTATCTGAATAATAGTAGACAGCTTCTTTAGGAATTTTTAAGGTTTTGGCAGCCTTATTCATCAATTTGGCTAATAAAACTGCACCACAGAGATCCAAGCGAGGAATAGTAATTGTTTTCATTGGTGCAACTCGACTTTTACTGCAAAGCAACTGAGAAATTTGCTCTCCTGAAGAATTTGTAGACACAACATACAATGCAACACCGTAGGCTTTCTCCGAAGCATCTGAAAAGCCACAAATTTTAATTTGCACTGGATTATTTATAAAAATGTATCTAACAGCACCTATATTGTTGATGGCTCTTAATGATTCTAGGAACTGCAACCAATCATCAAGCTCAGCTGTAGGGAGATTTTCATCCCAACCAATTTGCAGTCTCCACAGTCTTTGTCGAAAAATTTTTGCTTTCGTCACATCTGGACCTATTAGACCCAAGGGGTCGAAAATGCGAGCAATATTTGAAAGCATACTTCTCTTAGTTACCTTGGTTTGCTCACTGAATGATACACTAAAAGTAAAAGTATCATCATTAGCATTCCAACAAAGTCCTAGTGCCTTAGTTTCACTCATATTTTCAAAAGTGTAATTCTCATTTCTAAAGGCTCCCTCCATTAATTCTGGATGGTTACTAAACCATTTATGTAAATTCATGCCGCACGTATTTAATAGTTGAATAAGCTCAATTTGCAATCTCTTAGCCGATTTTAGGTCAGCTGCTCCAGTCAGGACATCGTCCATATAAAAGTCTGATTGTACCACACCAGAAGCATACGGAAATTGAGATTCACCATCTATACCAAGCTGTTTAAGGCAGCGCATGGCTAAATAAGGGGCACTAGTTGTGGCATATGTGACTGTACATAGTCTGTAATATTTCATCTCTCCATTTACAGTATCTTTCCAAACTATGCGCTGTAAATCACGTTGACTTTTAACGATAACTATCATGCGATACATCATTTTTACATCTGCTGTAAATGCATAGCGGTGTGTACGAAATCTAAGTATTATGCTAAACAAATCATCTTGAATGACACCTCCATTCAGCTGTATGGAATTTAGGGATTCTCCTGATGAAGTTGCATGTGAACCATTAAAGACAACTCTCAATTTTGTAGAAATTTTATCTGGGCGATAAACAGCATGATGAGGTAGATAATTCGCATGTATTGACTCATCTGTTTTCTCTACTTCCTCTAATGGCCTAACTCTCTATACTCCGCCATAAATGCGCAATATAACTCTAAAAGATTTGGATATTTGACTAGCCTATTCCAAAGAGAATTTTATCAATTTTCCGCAAATTCATTTGATTCTCTCAAAGAACTAAGATCTTTTTTCAACGGCATTTGTACTATGAATTTGCCCGATATATCTCTCTGATGTGTGTTTATAAAGTGGGTGTCGCATGCTAATTCTTCTGTATTTCTCAATGGTGTACTTTCTTCTACTCTTTCAATTTCCCAAAATTTTTTCATTTCAAAATTTAAATCTGTTTCAGTAATTAACCCACAATGTATTTGTTCCTTATCGTTATATCCTAACACTCCCACTTACTATGCAACCGAACACCGTATTTTGCAGTATTAATTTAGAATTTGGTAGCTTCATACGACCCACCTTTATCGATTCTAGAAATACTTCAGCTCCTAGCAAAAGATCTATTTTCCCTGGTCTATTAAATTCAGGATCAGCAAGAATATTAGACTCTGGAATTCCTAACTCTGAATTATTAATATATTTCGATGGCATAGTTTGCGAAATCTTTGGTATGATAAGAAAATCTAACTCCCGACTATAATCTGCCGAATTATTACTGATCAAGGCAGTAGTTTTATTTTTTACCGCTACAGAGGATCCACTTAAACACGATACCGAAATATTACTTTTTTCTTTTCGAATTCCTAATCTTTCAACTAACTGCAATGCTAAAAAATTGCTCATTGAACCATTGTCCAATAAAGCACGCACCGGAACTTTATTTCCGAATTTATCTCTCATATAAACAATAGCAGTGGAAAGAAGAACTGTTTTAACATTATTCGATCTCACATTTGAAGTACCAGTGAAATTTTGAATTTGGTTATTTAACTCAAATGGTATGGCGTCAGCATTTAATGTTGGTTTACTTTCATTCGTTGACAATGCATTTGGCACTTCTTTATCACTATAATTTTTTGTGTTTCCCACCGCATTGGAATTTCTCTCACGCCTATTAAAACAAAGAAGTATATTGTGGCGTTTTTGGCATTTTGAACACGAGAATGTTGAGTTACATTGTTTGACGCAGTGGAATTCTGAAAGACAGTTAAAGCACATATTGTTTTTTTAACAAATTCTACTCTTTCCTGTAGATTAAATTTTTGAAATTTGCGACATTTAAAAACATTGTGATTTTCCTGGTTACATACAACACATTTGCGCATATTTTTCTCATTTAAACTCGCAACCATGGATGCTACCTTTGAAAAGCTATGCTTTGTTTGGCTTTCGCTTTGAAAATTTCGCTTTGTATTTACTTGTTTGGACGCACTTAGTGTACGAGCGTGGTCTCTCAAGAATTCTAGAAATTCAGTTAAACTCGGTAAATTATCCCGCTTAAGATGTCTTTCCCACCATATTTTTGTATTTACATCTAATTTTTGAGCCAAAATATAAGCAAACATAGTAGAAGAAAACCCCTCAACCTTTTGTTCTAAAATCTCTAACGATCTAATGCATTCATTTGTTATATCTATTAGATTTAATAATGCTGCTGGGGACACATTCTAAATAACAGGAATATTTAAAAAACGTTTTAACCCGACAGCGCGCGCGCAGGGTCTAAAAGGCCCGCAGGTTCGAAACATTACCAATCCTATCACCCCTTTTCGACTGAAATAGGCGCGGTCCGGTGTAGCTGTATTGAAGGTCACCCTCTTTCGAAGGAAAAACATTCCTTCAGTCTAGTGGATTCTACTGTACGAGAAATTCAATCGACGGGCCTTTAAGACCCTGCGCGCGTCGTGGTGTAATTTTTATGGAGTGCAAATTTTAAAAATATCAGCGTCAAAATGCTTCCTCAATTGAATTATGCCGATGAAATGAAACGTTTAGAAACTTTATTATCTGAAGTATCTACTGGGGAATCGCCATTAATTGAGAAAAGTGAAGAGTTAAGCGATTATGAAGATTTCAGTCCCCATGAAACTTCTTCTGAAGAAGATTTAGAATCAGAAGATATCGAATCAGAAGATTTACCCGATAATTCGGACGAAGAGTACCTTTTAGGGAAAGATAAATGTACAATGTGGTATAAAAAGAAATATCGTCAGAATGTTGGAACTCCCGCTAGTAATATTATACTTACCGGGAAATAAAGGGGAAGCTAAAAGTGTCAACTCCAGTTGATTCGTTACTAATGCTAATCGATGAAAATATGTTGTCAAATATAGTAAAACATACAAATATTTATATCGAAAACATAGCTGAAAAGTTTCAGAAAGATCGCGATGCTAAAAGAACTACAGTAATTGAAGTAAAAGCACTTATAGGTTTACTATATTTACTTACTAGCGAACATACTATTCCAACATGTACTTCATATTATTAAAATGTAAGTATTCCTTATATTTTGCTTTGATTGAATACATTAAATCTTAAATATATTTTAGAAAGTCAATTTCTTGTTTTTACAGAAATGTCAGTGCTTTAACTCACGAAAAAATATTCTCGGGTCTTTTCGACCCTGCGCGCGTCCTCCTGTTACTAAAATAAGCGCGCGTCCTGCCGGGTTAAATGCGCGTAAACTTGTTCTCTCGAATTTGAAAACCGTTCTTCCAAAAGCGACCATGCAACTTCATAATTAGAATCCACGATTGAAATAGATTGAATTATACGAAAGGCATCTCCTCTCAATGAAGACTTCAAATATTATAATTTCATTGCCCCTGACAAATTTGAATTTTCATGTACAGTAGCCTTAAATATATCCTTAAAGGAAAGCCACTCATGCAAATTACACGTAAATACAGGAAGAGTTAACTTTGGCAATTTAATGTTATTATCAGCCTTTGTGGCGTTTTCTAAATTAACTGTTTGCAATTTCATTTTTGATAACTTTTTTGTAAGTTCAAATTCCATTATTTCTAAAATTTCATTAATTTCTTCGTTTTCCTTAATAAAATCCTCAATTTCATCTTCTTTACTTATCTTATAAATAGACTCAAATAACTCAGAAAAGTTTTTCTCTAATTTATTCCGTTTCTCCTTTATGAGAATTAATTCATTTAATTCTAGCTCAGAATTCGATAATTTTTCTTTTAATTTTGTCAAGTTTGTTTTGAAAATTTTCTTTTTTTGCTTTTAACTCTTTCATACTCATTTTTAATGAATAAAAATTAAATGGGTGCACTTACCCCTCTTGACTCTTTAAAAGATGATTTCTAGATACGAAGAAATAGGAAAACACAACAAAATATTCACCATTTATCCTTCAGTCATTGACGTAGAACAACAACTCGCTGATTTTTCTCCGTAGAGACGGACCAGATGTATCAACGATCAATATCATCCACATTACGTGAACCTCCTGTAACACACGGAGGGGAAGCATTATGATCTTGGGCTGCAAGGCTGTTCATAGTGTTAGAAAAGTATTTGTTTTCGAAGGTTGGATGAACAGCGAGAAAATGTGGCAGTATAAATGTGCTGAAAACTGTACTGATGACGTTATTAACGCACATATTTTGCGACATCAGTTTACGCGGCATCAAGATCAACAAGATCCTTGTCATAAATAGGCCATTAAGAAGCACCGGTTTAAAGAAAATAACATTTTGTTGCCGAACTGGTCAGCGCAGTCCTGTATTTGAATACCATTGAGCATCTTAGGAGCATATAATAACCTAAATTCAGAGAACATGCCATAACACCTAAAACAAATTTGAAAAGCGATGTGTATAAATAAAGTGCCAAAATGTACAAGCTATGCACGCAGCATGCCCCAAAGGTTTGCTGTACTTATCAAAGGCAAGTATGGCATAAACTAAATATTGATTTTTTTTAATTTTAATATAACAAATTACAAAACAATAAGGCTTTTATTTTTTACCTAAAATACCAAAAATATATTCAAAGTAAGGGTGCCTGATACTTTTGGTCATCTTCTCTACTATTGTTCAATTAATATCTTCAATTTACTTGTTTTGTTTTTTTAGTCTTTAACTATATATATATATATATTATATACAGGGTGTTTCGCTACCAGACCGAAAAAATTTGAGGGATGATAGTAGGCATAAAGACATACATTATTAAATAGGAAACCATGGGGCCCAAACGTCTTTTGTAGGAGCTAGGGGCCATTAAAGTTTAAGGTCCAAAATTTCACACGGTGTTAAAAAACGGAAAAAAGGGTCGATGCGTTTGCGGTTTTCACTAAAATCATTCTTTATATCACGATTTTTTTAGAAAAAAAATTTTAAGGTTACGTTCAAAAATTGTCGATAGAGGGCGCTTCAGACTTTAGAGTAACGAACAACTACTTTTTACCGTTATTTTGTGCATGGGGTTGAAATTATTCTAAAGTTTAGACTTTAACTTAAATTTTAAGAGAAAAATTGGAAACATTGTGATTGTGTAACTAGCAAAAATTGAACTGTGAACACAAGGGAGATTTTAAATTTTCATAATTATTGAACAAACAAATCGATTTTGTTGCGGTTTGCGTGTAATCCCTTGGTAATTATTTTATTCAAAATGATGAACAGCATTGGTATCCTCATTTTTTGATAGAGGAACGCTTCCGACACATCTCTGACATTTCAATGGCATTATTCCTGGGTGTTTTAATAGCAGACCAACATACTTCCAGGAAGTGTTAGGGATACAAAGACGACTTGGGATCACATAGGAATGTAACGTTGGAAATGCCTTTTTTGCAAGTTACGGTTAAAGGAAGCAAAGGAAAAAGCAACAGAAACAGCAGAGAAAGAACGACACGTTAATGTAACAGAAAACAGTTTTTAAAGGTTTTACTAGAAAAGGTGTACAAAATTACGACCAGAAGTAGTTTGGCAAGTTTGACAGCGACGGTAGATGGCGTTGCGGTTTCCTTGCGGTAGATGGCGCTGCAGTTTCCTTGTGGTAGTTGGCGCTAAACGGTAATGCTCCTGAGCAACGGTCATTTTGAAGTGTTCATTCGCGAACATTTAACCAATGACGTTAGCCGACACTTCAAAGTAACAGATGGACAGTGGTGGATAGGTCGTGGTGGCCCGGTTCATTGGCCTGCCAGATCGCCAGACCTATCATGCATCGACTTCTTCTACTGAGTCAAATGAAAAATTGGGAGTATGTGACTCCCGTCCCATCAGTTGAAGACCTCGCAGCTGGTATTTTTGTAGCTGCCAGGAAGCTATCAGTGATGCCAGGAATCTTTCAAAGCGTGAAGAATCTTTCAAAGCATGATGCCACGCGATGCCGCTTTCAAACATGCCGGACTACTTCGGGTCGTAATTTCAAAGACCTTTTGTAGTAAAACATTTAAATAAACTGTTTTCTGTCACATTAACCTGTTGCTTTTTCTCTGCTGTTTCTGTTGCTTTTTCCTTTGCTTCCTTTAACCGTAACTTGCAAAAAAGGCATTTCCAACGTTACATTCCTATGTGATTCCGAGTCTTCTTTGTATCCCTAACACTTCCTGGAAGTATGTTGGTCTGGTAGTAAAACACCCACGAGCAATGCCATTGAAATGTCAGAGATGTGTCGGAAGCGCTCTCTATCAAAAAATGAGGATACCAAAGCTGTACGTCATTTTGAATAAAATAATTACCAAGGGATTGACTTACACGCAAACCGCAACAAAATCGATTTGTTTGTCCAATATTTATGAACGTTTAAAATCCCCCCTCTGTTCACAGTCCAATTTTCGCTTGTTACCCTATCGCAATGTTTCCGATTTGTGGCTTAAAATTTAAGCTAAAGTCTAAACTTTATAATAATTTCAACCCCATGCACAAAATAACGGTAAAAAGTAGTTGTTCATTACTCTAAAGTCTAAAGCGCCCTCTATCGACGATTTTTTAACGAAACGTTTACAAATTTTTTCTAAAAAAGTCGTGATATAAAGAATGATTTTAGCGGAAACCGAAACGAATCGACCCTTTCTCCCGTTTTTTATCATAGTTAAACTTTAATGGCCCCTAGCTCCTACAGAAGAAGTTTGCGCCCCATGGTTTACCATTTAATAATGTTTGTTTTCATGTCTACTATCATCCCTCAAAGTTTGTCGGACTGGTAGCAAAAGACCCTGTATATATATAAATATATGTGTGTGTGTGTGTGTGTACAGGTCGACGCTTCAATCAGCACTGAACACCTGGACTTCAATTGCCGTCAGCGTCACCTATTGTTTGAGATGCGAACTAAAATAAAAAATTACGGTAATAAAACTCCTGACATTATACATAACCCTCCTACAAAAAAATTTTAAGTAGCTGTCTTCATTTACAAGTTATTAAATTTTAAAATTCATCAGTCATTTTTGGGACACCCGGTATGTGATTGCACTGTTTGTAAGTATACAAAAATTATAATATTTCCATAATCAGGCTTAGAAATAGAAGGATATCAACTATCAAATGTTTTTTATTGCAAAGGAAGGTAATATTTAATATTTCCATCCTGCTAACGAACATGAAAAATATATGAAATAAATGTAATTTCCTAAAAATCATTAAAAATTATTTGAAATAAATTTGCCAAAATAATATTTAGATAATAGTTTTCTTTACATTAAATAGAAAATCTTAAAAAGCATATTTGCAGCGTTTTTCAGCTAAGTCAGAACTATTTTTCTAATCCAGACGTTTAGAGGACGTTATTTACTACCTCGATGTGACGTCTTGAGGAAATTGTAACGATTTATTACGAGAACTTTAAAATTTCCTTACAAGCATTGTGTTTTTACAGCATGAGATACATTGAGGTTCATGCACTGTAATAGCTGTAATGAACATGATGAAAAAAATTCAAGAATCTGGTTATAGTCCAAGTGCCGACAGCACAAAAACCTATGTCATCGAGCACGAGAAATAAAACATTTTATTTTAATGAAGAATAGAATTAAGGTAATCTAATGATCCATATCTGAGAGAAGTGAAGTTGTGCGTAAGCCAAAAATTAATACCACTAGTGGTTCACTTGTAGGTTCATCATTGTGCTTGTCCAAAAAATAAACGTATGAAAACAGTTAAAACTGGAATCAAGAAAACACAATGTTAAGCCTACGAGTGAACCACTTGTGGCATTCATTTTCGGTTAATGCACCATTTTGCTTCTGGCAGACATGGATTATTAGATTCCCCAATTACAGCTCTTCCAGAAATTAAATGATTTTCTTCTGGTCGATGGCATAGGATTTTGTGCTGTGGACTCTTAGACTAATACACATGCAATCAACCTCATCCTAGTCGACCTTCCACTCCTTTCGTTACAGAATTTGCAGGGCTACGTTAGACGATTAGAGATGTTCCTCTTGAAAGTGTACGCAGTAGATTACGCCTTCTGCATTTGCTGATATCTAAGAGACGTAAGATTATGCGCTGTATTATTTACACTTTATATATTGATTCCAGCGTGACCAGATGTTGCAAGCGGGTGATAAGAAGTAACTGTTAGATTTTTTGAATGATTTCCTGATCTGGTATAAAGAAGCTTATTGGCCGTCTTTATGCATTCTGCGAGGTGAAAAGGCGCTTTTCTCACTGACTGGTAACGTTTATTCGACAAACTGTGAGCACGGGACAGACAAAAAACCTCTTTAAGTGGTTGCACATCTGGTATATTATGAAAAACGAATGTGTGATGTGGTATAACAAGAATCTTTATCTTCTGCAGTTATTTTTTAACAGGATATTACCACATGTTTATAGCCTCGTACATTAACTAGTGCTCTCTATGTAGAAATACTGAGTAATTACGCATTTTCCAATTTAGAACAGCGAAATGCTGTATGAGACGTCGTTTGTATGCAATATATCGTGCCATTCGCCTATATTTGGAATATTCTGTTAAACGTTTCTCAACACAATTGTTTGGTGACAGAATTATCTCTCGCCATTCTATATTTCCCAGACTCTTAAAGTCTCCCGATCACATTCCAATGGATTTCTGCTTCTGGGGATATCTGAAATCGAAAATGTAATTATTTAATCCACATAGTGCAAGTGATTAGAAAAATATCATGAAATCGCAACTGCAACATATTTTGTTATCATTATACGTGCTTCAGTGCTATACACCAAAAGCCACATGGAATATGTCATCATATACAAAATATGTGGCCTGAGAATTTGTAAAACACAAGGAAATGCTTTACTTATTGGTTCTTTTCTTTTTTCTTCTTTATATGTTATTAACTTAAGATACGTATGAAGTAAAGATGAAAGAAATCTTTAAAAAATCTTTTGTAGCATAAATAAAAGTAAAATTGTAAAAAAATGATTTTTCTTCGATAATTTTTTTTCAAAGTATGGTCAAACTATTCTATATATTTCTTTTGTTTCTGTTTTATTATCCATATTTGTTATTTAAAAATAAATATTCCCCCTTAAAATACTTTTGGTGTAAACATTTGTATCATCGTAAATAAAGTAAATCACACGATTCTAAAAAAAATGGTGATTCGATTTATTTTACCTGTAATTTATTTCAAAGGGTAAAAAAATAAAAATATCAACTCTATTTAATATCCAATTCCTTACAAAAATGTGTTACAATGAAAAAACTGCATATAATATTCCTAAAATTTAAAATTAAGCTATTAATTTTACGTTTATAACCTTTACTATAAAAGTGCAAAAAGAATATATGTTATCAACATTGCTAACTTTAATTTAATAGAATTTATATTCTACAGAAATATGATTTTCAAATATTAGAATAACTTTTCAACTGTACATTTTGTATCATTTTAAGTTATGACCTGGTTTTTATGAAATACTAAAATTTGTAATTAAGGAGTTGAAACTAAAGAAAATTTATTTGAACGTTTTCCACATTATTTCTCCGAACTCATTTAAATAATAAATAGAATCAATTCATAAAAATGTAATGAAAAATTTATCTATATTATATAAAAGAATAGTATGAGCGTATTTAATTGTATAATTAAATGTTAAGCTTCATACTTTTATGCATACAGTTATTGTGAATTAAAAAAATTAAAAGTTTTTAATATAAATAGTTAGTAACAGATTGATTTTAAATGATGCAAGTATGAGATAGAATATAAATTATTATTTTTAAATGTTAAATAAATTATTTTAATGACATGTAAATTTACACCTATCATATATTATATATTTTTTAAGAACTCAAAGAAGCCTAATATTTCGTAACATTTAAATCTAATTTTAAAGAATGTATATACTTTGTAACACAATGAAGTTTTTATCTAGAATATTATTTAAAATAGGAAATAATTTTTTTTCTTTGTAGAAAGGAATAACTACTACTGATTAAAAGTTTTATACAATGTTTTAATTTTATCCAGATTCTAGAACATTATCAAGAACAGTAATAAAATACGTTATTATGTTCTTTTCCGCAAAGGATTCTTTTCCTAAAGGAATCATTTTTATGGATAATGATGCACGAAACTTTATGTTATCTCAGAATAGGGTAGAGAAAATCTTCTTAAAAATATTTTACAAATTATTATAGCTTCGCATTTTTATTAGATTTTTATTAGTTAATGTAAAAGGAAATTATTCCTTAATTATTAGAAAATGTATTCTAGTATTACAATATATTAGATACTATTAAAAAGGTCAGCTTCCACAGCAACTCATTTTTTAACAATAGAATTACCGCGTTTCTTGCGCACCTAGAAATACCGGGGTGGGTCACATCTGACCCATGGCTTTGACAGACGATATTCTTGTTTTATATGAAAGATAAAGATTCACAATAATTATTCACGATGAATACAATGATTTTTAATTAATAATTAATAGAATGTAGCATTTAGACTATTACATAATATGAAATTTGAGAATAAATACCACAAAGGAATTTTTTTTATTTCTAATAAAAAAATTGCTTTGAGATTTTGATACTTTTTTAATAATATATATACATATGATTTATCGATTTAAATTGTGCAACAATGTTCCTGCAGATCAATTAGGTATTCAAATACAATAAATTGAAATATATATCCATATTCGGAATTATTTTTACTTATATTTTTACGTTTTATATAGTTTACTGTCCAATCAATTCATACAAAATGCCATGTTTTTTTTTCTTTTTCTTTTTTCTGTGCATAATACACACTCAAGTTATATGCAGTTTCCGCAAACAATGTTAATTTCTTCGTATTAGCATTGCTTTATGTGACAACTTTTTTCATTTGTTTGAAATTTCAGTGCTGGTGCGTGGACGGATACCTTCACCTTCTTTTGCAATGTCTTTCTTTATAATTTCAGCAGGAAGATTTTTCGACTTATATTAGAATCTGTTGTATTTTTAAAAACTACCGAAACATTTATGATCACTAGATCTTCAATCAGATTTTGCATAAGTCAGAAGATATTGAACACTGCGGCTCTATCGTCCATATAGTTCAATATTCCAAATTGCTTCGAAGAGTGATTTATTTTGTATCTTTCTCACTTTTTAAAATTATTTCAAAAAAGTATTTTTTTTTTCGTTTAAAATTTTCTGGAAAGTACTTACAATTTATTTGTGCTTTTTTAATTTTCCCCACAATATTTACTTGACTACTTTCATTCGTCTTTCTACTACATGTATTGGATTTGAACAATTTTATTTTATTTTTATTGTTAATAAAAATTGTTTTATCTTTTATGTCAAGATTGTCAGCATTATCAGATGATGACAATTTTAACTTCGTCGCTAAATTTCTTCACTAAAATCATTTAAAGACAATTCACGTTAAAATTTTAAAATTTCCTCATTCAAGAAACCTCCGTTGTGATGCCGTTACAATAAATGCGCGAAAATCAAATGTCACAAACAAATATTGTTTTTTCTCTATGTGGTTTACGAAAGTCAAAATATTCTTTTTAGTTACTTTCTAAGGTATAACATAAAAAACAACTATTTATATCATCTTTACAGTAATTTGAAATACCATAAAAACTCACACATTTTCTTAACAGATATATGTGATCATGACCTCCATCCCCCCCCCCCCCCGCGCGCGCACATTCCTTTCAATCTTTTGTGAAAAGTAAGTGTGGAACATATGCTTACACTATTCTTATCATATTGAAAAATATAGAGTTGAAATCCTTGTTGAAATAAATGAAAAATGCAATTATTTTGTTCGGGTCAGCGATGACCCAGCATGGTAATTCTAGGTATAAAGATGTGTATATAAAAAAGTTTTCGTCCGATTTCAACTAAATTCATGATAAGGCATTATACTAAGTATTTAGGAAAAGTCAATAAATTTCAAAGATTTACTTTGAACAGTGATACGAGCGAAAGATTATGTCTTGGGTCACGGATGACCCGCCTCGGTAATTCTAGTGTTAACATGATATAGCTATAAATACGAAAAATAATCATGAAAAAAATATATAAAACTGTAAAATATTTTATAATAATTTTGTGCAACCAGACGTAAAATGTAGACATGTTTAATTTTTCTAAAACAATGTTAGATTGCTTTACATTTTTACTTTATATATATATAAATGTAGCTGAAAGTTTTTTTTTTATTTGAAACAAAAACAATAAATGGCAGAACTGATGTGTATTGCCTTATAACTGCTATTTTAATCTGATTTTTCAAAAAACATTCAAAGCTATTTGGCACAAAATGTGAGAAAATTTTATATTTCTCTTAAATTCTTTATAATAAAAATGTTGAGGAAAAATCAACTGACAGATGCTATTTAAATTAAAATCTCAAACTCATTGTAAAGTTATTTATGAAATTTCTTGTTCGAAATTACATGGCCTACTGTATTAATTAGCCTACTCTTTTAATGTTGAATTCCGTAGTTTTATTAAATTTTTAATATGTAATAATTGTGTTATTTTAAAATTCTTGCTTACTCTGATTTTTTTATAATTAAGTTGTTTATTGTAAAAGATAGATAAGACTAAAAACAGTCAAATACGATTATGAATAGCCAGTGTTCCATTTTGCAGTGAATGCTTTAATGTCAGAGAAATGATTTTTCAAGTTTGCTATCTAGAATTTTTCCTGTCAAGAGCCTAAGAATTTTCAACTTTTCTCAGTCTCTGATAATAACACACTAAAAAGACTTGAAAGTAAGGGTTTATGATTACTAAATAGTGTACAACATATTTCAAAATTTAATAAAAAGAATATTGCCCAGTTAAACTAATGGCATTGAACTCACAGGTTACGCATACTAATTGCACATTACAGCCTTATATTTCAATGGTTAATTCCGATCGAAAAAAAATCAAAAGAGGGGAAACAGCTCCACCTTTCCCCTTTTTATAGTTAATCATTGAACCCCTTAAACTAATCAGGGACGTTCTTTATCATATAAAAAATCCTTATTCAAAATTCAGAAAAATCGTAAAATTCTTAATAAAAACCCATTTATGTAATTTAAGAGGCGTTATCCCCCTCTTTTATACTTAACCATTAAACTTTCAAAACTATTCAAAGATTTGAACGAAATCTGATTATTCAGCATGAAAAACCCATTTATATCAATTAAAGGAAGGGGCATTAGAACCCCAGTTTCCGCTGTTTATACTTATACAATGAACACCTAATACCAATCACGGAGGCGCCTCATTAGAATGATCTTATACCTAAATTTTGAACGAAAACTGATTATTCTGCATGAAAACCCATTTATATCAACTAAGGGGAGGGGCATGATTCCCCCCGTTCCCCCTCTTATACATATCGAATGAACTCCAAAAACTAATCAGGGAAGCGCCTTATCAGGATATATCTATAGAAAATTTCAAGTGAATAGGATATTTTTATCATGAGTTATCGCGTTACGCACGTACGAACGAACGTACATACATACAGAACGGGCGGGCATATAAGCTCTCAGGTTATGATAGCCTGTGATCTAAAAACTATACAAACATTGAAGTAAATTTAGAAATTTCAACGTTTTCATCTTCGTGTATGATCTTCCTGAGAAAAACATCTTTATATTTTTTCTAAAAAGTAAAATTGACTTGAAATTCAAAAGTTTATTACATTACCAGTCAACTATAGCCTCAAACAATTATAAACAGGAAAACGGGAATTTCTTGTCCTAAATTATATTGTCTGCTGTATTAATTTCTCTACTGTTTTAATGTTTCATTTAATAGTTTTTTTTTCTATTTAATTTTTACTTGTAAAAGTAGTATTATCTTAAAATTTTTGCCCAGTTTAATTTTATGAATGAATTGTTCACTGCAAAATTATACATATCACTGAAAAATAGAAAGCGTGTGTTCCATTTTGCGCGTTAATGTCAGAGAAATGATTCTTCAAGCTGGCTATTACGAAATTTTCCTGTCTAGAGCCTAAGCATTTTCAACTTTTGTCAGTCTCGGATAATATCACAGTAAAAAACTTGAAAATAATAATAACATGATTACTAAATAGTGTATAAAATATTGCAAAATTAAAAAAAAACTATACAAACATTAAAGTAAATTTGGGAAACTCAACATATCGATCTTCGTCTGAAATCTTCAGATACAGATTCAGACAAGTTGTGAGGCCTACTAATTGGTTTGTGCTCAATTAGACCTACCCAGCAATGTTTATTTTTAAAAAAAATACAGAACCATTAATGAGGTATAAAATAATGGCAGGTAACAAAAAGTGATTGAGATAATGAAATAAGTATAGGTAATAATAGTAAGAAGACGAACAGAGTGCTTTACAGACGTATAAGACATATTTTTACGTTATCAACAACAATAATTCTATCAGTAAAACACCATTATATTGCCTCCAAGCAAAGTAAAACTGCCTTGAAATTCATAAATTCATTGCATCTACTTAACAAAAATTAATTGGTTTTAAACAGGTTTAACGGAGAAGAATCAAGAAAAACCTATCAAAGAAAATGCTGTTATCTCATTCAATGTTAAATTACCTTTTAATTATTGTATAGCAGCATTTAAATAATTGATACAAAGGACCTTTCTAATGTATTCTGGCAAGTGCTTAAAGCAAGAACTAGATTTTAAAAGTAGATTGCATTAATTAATGGTTTTCCCATTAAATACTGTTAAGAATATTGTTGTAAAAACACTTGAGATTTTTTAAACTTTTTATTTTTATAACACACAACACTTCACATACATATATCTTCAAACACAAGGACTTTACAAAACAATTAATTATGTCTACTTCTGGTTTTTATTTAAACCAATTAAAATAATCCATGAAATTCTGACAAAATTTTTCAAAAAAGATGAACTAGCATTAAAAAGTTTATTTCTAATTAAATTAGCTTCACTGAACAAATACTTTTATAATGTTAATCAGAAGCCACACAGTCTTTCCCCACCCAGAGTATTCCTAATCAACACCAGAAACGAACATATTACCAATTCAGATATTTCCCAGTCATTCCTGAAAAGTTGTGGAAAACTGTGCCCGGACATTTAACATTTAACTTGTCGCTATTCCCCCTCCGTATCTTTTTAACTTATTAAAGAATAATTTGGATCCTTCACCAGAACATGAACGTGTCGGAGTTTTTGTAATATACATTATTTTGGAAAACAATTCAAGAATGTTTTACATTGGAGTAACGAAAAGAAAATTTCTTAAACGCTCAAAAGAGCATAAAAGAGATATGTTACAATGTCCAAGAACAACAGCACTTTCTAGATTTTACTTCAACAAAACTTATCGTTTCATAGACTTTACAATAATGCTATGTTAATAATTCCATGTAATACTGCTTTTGATGATTTACAGAAAGAATCCATTGAAACAATGATTAGAAGAAATGAAGTTCGCAAGATATAGTCCAAGTTCTGGCAGCACAAAGAACTACGTGAAGAAAAAAAGCACAAAAAATATATTTTATGGAAGATTACTAATAGGAAAATCTAATGATCTATGTCTGCGGGTAGTGAAATGGTGCATAAGCCAAAAATTAATACCACTAAGGTTTATCATTCCGTTTTCCTGTTCCCAGTTTTCCATATTTTCATACCTTTCATTGTAATGCAAACACAATGTTAAACCTACGAGTGATTCACTGATGGTAGTAATTTTTGGCTTATGCACTACTTCACTCCCGGCAAACATGAATGATTAGATTTCTCTATTATTACTCTTGCATAAAACATTTTTTTATTGTGCTCGATAACATAGGTTTTTGTGCTGTCGGCTCTTGGACTAATAGAATTTCATTCAAAATCCCTAAACTTTAATTGCACGTGTTAAAATATTTTTTTCAATTAGTTTTATTCATGATAAAAAGTTTATTAAATCCAATTGATTTTTTAAATCACCAGATTATAAAACATTCACCTTTTATATAAACATTTTAATATTTTTTTTAAATTTTACTTAAGAAAGGCGTTATAATAAAAATAAATGACATCGACATGTTTCGGAACCGTCAAATAAGTTCCATAATCATAATATGAAATATTTATATTATGATTATAGAACTTATTTGACGGTTCTGAAACATGTTGATGTCATTTATTTTTATTATAACAGATTTCTTAAGTAGGATGAAAAATTTTTATTAAAAAAATAGTTTTATTCATCTTTTATTTTTCAACGTGATCACGGTCATGATTCTTCTCCGTTAAACAAGTTGCATGTTTATTCTTATTTTTGTTAGGTAAATGTCCGTGATTCATATTTTCCTGTTTATAAATGTTTGAGTAGATAATTGACTGGTAATGTAATGAACTTTTGAATTTCAAGTCAGTTTTACTCTGTTTGGAAGCAATATAACGATGTCTTCCTGACGAAGTGCAAAGATTAATTTCGAAACGTTGAATTTCTTGAATTTACTTTAATGTTTGTGTAGTTTTTAAATTTTACATCATTTTGTACACTATTTAGTAATTATGTAGTTTTTATTTTCATGTATGTTTATAACATTTCATGGTGTAAATGTCCTGCTCTTTTACAGTAAAAAGATCTTTAAAAAAATTTTTAATGCCTTTTTTAACACAAATAATCCTACGAGTAATATAACTGTAATAGTACTATAATAATGCAGTAAGAAGTTATTTTATGTACGTTCTCTAAAAATTCATATTTAAAACGCCATCAGAAAGCTCCGTAAATTGTTATAAATATTATATATATATTTGAATTAATACCGTAAATACTGAGTCATTACATAGTATAATTAAGGAAAAAACGAATCTTAAAACGCAATTACACATTAAGTTATTTGTATATTGTGCCTTCATAAAATAATGCGAAAATCTATGTGTTTTAAAATATTTTTTATTGTTTTATATTTAATTAATTTCATTTAAATTCGTATTTTAAAATCTTTCAAATTTATTTAAAATGTATTTATAAATATTGTTCTCCTGCCGGTTTGACTAGTCGTAATGCAAGATGTTTCTTCTGATTTATTTTTTTTTTTTGTTTCATAAAAGTGCATTTTATAATATGCGAAAAATATATATTATCCAGATTTACCATAGCATATTATCTATTGAAATATAAATATGTACTATTGCAAATTTCTTGGTGTGTATATTCAAAATAATTCTAATAATAATTGTGATAGCTCTTTCAACTACTTTATAATGTATCGAAAAAAAATGCGGCACGAATGATCCATAATACATCGAGAAATAAATATATTTCAGAACAATTTTATTCCTTATATCCATTACACATTAATATTACTACTGAAAAAAATCTTCGATCACTGTAGTTCAAAAGTTCTAATTCTTAATTCAAAGTTATTCAGGATATAATCCGTTTCTTTTGACGATAACAGTTTATTAACACGAAACGCAACACAATTATACAAAATGCTACACAAAACACGTAAGAAATATATTTCATCGATCTTTTTTCCAAAATCGTCAGCGCTAGACTGGAATCAAAACATTCTATAATTTTTTTCTCTCGGGATCGAGATGACGTCATGCCGAAATTTCCAATAGGGATTATTCCTTTCTCCCAAAAGAGTGAAGTTGCAACACTACAAAGAGACAGCACAATATCCATGTGTTTCACAGCATAGAGTACGTAACAGAGCCTCAACTCGACTTGAAAAGAACGCCCTCAGTGGATGACTTAAAAACTAAACCATCGCGTTAGCGATTTTTAGCCTCGTGATTTCTGTTTAACTGTAACCCTATTCTGGTTTGGCGCTTCTTGCTGAATGCTGATTTGATTATCTGTGCACACGTGCTTATGCTATTTGATCTTAGATTTCCGCGCTTATATTGATTCGTAATTATTGCTGTTATCATTCTTGAATTTTCAAGTTTAAATTATTAGGTCGTTATGTTACGAAGAGACACATGTATTGTTTGCAAGACTAATGCGTCAAAGTTATTTCATATTAAAATAATTCTTTCATAAATTTCAAAA
Source organism: Maratus speculifer (assembly GCA_964019185.1). Lineage (NCBI taxonomy): Eukaryota > Metazoa > Arthropoda > Arachnida > Araneae > Salticidae > Maratus > Maratus speculifer. The sequence continues at coordinate 227,689,534 of OZ025295.1, forward strand.
CAAGAAGCAGCAAGCCGTCGCTGTATTTTTTTCTTTTTTCTTTTATCATTTGTCGCCAAGGAAGAGATGTTTCGTCGAATTAGTAACCTCTCTTATGTTATGATCGTAGCTTCAGAATCATCCGCTCGTCTCGCTACTGTCTATGCGTAATCCCATGTTAAACACAGTTGCCATTACAGTGTATGAAAGTTGATTCTCTGTTACTACTCTGTGTTTCACAGGATTCAAACCCGGACCTCTGGACGTGGCAGTAGCTGCCGCTTTTGATCACCCTACTTCGGCGACAATGATTGTTTATTTCGCAAAATTACTTTCTTTCAAAATAAAAAAAATTATTTATTGTCCACAGACAATAGCAATTAGCAAGGATTTTGATGAAGATATTATCATTATGATTGAGCGAGATAGCATTTACTGTACATCAACTCTGGTGTAACATCCATTTATCTAATTATTTTTTACAGTGGATCCCAAAATTATTCAGATACATTATTGTTATTGATCAAGCGAATATTTACTGCATGAAATTCCCTTGGATAATGTGTTAGGTTAACTAAAATTTAGTACATTATGTGTAGCGCATAATCTTAAATAGTTCATATGCCGAACAAATATAGGAAAAATATTTTATATTAATTTTTATAGGCTTCAAATGTTGAAAGTATATTTTTACCTATGTTTTGAGGTTTCGTATAAAGTGCTCTTTTTCAAAAAGCCAAATATATATTCATGCACATGAAATAAAATGTCTTTTATATTGGTTGGTAGATGCTGAGTTGGCAAATATGACGAACAAGCTGCTTGAACAAAGTATTGAACTTCAAATAAAGCATTAGATATATCCGGACCTTTTTCGTTTCTTTATGCAAAGAAACTGTAACTGTGCGAATATTTGAAAAGTAAAGTTCTTTCCACAAAATATATTAATCTTGGCTTTTATGTAAGTTTTACTTTCTCTTGTTTTATCTGCAGATTTTCCTTTGAAAGAATTCTTGCTGATATTCTTTTTAATAATGCATAAGATACTTTTGTTGTTATACATATTGTCAACTTCAAATGAAATATGATTTTAATAATTATATCATTGCAGTTGGTTTTAAATTTATAAAAGTAAAAATAGTACACAAGGGTATAAAATGGTATTTTAATATAACAAATTTCAAATCAACTTGAATAACTTACAAAAAATTACAGCTATATTTAATGCTTGCTACAAGTAACAGATTCAGTCAGGTCACAGAGTCAGTTAGGTAACAGATTCAGTTAGGCTTACCATATGGCTTTAGTTCAACAAGCCCCACGTATGGCTACAAGATGAACATACGTAAGCATTGATCTTTTGATAAATGATAAACTTACAATTCTCTGACACTTAAATTAAAACTAAAATACTATATTATATACATGTTACTATTAATTATTTTAATAAGTAAAGAAAAATGTCCTCAAAAATAAAAAGTAGACATTTAACTGTATTAAACCTTATAAATAAAAATATAAAATATATAGATAAAATATAACTGAAATATCCAATTATATGTATGAATTTGCAGAAAAATTAGGGCTGAGATTGCAAAGCAACATGCCTCGATATCTAATCATTAAAAGAATAGTGAGAATTGCTTTAATAAAAATTATACTTAAATACAATCTTTTAAATAATCTTTTGACTGGGAATTTATAAAAGAAGTTCTTAAGAGAGATGTTAACCCATAGAAGTTAAGCCACAGATATATCTTTAAACAAAGTTGGTGAAAGATTAATCACAATTTTTTACAAACTTTTTTACATTACTTTATAACTTCGGATAGATGTCTGTGATCAATAAAAGTAGAGTTGATTGTTTTGATGTCAAACTTTACAAACAAAGTTTTCAGCTCATAAGCACTGCACGTCGCTCTTAGTAGTTAGTTTTTAATTGTATGAAAGTCGAAGTCAATGTTTTGGAGACAAATTGTATGCACATCGTTTATAGCTTCAAGTATTGTAAGTTGGACACTGTTCAGTTTTTAATTGTATGAAATTCGAAGGCAATGTTTTAGGGACAAACTGTACAAATAACATTTTTAACTCCCAAACATTGCATATTGGTCTTTGTTTAGCTTTTCAATACATATATTGCATATTTCAGTTGTGTTAAAGAGAAGGCTTAAATTTTCGGCTCTTTTCCCCTTGTGCAGGGATAATGTTGGGGATTTTCCTCTCATTTACCATTTGAACGGAATGAGTGACTGCTGTAATACCTAAGACGACAATGTCATGTGAAGTTTTAATTAAACAGCATGGAAAGGTATAATGACAAGTCTGATACTTGAATTAAAACCTCCAGAAAACTTTCCTGGCATCATTTACCGTGCCATGATGAATGAGAATGATGTGCTAAAGCTTGCAAGCTATACTCTAAAAACATTGTTTTTAAATACTTTGTGCTGTAATCGTTATTTTTTTATATTAGGATATTTATTCCGGTTCTGAAGAGGCTGTAAATTGTCTAGAGCCTTTCGAAATCCAGCCTCAGGGTAGTATGTGACAACAAACAAATATATTTTTGTAAAATAAATCAATCGAGATGTCGAGAAGACATTTGTACCAACATTTACAAAGTTATCCAGCATTAAAAATGTAAAAATGAACTAAATGCTAGTTTTTAAAACTTTAACGCCAGAAATACCTAGGCGAGTCATCCTGGCCCAAGACGTGTTTTTTTTAACTCCAATCGTTGTTGGTTTTCAAAGTAAAACTTCGAAATTTATTGACTTTTTAAAATACCTTAATGCGACTTTAGCTGAAAATTGAACGAATTTTGTTATCTATATGCCTGTATTCCTTGAATAATCATGCTGATCCATCGCTGACCGGAACAGTATAGTGGTTTTTTTCGTTTATTTCAAGATGACTTTTAACTTTAGATTTTTCTGTAATAGAAGAACAATGTAAGGAGATATACATTCTAAAAAAATATGCGTAAATTTAAACATTAAAAGAGATTTATTGATGATACAAAGATGATTTGTCTATATATGTAAGGAAAGAATTGAATTTATGAAAAACACACGTTATTGTGTCTATTTTAAAATAGACATTTTCACATGTAGCGCATTAGGCGGTCTTAATGTGTAAAATGTTTTCAGATAACTCAGAAATACGCTGTTTAATGCGTAAATTGCCCATGAGCACACATATATCTGTGCAATATAGAAAAAAGATGGATTTTGTGTACATGGTACATAACCTTGGTTAAGATGCAAATTTCTCAATAAAATTTTTATAGTCAGCGAACAAACTTGCATGATGAACGAACACGTGTGCTTTCTGTGTGTGCTTTATTTTCCGTAGGATTCGTTTTTAAACTTTTCTTTTCCGAAGCTAAACAAATATAACAACTACTTATTCATTGTTTCTTTCCAAACAAAATCACATTGTAAATGACAAAAAAAATATCTTTTATGAAATCGATTCTTAAGGTGCTTAATAATTTAGGGTAAAAATTCGGTTCTAAAACTACACAACCTCTTATAATATCAATTTAATAACCATTAACCTTAAGTAAAATAAGCCCAAATGTAAGTACTTTACACAAATACATAATGTACAAATCCTTGAAAAAAGACTTCAGTTAAATATTTATGAAAATTTATCACTTTTTTTATCCCACTGTCTTTTGTAAATTTTTACGCATTTTGCAAACTCAGATGCAAAAAAATTTATTTTATAAGAGATTCAGTTTAGCTATTTCATAGCTAATCATTAGCTATTTTATAGTTTTATATTATTTCAGTTTATAAGAGATTCAGCAAGCATTCAATCGTTTGCTTTCTACGCAAAAAACAATAAATTATTAAGAAGTGATGAAAAAATGTAAAAAAAAATGAGATACTTTAACCGTTATAAGGAATCCGAAGAGGTTAAACCACAAAATACACAACACCTTAATTTACAAGAAATAAGATCGCCTGAAATTATGTTTACTGAATGTAATTTCTTTGTGAAAGTTGTTTTCAAATTTAATTGTTTTATTGTTAATTTCATTATTTAAAGATGATTTTTCTTTAATATTTTTATATGTATATCTGTGAAATATTCTTGCACATAATACGGTGTAATATGCAAAATACTCAGATATTTGTAGAATATCCAAAACTCGTAAAAAACAAGAACACGCTCATTTGGATAAATCCGTAACATTTTCTATCATTTACATACTTCTTTCGGTTTTTGAAGGAATAAAAATATTACACGCTTGAAACAAGCCAATAAGCGCTATTTAATACAGGTAAAGTTTAACGACAAGTGAGTTTTTTCTGGCAAAGTTATAATATTATAAATTTGCACATCTACATATGTAAAAGAGACTCACTTAGTCATTTATTTTATAGTGTGCATGGGATTGCTTTTTTCCACATGGGGGGAATCGGATCACGCATATGTCTTGCCTCTACAATGCAATTACGTAGGTTTATTTGATGCTATTTTTAAAATATTCTAGAATGTTATTATTTCTGTTATATTTTAGTAAGTAGATGAAAATAATATTTTAATTGGAAGAAACAACACGGGACGAAACAAAAACTGTTTCTTGGTGGTCGTTTTAAACAATTCTGCTTATGGAGTTGCGATCAAGGTCTTTCGAATAAGAAATTTTTATATTGTGAGGTGAATTTTTACAAAATGCTTTTATTGATGATCTTATATCTGGTGACATAATAATTTTGACATATGGGGAGAATGAAGTTTTGATGAAAATGACAATAAACTCTCATTGTCCGTTTTCATTAGACAGCAATCTGAAAGAAAATAGCCCAGTAAATGCTGCAGAGTACATCATAAAACTACGTTAAATCGAAAATTATTTGGATAAAATACAAAATAAATACAATAATTTAAAGAAGGCGATAAAGGTACAAAATAAATTACATTCTCAATGTCATTTGGAAGAATAAAGAAACGTCACTACGTGGAAGATAGGATCGCAAAGTTCAATATGTTCTGGTCGTTCACCTATGCAAAATCTATGTGTTCAAAATCTACCTATCATAAGTGTTTGGATAGTTCTAAAAGGTACAATAGATAGTGAACAATAGAAAAGTGTCTACATTCTCGAATATTAGCAGAGAAGCTGAGAGAGAAATACATTACAAAAGAACATGCAGTTATCCATCCACGGACCTCCAAAGACGTTTCAAGGAAATGAAAACGTTGCCTGATAAATCAATACTATGACAATAAAATAACCACAGTGCATTTATCACTTGTGTGTTAAACATTATTATGAAAAGTAAATCGATGAAGCATATGTATATGTATTATATAAAAGAGCCATCAAAAACTCACGAATCTTCTGAAATTATAAAGGATTTTTTTGCGGCATTTATTCACCAAATTTTATGTTATTATATAGTAATATTATTATTGTTGTTATTGTTACTATGATCAACATTATATTATTATTAAGGGTGGCTCCCAAAAGACCCAAAATGTTAAAGAAAATTTATGCATCCTAAAATGAAGAAAAAATTGCTTTCATATTTTCATTAAGAAGCGGATTTTGATTTGAATTTCTATATAAATTTTATAACTATAAAGAGAAATCATGTTTTAAAAAATTAAGATAATTTTGTTTATTTTATTACTGCCTAACCTAAGTTTGTTACTACAGAACTAAAAACAATGCTAGGAGAATTAATGTTTTTCTTCTTAAAAAAAGATTTTGTTACTATACAGTTTCTTTTATAGAACTTTGTTTTTAAAGAAACTAGACTTGAGGCTTTAAATATGAAAAAAAAAAAATTAAAACAAATCTTTAAAGTGATGAAAAAATACAAAAATGTTTTTATAAGTTGTCTTTTGCAGGTTAATATTTCAAGTACATATTTATTCAGACGTAAGTTTTTCATGAGTCACTTCAAAACTCACACACAAAAAAAAAGAAGAGATAATGAAATTCCATGAAAAGTAGCGAGAATTTTTTTTCTATTTGTTAAAATAAGTAATTTACTTTTGCATTAGAGGTTTTAGTTTTGTACAGATTATGCTATTATGGTGAAAAGGATTCACATGGTATATTTTTATTAAAATGATATATTTTCACATTTAGTTCTGGAAGTAAAATCTGGACCACCTTTTAAACTAGATATAAATTACGAAAGTAAAAATTATACAAAATAATATTAATATTAATAATATTAATGACAATAATAATTATAATGTTTATGATAATAATAATAACAATAATAATAATGATAATAATAATAATATATGAAATATAAAATTTAAACTTTTGCTATTTAAGGACTGTTTTTATAAGGTTTGAAATTTCAAGCATAAAAAGCAACTTCATTAATTAAATTCTGGTCAAAATAATCCAAGTTTATGGAGTTAATTAAATTAAATATTAAGTTTAACATGATATATATGATTTATTACTTTCTGTTAATAATTTAAAACGTACTTTGTGCGTATCGGTACTACTAATGAAAATTATGTTGAGTAAGATAAGAAATTTCCGGTTGAAATTTATTCGTATTTAAATTAGGAACTCTGTTCAACATATAATAGAGTGCAATATATAAATAAAATTCAATTTCAAATGTAGTTGTACATAATTTTTAAATAAACCAAAACAACAACAAAGACATTAAAGCTTTTATATATACCAAAATAATTTTTTGTCAATATGACTTGCTCAATAGAGCTTTGCCTGTGCTAAATCTTGCTGGCAATGAAAAAAATGATGACTTTGATTAACAACACCGCTTATTAAAAAATTCAATTTGTGATTTATTGTTTTTCAACACGAATTACTTACACTGTTGTTTATAATGGATAATTCTGTTTGATGTATTGGTTTTATTTTTTTATGGCGAAATTGTTTTTTTAACATTTTCCAATGAAGAAGAAAAGTGTCTATGACTTCGGTTAGTTTGTATGTCTGTCCGCGATCTAATTCTCATAAATCTAGGAGCTACTGGGGCAAAGTAATACATGGGGAACATTAATAAACTCCCTGTACTGCTCACAAGTTCATTACAGGAAGTTTCACAACAACTCCAAAAGATGATGCTAGTGTACACAACTACATGCAGAAGATCTTGGCATGATTCAGTAATTTGAAGAAATGGGACGGATAATTTATAGTTTTTGTAGGGGAAAAGTAATACTAGGTAAATTTTTATTGTAATAATTTATATATATATATATACAGGGTGATTCATAAAAGATGGGCAGAACTTTAAGGGGTTATAGTACACTTAAAGACAAATAATATTAAATAGGAGACTAAGGGTCCCAGACGTATTCCCAAGGAGATAGGGGGCATTAAAGTTTAGGGTCCGAAATTTCAAATGATTATAAAAAATGGAAAAATTGGTCGATTCGTTTGCGGTTTTTGCAAAAAATTTTCTTTATGCCAGTATTTTCTTGAAATAAAATTTTAAAGTTCAATTTCAAAAAATGCCGATAGGGGGCGCTTTAGACTTTGGAGTAACAAACAACTATTTTTTAACGTTATTTTTTGTATTTCTTTAAATGATTTCGAAAGCTTAGACTTAAACTTAAATTTTGATCTAAAAATCTGAGTCCTAACGAGTAGTTAAGTAGCGTAAACTGAAATTTGAAATTTGAAACCCTTCTCCCCCCAGAACAAAAATCAGTTATTCCCGATCTTTGTGTCGTAGATTAGGCTCTAACTACTGCCGCGTTTTGCTAAAGTTATTCTTTATGTCAGTATTTTCTTGAAAATAAATTTTAAAGAAAATTTTCAAAAAATTCCGATAGAGGGCGCTTTAGACTTTGGAGTAACGAACAACCATTTTATACCGTTATTTTTTGTGTCTCATTAAATGCTTTCTAAAGCTTAGACTTAAACTTTCAGCCCAAAATCTGAATCGTTAGACGTGGTTAAGTTTCTGGGGAGAGGGGTTTGAAATTTCTAATCCTGAGCACAGTTCAGTTTACCATGTCCACACATTGTGTGCTGTGATACGAGGTAAAAAGACACAAATTAGGATTATGTTACCAAAGCATATTTATTAACATGTAATTACAATAAATGTTCAAAATTGTTACCACCAAAGGTTATGCACGCAGAACAACGGCGAAGAATGGAACGGCGAACATTCGCGAAAACATCAGGCTTTTCGAGCACTTCCCCTACAGCGGCGGAAAGTCTGGCGACCAGTTCCTCGGGGGATTCAATGGGTGTCTCATACATAAGAGCCTTCAATTGTCCCCAAAAAAAGAAATCGAGGGGTGAAAGATCTGGCGAGCGAGCAGGCCAAGCAACAGGACCACCTCGACCAATCCATCTGTTCGGAAATGTGATGTCCAGATAGTTGCGGACGTCTCGTACGTAATGGGCTGGCGCTCCATCGTGCTGGAACCACATGACCCGCCGGATGCGTGGAGGAACAACGTTTAACAGGTCTGGCAGCACATGTTGCAGAAATGTGAGGTATGTTTTACCGTTGAGGCGTTCAGGAAGAAGGTACGGTCCGATTAGGTGGTCTCCGAGGATTCCTGCCCAAACATTGATGGAAAAGCGTCTCTGATGAGCAAGTGGATACGTAGCATGTGGATTGACATCCGCCCATACATGTGCATTGTGTGTGTTAAATGTAGGTACATTCATCGGTGAAAAGCACAGTTCGTCCAAAATGTGGATTTTGCGCGTTCTGCTGCAGAAAGCAGCGGGCGAATTCAATACGATTTGGATAATCCCCTGGAGACAGTTTCTGGACTCGTTGCACATGAAACGGGAGCAAATGTTCATCCTTCAGTACCCTCCAAGTCATGGACTGTGAGGTATCCACCTGCCTAGCCACTGTTCGTGTACTTGTACTTGGCTGCGCCGCTACTACATCCAGAATGGCTTCTGCAACAACTACTGATTCGTCCTTTTTTGCACGACCTGCATTCGACCGGGAAGCGAGAAATGATCCCGTCTCACACAACTGTCTGTGCAAGCGCTCGAAAGTTTAGCGGTTAGGCAACCGCCTGTTGGGAAATCGCTCTCCGTACATTCGTTGTGCCTCTGCACCATTTCCATCTGCCGCTCCGTAAATTAAATGCATCTCAGCCTTTTCCTTATTCGTGAAGGGCACCATCTTCCGATTCATTACTACAGCGACTTACACTTGACTCACCGTTCAGTGGTTTTTATGCCTGAATCGTGTCGAAATTTTGCATACGTGTTCTTCTTCTTCCCCATTTGACATTTGCATACTTTCTGTCTCCTTCTTCACCCGGTGACTAGCGTCAGGAATGGAGCTTTAACGTTTGCATGAGCGACGTTTCCAACTGTGCCAATGCCTTTATGAGTGAATTCCGACTATGCAGTCCTTGACGAAAGTTGTATTTTTGCCTCGTATCACAGCACAGAATCGTTGGGCATGGTTAAGTAGTGCAAACTGAACTATGTTCAGAAGTTGAAATTTGAACCCCCTCCTCTCGCTACTGAACCACGCTCAGCGATTCAGATTTTGAGCTGAAAATTTAAGTTTAAGTCTAAGCTTTAGAAAGCATTTAATGAGACACAAAAAATAACGGTTTAAAATAGTTGTTCGTTACTCCAAAGTCTAAAGCGCCCTCTATCGGAATTTTTTGAAACTTTTCTTTAAAATTTATTTTCAAGAAAATACTGACATAAAGAATAATTTTAGCAAAACGCGGCAGTAGTTAGAGCCTAATCTACGACACAAAGATCGGGAATAACTGATTTTTGTTCTGGGGGGGAGAAGGGTTTCAAATTTCAAATTTCAGTTTACGCTACTTAACTACTCGTTAGGACTCAGATTTTTTGATCAAAATTTAAGTTTAAGTCTAAGCTTTCGAAATCATTTAAAGAAATACAAAAAATAACGTTAAAAAATAGTTGTTTGTTACTCCAAAGTCTAAAGCGCCCCCTATCGGCATTTTTTGAAATTGAACTTTAAAATTTTATTTCAAGAAAATACTGGCATAAAGAAAATTTTTTGCAAAAACCGCAAACGAATCGACCAATTTTTCTATTTTTTATAATCATTTGAAATTTCGGACCCTAAACATTAATGCCCCCTATCTCCTTGGGAATACGTCTGGGACCCTTAGTCTCCTATTTAATATTATTTGTCTTCAAGTGTACTATAACCCCTTAAAGTTCTGCCCATCTTTTATGAATCACCCTGTATATATTAAAAAAAAAAAAAAAAAAAAAAAAAAAAAAAAAAAACGCTTGCCTATTTCAATTTGAGTCGTGAGCATAAATACGAAACATATTGGGAGTTTTTGTTATTTATAAATATATTTAGATGAAAAAAGAATATTTGTGTAAAATATTCACTGTAGGTTCTTCATAGTCGTTGAAATAAACTATCCATTTAATGCTCAGTTTAACCCCTGGATGCCCTGAGATCATAGGTGCATAGATGCATCCTCAAAACATGCTTAAAGCACTTGTTTTTGATAATACTAAAAATGGGACGTTACATTTGACTTATTTAATTAAGATATTTTCTTGATTCTTAAACTAAATTTAAGTATTTGAAACAAATACTGTAGACCGCCGATTAAAATTCATGTAAATGATGCTGGTTCCGAACAGATGTACAGTTTTTCATTGTCGAAGAAGTATGTGGGACGTGAATGTTGTTGAATTAAAGTTTATAGTCCAAATTATAAATCTGTATAGCATATATTTTAGTTTGTTGACATTATTATACGCGTACACTATTCAAAATTTAAAACTTTTGCTGCATCATCATTTTTATAGAAAACTATTACTTCACTGCATTATGGAGCATGCACATTGGTCAAAATAACGATAATCTATAAAAGCGGTGGGGTGACGATGCAGCAAAAATTTTAAATTTTTAACACTAGCATACAGACCCGAGAAGGTTATGCGTAAGTGTCTTTCTGCAGGAACTTATACCGTATTTCTGCAATGTTCGAAGAAAACTCTGCCATGAAAAACACTGAACGATTTGACCTTTGACCTTGAGGTACATTGAGCCTGCACCTCCCTTCTTCCAGCTCTCATAGAAAAAATTTAAAAAAAAATCAAAGAAAATAAAAAATAACATTGAATTATAAATCTAGCGAAACAATTCTGGCAGTAGAAAGAATAAGGAACTACATCTGATAAAATATTTATATATATATAATATATATTACATTATTTATTATTATTATTTATATTGTTCCAGCGTACATAGGGTTCTTTTGATCTTATGGTTAAACGACTGCAAACTCTTGTCTCTTAGAAAAGTAGAAAATAATTTATTTACAGATCTTCAGAACAACAGACTCTTCGAAACTCACAAATATTGCTAGGTATTCAAAAATAATTGTTCAAATCTATCGTACAAGTGCAGTTATAGGTTCCAGAGACTCTTTATACAACGTCTCAACACTAAATTACATTCTAAACAACGCAAATAAAGCTCAAGCAAACTTGCTTTGACAATCGTAGCTCACTCAATGACTGACTGATAAATAATAACAACAACAGATCGTATTGCTCTCCTATATATAGTGTCGCATGCGGTGGAAATTTCTCCAACCTTCTAGAAAAATCCGGAAAACCACGGAACAACATTCAATGTATCAGTAGACCTAAGGGGGGGGGGGGTTACCATCGCCAACAATCGCCAAGTATATCGCCAAATTTGGCGACCAAAATTAGTCACCAAAAGTGACGCCAACTTGGCGATATCTCTAATATTTCGCAAAGCTGCCATAGACATTCACTGAAAATAATAGACAAGTTTGCTTGATAACAGAGACAATGTAACTAAAACTAATATTAGTAAAGAAATGGAGCTTAATAAGATTATTTACATTATTTTACAGTAGAAACACTAACTATTTACAAAACTCGTAACACTACCCTCCTCAAAGACTGCACGTCCCGGGCAGTGCAATCCTTGAGTTAGAGGAAAACACTTAAAATAAATAAATAAATCAAATAATAATAAATAAAAAATAATAACAATAATAAGAAGTACATAAATAAGAACTAATTACTATTTACATATTTACAAAAAGTAACTTTCATGACCATGGTCTGAAATTCCAGTTTTGAATTTCTATTCACTTTGGCCAAAATAAGGGGCTAGCCGGTTATAGTGTACGACCTTGGGTTTGGCGTGTGGCGATTTTTGTATGCGTACAAAGACGTCATTCAGTCTGTTGACGACTGTGTAAGGACCGTCCCAGTTTCTTTGTAAATTTGGCGACAGTCCCTTAAGACGTATCGGATTCCACAACCAAACTTTGTCACCTTCGTTGAACTCATGTCCTGTTGCCTTTGTGTCGTACCGTGTCTTCATCTTTTCCGTTGCCAGTCCGATTCGGTTCCTCGCTAGACGATGAATCTCCTGAATCGGTGCCTGGAGTTCATCCACGTATTCTTCAGGCGACAAAGGAGCGTCAGGATGAAGGCCAAACAAAAGATCCGCAGGCAGACGAAGATCACGACCAAAGAGCCTTTGAGAAGGGGAGTAACCAGTGGACTCATGAGTGGCAATCCTGTAGGCAAGCAGGAAAAGAGGCAATTTCTTGTCCCAGTCCTGTTGGTCTCTAGACACCAAGAGAGAGAGGCTATTTAGGATGGTACGGTTGAACCGTTCCACCATGCCGTCCGATTGAGGGTGTAGAGGTGTTGTTCGAGTTTTGTCCATGCCGAGTAGTCCACACATTTCCTTGAACACAGCCGAATCAAAATGTCTTCCTTCATCAGAATGGATTTGAAGAGGAACTCCGTATCTGGAAACCCAGTGTTGAATCAGCATGTCTGCTACGGTTACCGCCTCTTGATTAGGAATGGAGTAGGCTTCAGGCCACTTAGTGAAGTAGTCCATGACAACAAGAATGAACTTATTGCCATTCTAGGAAGAGGACCCAAGATGTCTAGAGCAATTCGTTCGAAAGGAGCTCCTACATTATAACGCTGCAATCGTCCACGGGTGCGCCTCTTTGGACCTTTACGTGCTACACAGGTGTCACAAGTTCGACACCACTTCTCCACATCACTGCGAACATTATTCCAGTAGAAACGCTCTCGAACCTTTTGCAGGGTCTTCATTACACCAAAATGACCTCCTGTGGGACTACCATGCAGTTCTTGAAGGACCATAGAAATTCTCGACTTAGGGAATAGTAGTTGCCATCTACATGTCTTTCCATCATCAGACTCCCATTTTCGGTACAAGATACCGTTCTTCAAATGTAAGGAATCCCAAAGAGCCCAATAACGTTTAGTCGTAGGATGGTAATGGGCCATGTCTTGCCAGCTGGGCTTCCTGTTGGACTCCTTTTTCAGCTCTAGAATTGGCTTAATTTCAAGATCAGCAAGTTGATCTTTACGCAGGCTCTCATCACACCACTGATCTTGCGATGATATAGATCCAGTTGTAACTTGTCTTACTATAGGACATTTGACATTAAATTTCTTCTCAACCCGGTCGCAGTATCTAGAATTCTCTAAACAGGGTCTTCTTGAGAGAGCATCTGCATTTCCATGTGATGAGCCTTTTCGATGGCGTATCTCCATATCGTACTCTTGAAGCTTTTGTATCCACCTGGCGATCTGGCCTTCAGGATTCTTAAAATTCAATAGCCAAGTTAGAGAAGCATGATCAGTTCGGATCAGGAACTTTCGATCGTAAAGATAGTGGTGAAAATGGTCTACGGCTTTCACTACAGCAAGAAGCTCTTTTCTTGTTACGCAGTAGTTTCGCTCTGCCTTTTATAAGCACTTGCTGAAATAGGCGATAACACGCTCCTGGCCGTCGATTTCCTGGGACAGTACAGCGCCAATGCTTTCGTTATTTGCATCCGTATCAAGTATAATCTGTTTATTGATTTGAGTATATGACAGAATTGGAGTGGATGTTAAGGCCTCCTTAAGCTTTTCGAAAGCAGCGTCACATTACTGTGTCCGCATAAATTTTTGATTGGCTTCTGTTAATTTATCAAGTGGTCTTGCAATAATCGAGAAGCATTTGACAAATTTTCTGTAACAGGTGCATAATCCTAGAAAAATCCGCAGCTGGTGAACATCTGCTGGACGACTCCAATTTTTCACGGCTGATATCTTCTCCGGATCAGTCCTAACTCCTTCCGCCGAAATGATGTGTCCAAGGTATGCGACTTCATTGCGAAACAAACTGCACTTCGAAGGGATTAACTTCAAATTAGCTTCCTTTAACTTTTGTAGCACCCGCCTGAGGTTGTTCAGATGTTCATCAAAAGATTTTCCTATGATTATGATATCGTCTAAATGAACAAGACATGCTTCGTATGACAGCCCCCGGAGAACCGTTTCCATAAGCCGTTCGAAAGTTGCAGGTGCGTTACATACACCAAAAGGCATTACCTTGATTTGCTATAATCCTTGTCCCGTTGTGAAGGCAGTCTTCTCGCGGTCGTCGGGATGGATCTCTACCTGCCAGTAACCACTCTTCAGGTCTAAAGTCGAGAACCAAGTGTTGCCCGCAAGTTTGTCGAGAGTGTCGTCAATCCTTGGCAGAGGGTAACTATCCTTTTTGGTGACGTCATTCAGTCGGCGGTAGTCTACACAAAATCTTGTAGAACCATCCTTCTTTCTTACTAATACAATGGGAGACGCCCATGGACTTGTCGATGGTTCGATGACGTCATTTACTTCCATATCTTTAATTAAATTCTGCACCTCTTCTTGCTTGGCAAAAGGTAATCGTCTAGGGTGCTGTTTAATAGGAGCATGATCTCCCGTGTCAATTCGGTGTTGTGCCATTTTAGTTCGTCCAAAGTCTTCAGATGTTTGGGAAAATAAACTTTGGAATTCTCTAATTAAACTTTAACCAGCATCTCTCTGGTTTGGATCAAAGTCCTTTTTTGTAACAAATCCTTGACTAAATTATCTGAATATTTCTCAGAGTGACTGGAATTTTGACTTATGCACGTCACAGGAGCACATGATGCTATCACCTCTCCTTTCTTGATAGTTCTCGTCTTATCACTGATGTTAGCAATTCTGACTGGAATGGTCTTTTTCGAGAGGTCTACCACAGAAGAAGCCACCAATACTCCTGCTTGTTTACTATTGTCTTCGGGATAATCTATATGGCCAAATCGGTAATTAATTTCATTTTTAATTACAGCTGGAACTAAAAATTCAGTTCTTGGATCTAGATTGATGTCTTCTTTGGCTATTACTGATTGTTTACATTCAATTTCGTTATTTAATCCAGAAAGACTTATTTCTTCAAATTTTGAGAGCATTTTGTTATTTTTGAAGTCAAGTTTGAAGCCAAACTTCTTCAGAAAATCTAGCCCGATTAAGCAAGGATCTGTTATGTCAGCCACATATGTCGTATGATAATATTTCTTTCCTCCAATGTTGATGATTAAATTAGTATTTCCATATATGACTATCTTGTCGCCCGTCACAATTTTCAGGGTAACGCATGGTGGAGTCCAGATGAGTTTACATTTCAATTTTCGAGCCAAATCTTCTCCTATTATTGTAACATTGGCTCCTGTATCGACAATCATACGGTACTGAATTCCGTTAATAAAGCCTATCACATATAATTCATTATCACCGCCACTCATTTTTGATATCTGGAGGATCTTCAGATAAGGCTTTTCATTCTCTGGCAACCTCCGCCCCGCGAGATGGCCAAAATTTAGTTTCCCTGCTGACTGTTTGAATTTATCTCACGTTCGTGGATTTTGGGGCAATTTCTTCGGACATGTCCTGTATCACCGCATCCCCAGCACGTGAGATTCTGTCTTCTTGAGCTTGTTCTTCCATATTTTAAAGCTTCAATCTCTTGATTTAATTTCCTAATTTCTTTCAAGACGTTGCTCTCAGTGTCTGAGCTTTTGTTCACCGTTGCCCCTTGGACTGAATGACGATCTCTTCGGCTGGCTTGTGTAGCTGCTTCCAACTTTAAGGCATATAGTAATGCAGCCTTTAAATCATGCACATCTGCCATTCGTACCGCTCTCTGCACTTCTGGATCTTTTATTCCGTCAACAAAGTACTGCAGTGAGAGCATTTCCCGTATATTCGTTGGGCAGTCGATGAATGCTAAATTTGCAAGCCGTCCAATTTCTGAGGTAAACTCTTGAAGGGTTTCACTCGATTTTTGATGGCGGCTCTTCATTTGTCTTCTCGTATAATCTTTCAAGAATTTTTCCCCGAATCTCATTTCAAGTGCACAACTTAGATTCTCAAAATTGAGTTGCGTCATATCGGGCAATGTTTGCAGCACGTCGGCGGCTTCTCCTCTCAAAGACGCTGCCAGTTGACAAGCTTTCACCTCGTCACTCCATTTGTTCGCTTCGGCGACAATGGTGAACTGGGTCTTGTAAACTTGCCAGGAACTCTTTCCGTCGTATGTCGACAGCTTGATGTGCACGGGAGAAGCAGGCGGATTCCTAAATTCTTCATAATTACCACTGGACGCTGAAAGCTTCTTCTCAAGATCTTCTACTCTTTTATTTAGCTTTACATCTACGTCAACTATTTTCTCTTCAACGTTACTTATTTCATTCTGAATTTCCTCTTCTACTTCCTGTATTTTCTCTTCTACTGAACCTATTCTTCTTTCTACTGAAGAGAACTTTTCTTCATTTCTTCTTGGCCTTTACTCATTTTATCCGCCAACTCTTCTTGGCCTTTATTCATTTTTTCCACCAATTCTTCTTGGCCTTTATTAATTTTTTTCGCCAACTCTTCTTGGACTTTATTCATTTTTTCCGCCAACTCTTCTTGGCCTTTATTCATTTCTGTCTTTATGCCATTGATAGCATCTAACTGTTCTTTCATTTGTCCGTCCATTGTTCTTGTTTTCGCCATAAGATCCCGACTCCTGACACCAAATGTTCCAGCGTATATAGGGTTCTTTTGATCTTATGGTTAGACGACTGCAAACTCTTGTCTCTTAGAAAAGTAGAAAATAATTTATTTACAGATCTTCAGAACAACAGAGTCTTCGAAACTCACAAATATTGCTAGGTATTCAAAAATAATTGTTCAAATCTATCGCCCAAGTGCAGATATGGGTTCCAGAGACTCTTTATACAACGTCTCAACACTAAATCACATTCAAAACAACGTAAATAAAGCTCAAGCAAACTTGTTTTGACAATCGTAGCTCACTCAATGACTGACTGATAAATAATAACAACGACAGCTCGTATTGCTCTCCCATATATAGTCTCGCCGCATGCGGTGGAAATTTCTACAACCTTCCAGAAAAATCCGGAAAACAACGGAACAACATTCAATGTATCAGTAGACCTAAGGGGGGGGGGGGTTACCATCGCCAACAATCGCCAAGTTTGTCGCCAACTTGGCGATATATCGCCAAATTTGGCGACCAAAATTAGTCGCCAAAAGTGACGCCAACTTGGCGATATCTCTAATATTTCGCAAAGCTGCCATAGACATTCACTGAAAATAATAGACAAGTTTGCTTGATAACAGAGACAATGTAACTAAAACTAATATTAGTAAAGAAATGGAGCTTAATAAGATTATTTACATTATTTTACAGTAGAAACACTAACTATTTACAAAATTCGTAACAATATTTATTATTATTATTATTATTATATATTATATATTATATATTATATATTATATTATTTATTATTTATTATTACTTGTATATATATATATATATATTTATTTATATGCATTAAATATTTTTAATTTCAATATTATACCAATTCTAACCTCTTTTAATATGTCGTTAAAGAATCTTCTTTTTGTTAAAATTAAATAGCACACATTTTTTCTGAAGAAATAATGAATTGGAACAATATTGGTCAAAAACAAAACAAAAGAAACAAGCAAACAAGAACTATGGGACTGTCAACAAATAAAATATTCTTAAAAATAAAGCAAAATAGTTGGAAATTTATACTGTCCAATGATTTTTCAATTTACTAAATTTAGCTTGTGTCACCGTTAAAATTATATACGTAGCATTTTTTACTAAACAAAAGCTAATAGATGTCCTTCTGTTTACTTGGTTGCTGATTTCATTGTCAAGAACATATTTTTAAAGCAATTTATAGAGACACTGATTAAGGAAGTATTCGCACAAAGAATTGAAAATGTTTTTCTGTAAGTTGCTTTTATTTGATTCTGGATTTTGTTAGAAAAGTTTTTGAAGACAATGTATTAAGATGTAGTTTACAGAGAAGAATTAAAAAATATTTTAACTTATTTAAAATGGTTTATTTATTTTTCTACCTATTCTTTTTTTTTTCAATGTTACAAGTAAACATTTTTACTCTCCGTTATTTAACTTATCTAGATTTCTACAGATTTAATTTTGCAATCGACTTCCCTCTCATTGCTTGAAATGCTAGAATTATTTGTAAACAAGTTTGAAAATACACGTCAAGGTATGAGGTGCGTTTTTACTATAACTAAGTTTTTAAAGTATTCAGATCTTGATGTAATTGTATACAGTATAATAGCCGAAAACTTTTGTGTGTCCCTGTAAATACTAATTTCTATTATACATGAAGTAACTTATTTTAAACTTTAGCAACGTATACCAATACCCTAAAATGAGAAGAAGATTAATATAATTAAAACGTGAATAAATAATGAAACAACGTTAAGGAGCACAAATTATATAAAGTAATAGATGTTAAAAAGGATCATCATCAATGCTAAAACTAAATGTAAAACGTAGACAAAATTGTGGTGGGGATTAGACAGAAAAAGATGTAAATCATATAGCTAATGTTCAATCGAGGCAATTTTTCGACGAGTCCCCTGTATAACAGATCTTAAAAGCGGGAGTTTAATGCGGAAAATAATTTTTCCGACTTTGTTTGAAGTGTGCAAATTGCAATGTACAGAAATAAAAATAGGGATTATTTTATTATGTTGACAATTCAAAAGAAAACTGATTAAGATATTTGAACTTTATAAGACGGAGGTTAGCAAATCTATTACAATGTGACATTTTATAAAATTAAAAGTGTAAACAGATAATCCAACGGCCCGTTGAAGTCAAATATAAGAAAGCGGGGAGGATTGCACTTTGTGCTTATATATGAATAAATAATGAAACAACGTTAAGGAGCACAAATTATATAAAGTAATACATGTTAAAAAGCATGTAGACAAAAATCTACATTTTACACTTATTTTTAGCACTGATGATGGGACTTTAGAAGTCCCGAAACAGCTGTATGCTTTTTAACATCTATTACTTTATATAATTTGTGGCTCTTAACGTTGTTTCGTTATTTATTCATATATGAGCACAGAGTACAATCCTCCCCCCTTTCATTTAATTAAAACGTACCTCAAATATTGTCCACCCCCCATACCATTATGCAATGGAATAATTTTTCTGCGACCTGTTATTAGTAATAGATATTCATTGCACAACACATTGTTCAGAATGTATAATTTAGTGCATACTACTTAGATGCATGTGAATTTTATTATGTTCGAAAGAGTGTGACACTTTTAAAATGCATTTGAAACTTTTTTTTTATTATTCACCGTAATGTGAGGAATACTTCTGCTTGTTCCTATAAATAGACTATAGATCCGATTTATTTAAAATTGGAGATGACTCGACAAAATTATACGACAATTACACAATTTAAACTTCAAACGATTCGGTTAAGTAGTTTTTGCTCTGTTGCATGCGGACACATGGACGGATTGAACGATGACAATAGGTGCTACGTATTTACATAATTGCGAAAGAACCTAAAACTGGTACAAGGATAAGTTTTCAATCACAATATATTATTATGTTTTTAGAAATTAATAATAAATTAATATCATAATTTTAAAGAATCATATCTGTCAGTTGGATTTGGTGATAAACTGCCAGATATTTTGTAGCAACAATTGTGTACGATTGTAAACTAAAATGAAGTAAAAAAACAAGTACACAAATAACTGCGACCTCTGAAATATGCCGATTGCCTGTGAAACAATAACAATAGAATGTTTTTGATAAGTAAATAATGTAAAAATAAAATAAGGTTAAAAAGGCGGTTGGATTATACAAATCCCATATATTCAAAATTTCTGTATTTTTTTTTTAACAAGTAATTATTACATTAATGAAACAGATTTTTTTTTTCATTTGATACGTGCTATATTTTTAAATTGTAATATTTTATGTAATAATTAATATATTTTATTTGAAATCAGTCAAATGAAAATTCAATGATACTAATTTATTTATGAATTTAGGTTGAAAATACGATTTAGAAATTCTAATTAGTTACTTTATCAAAAGTGTCATCCCTTTCCTTTTCCCATCATAAAAGAAAAATTGAATTTAAGTTAATAGATTGAACAATTTCGCACTTTCTTCAAAGAATAAATCAAAGCGATGAGTTTCTCCCGAAATCGTGTATATCCTAAATTAACATATTTAAATGATGTACATAAATATATACCCACAAAATAAATTTCATACATGCAATTTCGTTTTATGTTAAATATAAATATTAAATGCTTAAAATAAAAATAGAACGTTTTTTTTTTTTTTATTTATTACTTTTTTATTTATTAGATTGATAATCTAATTCACAAAGCTAATCTGGTTATTCAACCTAATTAAATACAACAAATCGTGTATTATTTTTTTAAGAACGCAAACTATAAAATTTTTAAAAATTAATTTTAAAATAATAACAGCTAACTTTTTTGCAGCATTTATATGAAAATAATTTTTATGAAGTTTTTTTAGTTATTAATGGATTAAACTGTTTTATTTGGGGAGGGGGGAGGGACAACATTAATTGCTGTCATGAACCAAATTGTTAATTTTAAGATATATTGTTTGAATAATTTAAAATTTTGTTGTTAGTCTTTTCAATTCACAGATTAATATTATTATTTTTATTTATAAGTCATAATTATAAATTGTGTACATTTTTTAAACTATTTATATCATAAAGTTTTAAGAGTTAATATAAAAATATTAAGAGAATCGTATTACTGCAAATTAAAAGCGTTTTTATGACATTCATAAATTATCGTTGGATTAAATGGAAGAAATCGGATATCACAATAAAAGTTGCAAAATTATATTCTATGTTTGAAAGTAAATACAAGTAATTGTTTTTTTGTCATTTTTAGATATGGAAGCAACACTGACATTTTTTTTCAGTTCTAAAAAAGTAACTAACGTTGTCAGCACCGTAAATGTATTTCTTGTGACTGGAAATATTTTCTAGCTAATATTAAGAGAAAACATTCTATAAAAAAGTATGAGAATTACCGGTATTAAAGAGAAATGTTCCATAAAAAATCTGTTGGATACAGTATTTTAAATGAAAGAACTATATTTACAGCTATATGATCTTAAAAAAAACAAGCACATTAATTTTATTTTATTGTGCCTATATAAATTTTAACACATAATAATTTTCTTTAATATTATTTTTAAGAATATTCGAATGAACTTTGTGAAGCATAACAACAAAAATATTTCATAAATTGCTTTTATATAAAATGACACAAAAGATTTAATGAGATGTAAAATTTCTTATGTTGGATTTTCAACTACATTCAGAAAATTAATCTCTGTTTCAACTTTAAAATTAATTAAAATGCTAAACTTTTACCCACAAATAGTAGTTGCGTATATACTCTATATAAAATGTATTGAAAGTGTGAGTGACATCTTATTTTCCTTCAATGACGGTTTCAAACGCTATACGTCTTTCATTTCATTTAAGTTATTTGCTTAAAGTGCCGTCAGTGATGGATAAACCGATTAAAAAAACTCTCCTTATAAACTGTCTTCGTCTTATTTGACATGCATTGCTTGTAAATTTAAAGTCAGAAAATAACTTTAAAATGGACATTGACTGTCAGACAACTTTTATACTATTCTGAAATTGATCACAGTCTATGTCATTTAAAATAAGTTTCTTACGTATTTATTTATTTTCTTTTGTCAGTTTCCAAAATATAGTTTGAATTTTTTAAAACAATGAAATTAACATAATCTTTGAACTTTTATGTAGTATTTGAGCTAAATTTACTAAAAACAATTATTTTCAAATTAAAAGAAAATCTCAATGTAATTTACATTTTTCAATAGTAACAATTGTGATGGATATTTCCGATGTAGTAGATTCATAGATAGACAAAATTGTATTCTATACCTGAAATTAAAGTTCTTGTTGTCATTTGTATGTATGGAGCCGTCACTGACAGCATTTTACATCTTTCAGTTCCAAGAAAATTAACTAACTCTGTCAGCACTGTAAATATGTTGCATGTGACCGAAAAGATTTTCTTGAAAATATTAGCGAAAAATGTCTATGTTAAAATACGAAAATTATTAATATTATAGAAAAATTGTGTAGAAAAGAACTGAAGCAGACAATTTTTGAATGTAAGAATTATATTTACAGGGTCATTCCATGTCAATTCAACCAGACCTTGTAACCCGACCCACAGGGATTTTGATGAAACTTTGTGTGCACACTAATTCTATCATGAAATGATTCCATCAGAAATTTTTCCTTCCTAGACCTCATAGTTTGTGAGATATGGGGGGTCCAATTCTTGGAGTTTTCTCAAATCGCTCATTTCTGAGTCTGTATTTTGAGATTGCAGTTCCATCTTCAAAAAATTGTTTCTCTGGATCTAAAACATGAATCATCTTAAAAATATCGCTGTAAAAATATAAAAAGATGCAGATTTTAATAAAAAAATATTTTAAAAATTTGCATGTAATATTTAGGATAAAAAAAATTAGCCAAAGTTGAGAGTTACGGTTATTTTTCCAAATTTTTGTGACTTCACCAAAAAGGCTGTACACAAAAAGGCAAATTAAATTTTCAATTTCTTTTTGTTTTAAATAAAAGTTTACACTTTGGGCTTTCTATCTATGAAATAAAAATGATGTGTTTCGCATGGCTTATGCAAAAATTTTGGGTACTTCCCAATTAGCCGGATGCATGTTTTATTTTTACATATTACATATGCACACAAAAAGGCAAATGAAATTTCCAATTTCTTTTTGTTTTAAATAAAAGTTTACACTTCGGGCTTTCTATCTATGAAATAAAAATGATGTCTTTTGCATGGCTTATGCAAAAATTTTGGGTACTTTCCAATTAGCCGGATGCGTGTTTTATTTTTACATATGTACATATGTATAGATCTATATAAATACAGATGTATTATACATGTACATATGTATGTATATATACAGTATATTGATATATATATGTATAACACTGGTGCCCGTCTAACCGAAAAGTACCAAATTTTGCCTTGTTTTGAGAATCTGCACCAATTAAAAGGAACTAAGTTTAGCTGTGGTACTTAAATAATTATTGGAATTGCTATGAGTTATTGAATTTAATGTTATTTGATACACGTTTTTTTTTATTTGCAAAGTAAATTTTAGGCTTTGTTTTTACTGATTAAAAAAATCTGACTGTAATATGTTTCCCTATTAAATTTACGGAATGGTCCATATATTTCATTTCGTTATTTAATAATGGGCATTTTTTGCTAATTTAAAGAATCTCTTACTTTTTATTTTCAATAATTAAACTCAAAACAGATTTTTTTGTACAGTATAAAATAAATAATTTTTTCTCCCCACATTTCCAGTCTTTCTATTGAATGCTAATATATTATTTGTGTTTAAAAAATGTTCAAAACCTTGTATTTCCTTTCCTTGGGTAATTTTAATTAGTTTAAATATTTATATTGGCAAGTTTAAATACACAAATGTTTAACAGAACTTAAATTTGTTACTATAGTCTGAAAGATTTAATTGCACCTGCCTTGTATAAACACCATCTGATAAA
Source organism: Maratus speculifer (assembly GCA_964019185.1). Lineage (NCBI taxonomy): Eukaryota > Metazoa > Arthropoda > Arachnida > Araneae > Salticidae > Maratus > Maratus speculifer. Next base: position 227,713,339 of record OZ025295.1, read on the forward strand.
GGCAGGGCAATGTTTGTTTGCGAAAACAGATGTTTTGAAATCAATTTAATCAAATTATTGTCATTCTGTTGTTCTTATTATAGAAGAATGATCTAACTTTTACTGTGCTACTAAAAATATATTCTGATTTTTACATATTTAATAGTTTGTTTTATGTATATATTTTTTTTTGTTTTGTTTTAATATGGAGCCTGATATTAAACCTTCTACTAGTCTTCAGGCTAGAAGTATTGTAATATTAACTTGTTTAGAATGTCACAAAACTAGCTATACAAATAACAGAGAAATAGACTACATTGATAATCTCTGTGATTCAGAAAAATAACTTTTATTACTTAGGACTATTGCATTTATAAAACAAAAATTAAGTGAAAACCGTTTGATTAATATATGTGAGCATCACAGAATTTGGCTCTTAATGAAATATGAATTTTATCAATATAAATGTAGAGATCTATTTAAGCGGCATAAAAAGCAAGTGAGAAAAGCAATTAGGGCAGTTAAGAGATTTATATACGGCCGAAAAAGTAAACCAAAGTTGAAAGTTATGGTTATTTTTCCGAAATTCTGTGACTTTATGAAAAAGTCTCTACACAAAAAGGCAAATGAAATTTCCAATTTGTTTTTGTATCAAATAACAATAAATTCAATAACTCATCCAACTCCAGTAATTATTTAAGTACCACAGCTAAACTTAGTCAGATTTTTTTCCCCTTAAAAGGTGCAGATTTTCAAAACAAGGCAAAATTTGGTACTTTCTCGGTTAGATGGGCACCGGTGTTATTCATATATATATCAATATACTGTATATATACATACATATGTACATGTATAATACATCTGTATTTATATAGATCTATACATATGTATATATGTAAAAATTAAACACGCATCTGGCTAATTGGAAAGTACCCAAAATTTTTGCATAAGCCATACGAAAGACATCATTTTTATTTCATAGATAGAAAGCGCAAAGCATAAAATTTTATTTAAAACAAAAAGAAATTGGAAATTTCATTTGCCTGTTTGTGTATATATGTAATATGTAAAAATAAAACACTTATCCGACTAATTGGAAAGTACCCAAAATTTTTGCATAAGCCATGCGAAAGACATCATTTTTATTTTGCAGATAGAAAGCCCAAAGTGTAAACTTTTATTTAAAACAAAATGAAATTGGAAATTTCATTTGCCTTTTTGTGTGCATATGTAATATGTAAAAATAAAACATGCATCCGGCTATTTGGAAAGTACCCAAAATTTTTGCATAAGCCATGCGAAACACATCATTTTTATTTCATAGATAGAAAGCCCAAAGTGTAAACTTTTATTTAAAAAAAAAAGAAATTGGAAATTTCATTTGCCTTTTTGTGTGCATTTGTAATATGTAAAAATAAAACATGCATCCGGCTAATTGGAAAGTACCCAAAATTTTTGCATAAGCCATGCGAAACACATCATTTTTATTTCATAGATAGAAAGCCCAAAGTGTAAACTTTTATTTAAAACAAAAAGAAATTGGAAATTTAATTTGCCTTTTTGTGTACATCCTTTTTCGTGAAGTCACAAAAATTTGGAAAAATAACCATAACTCTCAACTTTGGCTGACTTTTTTTATCCTAAATATTACTTGTAAATTTTTAAAATATTTTTTATTAAAATCTGCATCTTTTTATATTCTTACAGTGATATTTTTAGGATGATTCATGGTTTAGATCCAGAGAAACAATTTTTTGAAGATGGAACTGCTATCTCAAAATACAGACTCAGAAATGTGCGATTTGAGAAAAACCCAAAAATTGGACCCCCCATATCTCACAAACTATGAGATCTGGGAAAGAAAAATTTCTGATGGAATCATTTCATGATAGAATTAGTGTGCACACAAAGTTTCATCCAAATCCCTGGGGGTCGGATTACAAATGGGGGTAAAATTGGTTGAATTGACATGGAATGACCCTACAGCTATTTGATGGTAAAGCTACAAGTAAATTAATTTTAATTTAAGTCATTTGTGACATTTTAAATTCTAACATGTAAGATTTTCTTTAACATTCTTTTTAAGAATGTTTAAATGAAATTTGCGAAGGTTAATAACAAAAATATTTCATAAATGTCTTGCATAAAATGTCACTCAACATTTACCGAGAAATAAAATTTATTATGTAACATTTTCAACTAAATTTAGAAAAATAATCTTTGTTTAAACTTCAAAACTAATTGAAATATCAAACTTTTACCCACATATGTTAGTTAGTTTATACTAAGCATAAAATATATTGAGAGTTAAGTGACATTTCATTTTCCTCAGACGGCGGTTTCTAACGCAATACGTCTTTCATTCCATTTAAGTTATTTGCTTAACGTGCCGTCATTGATGAGGAAACCGATTAAAAAACTCTCCTTATAAACTGCCTTCGTCTTACTTGACATGTATTGCTGGTAAATTTAAAGGCAGAAAATAACTTTAAAATGGACTTTTGAGTATGAGACAATTATCAAGATCTTTTATGTGATTCTGAAAGTCACGACAGTCTATATCAATTAAAATAACTTTCTTACTGATTTTTTTTTTTAATTTCCGAAATTTTGTTTGAGTTTTCGGACGCAATGAAACTTCTATAAAATTCCAAGAAATTTAATATATAAATGATAAAAGTTAACCTTAATTTAGTATTTACATTAAAATAATTTTCATAAAGATTTTTAATTATTGATGGATTGAATTAAAGAAAGTCTTTCCGGCAATGCTGGGAGGAAGAGGTAGCTTTCATACATATATTTATTTATTTATTTATTTTAAATTAAGTTATATTATTCAAACATACGAAGCCCAAATTAGTGAAATACGATTTTATAAGATTTAATGCTAGTTTTTGTCAAAACTAAATATTAATAGGAATATTTAGAAATTAGTCATATTTTACTCAACCTGGTTTCATTTTCAGCGATTTAGGGAGTCGCCAAATTCCACGATATCATGAAGTGTATTCCATTTCAAAGCAACATGATGGGTAAAACAAACCAATGAGCTTGGTCAAAATCTTAATTCATGTGCACTTGCCACTCATGTCGAAATCGATTAATATATACGAGTGCTGTCGCGGGCAAATTGATTTTTTTTTAAATATCACCCACAATAGAATTTCAAACTGCTAATATCTCAGGCATTTTTTTAAGATAAAGAAAAAGCAAAAAATACTCCGGAATTCATTATTAAGATAAATACTTTAGAAAGAACAGTTTTTCAAATTCAAAATTTTTGTTTGTACATCGTTATACATTTAAAAGATTTTTGACAAACTTAAATGGCCGTCATTTTGAAACAAGATGGCGGATGAAGTTGGCAGTGAACTCGGTCAAGACATTGATATGTACACACAGAATTATATCCAAATCAACTAATAAATATGCGTATTATCGCGTAACAAATTTCAGACCGTATCAAAATATTAACCACACTGGAAATTGAAAGTGCTATAACTCAGACTTTTTTTAAGATATACATGAAACAAAAAATTCTCTGGAATCTTTGTATGAAGGTTAAACACACAAAAGAAAAATCTTTTTTCAATTTCTTATTTTTTGCACTTAATTTTAAAATTTAATAAAAAAATAATATTCCGTCATTTTGAAACAAGATGGCTGATGGAACTGGTCAACGAACTCCGTTCAAACATCGGTATTTACTATGTACGCACCAAGTTTCATCGAAATCGGTTTATGAAATCTTTATTATTATGTTATTACGTGACGAAAATCAGATAATTTTAAAATGTGAGCAACACCAGAAATTAAAAGTGCTGTAACTCAGCCATTTTTTTAAGATACAGACGAAACAAAAAATGCTCTGGAATCTTTGTAGCAAGCTTAAATGCATAAATGAAAAATCTTTTTCAATTTCTTAGTTTTTTATACCTAATTTTAAATTTTAATTTAAAAAAAATTTAAATGGCCACCATTTTGAAACAAGATTTGAAACAAGATATATATATATATATATATATATATATATATATATATATGGTTATATATATATATATATGTCAACATTTGAACGGAGGGTGGTTTTGGGGTCTGGGGGTCATGATCGGTGAAAATATACCAAAATTTTCTGGAAGTGCTTTTCTCTAAACGGCTGCAATAGGTAGCTTTTTACTTTTTGTAATGAAAGCTACCTAAAATTGTAAATAAAAATATGAAAAAAATTATTATTATAAAGAAATTATCGATTCTATAACTATTCGATCGTAAAACAATTGTAATACTAATTTTAACATTAACTTTTAATGATATTTTAAATTTTCTTATATAAGAACTTTCTTTAAAATTAAAAAAATATATATTCGAATGAAGTTTGCGATTTATAAACAAAAACAAAATTTCATAAGTCGCTTTTATATAAATTGCATAGATGCCAATACCTCTTAATTTATTCTGAAATCTGATCTAAGATGAACAAGTTTTGAAGCGGAATTTTTATTTGACCAAGTGTTTCAAAATTAAATCGGTGATTTACACTGTAGAAAGAAGATACGTTTTCTTAAATATTTTTCCGGGCATGGAATTTTTTCTGGAATAATTAAGATATTTTGGCTTCTACTAAAATATCACACAAGATTTACTGGCATGTAAAATTTTTTATATGACATTTTCAACTACATTTAGAAAATTAGTCTTTATTTAAACTTTAAAACTAATTAAATGCCAAACTTTTGCCCACAAATATTAGTTAAGTATGTACTGTAAATAAAATATATTGAAAGTATGAGTGACAACTTATTTTCCTCCAATTATGGTTCCCAACGCAATACGTCTTTCATTTCATTTAAGTTATATGCTTAAGGTGCCGTCAGTAAAAAAAACTCTTCTTATAAATTGCCTTCTTCTTACTTGACATGTATTGCTGGTAAATTTAAAGGCACAAAATATATTTAAAATGCATTTTTGACTATAAGACAACTATCAATAACTTCCATGTGATTCTGAAAATGATGACAGTCTATATAATAAAAAGTAAGATTCTTACTGATATTTTTTTTCAATTTCTGAAATTTTGTTTGAGTTTTAAAAACAATGAAACTACTATAAAATTCAAAGAAATTTAATATAAAAATAATAACAGTCAACCTTACTTAAATATTTACAAAAAAATAGTTTTAATGATTTTTTATAATTATTGAATTACATTAAAAATTATGATTAACGCTAAACGCTATTAACACCATGAATATAATTTGTGTGACCGGAATTATTTTCTGGGTAATTTTAACAAACAAAAATTGTAAGTAAAAATTTAAAAACTATTATTAATATAAAGAATTGTTCAATATAAATCTGAAGCAGACAGGTTTTGAATGAAAAAAATTATATTTAGATTCATTTGATCGTAAAGCAATTATAATATTAATTTTATCATTACTTTTATGGCATTTTAAATTTTAATATATAAAAATCTTCTTTAAGATTCTTTTAAATAATATTCGAATGGACTTTACGATTTATAAACAAAAACAAAATTTCATCAATCGCTTTTATATAAATCAAATAGATGCAAACGCCTCTTAATTTATTCGAAAGTCTAATCCAAGATCAAATGTTTTGAATCGGAAATTTTCATTTGACCAAGTACGTATTTCAACATTAACTCAGTGACTTACATTGTAGAAAAAACGCATTTTCTTGTATATTTCTTCCAGTTTGAGCATGAAAATTTCTGATTAGACTCCGGAATAATTAAAATATGTTGGCATCTATCAAAATGTCCCCCAAAATTTACTGAGATGTAAAAATTTTTATGTGATATTTTCAACTACATTTTGAAATTTAATCTTTGTTTAAACTTTGAAACTAATTAAATGCCAAACTTTTATCTAAGTAAATAAGTTAGGTATGTACTCTAAATAAAATATGTTGAAAGTGTGCGTGACATCTTATTTTCCTCCAATGATGGTTTCCAACGCAATGCGTCTTTCATTCAATTTAGGTTATTTGATTAAAGTGCCATCGGCGATGGAGAAACCGACTAAAACAAACTGTCCTTATAAACTTTCTTCGTCTTATTTGACATGTATTTCTGGTAAATTTGAAGGCTGAAAATAACTTGAAAAAGGATTTTGACTATCATCTATCAAGAAGATTTATGCGATTCTGAAATTGATGACAGTCTATATATCATCTAAAATAAGTTTTTTTATTCATTTTTTTTTTCTCAAATTCTGAACTTTTGCTTGAATTTTCGAAAACAATGAAATTAATGTAATCGTACAACTTTTATGTCATTTTTAAACTAAAATCATTAAAAGAAAAAGAAATTTTTTGTCATAATTTTATTTTCTGTTGTTAGTTGTTTCAATATCCAAATTAATATGTTGTTGTTTTTTTTTTAATTTATAAATCATAATCATAATTTGTGTATTTCCGTTAAACGATTTACACTATGAAGATTTAAGAATTAACGTAAAAATGTTAAGATAATCTTATTGCTGATTCGAAGGAGTTCTTATTACGTTTATAGATTGTTGTTAGATTAATTGTGAGGAAAATCAATATTATAAGAAAAGGTATAGCCGGGTTTCTTAGTGAAATATGCCCTTGAGTAAACCACATCGAGTCCTATATCAATTGATTGCACATAAAAAGAAATTTACTGCTCTTTAGTTTCCAAGTCCATGGGGGGTTATGACCCTTAAGGGGACTCAGGGGTTGAAAACTTTTCAAAAAATCGATTTTTTTAATGATCTAATTTGATTATTCATTTAATTCTTAACTCAATGCAAAAAACCGCATAAAATATTTGCATTTTTAACGGAGTTATAAGCATTTATGTATCAACACTTTCATAGCCGCATCCATATAATTTCAACTTTAAGTCGCGTTTTCTCAAAACTTAATTTTTGATGACTAACACCAAGATTTAAAAAAAAAACTATTTGATAGAATAGCTTTTTCTTTCTTTCTTTTTTTTTTTTTTTGCATGCATAATAACATTATTATCTAGATTATGAATTAATATATTTTAAATAGTTTAATATTTTGAGTATTTTAATGGAAAAAAAAAGTTGTATTTTTTTAGGTTTTTTTAAATTTTCAACTTTGAGAGATTTTTTAATACTGTTTTTATTAAGTGATAGTTATGTCCTTAATTGATAATCTAGATTATAATGTTATATGCATGCAAAAAAAAAAAAAAAAAAAAAAAAAGCCATTCTATCAAATAATTTTTTTTTTAAATCTTGGTGTTAGTCGTCAAAAATCAAGTTTTGAGAAAACGCGACTTAAAGTTGAAATTATATGGATGCGGCTATGAAGTATTGATACAAAAATGCTTATAACTCCATTCAAAATGCTAATATTTTTATGCGGTTTTCTGCATTGAGTTAAGAATTAATTGAATAATCAAATTAGATCATAAAAAAATCGATTTTTTGAAAAGTTTTCAACCCCTGAGCCTCCTTATTCCCGATTTGAAAAAGGGCACATTGTGCCAAAACTACTTCAGGGATTTCAACTAAAAAATAAGAGATGTGTAATACACTATAGTGCCATTGATTATAGGACACTTGCGATTTTAGACATTTTACTAAATATCTCGAAAAATACATGAGAAATCATCTCGAAACTCTTAGTGTATAAATATAATAGTATAAGTCATACATCTCCGTGAAGATTTTTTTCCCGAAACTCCAAAGGGGACCGTCAACAAATTAAAAAAGAATGAATATCTTTTGAATAACCCTGCCAAAACTAATGTAGCAAAAGCGCTCAAACTCTAGATTGTGATTGAATGCCTTATTGTAATAAGCCTTGTTCATTTTTATGCAAATAGCATGCATACTCGCAGAGTAATTAAGGTTTTTATAAAAATGATCCCAAATTTTTCCAAGTTTTTTCCTTATAATTTTCAGAGTTCTTAATATAAAATATTATTTTTTTTCAGAAAATATGACAAACAACATTGCACATAGTACCCTGTAATCAGAATTAAAAAATAATGAAAAGTGTATAAAAAATGAGTTGGTTTACTAAATAATTTTTTACTGCGCATGCGTCAACGATATCAAAATTTCATTTGCATATTATGTTAGCTAAATGTATAGAGCAACTTTTGTGAAAGTCACAAAATCATAACTTGAAAATTCTGACAATAATCGTCAATTGAATAAGTCGAAAATCCGTTATTCTCAAAATGAAGCAAAAACAAGAGGGGTTGTATCCATATATTCATTGATTAGTGTCAATATAGAATACACAATATGGGATGTACTACTGCATTTGGATAAAATCCCTCATTTTTTTGCTTCATTTTGGAAACAGCGGATTTTGTTCTTTTTCTATAGACGATTACTTTCAGAATTTTCAAGCTATGATTTTGAGACTTTTACAAAAGTTGCTCTATACATTTAGCTAACATAATATACAAATAAAATTTTGATATCTTTGACGCATACGCAATAAAAAATTATATAGTAAACCTACTCATTTTTCATATAATTTTTATTATTTTTTAATTCTGATTACACGGTACTGTGTGCAATGTTGTTTGTCATATTTTCTGAAAAAAATAGTACTTTATATTAAGAACTCTGAAAATTATACTGGAAAAACTTGGAAAAATTTGGGACCATTTTTATAAAAACCTTAATTACTCTGCGAGTGTGTATGCTATTTGCATAAAAATGAATACAGTGTATTACAGTAAGGCATTCAATCATAATCTAGAGTTTGAGCGCTTTTGCTACATTAGTTTTAACAGGGTTTTTCAAAAGATATTCATTCTTTTTTAATTTGTTGACGGTTCCCTATGGCGTTTCGGTAAAAAATCTTCACGGAGATGTATGACGTATACTATTATATTTATACACTAAGAGGTTTGAGATGATTCCTCATGTATTTTTCTAGATATTTAGTAAAATGTCTAAAATCGCAAATATCCCATAATCAATGGCAATATAGTGTATTATTATACTGGATAATGTTTTCGGAATTTTTTCAGCAAAAGTACGTGTTCTATGTTTTCTTCTTTTTAATTGAACATTTTAATTAACCCATTCGTGCCCAGCATCTTTTGCGTAAATTTTATTTGGTTGGCACCACTATTTTTAGAAGATTTAAGTTTAGTTCATTAATCACGAAAATGCATCATGTAAATAAAATAATTATTGCTTTTATTTTTTACCGGTGTAAAAAACAGTGCTGAATACACCTTTTGAAGCGTGTCTAAAAAGGGATACTAGGCACTAATGGGCTAAAAATCTATTGAAATATTTGAGTGACTACTGTATTTTTTACATGAACTACTATGAGATATGATGCATATTCACTATCAATTTTAACTTTCTATTTACGGTGCATCATATTAAAAAAAGGCAAAATCATATTCCGGCGGTGATGGTGGCGTGTCTCGCATCAATCTAACATATTAGTTCAAACGGTGGTTTAAAAAGAAGACGTGAAATAACATTAGACGACAAAACTTTCCGGTAGACCTAATATGTGAGATTCGTGAGAGACACGCCCCCATCTCCGCCAGAATATGATTTTGCCTTTTTTAATATGATGCGCCCTATGTAGAAAATTGAAACTGATAATGAATATACATTGTATCTCATATTATTTCACGCAATAAAAATAAGGTGGTCACTCAAATATTTCAACAGGTTTTTAATTAAAATATTCAATTAAAAAGAAAAAAAAATTATAGAACTCATACTTTTGTTGAAAAAATTCTAAAAAAAAAATATCCAGCTTTCGTACAGTAATATTACACATCCTTTTTTTTTCGTTGTAATCCAACAAGTAGTTTAGGCACAATGTGCCCTTTTTCAAAACGGGTATTAAGGTCCATAACCCCCATGAACTTGAGAATATAAGCTTGAAAGTGGGGAGCAATTCATATCTTTGTAAGGGCTATCGATTCAGGTAGGACGCGATGTGGTTGACTCATTGGCATATTTTACTAGGAAACTCGGCTACACCCTTTTGCAAAAATGAATTTTATATTTGAAATTAAATACAATTTATTGTTTGTTGTCATTTTTATGTTAGAGGACGTCAGCTTTAATTATTTTTCTTTAATCTTTCAGTTTAAAAAATGAGTAGCGCTGCCAGCACCGTAAATGTATTTCTTGCGTCATTAAATATGTTTTGGCTAACATTTAAAAAAATTTGATATGTATGAAAATTGCTAATATTATAGCGGAAAGTTTTATAAAAATTCTCAAGCAGACAGTTTGTAATGTTTTTAGATAACACTTACAGCTTTTTTGACTCCAAAGCAACAAGCATATTAATTTTAATTTTAATAATTGGTGGCATTTTAAATTTAAACATATAATAATTTTCTTTATTTTTCTTTTTAAGAAAATTCAAATGAACTTTGTGAAGTATAGAAACAACAAAAATATTTCATAAATCACTTTTATATAAAAAGTCATCCAAGTTTTACTGAGATGTAATTTATGTGACATTTTGAACGAAGTTTAGAAAATTAATCTCTATTTAAACTTTAGCACTAATTAAAATGCTAAAATTTCACCCACAATATTGGTTATATATGTACTCCACATAAAATATATTGAAAGTGTGAATGACAACTTATTTTCCTCCAATGACGGTTTCCAATGCATTACGTCTTTCGTTTCATTTAAGTTATTTTCTTAAAGTGCCGTCAGTGATGGAGAAACCGATTAAAAAACTCTCCTTATAAACTGTCTTCGTCTTATTTGACTTATATTGCTGGTAAATTTAAATTCAGAAAATAACTTTAAAATGGACTTTGACTACCATGCAGATATCAAGAACTTTTCTGCGCTTCTGAAATTGATGACAGTCTATATCAGTTAAAATAAGTTTCTTAAACATTTTTTTCCATTAGTTTCCGAAATTTTGTTTGGCTTTTGTGAAACAATGAAATTAATACAATTGTATATTTTATATGTCATGTTTGAACTAGATTTTTTAAGAATAATTAAATATAAAATCAAATGAAGTTTTGAATGCAATTTTATATTTTTCTATTGTGATTTATAGTAGACTATTAGTTTAAAACTATATTCACATAAAAACATTTATAGTATGTATTTTAATTTATAAAAATTTTTCAATTTTCTTGTTTAACATACCCAAATGTATTATTCATTTTTTTATGTTATTGATAGATGAATATTACTTTAGAATCAACAATAATTGTTGTCATGAACATTTTTTAAGATAAACATTGAACGCTTACATCTAATGAAAAAATCGTTCTTTAATAATTTTAAATTTAGTGTTACTCCTTTCAATTCACAAATTAATATGATTCTTTTACATTTCAAATCATAATCATAAATTATGTACCTTCTTTAAAGGAGTGATACCGTGAAGTTTTTACAGTTATGTTATAGGAATTATAAAAGTACTTTATTACAGCAGATTGGATCGAAAGCGTGTTTTGCGAAATTTATGGAATGCTGTTGGACTGAACGGAATGAAAGCTGATTTTATAATGAATTTACAAAATTATATTCTGTATTTGAAATAAAACACAAATGATTGTTTGTTGCCGTTTGTATATACGAGATCGACATTGACAGTTTTTTTAAATCTTTAAGTTTTTTAAAACAAAGTAACTAATTCTAATAGCTCTGTAAATGTATTTCTTGTGCATTTAATGTAATGTGTGAATTGTTCCTGGATAATATTAAAAAAACTATTCTGCATAAGAAATAAAAATTGCTAATATTATATGGAAATGTTCTATAAAAATTCTGAAGCTTACAACTTTAAAATGAAAGGACTATATTTAGACTACTGTTTAATCGTATAGGAACAAGCCCATTGATTTTAATTTCAATTATTCATAGAATTTTTTAACATGCACGAAATTTCTTTAATATTCTTTTTAAGAATATCTGAATGAAATTTGTTAAGTATAACAACAACAAAATTTCATAAATCGCTTTTAATAAAATGTCACTCAAGATTTATTGATATGTAAAAAAATTTATATAACATTTTCAACTGCATTTAGAAAATTAATCTTTGTTTAAACATTAAAACAAATTAAAATGCCCAACTGTTGCCCACTAATATAAATTGCGTGTATACTCTATGTAAAATGTATTGTGAGTGACATCTCATTGTCCTCCAATGACGGTTTCCAACGCAATACGTCTTTCATTCCATTACGTTTATTTGCTTAAAGTTCTGTCAGTGATGGGGAAACCGATTTAAAAAAACTCTCCTTATAAACTGTCTTCGTCTTACTTGACATGTATTGCTCGTAAATTTAAAGTCAGAAAATAATTTTAAAATGGACTATGACTGTCAGGCAGCTATCGAGAACTTTTTTATGAATTTGAAATTGATGACAGTCTATACAATTAAAAATAAGTTTCTTACACATTTTTTTCCAAAATTTTATTTGAATTTTCTCAACAGGGAAATTAATATAATGGTACAACTTTTATGTCATGCTTAAGCTAAAACTATTAAAAGAAAAAGAAATTATCTTAATTTTAATTTGTGTTTTTAGTTGCTTCAATTCCCAAATTGATATGATTTTTTTACTTTAAAAATCATAATTATAACTTGTATATTTCCATTAACGATTCATACTATGAAGATTTAAGAATTATTCTACTTATAATAAAAAGCGACTTCAGAAAATGTAGGAACGGTTCCGGCATGAACCACTCTGATCTGGATATCGACTGCAGCTAAGCGCCACGTTAGGCTTAGCTGAAACAGATACTAAAATGATACATTTAAAATTTCTTCCATTTGAAATAATGTTTGTTCAGCATATTTTCATATAAAAATGTATATCTCAATTATAATACATAAAGATAACAACGGAAGTGTGAAGTGATAAGTCTTTTATCATTTAAAAGTATGATTGCATTTCATCGGCTCCAAGCGCCGTTTTACTCTGATCTCACAAAACTTTAGTGCTGCCATCTATGAACTTACAAAGAACTCGCAAACCTGTTTTTAAATCATTGTGCTACTCAAATATTGTAGATTTGAATTTAAAATTAGTTTTATTTTTTTAAGATGGTAGGATAAGACGCTTATTTTTTATTTTTTTTTCTATTATGAATAAAATAATGTTTTTTACCCCTTCGAGTTGTAATGGATATATAAGATATTATCGTAGCTGCATTAGTATAACTGAAAATTATTTTTTCGCATCCTCTTAAATCAAAATTTTATCTGCTTATGTAATTAATATATTTAGAACATGATATAGCACAGATGACTTATAGATGTGCACCATAAACTTAGCATTTTTTTTTCGAGCAAAAAGACGTTTCCGAAAATGATTGGCCAACTATAACTGCATGAGAAACCCATTTTCAAATACAGCGATCACTTTCAAAACTCCTGAAAAATTGCATTTTTGTAAATATAAAAGATGAATAATTTACACTATGTCAGGGAAGCTCTGCCCCCCCCCCCCTAAACCCTCTGTTTCTTTTTTTTCTTTTCTTTCCTTTTTTTTTCAAAAGAAAAAAAATCAAATATTTAAGTGATCGCCATATTTGAAAACAAATTATTTTCCTAAAAATAACGTTTTATTTTGCTCATTTGTATTTGTAGAAATGTTTTTCCATTTTTATAATGTGCTTTTCCAGAATAACAACTCTTCAATAATAAAATCTTCATTCTCTTTGTTTGTATGAAGTATTATGAAAATGAAATGCAAGTGAAAATTCCTTCATTTTTGACGGGGTTATATACTAGTGTAAGAATGTTAAGAGAATATTATTATTGAATCGAATGCGTTCTTATGACGTTAATAGATTGTTGTTAGATTAATTTTGAGGAAAGTTAATATTATAAGAAACATTGCAAAAATAAATTATTCTATATTTGAAATTAAATACAAGTAATTGTTTGTTGTCTTTTTTATGTTAGAATCCGTCAGCTTTAATTATTTTTTTTTTATCTTTCATTTGAAAAAAATTGGCTAAAGCTGTCAGCAGCGTAAATGTATTTCTTGCGACCTTCGATATTTTTTGGCTTATATTTAAATAAAATTCGATGTCTATAAAAATTACTAAGATTATAGTGAAAAGTTTTATAAAAAAAATTTTAATGTTTTTAGATAACACTTAAAGCTATTTGACTCCAAAGCAACAAGCATTTTAAATTTGATTTTAATAATTGGTGGCATTTTAAATTTAAACATATAATAATTTTCTTTAATATTCCTTTTAAGAAAATTCAAGTGAGCTTTGTGAAGTATAGAAATAACAAAAATATTTCATAAATCACCTTTATATAAAATGTCATCCAAGTTTTACTGAGATGTAATTTATGTGACATTCTCAACTATATTTAGAAAATTAATCTCTGTATAAAGTTTAAAACTAATTAAAATGACAAACTTTTACCCACAAATATTGGTTAGGTATGTACTCTAAATAAAATATATTGAAAGTGTGGGTGACACCTTATTTTCCTCCAATGACGGTTTCCAACGCAATAAGATTTTCTTTTCATTTAAGTTATTTGCTTAAAGTGCCGACAGTGATCGAGAAACCGATTTATAAACTCTCCTTATAAACTGTCTTCATCTTACTTGACATGTATTGCTGGTAAATTTAAAGGCCGAAAATAACTTTAAGATGGATTTTGACTATCAGGCTGTTATCAAGATTCATTATGCGATTCTGAAATTGATGACAGTCTATTTATCACTCAAAATAAGTTTCTTGTTTTTTTTTTCCTTCGAATTTCCAAAAATTTGTTTAAATTTTTTGAAACTATGAAATTAATACAATCGTGGACCTTGTATGTCATGTTTGATAAATTTATGAATTATGGTTTAATGCAAAATAGAAAGAAGGTTTGAAAGCAATTTTATAATTTTCAATAGTGATATATTAGATGAATATGTAAGATGAAACTGATTGATAGATTAAAACTGTATTCTTAAAAAGAGTATTTATCCTGTGTATTTGGATTTACGAAGATTTTTAAATGTGTCTTTTTAATTGTTTAGCATAACCAAATGTATTACCTATTGACACGTAAATTAACACACACGCACATATATATGGTATATAATATAAGTAAAATGAATATAAAATAAATAATTGAACAAACAATAAATAATTTTCTGAATATAAAAGATACAATTCAATGAATCCATGTAAAATGAATTGAATATTTTATTATTATTTTATTTTATTCTTATACGTGTTGTTGTCATTTCATTTATTGCTGAAAGTTAATAATTGCAAGAAATATTACAAATTTCTGTGTATAAAACATTCCACATAATGAGAAGGAAACTCGCTTTTAGGAAAAACTAGCTAATAGGGTAAGTATTATTATAAATATGACTAACAGTATGAGAAATATTTTAAGTAATCGCAAAAGACCCTGTTAAGCACAACAGTTAAGCAATTCTTATTGCCCATAATCTGTAAATTCATATGCTTGAAAAAGGGTAAATTTACCACATTAAAACTGTTTTTTGATATCCTTTAAAGCAAGAATGAGAGGCCTCTGTAAAGGCATTTGCCTTTACATAGTATTTAATAATAGTATTCCCCCCTTTATAAATTACAATATTATCTAAATTCGTAAATTTATTAAATAAGCTAAATTTTGTAATCCCTTTAATTCTATTCATTTGGTAACGGCCGTTTTCTTTTAAAGTATAATTTCAGTTTATTTCTTAATAAATTCTTTAAAATCAAAACGTGGCATTGATGCATTTCTGTAACTGTATGTGTTTTACACCCTAGCAAAAACCTTTGATTAAATTTGCATCTATTCAGAATTGATTCATCTTTACAGCACTACTTGTTGTACTCTTACATTTTACCATAATCTTACATTTTTATTACGGTTCGTTTTTCTCTTCTCATCCCATGGGACATCCTCCCGCGACCCCCTATAAAGAATTCATTCCTTGCGATTTCGTGTATCAATGCGCGTTCTTTTATCGTTTGGCGTTAAGTATTTCAAATCCTGCACTTTGTTTTTTATCATTGAAAGTCTATGTAACAGAAATCCTTCAACTGCCTTCTCTCTTAGGAAAAACTAGCTAATAGGGGAAGTATTATTGTAAATATGACCAACAGTATTAGTAATATTTTAAGTAATCGCAAAAGACCCTATTAAGCATAACAGTTAAGTAATTATTGTTGACTCTAATCTGTAAATTCATATGCTTGAAAAAAGGTAAATCGCAATTTTTGCGTATAAGTCGTTGTTGACTATTTTTCTATGATGTAAAGCGCCAACACTTGGGATTTCGAAATATGTATTTGTGACCACTTCTTTTCTCTACCTCAAAGGAACCAGACTGTTTGCTATGGTCCCTCTCGGGCAGGGCACTTATTCGTGAAACTGCGAAAATAAAAAGACTTGTCTCCAAAAATTGAAGAGTTCTTATTGTGTAGTCGTCTTCTATATTTAGGGATTTTACGAATTCTGGATTAATTATAAACTGCAACTTAAAGAACGCAATCGCAATGTCTCTATACAATGTGAAATCACCGTCATAGCCTCTATCACGAGGCTACACTATAAAACATTTGAGTAACATTACACCATAAAATGAATGGCAGCTTTGCTTCCTCCAATTTTAAGGAGTATTTTAACCGATATAATCGGGGTAACATTGTAATGTTACACCCGTAATATATGTTTACATTACACCATTATATAGGGGAAAAAAATCACTCCATAAAATTCGAGGCAGCAAAGCTGGCACCCATTTTATAGTGTAACGTTACACAAACGTTTTACCGTGTACACTGTTTACGGTATAATATCTATATCATAACAATTTTAAATCTATTTAATGGGTTTTTGCGCTTCAAGGACATTCGAGTGCTCTCTACCAGAATTTTTGTAAAAAAAATCTTTCCTTATCCAACGAAAAATAAATCTATCTTCAGATATAGCGCGAGCACAAGAAGTGGAGATTTTAAAAATTAGGAAAGAGACAGCCGTTTAATTTTTATCTTTCATGAAAAATCGATAAATGAATTGTCAATAAAGGCACGGTTAAGCCTAATTGTACTATTATAAAGAATGTGTGTATCTTTTTGGTGCTAAATTTAAATTAGTTAAAGAAATACTACTAGCTAGAATTATCGTTATAAAGTTACACTAAAGATTCATGCGGTATATTTCAATGTTCATTCATTTAAGTAATTCAATAAATAAGATTTTTGCATGTTATTATGCTATAAATTTATGTGTACATTATAATTCAATCACTCAAAGAACTCCATATGAAAACAATTTAAAATCTCTTTTTTTATTTTAACATAAATATATAAAGATTATCTGAAGGAAAAAACAGCATTATTTTTTTCCCTAAAGCCTTTGATTTAATTTGAAGTGCGTTTCTATATTCATTCGTACATCTATTTGTCCCTTAAAAAAGATAATTTTCCAGACGGAAGTTTAAACTTTTGCTGAAAAATAAAATTTCAAATACAACTTTGAGTTTAAAATATCTTATATAGAAAAAGTCCATTATAAATACTCCTTTCCGGTGTAATTTTTGAGGCTTATGTTTCGTTTAGATTCTCAATTCCTTTTAAATTGCACTTGATAAAAAAATAATTGATAAAAAAATCAAAATTGATATATATTTTCTTTATTTCAATTTTACATGTTTCCCGTTTGATTTCATTTTTTAAGCCTTTTATTTCTTTTTAGTTTTTTAAGTCTTTTATTTCTTTGTATATATTTACAATGTTTAGTTTCCACATTTATATTAATTGGTGTTTCATTTTTTACTTCCTTCTATCTTCAAAAGAAGAAAGAATTGTAATGGAATTTTTTTTCGATTTCCAATTTTCGACAGATTTATGCGTCTTAGGGGTCAGAGATTCCAAGAAATATGTTTTTACAAAATGTCAGTTTGCCCGTGTGTCCTTTCTTCTGTATGTTTGTCCGTATGTCGCAATTCTACCATCAAAAAAGGTATAAAGATATGAATAGAATTGAAAACAAATTTTTGTGAATGTTTTTGGCTGTGGCAAACTGGCCCTCTTTCAATATTGAAATACTCTATACCGGAAGGGAGCGCTCCAATCGAGATTTTAGTGCCGTTGTCAATATTATACCGGCAAAACGGTTATGAAATTATGCATCGAATTGAACGATTTTTTTTTGTGTAAGGGTATGGCCATGGCTTGTTGGTTCTCCTTCAATTTTGAAATACTCCGCCCAAAGGGGGCGCTCCAATCTCGATTTTTGAACCATTATCAATATTGTACCTGCCTAAAGTGTATGAAGTTATGCATTGAATTGAACCAATTTTTGTGTAAGTGTATGGCTATGGCTTGTAAATTCGCCTCGAATTTGCAAAAAACCCGCTGTAAGGGAGCACTATAACCACAATGTCTCTGCCATTTTCATTATTTTACCATCAAAACGTGTATGAAGTTATGCATATAACTGAATTAAACTTTTTGTGTATGATTATTTTTTGGTGTGGGAAGTAGGTCCTCACTGAATTTGAAAAGAAATCTGTCTATCATTCTATAGTCAATCGGCTCGTGCGAGAAGGAAACTCTTATTTAGTCCTATTAATTGACTGAAGCAGAAATTTAAGATGAAAATCAAAGTTGGTATATTATTCAGTTAAAATTATTAAAGCGTTAACTTGTGTAACTATTTTTTTATATATTAAAATGTTTGTATGAGATAGAAAAAAGTTTTGGGATTGGCACATCCGACTTGCCTTCTTATATTTTGCATTTGTTAGATATTTAGATTGAAATAATGTTCCTACTTTGGACAAGAAAATTCTGTTTGTGACAGTAATGTAAAAATTAAAAATAGGAACCTCGAATTCTTATAAATTACGTACTGCACATAAAATAATATGAATTTAAAATAGGAACCGAACGATGATTACAAAAGTATAGCTAAACTAGAGCAAAAGCTGTCTAAAGTATAACAGCTTACATTCTCGAAATGGTTATTATGAAAATTTGGGAAAGAATTTGTTTTAATTCTACAAACGAGCTTTCTCTGATTCCTGAAAAATAAGGTAGTTTTATTCTTCGGGGGGTTTTTTAAATCATGGGCTGGTTCATTCTTTTCAATAGGTTGAATAAAAAGGACTATTTATTATTTTTTTTTTATTAAAAATTGAATAACACCATATGCAAGTCACTGCGATCATTCGTTACAAAATTATGGAATAGCTTATGAATAGAAAATTATGAAACATTTTATAAATACAATGTTATGATTAAGCGGATTCTGATAATTTTAATGACCTTGGTGAAAATTTAGATGATACGGAACCTTATTATTGCAATTTAAAGGGAATTTTTAAATATAAGTATATTTGATACGATATAACAGAAATGTTTTGAAAGTAGTATAAAAAAGTAGGCAAAACTGTACTCAATCATAAAATATATTCATAAAATATGTATTGTATTCATAAAATATATCATCTTTGTATTAAATGCTCGTATCGACTTCCAGATGGTATCATGGTATTCAAGATTTAAAAAATATATTTAAAAACGCCTTTTTTATCTCATTTACTTTCAAAGTTGTGAGCATATTTATTGGATAACATTGAATGAATTTCTGAAATATCCAAGCTGCTATTTGCCATCGTTGACTGTATTATCGTCACTTACCTTATATTAAACTTTGAAATAATAATTTTTGTATAAAAAGAGAAAAAAATATGTTTCATGTAATATATATTATTTTTTAAAAGACAGAGTCTCAATTTCTCATAAAAATTCTATACATGTGCATACAAACATATTTATTGTAAAGAGAGCTTTTCGAGTATGGAAAGAAAACTGCTCATATAGAAAGTATTTGGTTGTATTTTAAATGTCGTTTCCTTCTTTCTCTGTTTTTATCTATCGACTTATTCACTTTCATGAAAATTTCTATTATCTTACAGAAGTTTAAATCTCATGCTTCTTGAAAATGAGATGCAAATTTGAGTTTAGACAAATTTCCTTTAAAATTTCTACTTTAAAAATATTTCTTTCGCAAAGAAAATATTTTCTTTCTATTTTTCACACCCTTTAAAAAAACGTTTAATGTGAAAATGTAACTTAAAAAAGTTATTCAGTTACCGATACCATATGCTTATTCGTTTGTATTTACTGTTACTTGTTAATTATCATTTCAAGTAATTTGCAAATAGGTATTTCAGATGTGATGGTATATATATATATAATCAACTTTCAGTCAAATAAAAACTAGTTTATGGCGGTAAATACGGCATAATGTTCATACAAGATCGAGAAATAATGAGTTCGGTACAGATTATGAAACACTCTCAAACATATTCAGAACACTAAAAGAAAAATACATAGTTTAATGAGTTTAATGATGATGTCTAAACGAATAGTTTGTGAAACGCATTTAGCAATTAAAAACTCTTGTACCTACTGGTATCACGAGTAATCGGTAAAATGTGCATTTTTATGTGCAGCCCTGTGTACGATTTATTTATTTATGCATAGATACTACAAATTATGCTAAAAACTCATTTAAACATTTCTAGATCAGAAATTTCGAAAATAAACGAATATTGTTTAAATTATTCGTGTACCCCAGCATATGAGCTATAGACTTTATAAACAACAAGTAACATTTTAAAAATAACTGAATTTACAAACGCATAACACAACTGCGAATATACTTTCAACAAATATTTTTGTAGGCTTCAATAATACAGTTACCATTTATTGTCTTCTGTAACTAAATTATTTTGTATTTCCCCGTTAATGTAAGATAAATTCTATGCTCACCATGGTCTATACTAATAACTTTGTAGTACACTTGAGTGATAAATATCGATTTCAGCGCGTTTAAAATCATGTAATATCATTAAAATACATAAAAAATATTCTTTCAATAGATCATAATCTAACGGAATTATTTTGAGTATCCTTTTCCATGCTATAATAATGCCCAATAACTTATATCAATTTCATGGTCCTCTGGCTATATTTTTGTAAGTTGGATCGCAATCAGACGCACAGACAAACCGAATTCTTATGCACTTTTTTAAAAATAAGTTGAAAAGTCTAAAAAATACATTTATGGTGTAAGAGACGCTATATAAATTACATTTAAATAAATAAATATTATTAAGTTATTTTTAGGATTAATTCCTTCTGACAAAACCTTATTCATTTCAATCCCCTATTCAAACCCTATTCAGTTAGTCTGTCACAGAGTCTATACACAAAAACAGCCTGAGGCTCTAATTTTTGCGTATTTACAGATGAATACATATTGTCACAGGACAAATCATAAAATTTTGGAAAAGTCTATTATTTTGATTAAATCGATTTCACCAGTGTCATCCGTTCAATTTTGCTATTTAAATTTTCAAAATAATACTTTAACTCCAGCATTTTTCGTGTAGGTATCATAGCTTTGAAGTTAAGCACCTCGCTGGAACACTGAATGTTCTTACATTGAACCACGGTGCTCGAAATTGACATTTTCATAATAATATGCAATTAATTTAATTTTTCGTAATTGAAATATTTATATGTATATATATATATATATATATATATATATATATATATATATATATATATATATATATATATATATATATATAACGGGTGTATAAAAAATTACGGTAAAAAAAAAACTCCTGACATTATACATAACCCTCCTGCAAAATGTTTTTAAATAGCTGCCACCGTTTGCAAGTTATTGAATTTTAAAACCCATCAGTCATTTTTAGGACACCCCATATATATATATATATATATATACATTATACATACACTGGTATTCAAAATTTAAGGACGAGTCCCAAAATTCCTATTTTCAAGGGATTTTTAAGCAAAGATTTTCACGCGAATATTCAAAAGGCGGTAATATAATTCGAATAATTACTATCTCTGCATAACAGCTAGTCCATATAACATCACTTTCAGGTCGTACATGGTCACTCGAGTCACAGTCACTACGGAGAAGCAGGTCACTGACACTGACAGGTCACTGCGATTGCTGCTTTATGTCGAGTCACCAGGCGACTTTACAGTGTCGTTTTATTGTGACTCTAGTGTGATTGTCTAGTGTGAGACTCAATTTCAAAATTATTTTGAATGTTGCATTATGATAAATCAACAAATAATGTCACATTAAAGTCACATCGTGACTTTCTGTCACAAGACTTTGTAAAATGGTGACAGAGACCCTACTGTGAGGTAACCACTGTGAAAAGTTATGGAATGTCACCATGTGACTTTTATGGGACATTATATGTTAAATCATCATAATGCAAGGTTCACAATGACTTTGAAATTGAGTCTCAGATAAGATGTCACACGAGAGTTTCAGTGAAACGATATTGTAAGTCACCTGGTGACTCGCCACAAAGAGCAGTCACAATGACCTGTCAGTGGAGTCACATATAGTAGTCATTTGAGACTTTTCATCATTTTTTTTATCTCGCGGTAGTGACTGTGACTCTGGTGACCATGTGTGACCTGAATGAGATGTTATACAGACTAGCAATTATGCACGGATAATAATTATTCAAATTATATTTCTTCCTTTTGAATATTCACGTGAAAATTATCACTTGAAAATTCCTTGAAAATTGGAATTTTAGGTTTCGTCCTTAAATTTTGCACACCAGTGTATATATATATATATACATATATTATAACTGACATTCATATTTTTTAGAATTCAATTTCTTTCCATTTTAAAAACTATTGGGATCGATTTAGTAATAGGCCAGCATTTTAAATTTCTTTAAACATTTCTCTTCGTACTTGAAAATCTAAAATTTTATTCATGCTTCCGCTTTTTTTTTTTTTTTTTCATTTTAAAAAAAATTTGGAATTATGGATTCTATTTAAATACCAGTATATAATACAGTCAAAAATGACGAAAATTTCACTTGCATTTCATTTTCATGATACTTCATACAAACAAACAGAATGCAGATTTTATTATTGAAGAGTTTGTATTATAGAAAAGCACATTTTAAAAATAGCAATAAATTTCTACAAATACACATGGTGAAGATTTTTTTTTACTTGATATTTAGCTTTTGAGCAAATTTTAATTTCAAAACAAATAGCAGCATTTTTTACAATAATAATAACAATTAGCAAAATAAAACTCAATTTCTGAAGATTTCACAAAACTTTAAAATTAAATATTGAAGTTTTTTTAATTTAAAAATACATTATCTTTATTCAAAGTATGATTCGGCAGCGGTTTTAGTCATGGGATAGATTCTTAGTTAGATGTTTTAGGATATCGATTATGAAGCATTGTGTTTTGTTTTTAAATTTGGATTTCGCGGCGTCATATATCCGCAGTTATTATAAATAAAACAACCTTTTTTTTAAATCGTAGTTTCTTATAGAAAATAGCTGAAGCAGGAGGCATTGGTTCAAATCAAAATCAAATTTTAAAAACTTCAGCTATGCAACTTTAAAAATTGAAATCGTAATTTATGAAAATCAAAATTATTATTATTATTTCTTTTGTAATTTTTTTTATTAAATGTACCAGTTTTTAAAAGCTTAAATTATATCCATTCGAAATTTGCTTGCATTGTAAACGAAATTTATATATATATATATATTTATCAAATGTTATTTAAATATAAGGAACACATAATATCATGCACTAAATATATTTAATACATCAAAACAGGTAGAATTCTGATTTAAGAGTATGAGAAAATAATTTTCAGTTATACTAATACAGTCGTGATGATATCTTATATATCCATAACAATTTGAAGAAAAAAAAAATCTTATTTTATTTATAATAGAAAAAAAAATAAAAAAAATAAAGCGGACAATTGCTAGCATCTTAAAAACTTAATAGAACTAAATTTAAATTCAAATCCGCAACGGCTGAGTAACACAATTGTTTAAAAACACGTTTGCGAATCCGTTGTTTCCCAGGATTTATTATTCGGAAGGGCGATGGCTTAATCTTTTATAATATTCCCAAAAATTCTAGTAAAAGTTCATAAATGGCAGCTCTAAAGTAGTGTGAGATGGCGATAAACTATAATCGTATTCCTAGATGTTAAAAAACTCACCAGTTTACACTTCCGCTGTTACCTTTATGTATTATAATTGGGTATGATTTTATAAAGGTTTTATGTGAAAATATGCTGAACAAACATTATTTAAAGTGGAAGAAATTATCATTTAGCTGTAATTTTAGCATCTGTTTTCAATTAAGCCTAACATGGCGCTTAGCTACCGTCGATTTCCAGACAGAATGGTTCTCCCCGGCATCGTTCCTACACTTTCCTTAAGTCACAGTTTATTATAAGTGGATTTTGATTTGAACATTTTTTTACTTGATTAAAATAAACAACTTTCTTTTATAATTATTTTACAATTACATTTATTGGTGCTGCCATCTATGCAAGAAATTATAACTATAAGTTAACAGTTTTGATTTTTTAATTAATGAATAAACCGTTTTGAAAGAAATATTGAACGAAGCCCTCTGTGCGATCTCCGATCTCACATACTCTTTTGTTTTTTAATGACAACTGGCTACATCTTTACACTCCGAAAATTTTTTGTTGAAACAACAAAACTTTGTTTGGTCCAACACATCTTTTCGTTTAAATATGGGTCAATGGAAATTTTTTTGTATAAACAAAAAGATATTGTTGATATTTTTTCCCAATTTACCGTCCACAATTTTCATCCTAAATGCATAATAACGCAATAATAATGTCATTAATCCGCCCTAAGTTGAGAAGTTTTTGTTATCGAAAAATTATGCTAATCCTTTATAGTTATATAAGTCAATTAAACAAAATTACGTGATAGAGTTATGGCTACCGATTTAAATTTTGCGAAAACAACAATTTTTTATTGGATTTGCAAATGGAAAATACAACACATTGAGGTAAAATTGCCAAAATATCAATACAGTAAGCAGTAAGACTCAAATAAAATTGATGAAATTTTGTTAAAATTTTATAAATGTGTTAACAATGTTTTTTTGTTTGCGCAACAAAACCGATTTTTTACTTTAACTAATGAATTCGCTTAAGACAACCAAAATGTACTCAAAAAAACATGTTTTGTAGTTTCAATCAATTTTTTTCTGGGTGTAGTTAATGTCTTATGCTTAAAAATGTCACATACTTATTTTTATAATTACTTTGATAGACATTTATAATTCAAGCAAGATATTGTAAATTATATGAACACAAACACAAAATATTATTATTATTTACATTTTATTTTTATATTTGTACAGACATTTACATTAATCATACAGGAGCTTGCAATTTTTCATTTTGATAGTAGTATTTATATAAAGAAAATTTTGTAACAAGCAATATTTGATTGCACAAAGCGAAATATTTTTCTTCAAAGAAATTTTAGTATTCAAAAAAGAAAATCAAAGCAACCGTATGGACCTTGTTTTAATTATTTGTTTTTACAAAAGCATTTTACATTTTATAGAGATACAAGCTCTACACTTTTGTTCAGAACTCATCTTATATATTAGGGGCCGACCATAAATTATGTCACACATTTTTCAGATATTTTTTACTACCCCCTCCACCTTTGTTAAAAAGTGTTACACTTCACTTTACCCCTCCCTACTTCTTGTCACATGCCAGGTTATATTACGTAAATATATACTTGCAATCCAGAAACAAAGCACTACGTTTTAGATCACATTTCAAATTTAATTTTTAAACTTTAAATATGGATTTCAATGACATTTGTGAGCTGAAAAATAAAAATGATATCTATACTGGTTTTGTATGAAATAAGGTTTACAACAAAAGATTTAAATCAAAAAGAATAAGAATAAGAATAAGAATAATACAGAGTAGTAATAAATATTAATATGAAAAAGCAATTGAAACAGTAATATTTTGGAATTTGAAGTAGAATTAAACATATTTCGCTTTAAAACTTTATGAAAAAAATAATTTTAAAATAACTTCATACTTTATAATTTAATCCATAGAATTTTAGCACTTTTAGGATTGGTGTATTGGTGTATTTTTTGCCGTCCGATTATCTACACTAGGGATACAGAAACGAGGGGGAGTGCCCTTCGTGGGGGTCTTTCTAAGGGAACCTAACCCGTATTTACGCAAGGTTCGAAGAAAACCACGAAAACTCCGAACGGTTAGGCCGACAGCCGCGATTGGGTTCGAACCCAGCACCTGCCGTCTACCAGTTGAGAGGTCCGTACCTCTCGGCCACTGGTGGGGCTTTTTAGCACTTTTAATTTAACCAAAATGTGTGATGTCACATTTCTTCTTACCCCCTCCCACCCACTTGTCGCAAATTGTCACAATTTCATGATCCTCCTCTCCTTCAAGCATAACATCATTTATGGACGACCCCTTACTAGAATATTTATTTACTAATTCAATGTTAAAATATTTGTCGAAAGAAATTATAATAATTTGTAAATCTTCTTAATAAAACTCTTTATTCTTCTTAAAATTCGTTAGCAAAATATTTTAAATTTTATTTATTTTAAGACAAAATGAACATCGCTTCTTATTAATATCAAATAATATGTTTTCTGACACCAGAAATAATTTTGAGACGTTATATTCAACAGTTTATGAGAAAAGTGTATCTGACAAAGAAATTGTTAAAAAAATATGTAAAAAGTTAATTTGTTCTTGAAAACTAATTTAAACGGAAACAAGTAAGAAAAATCATGCGTTAAGCATAGATTATGAAGCACTTTCCAACACTTAATGACATGTTTAACAAAACTTTGTTATTTAGGGAAATAATAGTGTATAGCGAAATATGTATTCCAGTACTTTTGAACAACTTTGTATTTCATATGTCAGTTCATATAATGCGAAAATTTAGCTTAGCAAGAAAATACCTAGTAGCTTGAAATTTCTTTTTCAGCAATTCATACTATTAGATGGAAACATACTTGAGTACTTTTGTTCAGCCCTGTAGTTTACATTGTATCTTTATTACACGTCAGCATTAGGCTAAAACTTATTGTAAACTAAAACACTTTAAAACAACTGAAATCACATTCTCATAAATCATCATTCATAGGCTCCATGTACCGAATTCTTTGCGTGGCTCTGTATATCCCTTTATCTATATTCTGCAAACATTTCTCAGTAAATTGAATGCAGCTCAGCGTAAAAATGCATAGCTTATTTAAGAACCACGTTTAAATAATTTACGCTCATATACAGCAACGTTGGTGAGCTCTTTTGGGTAGCCCTGTATATCAACTATAACATTTATACACACCATATAATGTGCATATATTTTGCGAAATATAAACGCGAATATAATAATTAAAATGCATTTCATCCTTCCATCAGCCATCATCGGACACATATACGGTACTTTGGAAAGAATATACTATTTGAAATCTTTTGTAAGGCCCTGTAAATGCTATGCACTTCATATTATGCAAGACAGTAGCGTATAATTTATATTAAGCTTCAGTGACATATATCAATTTTATTATACATGAAAAAGCTTAATATATTTAAAATATGTCACACACAATTCCCCCTTTTACCATTATCTAATGGAATTCTTTTGTGTGGCCCTGTAAATGAATAGTAGCTACATTTTCACCTTATATTTTATAGAATGCATATTTTAATATGTTTGGCAGGGTATAACATCTTTAAAATTCCTTTCAAATGATTTTCTCCCATAGGCCGTAATGTAATAGGAAACTTTTGATTCGCCCTGTAGATAAACTAATCATGGTAGATACTTCATTTTCAGTAGGGTTCGTGCTAGGGTAAACCTCAATAATGTCCTAAAATTTCATGGCAATCCGAGTATATTAATGATTTTTCCCCATAGGCCGTAATGTAATGGAAAACTTTTGATTCGCCCTGTAGATAAACTAATCATGGTAGAAACTTCATTTTCAATAGGACTTGTGCTAGGGTAAACGTCAATAACGTCCTAAAATTTCATCGCAATCTGAATATATTAACGATTTTTCCCCATAGGTCGTAATGTAATGGGAAACTTTTGATTCTCTCTGTAGATAAACTAATCATGGTAGATACTTAATTTTCAATAGGGTTTGTGCTACGGTAAACCTCAATAAGGTATAAAAATTTCATAGCAATCCGAGTATATTTACGGGAGTTTGAGCGCGGACAGACGGCCATCCGGACAGACGGTCAGACGGCCATCCGGCCAGACGGCCAGACGGACAGACAAACCGAATGCATAAGCACTTTTCAACTTTGTTGGAAAGTGCTAAAAAGATGTCTATTTATATTTTTAAATAATACACATGACGTTAAATATATCGCAATAACTGCTACATTTTACATCTAATTATATTTCATGTGCTCTTAATTATTATAATTATTATCATCTAATACAGTAGAAAAGAAACTTGATCATGTACTCTTATTATCAGCAAAATGACGTCAGCACAGACATGTTTCTCCTATATTACACGATACCCGTCATTTGCAAAAATATTTAAAACAAAATTTATTCTTCTATATTCTATATGCTCTATATTATTTATATATGGGTTATAAAGTGTAAAGGAAGCAGTAAATAAAAGCATTTCTATCCCTATTTTCGAAATAAAATACATTATATTAAACATTTCGCAAAAACAGCTTCACATTACTTGTCAATAAATTCCAAGTGCCCTTAAAAAAGAAAAAAAAAGTGTAGTAAAAAAGAAATTTGGTCGTCTGCTCTTACCATTAGCAAAATGACGTCAGAGTTACACGCAGACATGTTTGTTCTATATTACATAGATAGATACCGGGCAGAAAGAATATCTAAAACAAAATTTATTCAACAAAAAAATTGAAAGTTAATGGTATGAATATATGGAAATGGCAATCTGCATTTTAAAAGCTTTTCATTCTGTTTTATTTATCTCTTTTTCTTTCACTTTCTTCTCCAACATTCTTGAGAAAAGTTCAATTCTCTCAACGGAAGTTAAAACTTCACGCTTCAACAAAATAAGATGCAAATTTGAGTTTTAAAGTTTTCAATATAAAGCGATGCATTAAAATATTTCTTTCAAATTACTTTTTGTTGGGTATATATTTCCTGTTTGTTTATGATGCAATCTTAAAGAAATATGGTTTAAATAAAGATATTAACTTATATATATATATATATATATATGTATACATTTTTTTTTCAATTTATTCAGTTTATACACCGTTGTATATAATTTTTAATTAATTATTGAATTAGTTTTTAATGTTCTTTATGCTTTAAATTGTTCTTACCTCAATAATACACGATTTTTTAGTTTCATTCAGTAGAAAAAGCATCTGTTTTCACATGTTGTCTAAGAATATGGCAAATAATAAAAATAAATCAATTAAATTATTATCCTATACTACTAATTCAATTAAAAATACAATAAAAAAGGTGAAGCTCTTTAGCTCAGAATTGTTTTAGCATATATAAAATATGTAGAGGAGACTTGTACAAAACAGTGTAGGCGTCTAAAACAAGCTACAGCAGATTATGAGTTGATTTGTATTGCAATCTATCTACTAACTGGAGGATTTACATGCCTATCACCATACTCTATGAGAAGTATATAAGCATTAAAACCCACTTTCCCGGAAAATACCATATCGAATATCACTAAATTTGGAATCCCTACTCACTGGATTATAGTAAAAACTTGTAAAAGAGTTTTTATTTTTTTTTTTTTTTTTTACTTTTTTTTATTTTTTTTTTTAGGAAAATGGAAACTTTTTAAAACTGTTTTTTTTATTTCAAAAGTCCTTCCGGCAATGCCGGGAGGAAGAGGTAGATTTCATATACTTATTCATTTATTTTAAATTAAGTTATATAAATAAAATATACGAAGCTCAAAATAGTGGAACACGATTATATAAGACTGAATACCAGTTTTTGTCAATACTGAATATTAATAGGAATTTTTAGAAATTAATCATATTTTATTCAATTTGGTTTTATCTTAAGCGATTTGAAGGGTCGCCAAATTCCACGGTATCCATTTTAAAGCAGCATGATGGATAAAAAAAACCCAATGAGCTTGATCGAAATCTTAATTCATATGAACATGCACACTCACATCGAAATCGATTAATATATGCGAGTGCTGTCACGGGCAAATTGACTTTTTAAAAAAATTTCACACACATTAGAAATTCAAACTGCTATATCCCAGGCATTTTTCAAGGTAAATACAAAGCAAAAAATACTCCGGAATTCATTTTTAAGATAAATAGTTTAGGAAGAACCTTTTTTGTTTATACATCATTATACATTTAAAAGATTTTTGACAAATTTAAATGGCCGCCATTTTGAAACAAGATGGCGGATAAAGTTGGCACGTGAACTCGGTCAAGATATTGGTATGTACCATAAACACACGGCGTTTTATCGAATTTAGTTTATAAATATGCGTATTAACGCGTGACAAATTTCAGACTGTTTCAAAATGTCAATCTCACTGGAAATTGAAAGTGCTAAAACTCAGCCATTTTTCAAGATATAAGAAGAAAAAAAAATGCTCTTGAATTTTTATATCAAGGTCAAAACACAAAAGAAAAATCTTTTTCAATTTCTTACATTTTTGCACCTAATTTTAAAATTTAAATTAAAAAAAATCCCTGTCGGCTTGGACTATAGGAGGAGGTAGATTTCGAAGAGTGCTCATTTCAACAACAACAAAAAAGTATGATTAGAGATAAACCCACTTTAATAACTTCATCTGGCCGCTTATGAAAAAATTTTAATTTCATTTTTCTGCAAGAACTGGTTTTATCAGTATCATCTTAAGCGAAATTCAGCTCAAATGCCCTTTTTGACAACATATTTTAAAATATATTCTGAATTTATTAAAAAATCGACCAAAACAGCACATTATATAGTTACTGAATAAAAACAAATTACCAATTGAATGCGTTTGAGAGTAAAATTGAATGCAAAAATGAGTCATAAAGTAACCGATTTGTTATTTGAATACATCCTTAATACTTTAACCATGATCGCTTCGGAAAATTTTGTGCGAAATGCCCACTTTGACGGCATTTTTAAAAATATATTTTGTCTTTATCAAAAAACTGGTCAATGCGTCACATTATATAGTTCCTAAATAAGAGAATCTGTAAATTGGATGCATTTGAAAGCAAAAATGGTTTTAAAAACGAGACCGAAAAAACGCAGTTTTTTATTTGAATACTTCCCCAAATATTCCATCACGATGACTTCGGGAAATTCTGTTTAAAATAACCTTTTTGGCTATCTTTTTTGAAATATATTCTATCTTTATCAAAAAACTGGCCAATGCGTCACATTATATAGTTCCTTTATAAGAGGACCTGTAAATTGGATGCATTTGAGAGCAAAATGGATTTAAAAACGAGTCAGAAAAAAACGCAATTTTTTATTTGAATACTTCCTGAAATTTTGAGTCACGATGACTTCGGGAATTTCTGTTCAAAATGAACCTTTTGGTAGCCTTATTATATTATTAGCCTTATTATACATTATATATAGCCTTATTATATATTAGCCTTATAAATATATTCTATCTTTATCAAAAAGCAGACCAATGCGTCACTTTATACAGTTTCCAAATAAGAGAATCTATCATTTGGATGCGTTTAAAATCAAAAATTAATTTAAAAATGAGTCGGAATATAAGCAGTTTGTATATGAGGTTTTTTCTCCAACTCCTATTTTTGTTTAATTTATTTTTTCTATACGAATTGGTCCTATGAAAAACTAGTTGTTATAAAAGTTGTAGATATTATTGAGACGATGTAAAATAAATTTAATTAGATTTGATAGCTTAAAAATTAAAGGAGTTAGGGATTTTTTTTCTTTTTCACCCTCCTTTTTCTTTTTGTTTTTAATTTTTTTCCTCGGTAAAATTTGGTCCTATCAAAAACTTGTAAATACAAAAGTTTTAGATAATTTTAAGAACATTTGTAAAAAAATTAGTTGGATTTAATATCTTGAGAATTGACGAAGTTATGAATTTTTTCTCCCAAAACCCCTATTTTTTTTTTGTTTTTTTTTCTTTTTTGCCCCTTGAGCCCATTTCTAAATTTATCAAAAGTCGGTCACGCATAAACTTTTGGCCTATTTTTAGGAAGTAATATAAACTTTAAACCGATTCGATATCTATTTTAATTAAGAAGTTATGACGTTTTTTCGATTTTCACAAAAACTCTTCTTATTTCCACCCCCTTGGTCCGATTTTGCCCATTAACGATGTAGACCGAGATTTTATGGCCCTTGATTTTATGTAAAAGTTTGAAGAAGATCTGAGCATAATTATGGAAGTTATCGTGTCCAGAAGAAAGTGATATACACCGATAGATAGATAGATAGATAGATAGACTTTTTTACTGATGGTAGTTTTGGGGTCTAGGAGTGCAAGATGGATTATCATGCAAGAGACTAGGTCTGTTTGAGTCGTAGGTAGGAGTCGTCGACGAAAATTGGTCGCTCACCGTGACGGTTGACCCACCCACTCACCCCCAACCACCGTCTGAGACATATATGTTCGGGATGAAGGCAGAGAAAGTCGATAGCTTCAGAGCCCCGTCCGCCCACTAACCGTCTCTCAATATCTTTAATTAGTCTACTTTTTCTTTTAAATTTGACCGGTTTCATTTTGTCTTATATATATTTTTTTCTTTTCTATTAAGAGTCCAAGGTTATTCGCGTCGTAAGTGAAGTATTTTGGCGCTATCCGTGGTCGCCTACAGGCGACAGCGCTATCGCGCAAGAGACTAGGTCTGTTTGGGTCGTAGGTAGGGGTCGTCGACAAAAATTGGTCGCTCACTGCGATCGGTGTAGATCCGCAAACATTTTTCCGAAATTCCAACATGGGAGAGAATGCAACAGGTAGTATTTCATAAGAAATCTAACTAAAAAATAGTATTCCGCCATTTTGAAACAAGACGGCGCACAGTGGGGCAAATTCCCAAAAAGCTGGCCAAAATATGAAAATGTTATTCAAATTGTACGAAAATTCGTTTACAGGTGTTTTTGAGGATGCTAAGTAAGAATACAAAATTAAAATTAAAAAAAATGGCGGATACAATATCGCGGAATAAAAATTAAAATATCTCGAAAGTTATTCAATTTATATGCGATTTCGCAAACTTTTCAGGATGCTAATTAGGATTCAAAAGATAAATTTTAAAAATAAATAAATAAATAAAATTACAGATTAAGAGTAAAAACAATAAAATTTAAATAAAATTTAAAATTTCGAGGTAAACTTAAAAGGGAATTTTCAAAAAACCAAGACATATTTAAATGAAATTTAAGTACGTTAATGGAAAGTAAAACATTAGACTATTTAATTTTTATATTATTAAAATAAAAACGAAAATATATTCCAGAAATTAACCTTTAAAATCAACTGTAGTATAATAAAAATATTCTTCAGAGGTCAAGGTGTCGAAATAGT
Source organism: Maratus speculifer (assembly GCA_964019185.1). Classification (NCBI taxonomy): domain Eukaryota; kingdom Metazoa; phylum Arthropoda; class Arachnida; order Araneae; family Salticidae; genus Maratus; species Maratus speculifer. The sequence goes on from OZ025295.1 coordinate 227,746,753, forward strand.
TAGCAGAACTTGTTGGCGGTATTGGAAGATCCTGTAACTCTTAGGATCAATGATTTTCATTTCTTCTACGATAATTTACCTAAACTGGAAAGGAAAGAATCTGATGACATTAAAAGACGTAAAAATATCTTTTTTTTCTCGCTACTCCATCTTTGCGATAAATCTTCTCGATGCTTTTTGACCAGTTTGTTGTATGATTCTTGAGTATCTTATGGCATTTGACAAATTGGCAGTAATGAAGATAATGTTATTTCTTTGTCGTTAATAAGTAGTTTGTGTACTGAAGCAAGCATATAGAACCAGGGGTGCTTCTCAAATCTACGAGCTATTTGTAAGGGAAAATTTTCGAAGTTTATCAAATAAATAACATGGCTACAAGAAATGACTTATGGCATAGAAACGTTTAATCAAATCTCTATGCTCGTTTAGAAACACAAATAGTTGCGTTTTCAAAGAATAGTTGAATTGTATTTCCATCAATTGTGCTTCTAAATCTGGGATTTAGTTTCTCGACGAGAAGTCTTGATTGTAATCGAAATATTTTTTGAATATTTTATTTTGCAATTTCAGTGTTCTTCTTTTCATGCAGATTATGAGCTTTTCATTTTTTCTATCCAGTTGTCTGCCAGGTGTAAGGCCTCTCTAAACATCTTTGCATGTAACTTAGATATGTTGTTTTGCTGTTTTTGTTCGCTCTATTTGACACTCCTTCAAGCATCATTTTTGAAATGATGCTGCTTGTAAGGGCAAAGCAAAAATCTTTTTTTAAATACAGATTCTGACTCTCCAAATATTATTCTAGCCAACTATACAATCGAAATTCCTTAAATCGTAACTACATTTTTCGACTTTTGGCCAGCTTTTTGGGTTTTTGCCCCACTGTGCGGTGGTTGGAACTGGCCATCCAACTCGGTCCAGGCATCAGTATGTCCTATCTACGCACCAAGTTTCATCCAAATCGGTGTATAAATACTCGTGTTATCACGTGACGAAAACCAGATCATTTCAAAATGTCATCAATACTTTAAATTAAAAGTACTATAACTCAGACATTTTTTAAGATACAGACGAAACAAAAGATGCTGTGGAATCTTTGTATCAAGGTCAAATGCATAAAAGAAAACCCTTTTTCAATTTCTCACTTTTTTGTACATAATTTCAAATTTTAAATAAAAAAAATTAAAATGGCCGCCATTTTAAAAGAAGATGGCGGATGGAACTGGTCAACGAACCCGGTCCAAGTTTTATTAAGTACTATGTACACACCAAGTTACATCCACATCGATTTATAAATACGAGTGTTATCACGTGACAAAAATCATATCGTTTCAAAATATCAGCCATTAGAAAAAATCAAAGTGCTATAACTCAATAATTTTTTAAGACATAGATAAAGTAAAAAGTGTTCTAGAATCGGCATTTCATGATCTAACACATAAAATAGAAATATTTTTCAACTTTTAATTGTTTCGTTCTTATTTTTAAATTTTAAATTAAAAAAAATTAAATGGCCGCCATTTTGAAACAAGATGGCGGATGATACTGGCCAACGAACTCGGTCGAGATTTTTCTCTGTACTATGTACATACCAAGTTTCATTCAAATCGGTTCATAAATACGTTAGTTATAGCATGACAAAAATCAGATCGTTTCAAAATTTCAGCCATAAGAAAAATTCAAAGTGCTATAACTCAGCTAGTTTTTAAGATATAGACAAAGTAAAAAGTCCTCTGGATATGGCGTTTTAAGATCTAACACATAAAATAAAAATATTTTTCAACTTTTAATTTTTTCGCATTTAATTTTAAATTTAAGTTTTTTTAAAGTAAATTGCCGCCATTTTGAAACAAGATGGCATATGATGCTGGCCAACGAACTCGGTCGAGATATTTGTATGTACTATGTACGTACCAAGTTTCATTCAAATCGGTTTATAAATTCGTTAGTTATAACATGACCAAAATCAAATCGTTTCAAAATGTCAGCCATAAGAAAAATTCAAAGTGCTATAACTCAATCATTTTTTAAGATATAGACAAAATAAAAAAATGTTCTGGAATTGGTGTGTTAAGATCTAACACATAAAATAAAAATATTTTTCAATTTTTAATTTTTTGGCATTTAATTTTAAATTGCCGCCATTTCGAAACAAGATGGTGGATGATGCTGGCCAACGAACTCGTTCGAGATATTTGTTTGTACAATATACATACCAAGTTTCATTTAAATCAGTTCATAAATACGTTAGTTATCGCATGACAAAAATCAGATATATATATATATATATATATACATATATATATGTCAACATTTGAACGGAGGGTGGTTTTGGGGTCTGGGGGTCATGATCGGTGAAAATATACCAAAATTTTCTGGAAGTGCTTTCTTCCGGACGGCTGCAATAGGTAACTTTTTACTTTTTGTAATGAAAGCTACCTAAAAAGGAATTAAGAAACTAAATAATTTTTAATATAAAATATATAATATGAATTTTAATACGTTCGCTGTTTTACTTAAAAGGCGGTTAAGAATAATCAAAAATGTTAATAATTAACTTTTTTAACCCTTTATTTACCGGAGGTACTTAAAAGTACCATTAAAATAACTTATTACAAAATTCTTTTAATACGTCAGTTAATTGTAATATTGTTTAGAATGAGTTGCAGATACATTATTTTATCTTCTTCCAAAAGCATTATTGGTTATACAAAACAAAATATTTTTAAAAAGAATAATTTATTTTGCCATCTCATCTTTTCAGCTTTCTTGGCGCTGAAGCGGGGGGGGGGGATTTTCAATGCGAAAATATTTCTATATTTATATTGTAAGAACATCATATTTGTACATTTTATAATATACAAAATACTACGAAAATAATTAAAAAAAAATAAGAGGAATTATAAAAATTTCACAAAATCCCGTTAAAATCAAATTCAGTTAATCCTCTTAAATCCTTCAATCCTTTTAAAATGCTACAAAATTTGATAAATTATTATGTAAATCATTTTTAGTTTAAATGATTGTCGTAAAGTGCTTTAGAATGTAAAGTTTTCATGAACCCATAATGCGGTAGAAAAAGGGTTAAGTAAATCTTAGTAGATTCAAGACTTATCCAGGCTCCTCGGAGAATACTTTTATAATTAATTGTTATTTGTTTATAAAAATAAGAGATTTCGTTTTGAAAATGAGCGAGCCAGTAATTAACACAGTTGAAAGAGGCAGTGGCCTCTTGCATTAAACTTATGATATGATATATGTTGTTATTAATTGGAGTTCCTTTATTATTTCACTCTTTGGTCGCTCGTCAATTTTTATTCTAAAAACATAGCTTGAAAGTCAAGGTAGTAGTTGTTAAGAAGTAGAGATTAAAATTAGGTAAGAATATGTAACAACTGCATTATAAATTTTAATACACCAGTTTGCATAAGTTGTATGATTTTATTTTCAAGATATTAAATCGTAAGATAGAAAGAAATTGAAAACAACTTTATTTACAAATATGAAAAAAATGCTACATAACGCATCTAAGAAGTCTCATTTTTTAACCCAAATTCTGGTGCCAAAGTGGCGTTTGGAAATTAAAACCACCACTCCTGAAAAACATGATATGCTATTTTTTGTCGAATGTACCTCAATATTTTAAAAGGAAATCGTTACTTTCTTAGATGTGTGAACACAATTTTAAAAAACATTAAAATCAAAAATTTTTTGCCCAGAAAAAATAATTTAATGATGTAACATATTTTGTTTTTTAATAAATAATTCTTTTACGGTGTCAATCTTTTTTTTCTTATTACATCATTCGATTTACTACAAGAGCTCGAATTCATGTAACGGAATCAAATCATCAATCTACATCATAATGGGATGTAAACTTGAATTTAGGAAGTCTTCGATATAAAACTATGTATAGAAAATTTTTCTTCCGCTGCTTTATTCTAAGAAAATACTTCCGGCTATTTTACATTATTTCAGAATCAGTCTAATATAAAAAATACAATACCAACAAACAATAATTTACTTTTCGTTTTTGTAAAACGACTTTTATTTACAATCCATCCCCTCTACAAATTGCCATTTTGTTTGTTTAATGTTATTATTGTTATAATTATTATTATTATTATTATTATTATTGCTTATGCCTTTTTTTTTAATTCTAAACTGAAACAAAAGAAGACACAATTTCTAGTCGAATGATTCACCAATTTTTTTTCCTTTTTTTTTTTTTTTGAGATAAAAATATATGAGTTATTATTCTCTGTTATTTTTTTCTTCGCCAGATGTATTTTAGTAATTTGTGATAAAAATGTGTGGGTTATTATTCTCTCTCAGTTTTTGTTCCGTCAAATCTATTTTAATAATTTTAAAGGAAGTTTTTGCTTTTTCACGCTTATGAAGAACATTTGTAAAAACATTTAAAACAAGTCATAATTTGTTCCGGGTATAAAAAAAACTAAACATATTGTACATAACGTACGTAGTTTTTAAAAGAGTTCTGTTATACTTCCAGGTCATTTTATTTTGCTATAACGCATCATTCGATTTTTCAAGAGGACGTGAATTTTTCTAATAGAAGTAAAAACTTCAAACTTCATTAAAATGTGATGTAAATTTGAATTTAGAAATTCTTCAATATAAAACTGTGCTTTGGATGTATTTCTTCCACTTCTTTTCTTGCAAGCATGATATTCCCTTCGCTTTTTTATTATTTCAGATTCAGGTTAATGCGATAAAATATTCGCAACAAGTAATTAATAATTTTTTTTATTTTATTTATTATTAGCAACTTATTTTTACACCCTCCTCCAAATTAGCATTTTTCTTGTTTAATATGGTTTTTTTTTTATTTACTAATAGTATTGCTTAACTTTTTTTATTTTATCTTAAACTGAAAAGCCAGAAGCCACAATTTCTTGTTGAAAGATTCACCCTTTTTTCTGCAATATTTTTGAGATAAAAATTTATGGATTATTATCCTCTCTTAATTTTTTCTGTATCGAATGTACTTTAATATGTTTAAAATAAGTATTTGCTTTCTTACTCATTTGAAGAACATGTCAGAAAGCATTCAAAACATATCATAATTTGTTCTGGGTATAAAAAATAATAAAAGCTAATCATATTGCACATAACAATTTTTAAAAAAATTCCATTATACTCTCAGTTTATACATATATATATTGCAACATTTGATTTTCTAAGGGAACGTGTACTCTTCTAACGGAAGTGGAAACTTCAAGCTTCATCATAATGTGATGCAATTTGAATTTAGAAAGTCTTCAATATAAAAATGTGCTTTGGAAACATTTCTTCCGCTGCTTTTCTTATAAGTATATTATTTCCTCCGTTTTTTATTAATTCAGATACTGTTTAATGCGAAAAAATATCTATAACAAATATTATCTTATTTTTTATTGTACTGAAACTACTTTCATTTATAACTCATCGCTTAATTTTTATTATTATAATACTGTTATTGTTCCTAAATTAAACCATACCTCGTATTTGTTTCTTAAATTTTTTCTTCTCAAATTATGTTTTAATTATCGATTTCCTAGACTTTGTATAGGCTTTATATACTCTTTTTTTGGGTCATTAGACATGTATTTCTTAATGTGGATTTTTTCTTTTTAAAGATTATTATTATATTGTTATTAAAAAGGCGCATCGTTTTACTCTTTTATACTCCTTTAACTACCCTTTTATCCACATGAATCATTTCATTGTTTACATAAGTAAATATTTTAAAAAGATTTTCTAATTAATATAAAATGGCATTTTCTAAATTTTTAAAGAAAGATACATTTTATAAGGGATTATTAAAGACACAGCCGAGTTTTAGTTTTGAAGATTTCAATCATGCATTGCATTTAAACGACATGGAAATTCTTGATAAGTAAAATGAAATATTTTTTGCGAAACATGTCTTTTCACGTATCTTACTTAAAAACAGAGATAAAAATGATTTTTTTAAATTATTAAAATGCATAAATAAAATTTTGCATGGAATTGCAAAACAAAAATGTCAATGCTGTTAATGTATATATTTTTCAATTAAATATTTTTGCTGCAAAAGAAATTATTTTCTTGCTGTCTTATAAAAAATGGAAAACCCGTTTTCTCCTATATAATACCGATTACACCATAAAATATGCTCGAAAACCTTTTTCAGCAACTACGGGTAGCAACAATTTTTTTATATGTAAACTAGGGGGGCCCCGCCCCCCTGCTCGCTATGCTCGCCAACCCCCCGCGTAATCGCTTCGCGATTCCAAATTATTGGCTACCCCTGTTTGCTGCGCTCGCCAATACCCCATGGTATGAATAAGCAGTTGCAGACCTTTCAAATGATGTGTCACACGACTGGTGTTGTAAAGAAATTAAAAATGTGCCCCCCTGGGGGGCAGAGTGGGAGGCGACACAAAAGACATCCATAATATGAATAAGCAGCTGCAGACCTCTCAAATGATATGTCACACGACTGGTGTTGTAAAGAAATTAAAAATGTGCACCCCTGTGGGGCAGAGTGGGGTGACACACAAGACATCCATAATATGAATAAGCAGTTGCAGACCTTTCAAATGATGTGTCACACAACTGGTGTTGTAAAGAAATTAAAAACGTGACCCCCCCCTGGGGAGAGCAGAGTGTGGGGGTGACACACAAGACATCCATAATATGAATAAGCAGTTGCAGACCTTTCAAATGATGTGTCACACAACTGGTGTTGTAAAGAAATTAAAAACGTGACCACCCCTGGGGAGAGCAGAGTGTGGGGGTGACACACAAGACATCCATAATATGAATAAGCAGTTGCAGACCTTTCAAATCTCGTGTAACACGACTGGTGTTGTAAAGAAATTACAAAATGCGCCCCTCTGAGGGCAGAGGGGGCGGGGGGTTTACACACAAGATATCCATAATATGAATAAGCAGTTGCAGACCTCTCAAATGATGTGTCACTCAATTGGGGTTGTAAAGAAATTAAAAATGTGCCCGCCTGGGGGGCAGAGTGGGGGATGACACACAACACATCCATAATATGAATAAGCAGTTGCAGACCTTTCAAATGATGTGTCACACAACTGGTGTTGTAAAGAAATTAAAAATGTGACCCCCCCTGGGGCGAGCAGAGTGTGGGGGTGACACACAAGACATCCATAATATGAATAAGCAGTTGCAGATCTTTCAAATCTTGTGTAACACGACTGGTGTTGTAAAGAAATTAAAAATGTGTCCCCCCCCCGGGGAGCAGAATGGGGGATAACACACAAGACATCCATTATATGAATAAGCAGTTGCAAACCTCTCAAATGATGTATCAAACGACTGGTGTTGTAAAGAAATTAAAAATTTGGCGAAATATTACAGTTATCGCCAAGTTGGCGTCACTTTTGACAACTAATTTTGGTCGCCAAATTTGGCGATATATCGCCAATTTGGCGACAAACTTGGCGATTGTTGGCGATGGTAACCTTTCCTCTCTTTATGGTAACCCATACGGCGATGCATAGACGGGGCCCTTTCCTGATTGGTCTATTCGACTCATGGAAGGAGTGGACAACCCGGTTTCGTTAGTTCCGGAAATCTTCCACATCAGCATCATTCCAGGAATCATTCCTTTTAAGGCTAGTTTTTTTTTACTATAGAAGGATTATTCTTTAAATTTCAAAGATAAACTCTTTTGAGAAGCTTCTAACTTAAAAAAGATTGTTTTTAAGAATCTTGAATGATACAGAGGAGGTAACTTTATACTTTTGTTCGTGGTTACAATACATTTCGTAAATTAAGAAACATATGTTTTATTTGCAGTGTACATATATATTGAAAAAAAATAATTAATAGTTTTAAAACTAATAAAAATTTTGAAAAAAAAAATTAAACATACGATTGAAGATAATAACTGATCATCTGGTATGAAATCTCAACACACTGAAAAAAAAATTGCAAAGCTACAAAAAATTTTCTAGTAAATTGGGATTCCTTTTTATATAATGGCAACAGCAAAAGTTCCTGAAACAGATTCGGATTTGTATTGAAAATAAAATCCGTAAGGTTCCTAAAATTTTTTTTTTAAACTTGAGATGCCAATGATAATGTAATTGTAATCCAAGTTACAGAGAAAATTTTATTAAGCTAACTATCATTTTACTAGATTCTTTTGTAACATTACACATTCGTGCAACGTTACAAAAATAAATTTAGTACATTTACATCTTTTTTGTACGGCCTACAGATAAAATATTAGTAATCATAGAGATTTCTGTAACTTTACATTTGTAGGATTACATTTTTTTCAGTGTACTCAATTATAATAAAAGCCTTCCTAACATCCGTAACGGTCAGCGGTACTTATGCAATATCACTATCCGCAGGGATCGTAGCATCGTATCCTAAAAATAAAGATATCAACAAAATTTCTAAAAGTTTTTATTAAATATTTACAATCTACCGCAGCAAATTGTCGCGGAATTGCACAGTAAAAAAAATCCTGGCTCGTAATTCTACAAATGTAAAGTTGCTGAAATCTGTGTAATTATTAACATCTTATCTCTACACTGTAAAGATGTAAATCTGCATGCATGAGATCTGATGTACAAGGACGATATAAAGCTACAAAACTTTTTTTTGCTAGCCTACAGAAATCTGTAACTTTACAAATGAATCTACTAAAAATCTAAAAACTAATTATCTTACAATAATTTTATCTGTAAACTGGGTTGCAATTACATAAAAAATTCTAGGAAGCCCAGTTTCTTAAGGAATTTTTAGTAATCTCTTGTTTTTTTATTTTCAGTGCAAATCTGTATTTATTACATGAATGTTTTACTGATGCCGCTAAATAAAATTTTCTAAGAATCCCAGTTTCCTAGAAACCTCTTAGTAACTTTACATTTTTTTTTTTTTACTGAGTACCACTATGAACCACGTTTTTGCCTAGTGCTGACGGTTGAGATTCCCTCATCTCTCATCTATACATAACCTCTTTTTGTTTGTATTTGCCTCTCTGTTTCGTTAAAAATATCATAAAAGTTATCTTGCTAATTCATTAGCAATTTGTAATTGTTATTTTAAAATGTATGGTCTTTGAAAAGAATCTTTTATTCTGATGATGTAACTTTTGTGTCTTTTTTTTTTTTTTGAATGGCCTTATAGGAACTAATTGTCTCTTCTTCCTTTTTTCTCTTCTTTATTTCAAGTATTTATGCATGTGATTAATTTCTATTTTTAATTTATACTCTTTCATAAATTTTTTAGTCAATTTTATCACTACGGCTACCAGCCGTGTTTAGTCGTCATTTCGTTAAAAAATCCCTAATAGTCTTGCAACATAAATCACCACAAGAGTTGATTTTAAGTTGCCACGCAATGACACTGTAAATAGAATTAGGTAAGGTTAGTAAAAGTTTTCTAAAAAAATGGGACTCCTAGAATATTTTATGCAACGAAAACAGCAAAAATTCATGTAGCAAATATAGATTTGCACTGAAAATCAACAAATCTATAAGGATACTATGAAATTCATAGAAGGAAGGGAATGTACATTTAGGAAGCATGGGTTGCCTAGAATATTATTATGTAATTGACTCCCAGGTTACAGGCAAAATTTTAGTAAGATAACTATAATTTTTGTAGTTTTGTTTGTAAAGTTACAGATTTCCGTAGCTTTACAAAAACTAGTTTTGTGGATTTAGATCGTTTTCGTGAAGAGAAAATACATATTAAACATACATTATTAAACATTATATTCTCTACCATCTGTTAAATTAGTTAAATTACTATTTGAAATAAATTTACTAAAAAACATAACACTCACAGCCACTTTTGATAAAAAGGAGACATAAATAAAGAAAACGAAAAAAAAAATTAGAAATGTGTGACTCATTTTCTCAAAATGCGGATTGTATTACTTACTACATGCATCATTTAAGCTCTTTAAGTTCAATTATTGTATGCTAAAGTATTTTTGAAAGTAATAAAAGAATATTTTTCAACAGAAATAAAATAACTAATGTAAGAAGGACCAGAATATTACAAGGTATTTCAAAACAACAATAACGATTTAATTAAGATACAATTACGTAATTTAGTTACGATCACATTATTTTTCTTCATTATTTAAACAGTCTTAAGTTGAAAAATATTAAATCTCTTTAAAAACCACACGCGACAAAACAAATAAATATGAACACTTCACGTTACGTAAATAATTAACGATATTAAAAAGATCATGCTTTTAGGTTAATTGCAGCAATTGAATTATCATAAAGACGTCATTAATTTTAATTTTTTTAAACTCATTAATTAAAGCAAGTCGTTTTCAAAATTGTTTTTAAGTTAATAATCTTTAATGTAATATTCCAGACATGACATTTGCTATAATTACGTTAAAAGCTTTTTATCGATAAGAAATGGGTTTTATTAAGCACAGTTATCGTGATTACGATACATTTTCGTAAATTAAGAAATTTATGTCTTTTCTTAAAGTGTTGATATATATTAAAAATAATAATAACAAATCACGTCAAAACCAATAAAAATTACGAGAAAAAATTTAAACTTATGATTGAAGATAATCAACGATTCTCCCGTATGAAGTCTCTATACGGTGCTCTTAATAACACACTCTGTAACATTCGTAATGCTGAACGGTGCTTTCACAGCACTCTAATCCGCTGGAATATTAATACTGTATCCTTAAAAACATATAAGCCGAAGTTTCTGTCGGATTTCTCATCTAAGTCCACAAAAGTTTGAATAATAATCCTTTACTTTCCAGGTTGGATTCCCCTCTAAGTCCTCAAAACTTTAACTTTAAACAACAATAATTCTTTATTTTAATATGCCGCCACCATCGATATAATTACGTGATATCGAACACGCATGAGAGTCATGTAGTGAAGAAGATAACTCTTTCAATTAAACTTAACAATTAATTTATTTACACAATTTTTACGAATAATAAGTCAATATTTGCAATTACGAACTGGAATATAGGTGATAACGATTCAACATTAAATTAAATACAGAACATTCCTTCTGTTCACTCTTAAGCTACTTTATACCTCTCTTAAGCACGTAAATTATCTCAGAGATCACTCATAATCTCTACACACGTTTAGGATCAGTTCTCTAAGCACCCCGTCAACGCACGCTTTCCTTTGGACCAGAGCTCTTTTCTGACCAACCTCACACTTTCCTAGCCAGCTCAAGGTTAACTCTCAAGTCTTACTCTCCAATGAACCATACGCAAACGGAGTTCATTTCTCTTCTGTGATGAATTCGTCCTCTCAAAAGAAGATCACTCTTTCAAAACATATCATTCTTTTTCATCCCCTCTCCGCCTGTCTTATCAATGAATTTTGATTGGCAAGCGAAAGGTCATGTATTGTATGCTACCTACCTTTAACCAGCACTATGTCACTCCGATTCTTGGATTAAGATTTCAGGTAAAGAAGGAATGCTGGATTAGAGATTACAGTACACAGAATACATTAGCAAATAAGATAATAGTATCACATTAGAATAGTTTTGTATAATGATCGTTTATCCAAATCTCACAGCTTCATAGAAATATTTACCATCTACACAACCAAATTTTCTCGGAATTACCAGACTACCAGGCATCCGACTCTTATAATAGAAAAAACCCTAAATACACTTTCATTTAATAATGATGCTTGAGATTTCATCACCTCTTATCTATACTTAACCTCTCTATTTGTATTTGTCTCTCTATTTCGTTGTTAAAAAATTAAAAGTTATCCTACTAATCTTTTAGCAATTTGTAATTGTTATTTTTAAAATGCATGGTCTCCCAAAAGAATCTTTTTTCTTGATGGTGTAACTGTGTTATCAATTTTTTGCCTGGCCTTTTAGCAAATAATTTCTATTTCGCTTCAGAATTTTTCGTATTTGCTTTACTATACTTCATGCATTTATAGATGTCATCAATTTCTATCTTTAATTAAAACTCTTTCTTAACTTCTTCTTTTAACTTTCTCACTGTGACTACCAGCCGTGACTACCAGTCGTTTAAACATGATTTTTTAAAATAATCCCAATTAATTTTGCAACACAAATCACCATAGGACTATATGTTACGTTGCCAGGCAATTAAGTAATCCATAAATATGATGACATTGTTCAAATTTCAATAATCCTCTACTATTTGTTAAATTACTATTTGAAAAAAAATAATAAAAATGTGACATTCACAGCCATTTCAATTAATAAAAGAGACATAAATAAAGGAGACGAAAAAAAATGGAAATTTGCGACTTATATTCTCAAATGCTGATTCTATTACTTACTACTTATATCATTTAAGCTTTTTAAGTCCAATTACTGTTTGTTAAAACATATTTCTAAGGAAATAAAAACATATTTATCAAATGTAATAAGATAACTAATGTAAGATGTGTAAGAATATTAGATGGTTCTTCAAATCATCAAAGACGATTTAATTATGATAGAATTACATAATTTATTTACGATTGTATTATATTATTTCTTTATTTAAACAGTCCTTAACTTGAAAAAAAAACGCAAATCTGTTTTAAAACTACACGCAACAAAACAAATAAATATGAACACTTCAAGTTACATAAATAATTATACACATTAAAAAGATGATATTTTAACTTAATTACAGCAATTAGGTTATCATAAAGACGTCAATAATGTAAGGTTTTTGTAAACTCGTTAATTAAAACAAGTCGTTTTCAAAATTGTTTTTAAGGTAATAATCTTTAATGTAATATTCCAGACATTTACTTTAATTGCGTTAATAGCTTTTATCGGTGAGAAATGGGCTTTATCAAGCAGAATTGTCCCGATTACAATGCATTTTGTTAAATTAAGAAATTTATGCTTTTTTTAAAGTGTAGATATATATTTAAATATAATAGTAATGAATCGCGTCAATATCAATAAAAATAGCGAGAAGAAACTAAATATACGATTGAAGACAATCAATGATTCTTCGGTATGAAATCTCTATAAGACAGATTTTGTGCGATTTTGTTAAAGTAGCGTTAAAAAAGTCCAAAAATCAACTTAGTGTAATTTAACTTATAAACATTTGAAATAACACCTAACACATTGGAGGGAAAAGGTAAAATGATAGCAGCATAATTCTACAACAACTCTATCAAAAATTGGCTGAAAAAAATATTTTTGCGTTTTCTGAATGGCGATCGATGTAGTTGTAATTGCCTTCGATATTTTTGGCTGAAAGCTAACGAATTTTGTAAATATTTTTTATGATAGCCTGGAATCTTTACAACAATGTAGATACTTCGTATTACAATAGTTATTTAATAATTTTTAAGTCAATATAAAAATTATTAGAAAATGTAATAGCAAGTGAGAAATTTTAAAAATCTGCCAAACATTTTGTCCTCACTGGTCTATTGTACTCTAATTTAAAAATATATGTATAGTGTTACGAATTTTGTAAATAGTTAGCGTTTGTATTGTAAAATAATGTAAATAATCTTATTAAGCTCCATTCCTTTACTAATATTAGTTTTTGTTACATTGTCTCTGTTATCAAGCAAACTTGTCTATTATTTTCAGTGAATGTCTATGGCAGCTTTGCGAAATATTAAAGATATCGCCAAGTTGGCGTCACTTTTGGCGACTAAGTTTGGTAATCAAATTTGGCGATATATCGCCAAGTTGGCGACAAACTTGGCGATTGTTGGCAATGGTAACCCTTCCCTATTTATGGTAACCCCCCTTAGGTCTACTGATACATTGAATGTTGTTCCGTGGTTTTCCAGTTTTTTCTAGAAGGTTGTAGAAATTTCCACCGCATGCGGCGAGACTATATATAGGAGAGCCGGATGCGAGCGTTGTTGTTATTATTTACCAGTCAGTCATTGAGTGAACAAGGCGTTTGTAAAGGAAGTTTGCTTGAGTTTCATTTATGTTGTTTTGAATGTTATTAAGTGTTGAGACGTTGTATAAAGAGTCTCTGGGATCTAAAGCTGTACCTGTACGATAAATTGGAGCAGTTATTTTTGAGTATCTAGTAATATTTGTGAGTTTCGAAGACTCTGTTGTTCTGAAGATCTGTGAATAAATTATTTTCTACTTTTCTGACAAGAGTTTGAAGTTGTCTAACCATAAGATCAAAAGAACCCCATATACGCTGCAACATTTGGTGTCAGGAGTCGGGATCTTATGGCGAAAACAAGAACAATGGATGGACAACTGAAAGAACTGTTAGATGCTATCAATGGCATAAAGACAGAAATGAATAAAGGCCAAGAAGAGTTGGCGGAAAAAATAAATAAAGGCCAAGAAGAGTTGGCGGAAAAAATTGACAAAGGCCAAGAAGAGTTGGCGAATAAAATGAATAAAGGCCAAGAAGAAATGAAGAAAACTTTTGAAGAAAAGTTCTCGTCGGTAGAAAGAAGAATAGGTTCGGTAGAAGAGCAAATACAGGAAGTAGAAGAGAAAATTCAGAATGAAATAAGTAAAGTTGAAGAGAAAATAGTTGACGTAGATGTAAAGTTAAATAAAAGAGTAGAAGATCTTGAGAAGAAGCTTCCAGCGTCCAGTAGTAATTATGAAGAATTTAGGAATCCGCCTGCTTCTCCCGTGCACATCAAGCTGTCGACATACGACGGAAAGAGTTCCTGGCTAGTTTACAAGACGCAGTTCACCATTGTAGCCGAAGCGAACAAATGGAGTGACGAGGTGAAAGCTTGTCAACTGGCAGCGTCTTTGAGAGGAGAAGCCGCCGACGTGCTGCAAACATTGCCCGATATGACGCAACTCAATTTTGACACTCTAAGTTGTGCACTTGAAATGAGATTCGGGGAAAAATTCTTGAAAGATTATAAGAAAATACAAATGAAGAGCCGCCATCAAAAATCGAGTGAAACCCTTCAAGAGTTTGCCTCAGAAATTGAACGGCTTGCAAATTTAGCATTCATAGACTGCCCAACGAATATACGGGAAATGCTCTCACTGCAGTACTTTGTTGACGGAATAAAAGATCCAGAAGTGCAGAGAGCGGTACGAATGGCAGATGTGCAGGATTTAAAGGCTGCATTACAATATGCCTTAAAGTTGGAAGCAGCTACACAAGCCAGCCGAAGAGATCGTCATTCAGTCCAAGGGGCAACGGTAACAAAACTCAGACACTGAGAGCAACGTCTTGAAAGAAATTAGGAAATTAAATCAAGAGATTTAAGCTTTAAAATATGGAAGAATAAGCTCAAGAAGACAGAATCTCACGTGCTGGTTGTGCGGTGATACAAAACATCTCCGAAGAAATTGCCCCAAAATCCACGAACGTGAGATGAATTCAAGACCAGCGAATAAAAAGCCCCACCTGAAGATCCTTCAAATATCGAAAATGAGTGGCGGCGATAATGAATTATATGTGATAGGCTTTATTAACGGAATTCAGTGCCGTATTATTGTCGATACAGGAGCCAATGTGACAATAATAAGAGAAAATTTGGCTCGGAAATTGAAATCTAAACTCATCTGGACTCCATCATACGTTACCCTGCAAACTCTGACGGGAGACAAGATAAGCATATATGGAAAGGCCAATTTAACCATCAACTTTGGAGGAACGAAATATTACCATACGGCATATGTGGCTGACATAACAGATCCTTGCTTAATCGGGCTAGATTTTCTGAAGAAGTTTGGCTTCAAACTTGATTTCAAAAACAATAAAATGCTCTCTAAATTTGAACAAATACGTCTTTTTGGATTAAATAACGAAATTGAATGTAAACAAGCAGTAATAGCCAAAGAAGACACCAATCTAGATCCAAGAACAGAATTTTTAGTTCCAACTGTAATTAAAAATGAAACTAATTACCGATTTGGCCATATAGATTATCCAGAAGACAATAGTACACAAGCAGGAGTATTGGTGGCTTCATCTGTAGTGGACTTCTCGAAGAAGACCATTCCAGTCAGAATTGCTAACATCAGTGATAAGACGAGGACTAACAAGAAAGGAGAGGTGATAGCGTCATGTGCTCCTGTGACGTGCATAAGTCAAAATTATAGTCACTCTGAGAAATCTTCAGATAATTTAGTCAAGGATTTGTTACAAAATACGGACTTAGATCCAAATCAAAGGGATGCTGCGGAAAGTTTTATTAGAGAATTCCAAAGTTTATTTTCCCAAACATCTAAAGACTTTGGACGAACTAAAATGGCACAACACCGAATTGACATGGGAGATCACTCTCCTATTAAACAGCACCCTAGACGATTAAATTTTGCCAAGCAAGAAGAGGTGCAGAATTTAATTAAGGATATGGAAGAAAATGACGTCATCGAACCATCGACAAGTCCATGGGCGTCTCCCATTGTATTAGTAAGAAAGAAGGATGGTTCTACAAGATTTTGTGTAGACTACCGCCGACTGAATGACGTCACCAAAAAGGATAGCTACCCTCTCCCAAGGATTGACGACACTCTTGACACACTTGCGGGCAACACTTGGTTCTCGACTTTAGACCTGAAGAGTGGTTACTGGCAGGTAGAGATCCATCCCGACGACCGCGAGAAGACTGCCTTAACAACGGGACAAGGATTATGGCAATTCAAGGTAATGCCTTTTGGTCTATGAAAAGTACCTGCAATTTTTGAACGCCTTATGGAAACGGTTCTCCGGGGGCTGTCATATGAGGCATGTCTTGTTTATTTAGACGATATCATAATCATAGGAAAATCTTTTGATGAACATCTGAACAACCTCAGGCGGGTGATACAAAAGTTAAAGGAAGCTAATTTGAAGTTAAGCCCTTCGAAGTGCAGTTTGTTTCGTAATGAAGTCGCCTACCTTGGACACATCATTTCGTCGGAAGGAGTTATGACTGATCCGGAGAAGATATCGGCTGTGAAAAGTTGGAATCATCCTGCAGATGTTCACCAGCTTCGAAGTTTTCTAGGATTATGCACCTATTACAGAAAATTTGTCAAAGGCTTCTCGATGATTGCAAGCCCAATTCATAAATTAACAGAAGCCAATCAAAAATTTATGTGGACACAGGAATGTGACGCTGCTTTCGAAAAGCTTAAGGAGGCCTTAACATCCACTCCAATTTTGCCATATCCTCAAATCGATAAACAGTTTATTCTTGATACGGATGCAACTAACGAAAGCATTGGCGCTGTACTGTCCCATTAAATCGACGGCCAGGAACGTGTTATCGCCTATTTCAGCAAGTGCTTATCAAAGGCAGAGCGAAACTACTGCGTAACAAGAAAAGAGCTTCTTGCTGTAGTGAAAGCCATAGACCATTTTCATCATTATCTTTACGGTCGAAAATTCCTGATCCGAACTGATCATGCTTCTTTAACTTGGCTATTGAATTTTAAGAACCCAGAAGGCCAGATAGCCAGGTGGATACAAAAGCTTCAAGAGTTCAATATGGAGATACGCCATCGAAAAGGCTCATCACATGGAAATGCAGATGCTCTCTCAAGAAGACCCTGCTCAGAGAATTTTAGATACTGCGATCGGGTTGATAAGAAATTTAATGTCAAAGGTCCTATAGTAAGACAAGTTACAACTGAATCTACATTATCGCAAGATCCGTGGAGTGACGAGAGCCTGCGTAAAGATCAACTTGATAATCCTGAAATTAAGCCAATTCTAGAGCTGAAAGAGGAGTCCAACAGGAAGCCCAGCTGGCAAGACATGGCCCATTACCATCCTACGACTAAACGTTATTGGGCTCTCTGGGATTCCCTACATTTGAAGAACGGTATTTTGTACCGAAAATGGGAGTCCGACGATGGAAAGACATGCAGATGGCAACTACTACCCACACAACACACGTTATCTATAAGACGTCGACTTATAGTATGAATACGTCTATAATCTCCATAATGTTATTTAGATGTGCGTATCAGTAAATAAACAGACGTCGATCTGACATTCCAATTTAGATTTCTATCAGACGTCTGTGACCTGCAACAGACGATCTGTGGCTTTCACTCTTTTTAACATCTAAAGGAAATCCTTTACTCCATGTCCTTAGGAAATACTCAAGACTGCATCCAATGGATTTGAGAATAACACGCATTATGCATCTCTTATGGAAAAAATACTCTTGCTTGGAGGTCTTATAGATGTTGTCTTGTAGACTATCTGGATGTAATCAACGTCTCGAGGAACTCAGAGAGATCACACATGTTATTTCTAATAGACGTAAAAAGAGAGTATCGTGGATATTTCTAGATATCCTATAGATGTTTTGGCCGTCTTGTATTTACAGCTTCTAGATGACTTATAGATGAATGTGTGCTATGTGGGTACTCCCTAATTCGAGAGTTTCTATGGTCCTTCAAGAACTTCATGGTAGTCCCACAGGTCATTTTGGTGTAATGAAGACCCTTCAAAAGGTTCGAGAGCGTTTTTACTGGAATAATGTTCGCAGTGATGTAGAGAAGTAGTGTCGAACTTGTGACACCTGTGTATCACGTAAAGGTTCAAAGAGGCGAATCCGTGGACGATTGCAGCGTTATAATGTAGGAGCTCCTTTCGAACGAATTGCTCTAGACATCCTGGGTCCTCTTCCTAGAACATCTTATGGCAATAAGTACATCATCGTTGTCATGGACTACTTCACTAAGTGGCCTGAAGCCTACGCCATTCCTAATCAAGAGGAGGTAACTGTAGCAGACATACTAGTTCAACACTGGGTTTCCAGATATGGTGTTCCTCTTCAAATCCATTCCGATCAAGGAAGAAACTTCGATTCGACTGTGTTTAAGGAAATGTGTGGACTACTCGGCATGGATAAAACTCGAACTACACCTCTACATCCTCGATGGGACGGCATGGTGGAGCGTTTCAATCGTACCATCCTAAACAGACTCTCCCTCCTGGTGTCTAAACATCATCAGGACTGGGACAAGAAATTACCTCTGTTCCTGCTTGCCTAAAGGAGTGCTGCTCATGAGGCCACTGGTTATTCCCCCTCTCAAATGCTCTTTGGTCGTGATCTTCGTCTATCTGCGGATCTTTTGTTTGGCCGTCCTCCTGATGCTCCTTTATCGCCCGAGGAGTACGTGGATGAACTCCAGGCACGGATTGAGGAGATTCATCGTCTAGCGAGGAACCGAATCGGACTGGCATCGGAAAAGCTGAAGACACGGTACGACACAAAGGCAACTGGACATGAGTTCAACGAAGATGACAAAGTTTGGTTGTGGAATCCCATACGTCGTAAGGGACTGTCGCCAAAACTACAAACAAACTGGGACGGTCCTTACACAGTCATCAACAGGCTGAATGACGTCGTCGTACGCATACGAAAATCGCCACACACCAAGCCCAAGGTCGTACATTATAACCGGCTAGCCCCTTATTTTGGCCAAAGTGATTATAAATTCAAAACTGGAATTTTAGACCATGGTCATGAAAGTCACTTTTTGTAAATATGTAAATAGCAATTAGTTCTTTTTTATGTAAATCTTATTATTTATTTATTTATTTATTTATCTATTTATTTGTTTACTTATTTTAAGTGTTTTCCTCTAACTCAAGGATTGCACTGCCCGGGACGTGCAGTCTTTGAGGAGGGGGTAGTATTACGAATTTTGTAAATAGTTAGTGTTTGTACTGTAAAATAATGTAAATAATCTTATTAAGCTCCATTCCTTTACTAATATTAGTTTTTGTTACATTGTCTCTGTTATCAAGCAAACTTGTCTATTATTTTCAGTGAATGTCTATGGCAGCTTTGTGAAATATTAGAGATATCGCCAAGTTGGCGTCACTTTTAGCGACTAATTTTGGTCGCCAAATTTGGCGATATATCGCCAAGTTGGCGACAAACTTGGCGATTGTTGGCGATGGTAACCCTTCCCTATTTATGGTAACCCCCCTTATGTCTACTGATACATTGAATGTTGTTCCGTGGTTTTCCAGTTTTTTCTAGAAGGTTGTAGAAATTTCCACCGCATGCGGCGAGACTATATATAGGAGAGCCGGATGCGAGCGTTGTTGTTATTATTTACCAGTCAGTCATTGAGTGAACAAGGCGTTTGTAAAGCAAGTTTGCTTGAGTTTCATTTATGTTGTTTTGAATGTTATTAAGTGTTGAGACGTTGTATAAAGAGTCTCGGGGATCTAAAGCTGTACCTGTACGATAAATTGGAGCAGTTATTTTTGAGTATCTAGTAATATTTGTGAGTTTCGAAGACTCTGTTGTTCTGAAGATCTGAGAATAAATTATTTTCTACTTTTCTGACAAGAGTTTGAAGTTGTCTAACCATAAGATCAAAAGAACCCCATATACGCTGCAACAATATGTATGCATGTAGTTATTAAAAAAAAAACAAAAAAAAAAACAATTTAAGTTGCGATTATTTCCAACTTTTGGAGATAAGTATTTTTTTTTTCATGTACGGATTTTATGTAATTTTTATGTTACATGTGGCTATAAGATAAATATATCTGCTTTTAAGCATTATAAATTATGACATTAAAACCCATGTAATGTAGAGAGTCTGAAATTCACCTTGAAGTTTTAACATTCATATTTTCTTACAAATAATGTAAGCATAGCAAACGACAATAACTGACAATGATTCACTTCATGATGACACTGGAATCATAGCAGAATGTAATTAATTAATTATATTATTAATTATAAAAGAAAATTCATATTATTCAAAATAAATATATACTATATTAAAAAATATATGCTTTGAATGCTGACACGATGTAAAAAACAATGTACAAAAATGACAAAATATTTTAAACATTTTTATAATGATGGAATGACAATGATGTAAATTCTACAATTATGTAAAGATATATTTTTCATAATACATAGACATTTTATATATAGTAAGTTTAATTTTTTTACTTTAATATTGATAATTTTCAGAAATTGAATTTTGACCAGCTAGATTCGAAAAATCGTACAATGTGCGGCTCTCCGCTCCTAATAACAACCTCCGTAGGATTCGTAATGGTCAACACCCCTATCCTCAGATATCTTAACACTGCATCCTCAAAAAATGTATCAACCAAATTTCTAAAAGTTTTTATAAAACTATTTACGATTTAAGCAACCAAATTGTGTCGGAATTATCAGCCTACTCGGTATCCGACCCTTCTAATAGAAAATACACCAAATAAACGCTTTTGCTTAGTGATGATGGTTGAGATTTACTCGCCTCAAATCTAAACTTAAACTCTCTTTGTTTGTTTCTCTTTCTCTGTTTTCTTATTAAAAAGTAGAAACAAAACAAAAAATATCCTGTTAAGTTATTAGCAATTTATAATTGTTATTTCTAAAATGTATGGTCTCTGTAAAGAGTCTTTTGTTCTGTTCGGGTAACTTCGGTAATTTTTTCGCTTGTCACTTTAAAAACTAATGTTTTTTTTTTCTTTTTTCTTTCTTCTTTATTTTGGTACACGTCATCTATTTAAGTATGTAATTAATTTCTATGTGTAATTTAAACCTTTATTTTATTTTTACTTTATTTTTTTAGTCAATTTTGTCCCTGTGACTACCAGTCGCGTTTAAACATTGTTTTTTAATGATCCGTATTGCTTTTGCAACACAAATCCCTTTAAGACACAACACTATTTACTGAAAACACCCGGATGATAAAGTTAAGTCTATGAAAGCGTTCTTTTCAACTATCTCGCACAAATATTAATATTTTTATACGATTTTTTGCATAGGATAACTGAGGATGATTTATAATCGGGCTAGTGATTTACTTTTTCGATTTGGGTTATATATATATATATATTTATATTATGATAGTTTAAATTTTAGAACCGATTCTAACGGGTTTCGAAAGATAAAGTAACTTTAAAAAATCTGAAACCAAAGTTGAAAAAGTAAAAACTAGCCCGGTTGTATATTAACATCAGCTGTTCTATGCACAAAAAATCATGTAAAAAATATTAAAATTTGAAAGAGATATTTGAAAAGAACGCCATCATAGAATTAACATTATAATCCGGTACTTTTTCCGGGACTAGTGTGGGGCCTTAAGACTGGACCACATAGTCCATTAATGTTACCATATTGTCCCATTTCAGTCACCCTCTATCATCTTTTAAATTACTATTTCAATTAAAAAATATAATACACATTCATTTTAATTGATAAAAAAGGAGGTGAAAATAAAAATTTGAAAATTTACGAATCATTTTCTCAAAATGATGGCATCGAATTATTTGTTTGTTTCAGTTAAGCTCTTAAGGTCCAGTTATTGTTGTTTGCTAATACCTTTTATTTAATATCTTTCAAAAAAAAACCATTTTTTAAAGGAAATAATATAATTGATGAAAGACGTGCCAGAATATTAGAAGGTTCTTCAAACCAACAAAGACGATTTAATTGAGATACAATTACGTAATTTAGTTACGGTCACATTATTTTTTTCTTTATTTAAACAGTCCTTAAGATAAAGAAAAAGCAATACTATTTAAAAACCAAATGCGACAAAACAAATAAATATATGAACACTTCACGTTATGTAAATAATTATGTATATTAAAAAGAGGATGCTTTTAGGTTAATTGCAGCAAATAAGTTATCATAAAGACGTCAATAATGTAAGTTTTTTTAACTCATTAATTTCGACAAGTCGTTTTTAAGATAATAACATTTAATGTAATATTCCAGACATTTACTTTAATTACGTTGAAAGCTTTTATCGATAAAAAATGGGTTTTATCAAGCACAATTTAAATGAAAACGATACATCTATTACAAAATGCTTTAGTTCATGATAGAAAAAAATACATTGTATTTATGACACTTTTTATATTTGTTATTCTATAGTATAGTAAATAGTCTTTATTATATGTTTTACTTATGTTTAAATAACGCATTTAAACTAATTCGATTTTTTTAATACATTTAAAGTATACACATGGTATTCTAACTACGTTCTAATCATTATTTATTTTTATTTATTTAATTGTATTTTAAAATGTGTACAGGATATTTTTAATTTTATTTATTTATTTATCTATTTTATTTATTTATTTATTTATTTATTTTTGCGATTGCCAAGATAAAAATTTTTTGCTTCCAAGCTAACTTAGCCTGAGAGCTTATATGCTCGACCGTTCTATGTATACGTACGTACGTGTGTAACGTGATAACTAACGATAAAAATATCCGATTTACTTCAAATTTTGCATATTGGTTTATCGTGATAAGGCTCTTTCCTGATTAGTTTGGTAATTCATTAGATAAGTATAAAGGGGAAAACGGGGTGTAATTCGCCCTTAATTTTAGGTAGATGGGTTTTTCTATGCAAAACTACCAGACATCATTCAAATTTCCAATATAAGATAATTCTGATAAGACGCCTTAAAGATTAGTTTTAGGTGTTCATTGGTTAAGAGTATAGTAAAGGAATGTGGATGGGAAGCTCCCGTAATTTAGATAAATCAGTTTTTTTGCAGATTTTACGATTTTCTTCAATCTATTGGATATTATTTGGATATTATTTCAATCTGGTAAGACGCACCTTGATTAGTTTTGAGGGTTTTCTGTTAAGTATAAATGGGGGACGGCCGATTACCCACCTAAATTATATAAATGGATTTTTTTGCAGAATTATGGGATTTGCTTCAATTTGAGATGTAGGTTCTTTCTGATAAGGCAAATAACAAAAAAGTCTTTTGGATTTTATGCTGAAGTACAAAGGTGGTAAAACGGGATTACCCCCTTAAATTAGATAAGTGGGTATTTATGCGGAACTATCCGACTTGCTTCGAATTTTGGATATAGGTTCATTCTGGTACGGCTTATTCCTGATTAGTTTTGAGGGGTTCAGTGGTTAAGTATAAAGGGGGAGGGAAATGCTGCAGCTAATGACTCCCTTAATATGTTTTTAGAGGGGCATTATTTTTTGAAAAAAAAAACACTGTAATATACAGTTGGTCTGAATAGCCTGTGAGCTCAGCACCATCAGTTTAATTCAACAATATTATTTTTATTGCACATCTAATATAGAATTTCATAGTGTCTTTTCAATGCGTATCTTTTAGATATCTTTAACCATAGGGGAAGATTCGGCCATTCCAGGAGTCTGGGCAACGGCTTTTTTTTCCCATTTTATTTATTTTTTTTTAACAAAATTGAAATTCCTATATTTGTAAGATTAATTATATATTTTCCTTTTTGCCACATGAACTCACAAATATATGTTTCCCCCCTCCTCTATTTACTATCCTATCTTATCCTCTATCTATCCCTTTGCTGTTAGTATATTCCATTCTGTTTTTTGACGTGGATGTGCGGCAAAGATTAGAGGGACTTCGTTAAAATGCCAGAAATTAGCAGTGTAATAAAATTATGTAGCAGAAAACTTTTATATATTAATTGAATTATGGAATTTTTGATCGATTTTGTTCTAGATATCGCATTAATTTTTAAATTCCAAAATTCAAATATAATAAAATATTTTATAATGAGCGAATTAAAAAAATGTTAATCCTGAGTTTTTTAATGAGATTTTAAAGATATTCTTATAATATAAAAATAACTCTTTTAAATGGTAGCTGTTCTTCAATCACAAATAAATGTTCATAATTTATAATATTCTTTTATGATTGAGTATTCGCACGTTATTCGTTGGTATTTATAAGAACATATGATTCCTATTTTAGGTATTTAAACTAGACAATTACTTGACAATTTCTGTAAAAATTCTTGAATACGAAGAACATGTTAGACATAAAAATATTTTTCAACGGTTGTTTGTTCCACAAGGTTAGGGGGGAGCAACAACAAACAGAAATTATACATAAATTTATATTTATATAAGGATGTAAGTTTCAAAACATGCCTTATCTAAAAATTTGAAAAATCGTGTTTAATCGATGAATATTTTCAAATGGCAAACGCAGTTACAGGTTTTTCTCTATACTCTAAATTTTAATTTTCTTGATAAGGCAAGTTTTGAAAAGTAAGCTATCACACACACATATACAGACAGAGATATAAATATTTATACACGGTAACATAGTGCAAACAGTATTATAACATAATGCTCGATATGATCTGCATCGATTGTACTTCTAACACAACATGATGCTAGTCTTGTGAGATAATTACAAATTAATGGGTGAATATATAAATGCATCTTTTATAATTTAAGTGCATTACGGCACACTTGTTGTTATAGCATCTGAACTTTTAAGCCATGTAACACCACAATGAATAAAAAGTTAAAAACAACTTGGCAACAAGATGATAAAATATAAATATATAAAATATTTGTAAGATAATAATATTTAACTGCACAGGCAAATATATATATATATATATATATATATATATATATATATATATATATATATATATATATATATATATATATATATATATATATATATATATATATATGTATATATATATATATATATGTATATATATGTATGTATAAAAAAATTCTCCAATAAATAGGTAATTTGTGTCCCTTGGAAATTTAATATGTTCTGTACTGAATAACATTTGTTATACTGGAAAGACATCAATATGAAAATTATTATCTAATGAAAAATAAATTCATTTTCTCACCTTAAATTGAAATAATTTCCTGACTATTGCTAGATGATTTCAGAAGTCACAATAATGTTTTATATTAGTTTAAAGGCGATATATATATTCATCACAGTTGTATAGAAACTGAAAATACTAGTTATATTTTTTTTACTCAGTATACCTTATAGGGTTTGACATAGGACTAAAAATTTTTTATATTATTTTTTACTGGTTTACTTAAAATAAATTGTTTATTTGTATACAATTTCTGGTGGGGTCATTTTTTATCGCATGATGTTGAGTATATAAACACAACTGAAATATATATGCTATAAAAATGGTTTTCGTATGTATATATATATATATATACACATTTAATGTATCTTTAAATTTCATAAATTTCGTCAGGAATAATTATAATAAAAACTGTCGCGAACTTTCTAATGAAATTATCTTTTGCCGAATACAATTAATATCAACATGATTAATGACCATAGCCGCACTAATTACTGGAAATGAACGCTTTATCGCGAACTGAATTTTTTATAGCTTTTTATTTCACAAGAGCGATAAATGCATAAGTTGTAAAATATACTAATATTAAAATATTTTTATTTAAAATGTAAAGAACATATTATAATGGGAAAAGTTTTAAAAAGATAACAATGTTTAAGCATGCGATGAACTTATTACAAAGTTTCCTTTTAAAATATATTTTTTAAATAACAGAAAATATTTTATACGCAAAAAAATTATTTAATCATGAATTTTTGTGTTTAAAACACTTTTAATAAGGAAGAAATTTTAAGCATCAAAAGGGACTTTTCATCATTTTATGTGGATACTTGTGGATTTACTTGATAAAGGATTATATAGTTTAGCAACATTTATAAATTTTAAAAAATCCTATTTATTACATGGTTTACTATTTACTACAAGATTGCCACCAATTTCATGAAATAATGTTACACAAATATTTTACTGTATAAGGAGCACTAAACTATATAAAGGATTAACAGAAACTAAAGTTTTATGAAAATCTGTCTATTAGTTCTAGAGTTAGAGCTATTATGGCAATTGCATTTAATGCAGCATGGCAGCGCCATTCAGCTAAGTGCCATACGTCGAAAAGTACTCAACTCCAGTTTATAAGAAAGTTTAATTGAATGCAAAGGAGCCAAAATAATATTTATTATACTTTACTGTTAATTAATCCTGTTTGTATGTAAATTAAAGGCAACGGTCTTCTTGTAGGAAAAGTCTCGGACCAACAAATGGCGAATTATTATCGCCTGCTAATGTATCTTTTATATGTGAGTATAATTTAATACTTTAAATATACCTGTTTTGTTATATTTTTCGGAATACGAAATTTTTCCACATGTTATTGTCAAAACCATTAAGTGTGTTTTCGTATAAGATAAGAGTAAATTATTTTCTAAAATTTATAATAGTTAAATGATGTTCTAACTAATTTACTGAACTTCTACAATGTATATTTGAAAATTTCCATAACCGAAAACTAGAGCAAGCCCTCACATTTATATTAAAAGCTTAACTCAAATGTTTGTTTTCTTATGATTATAATGCATGCAAATTATCTGTTATTTAATGTTAAATCACGTATTTAAAAATACATGTTTTTATTTGAAACATGTACTCTCAAGAAAGTCCATTAACCTTTACGCACAGACTCGCATAGCATATATCCGGCGTAGCACGTATTCTTGGACAGATGCTGTGCGAGCTCCCGTGTAAAGGTTCTTGTTCTGTTTGAATTCTTTTGCTTACAAAAAAATGCAACAAGAGAATGCATACGATAATATTTTGAAACAAGTATAAATATGACATGCCACACAGTTAAAATGTTAATTCTAATGTAACGCAGTTTAGTGTTATCTAAAACCATATTTTGAATTTATTTGGTACAAAGACCTTGTAAAAATTCAATGTGAATGTTATCAAAATAGAGTTTAGAAAGGTACAGTTGTTCCTTACTCTCTTTATCCATCAGTTTCAACAATTCTAATGCAGTTAAAGCTTGAAAAATGTTTTGATTTAGAAAATTTTAATCAATTTATAGTTGTGTGTGTAGAGGGAGGGTTATTCATTTATTCTAATTCGTATAGTTAATTATATACAATAATTTTGACTTTTTGGTTAACTAAATTTAAAATTCCAAAGCAATGTAATCTATACCTAAGATGATGAATTTCTTACAAAAATTTCTACATTGAGACCCGTAATGGTAGATTCTTTGAGACACAACAAGCGTTTACCCTTTAGTGACAAAGAGTTATTTTTACTCTCATCTTTTCTCACAAGCAAAAAGTATAGGATTCATCAAAATCTTCGACTTCCGGTTTTCGATAAATTTATACGTTTTAAAAGCTCCTGAATACTGTTTTATGGTTTTTAGAAAACGGGTGTTTGTGAGTCTCTCTGACAATTTGTCACACTATCACTCTGTGAGTTTGTATGTGACAAACATTTTGTGAGCATTTTAACTGAAGGACTAATGCAAGGAATTTCAGCAAAAATTTACATTGAATTTGACCTTCATATAAACTGGAGTTGAGTTCTTTTTAGGTGCGTTCGTAATTATGTAAATACGTAGCACCTATTGTTGTCGCTCAGTCCGTCCGTCTGTCTGTCCGCATATAACAACGCAAAAACTACCCAACCCAATCGTTTGAAGTTTAAAATACAAAATTATTACATAATTTTGTCGAGTCATTTCAAATTTTATGAAAATCGGATGGATAGATCAATTACAGGGACAATCAAAAGGATTCCGTTAAATTACAGTTAATGAGGAAAAAAGTTTCAAATGCATTTTAATCGTTTGAAATTTAAAACGTATAATTATTACGTAATTTTGTCGAGTCATTTCAAATTTTATGAAAATCGGATGCATAGATAAATTACAGGAACAATCAAAAGTATTCCGTTACATTACGGTCAATGGGGAAAAAAGTTTCAAATGCCTTTTAATCGTTTCAAATTTAAAACGTATAATTATTACGTAATTTTGTCGAATCATTTCAAATGTTATGAAAATCGGATGCATAGATCAATTACAGGGACAATCAAAAGTATTCCGTTACATTACAGTCAATAGGGAAAAAGTTTCAAATGCATTTTAATGGTGTTACACTCATTTGAACATAATAGAATTTTAATCTATGATGTACTAAAATATACATTCTGTACAATCTGTGATGCAAAGAATATTCATTATTAAATTAAAGGGCCACACAAATGTATTCCACTAAATAATGTTATACGGGGAAACATTGTTTGGGGCGTGTTTTAATTATATGAAACTACTTCACATTTTATGAATAAGATATACGTTAATGAAGTATGATAAAACTTATTCCCTGCATATTTACAGGAACACAAAGATTTCGACCACTATACTGTATCCAAAGTACGTTCTACTATATCAGCAAGATCGGAATATTTTAAAACTTCATTATCGTACGAACGCACCTCATTTGCTACGCTTCACGTGCATTTTCCAACTTGTTTATGTATGTGAACATTCCGCAGAAATTGTTTATTTAAAATTTGTTTAAATTGGAGAATTCGATATTCAGCGTTTTAATCGAAATTTGACTGTTTCTTATCAACACATAATGTAAATGTGACACAAAGCACCACCCAAAAGTACGTACCGCTGAACTTGTAGGAAGAAATTAACGATTTTCGAAGAGTTAGTAATTTCAAACATATTATTTCTTATATATGTAATAAAATATATTACAATTACGTGTAAAATTTACGAGAATTTTAGCATAACTTCAAAGAAATTTTAAAAAAGTCCTTACAAAAGCTTGTTTTTTGTAACCATGCATGTTTTAATTCAATTTTCCTTAAAAAAAAAAATATATATATATATAGATATAGATATAGATATAGATATAGATATAGATATAGATATAGATATATGTATAGATATAAAATAAAGTCGTTAATAATGATTATCTAACGACGCGGCGTGATTGAAAACGGGGAAAGGAGGGTTATGAAGTAATAGAAGTTGTTCTTTCTGCGTACAATTACATCACTAACATGTTTTATACGAGTATTTATTATATGTTATTATCTACTTTATAAGCGTTTCACAACTAAATGATGCTTCACAATTAATACAATGATTTCCAAAATTGAAAAAAGGTTTTAGATGAATGTATTTAAAGATTTGGAGACTAATTTTTATGATCACATTTAATTATCCATTCGGTATATCAATTAACATGAACATTTTTAAATTCTTCCAATTAACGAAAATGCATTACTTTTCCAAGCCTTCTAAACGAGTCTTCTTTAAATTATATTTTCGTCAGAAACATTTGTCATTTTTTGAATGTAGAAATGATAATGAATTAATAAGATTTAATTGCAAACATTTTTTTACTACATTTTTTTGATAAACAGAGTTACAAAACAAAATACTAATATAAAATTAATTTAATCTTTACAAGATACCATGTTTAACAAATAAATAAATAAATTTCTTTATATAAAATACAATAATTTATTTTAATAATGCATTATATTGGATTTTTAATACTTTACAAAATTTGGAATTCTGTCTTAAATATTTCTTTCTTGTCTTAAATTTTTCTTTCATTTGAATGTTTTCGGAACAAATATTAAAGAATTCAACAAATAATAAAGCATGCCAATGTTAATACGTAGCTTAAATAGCAGAAAGTTATATATAATGTGTGGTTTGGACGCAAATGTACTTTGCGAAATGTCTTTAAAAATACATAAAGAAAATTTTTCTTCATTTTTTTCTAGCTTTGTCGCATTTTAAAATATCCATTTTAAGAAAATTGCTACGGTACAAGTATTTTTTTATAATATGTTACTTCACTTTATGTAACTTAATATTAGATTTTTAACATTCTGCATAAGAATTGAAAATTTGTCTTCATACTTTTTATTTCGATTTCAGTAAGTAGAAAAAAAACTCTATAGAATAAAAATAAATAATTGAATAAATAATAAAACATATTATCCTTTAGACGTAGCGGATTTAAAGGAAAAGGAAATATAACGTATGGTTTTGCCATATGTCTATTTCGCAGATATGTCTTAATAAGAATATATAAAAATAAATATTTTCTGCATTTTTCATAGCTGTGTAGCATTAGAAAATCGCACTCAATAAGCAAAAGAAAAATATGTTTGTGAATTCACTCTGAAATAATATCACTACACTTTTAAAATGATTTTTTAAAAAACATAAATTATAATATACCGAATAAAAAATAGTTTTTCAAGATTCTATAAAATGTGTTTTGATCTTTGCAGCAATATCCCCATTTCAGGAAAGTTTCTGATGTTGGTTACACGAAGGATTTTACCAAATCAGTATAAAAGGCAGATATTCATTAAACATTACGAAAGGGTGTCTTGCCACATACTCCTTACAGCCCTGATCTGTCCACGTACGATTCTCACATCTTCGGCCCCTAAAACAAAATCTGTTAAAGGTCAGAGATTCACTGGTGACAAGGTCGTGCAAGTCACCGGGGAAAACTGGATCAAATAGAAACCTACGCGTTTCTACGCTGAAGCCACCAACTCTCTTCCTACGTGTTGGGATCAGTGTTACAATGCCCATGATAATTATATTATAGTTCAACTATTCCACAGCCACTGTACTTATAATTTTGTTAATAAAAGTTATTCACATATAATTGCGGCCTCCTTTTCATCTGGGCAATAATTGTATTTCAAGCTTACTTATTACCCATTCAAACACTTATGATTCTCCAAAATAGCCGCCTTCTGTATTAATATACCGTTGTAAACAACTGTTCCATCCATTTATGTGCTAAAGACATCTTCAAATAGAATTACTATACAGAATGCAAGTTACATTTTTCAACATATATTCCAGATTGTTAAAACCATGACCTTTTAAGCTGGATTTTAACCGATGGAATTGAAAAAGGTAAAGAACATTGAAGCTTTACTGTTTTTGAGAAAGCATTGAGACTCTGTGTTTTACCGGGTGCATCAATTTAAAGAACCAGGTTGTGACATTTTTTTTAATTTGAAGTTCTTCTGTGACAATTTCTTGCACAGTCGATTTTTTTTTAGTTTCTGCATCTCCACAATCATCCGGACGCTCATCTGACGATCAGAGAACAAAATAAATTACATATTACCCCTAATGTCTAACGTTCGAGAACTTGATTGACGTAAAGCGCATTGTATGTCATCGATGTTCTCTCTCCTGTCTCTGAAGGCTTTATGACACCTAAACATTTAACACTTGGCCAAATAATCTTTCCGTAGACACAATATTTGATGGCATATTTCTGTTTCTTTCTGAAAATCAAGCATTACTTCCAAATGCATGTCTGTTTCAAGAGTTGGTCCATGCGCTGCAAAGGCTTGCCATCGGTAAAACAAAAATCTGTAAAGTTACTACAGATTTTCCAAGAAAATGGAATTCTTATAACTTATTATGTAACGGTAATAGCAATGAACTAGAAGCGATATCATAAATTTTTACTACGTTACATGAAAAATTCTAAGAATGTCATTTCACCACACTGTAAAAAAATGCACAGTTACTAACATTTTCCTAGTAGATTTGTATTCCAAGAACTTTTCATGTAACGTTAACAAAAAAATCCATGTAACCTTCCTCGGTTACATAAAATTTTGGTGTTATCGTTATATGAAAAGTTTTTTGAATACAAATCTACTAGAAAAATTTTAGTAACTTTACAGATTTTTTTTACAATGTACAAAATGTCTAGCAACTTTACAGATTTATTTTTATAGCACACAGAACAAAAACACGCACATTTTAGCCCCATTGTTTAATGCCCGAGAACTTGGTAAAAGTCTAGCGCGTTGTTCGTCATTGATATCCCTTCTTCTGTCTTTGAAGACTTAGTGCCCCCTAAACATTTAAGACTTGGCCAACATCCTTTCTGTATTCTTCTTATAACATTTGAATTCTTCCGTAGAGAATTTGTTTAGTTTTACACAAAGTTTTATATTGAATCTCTGCTTTATTCAGAAAAGCTAATTCTACTTTAAATACGTGTCTGTTTCAGGAGTGGTTCGTGCAAAAAGGCTCAAAGACAGCTGACTTATATTAGAATCTGTAACTGACATAATCCCCACCACACGTATCAGTTTCAAACTCCGCATCTTCGGCTTTCTACTTTCCAAAAAGAATTCAGACGGATTACTTAATGAACAAAACAGGTAGAATAAAATGAAATATAAGGAGTTCTATTCATTTAAATATACATTACCAAAATATTTTAAATATAATTCTAAATATTTCATTTTTATTTTCTACTTATATCTTCTTGGTGTGATATTTTGAAAATACACCTTCACAAAACATACAGGATTTTTTAATAAAGATTTAAATACTATTTGTAAAGAATTGTATGCTTTAATTAAATCACAAACTAAAATTTTCACGTGCGAATTAATATTTCTTTTATAGAAGATATGTATTTGTGTGTTAAATTAAATTTAGGTTTTTGTATCCATACATTTTAAAATAAGAATGTATTAGAGTATTCTTTTGAAAAGTATTCTTTGGAATTAGTAAAAAAGAAACAATTAATAATATAAATTAAAAAAAAAAAAAAAAACAGAATTGTAATTTAACAATTTACAATGACTATTTCGAAAAAGACATTTTCAAAGACTCAAATTTTAAAGACATATAAATAAATTCTATATTTAAATTAATAATAATAATAAACATCATTTTTAGGATGATTATAACGAGTCATACATTACGTAAACAGTGCATTAAACATTAATATTCCTAGACCAATGATATAAAAAAAAAACAGTAGATTAAAGATAGACATTTTAACTGTTTAAAATGTGCATTTTTTTAATGGAGTTAACCTTCCGTCTACCAGACGGGTCCATTGGACCCGATAGCAATATTTCTGGTGTCAATGGTAAAATGAGAAATTGTCGATTGACACCGGAATTTATAAAGGACTTGTCTAGATATTACGAATTCCTTAATTTAAGCTTTCATTGTAAAAGCAAAATTATATTAAAATATTACTGGTGTCGTTTGCAAGTTTGGAATTAAAATTAGGTGTTGCCGTAGATAAATGGGTGTTTTGTCTGGTAGACGGAAGGTTAATCAGACTGACTTCTAAACGCCTCATACTACGTACGACATTGATTAAACGTTATTATTCCTGGACCCATCACAAACAAAATTTAAATGAAATTTCAGCTTTACCATTTTTGGAATTGCAAATTTTTCAACTTCATAACATCGCACATTTAGAAATTTTACACAGTTGCGTAGACAAAAAATGCACTTTTTAATGAAATTTGTTTGAAATATCTATCACAATTTGCTTTTAAATTAATAATTTTTTAAAAGTTTTTATTACTCTTTTTGTCATTGTAGCAATAGAAGATTTCAGTTTCTGAACATTAAATTTGGACCAATCAGAAAACGAATTAAAAAAAAAAAAAAAAAAAAAAAAAAACAGAAGTATTCCATTTTTGGACATTAAAATTGGATAAATCAGAAAACGAATAAAATTAAATAAGTTATAGATTTCAACCAATTGAAAGATCCCGATATACATTAGTTTTCCCAATTCTCTACGGAGAGCTATTTTTTCCAAATAGCTTATAAATTGCAGCATTTAGATTTTTACATAAACATAAGAAAAAAGATAAAGTGAACTCAAATTCTCATATTTATCAGTGTTTTATATTTATACATATATGTGGGAGCGATTCTTTCTCCAACAGCCAAGTATCATGTCTTGTAAGGTTCTTCATATCGCAACTCTGATAGAAAAGGTCTTTAGAAAGCAGACGATTTTCTGAAAAAACTCCATTCAGACGAAAAGCCGAAGAAAAAAGAAATGAACGGAAGAGATCGTTGGATGGAATGTGGGGGAGAGTTGGTGTTGACTTTAGAAGAATGTTGATTAAGATGACGCGATTAAGATGTTTTAATTAAAGTTTCCTTTTGAATGTTCGAATTGTAAATATTAATATGTAAATATCTTTTTTGTAAATATTAACGTTTAATATAAGTCATTTAAAAGTTTAAAAACGGTGTCAGAATTTAATTTACCTCCGAGTTTATTTACTTATGTGTTCGAAAGAACTTTTAAAAGAAGAATCCCCATATATATACATAAGATAATTTTTACTACAAATTATTTCTATACACTGTAAAAAAAAATCTGTAAAATTAATAAACTTTTTCTAGGAAACTGGGATTCCTTTAATTTCTTGTGTTATGGCAAGAACAAAAACTTATGTAACACATACACGTTTGGACTATGTATAAAACAATCTGTAAAATTACCAACAATGTTTCAAGAAACTGGAATGCCTAGGACTTTGTATGAAACTGCAAGCTGGGTAATAAGCTAGATAAGATTTTATCAAGATTACAGTAATTTTAATAGATTCTTTTGTAAAGCTACAGATTTTACCGACTGAAAAAAAAAAACTAATTTTGTAGGCTTACATCTTTTTATTTATTTATTTATTTATTTATTTATTTATTTTTTTTTTTTTTTTTTGTACAGTGTACACAGAAAAGTTTAGTAAGCATATAGATTTCTGTAACTGTTCATTTGTTGGAATTACATTTTTTTTAAATTCCCATTGGTTATTTAAGTAAATAATTCTTAAATTCAATAAATCAAATTATATATTTTTCCCACATATAATTATTCAAAATTAAATGAAGAAAGTTAGGAAACAAGATATAAATATAAACATATCCTTTTGATCTCAACAAAAATTGTTAACAAGGCGTATATAATAGTAATAAAATATATTAAAAGGCTCACAGGTGAAGTATGTTTTTTGTAACTTAACTGCCCTTTTCTAACATTTCAGGGCTCCCAAATGGTCCGCCAACTGAACATCAATATTTTCTTAGAAAGATTTTCGTTTTATATTTTTCTTGTAAAGTGCGCGGAAACCGCCTTCGGAGGTTAGTTTTAGCACAAATACTGTAGAAACCTACTATGTAATTTTCTGTTAAAAATATTGGTGTTCAGTTCGCGGACCATATGGAAGCCCTAACATTTGTAAGAATTTTAAACTCCACACATTTTAAAATTGAATTTGGGTATACATAGATACATATAAATTTTTGACAATATGTAATAAAACATGAAAAACGTAAGCCAACATAGAATAAAACCTGACCGTCTTGGAACGAAAAAAGTAATCAAACATAAAATGTAGCATGTTCTTTCCACTTAAATATATACTGCTTTTATAATATTACTATTTTTATCCGTTTTCTAAACATTTCGTATCTGTATATTATTTGAGAATCATGCTCAAAATAACAGAAAAATGACTTATTAATTTAAAAACTATATTGGTGAAATTATATAATAATAGCAAATACTAGTTAAAAATGCTGTGCATAAAGAAAATGAGAAGATAAATATTTAAAATTTCGGATGTTAACGCTAATTCTGTGCAACATTTCTGTATTCTTTTAGCACTGAAAGTCGAGAGTGTGTAAAATACGCAATTTATCTAAAATAGAATTTATTGAAGGAAAAATTCTTAGGAAAAAAATAAAAATAAATTGAAGAAACCGCTTACTGCTTGGATTAATAGTGATAAATATAACTATTTATTAAACAATAAATGAAGCAGATCAGAAATTGCACGTCACGTGTAGCAAATGAGGTGCGTTCATACTATAACGAAACTTTAAAAATCCTAAGATCTTGGTGCAATTGTATAAAGTGCTTTGGATACAGTATAATAGCCGTAATGTTTTCTGTGTCCCTGTAAATACCATCTCCTTTCTATACAAGAAGTATACTTGTAGAAAACTTCAGCAACGTATATCTATTTCATAAAATGTCAAATGGGTTAATACAATTAAAACGTCTTGCAAACAATGTTTCCCCGCTATATCATTAGACATTGGAATGCTTTTGTGTGAACCTGTAAATTAATTACAAATATTCTTTGCACCACAAATTTTACAGAATTTATATTTTAGTATTACTGCATTCATTAATACCAATTTTATAATGTTGGGAAAAGTCATCATTAAAATGCACTTAAAATTATTTCCTCCCTTTGGCTGTAATGTAATGGTATAATTTTTATTGTCCCTGTAATTTAACTATATATCCCATTTTCCTGAAATTTGAAATCACTTGATAAAATTATGCAAAAATTATGTATTTAAAATTTAAAACAATTCGGCTGGGTAGTTTTTGCTCCGTTACATGCGGACAGACTGAAAGACGACTATAGGACCTATGGACATAGCTACGGACGCACCTAAAAAGAATTTACTCAAAATAATTTTGATATTTCTGATGACGCCATATTTATGTACTCTGTAAAAAAATCTGTAAAGTGACAGTTAAAGAAATCGGCATGCTTTCATCTGTGGGAAATTCTCAAAACGTGGGAACATTAAACGTTAACTATTAGTAATTTTTCAAATTTTCAAATTTAAGGCCAATTTTTTTTTACAATACAGTATATAAGTCTATTATCTTATATACAAACATTAGCAGACAGCAATTATTCTGGAAAATTAAGTATTAAAGCATTTAATTAATCAATCTACACGCGAAAGTTGAGCGTGCTTCTAAGTAAAATTATATTATTACAAATATTAAATACGCTTTACTTATACAAAACAAATAATTATTTATGATAAAACATTGTAATTAATATCTTATTGTACGTTTCAGGGCATCAGATCATCTTTTTAAAAAATTACGGTAAAAAAAATCGGCGTTTAGATCGTTACGCAATTCGGACATTCTAGTTTCTTATTTAATAAAAATGCATTTATTGAAAAAAAAAAACACGTACAGATATTTTTAAATTAAACAGAAAGGATTTTAAAGATAGATAAAAGAGTTTAAAGTACTTACTTAATGTGTTTTGCGTGAAAATAGCACCTTTGTTCAGGTCGTTACATTTGGACATTTGAAAATGCAGAAAAAGTCTTTCTAGAAAAGTCTTTCTAACTTCAAAAAGCAATAAATAAATGTTGCCATATGTTATGAAAATTATCAAATAATCATCCATTTCCTTTATGCATTCGTTGTTCATCATTAGAATCTCCTTTAACCAAGTTAAAAAAAAATTTCTTAGTACATTGCAACAGTTAACGTTATGAATGTTCGAAATTGGCCACTTTAACCCAAAATAACAAAATTTTAAGATATTTATGCAAAACTTTTACAATTAACTATATCAATGTTTGTCTCTGGACAGAAGAAAAAACTCAGGGAAAAAAAAATTAATGTCAATGATGATTAAAATTGTTTTTTGAAACGCTTAATGTTATGATGTGTATAATGTGCCCACATTTTGAAAACTGCCCCTGTACACTGTACGAAAAAAGATTTTAAACCTACATAAAACTAATTTTTGTAGCTATAGAAATATGTATCTTTACAAATGAATCGACTAAAGGTACAATAATGCTACTAACATTTTGTCTGTTACCCGGGTTGCAGTTACATAAACAGTTCTAGGCATTGCAGTTTCCTAAAAAATTCTTAGTAACCTTACAGACTTTTTCATTTAGCGTTCAAACGTGCAATTTTGACAAGCATTTTTGTTGTTACCGTTACATAAGATGTTCTAGAAGTCCCAGTTCAACGTAAAAATATTAGTACTTTCACAGAATTTATTTTTTCAGTGTATTTTTTAAAGATTCATCATCCAGCTCAATACCATATCCAATCCAGCAATTTACAAATCTGGGATTACAGACAGCTATTATGTTTTCAATTGCTCTGCTATATTTATGTTTATGCTTACACCAATATAGAAGTAACGATTAATTTATACCAAATTATTTTCAAGTGTATTATTCACTGTATTTTTTCACAATTCAAAGGGTTTAAATTCAACGTCTACATTTAGCAGTTTTATAGTTATTGTAGTCGTTTTCTATCCTTATAATTTTCATGAAATGTCTTAACTTGAAAAGAAATGACTTAAATGAGATGACTAAACACTGTAAAACATTTGTATAACGTTACTCCATGAAATTGGAGGCAACTTTGGAGCCTCAGATTTTATGGAGTGATTTTTTTTCACTGATATAATGGTGTAATTTAAACATGTGTAACTGATGTAACATTACATATTAGTGTAATGTTACACTGGTTATATCGGTTAAACCGGTTACATCGGTTATACCACCATAAAACTACTGGAAGCTTGGCTGCCACCAATTTTATGGAGTAACTTTACTCAAATGTTTTACAGTGAAATGATAAAAATAAATTTGTTTAAAAAAGAAAAAATCACACATGATCTTTATCATAAACATAGTTATATTTCGACTGAAAGTTGATTACTTTTATTTGCTCTGCCAAGTGTTTTTTTTTTTTTTTTTTTTTTTTTTTTTTTTTTTTTTTTGCTTACGTTGTTATTGAAATAGGCGTTAATTAACGCTAAATTATCATCGATCGTTTTATTTGCTATATAATTTCTAAAAGCCGATGGCTGAAAAATTAATGTTGTAATTAACAGTTTTGTTTTATTTCTTATTTTTTCTGGTTTTCAGCCATAACCAGATTCAAATCTCTTTACTTAGTCCAATAAATTTTTAACATGACGCAGTCATATATCATGTATAAGTATACTGACGCAGTATCATTGGCAATAAAATCACCTATAAGGAGTAAACAAGTGAAAATAAAAACACAGCAATTTATTTTTAACTGTAATAAAAAATGCCCAGTTCTGGACTCAAACCCAGCTACTTGTCTGACATTAACAATGTTCTTCTGTTTAACATACTTGGGCTTACAAACAGTAATCTACGTAGCGCAGTTAGCTTTATTGTTAAATCACTGACAATGCAATCAAAAGATCTTGGTTCAAATCACAGCTTAGTCATTTTCTTGCACAGTTGGAAATGTTCAATTTCTGTGATAATTGCACCAATTGATTGATTGAATCAAAAATAATAGAAAATAAAAATTATCAGAAAAGAAAGAAATATAGATGCGCCTATAAAAAATGAAAGCTAAACACTACGTTGATTTATATCATTTTATGAAGTTAATATTGCTAGATTACTTGCGGTTAGGGAAATTTAAAATAACTTATTATTTCAAACATAAAAAATACGTCATATTAATAATAATAAGAATAACACAAATTACAAAATACATGTATTTTTCAACCTGTACGTACTATTATTTTTTAACATTGAGTAAAATTTGGATTTTTGAACGATGTAAATTTTAAATTGAATTTGCAAAATAGAAAACCTAAAAAATAACATATTCAACAGATAATAGAAAATGTCAGTAGTAAGTTTGAATGTGATAGAAATAGGAGGAAGTGAAATATGAGGTAGGCTTTCGACGTAAATCAATAGCATCAATGTGATTTTTTTTCTTTTTTTTTTTAAGAACAGAGAAAAAAAAACTTTTTTCAAGACTTTTAAGAAGTATGTGGTACTTTAATAAATATATTTTTTAAATCTATTTGGAGAAATTGGTTGGAGACTTTCTTTTAATCCTACTAAAAATACAAAAAAAAAAAAACCCCTAAAAAACAGGAATTTAAATATTTTGGTTTAAAATACACTTTTTTCAAATTATACGTACTATTATTTTTAACATTGTGTAAAATTAGAATTTTTTAACACAGTAAAATTTAAATTGAATTTGCAGAAGAAAATAACTTCTTTAGAATAAAGAATTCAACAGATAACAGAAAATATCAGTAGTAAGTTCAGACGTAATGAAAATAGGAGGGAGTGAAATATAAAGTCAGCTTTCGACATAAATAAATAGCATCAACATGATTTTTATTTTTTTAATAACAGAGATAAAAAGAAATTTTTTCAATCCCTTTCATAACTATGTGGTACATATATTGTAAAATAATAAATATATGGTAAAATATATTTAGAAATTTTTTTTGAAGAATTGATAATGATTTTGTTTAGATCATAACAAAAACTATTTAAAAAATAACATGAATTAAAATGTTCTTGACTTGTACATAATTTTTGACTTGTTTTGACTTACATTTTTTGACTTGTACATACTATTATTTTTAATCTTGAATAAAATTTGGAATTTTGAACGTAGGGAATTTTAAAATGAATTTGCAAAGTAGAAAAACTTTTTTGGAATAAAGAATTCAGAAGATAATAGAAAAAGTCAGTAGTATGTTCGGACGTGATAAGAGAAAGTGAAATATATGGTGTGCTTTCGAAGTAAATCAATACTATCAACGTGACTTTTTTTTTAAGAATGGAGAGAAAAAAAAAGTTTTTTTATGACTTTTCATAACTACGTATTATTTTTATTAATATTTTATTGAACACATTTGAAAAAATTGTTTGGATATATAATGATACTTTTCTTTAAATTTTAAAAAATATTAAAATTTAAATAAAAAAAAATATATATACAGTTGGCAAAAAAAGTATTTGTACACTCTAAAATTTTTAATTTTTAACTAAATAAAAACAGATATTTTGTCAAAAATAGTTTTAATACAATCTGTTTATCGTGCGTTTTAAATTACACAACAGAAAATTTCGATAAAGATGTAAAATAATTTTCTAATAGGAAAAGTTAAAAAATTTCTTGCAAAAAAAGTATTTGTACATTTCTCCATCCTGATATGTACTGTGTTTTATAGTGTTTATGGTTCAAAAGGACTACTTTTACAGAAGCTGTTAATAATTTTTGAGTTCATATTATATTTGTCTGACATTTAATCTAATTTGCTCTTGAAATAATTGAGTATAGAACCTAATACTAGAGAGGCACCTCTAGATATATGAAATCCTATGATTGAGCATAATAAAAATTTAAATTCGCAACAAGAATTTGTAAAAGCTATTAAATTACCATTTACAACTATTGGATGTATAGTGAGAAACTATGAATAAATTAAAAGCATCGAAATTCAATGAAAACCAGGACTTCTTAGCAAACTAAGAATGAGGGAAAAAAGGAGTGTTGTTAAAAAAGCTTTAAAAAATCCTATGCGTTCGGTTCAAAAATTTGCTGGAGACCTTGCGACATCTTCTCGCATCAGAGTAATACCTCAAACAATAAAAAATATTCTTCTCAATGCAGATTTAAAAGAAAGAACCTCAAGGAAAAATCCATTCATCAGCGAAACAAATAGGCGAAAACGCATACTATTCGCTTTCGCATACAGAAGTAAATCATTGGATTTTTGGAAAACAGTATTTTTTTCTGATGAGGGAAAATTCAGAATTTTCTTACCATCAAGCATTCGAAAAAATTGGCGTAAAAATAAAACTGTTCTAGATCCAAAATGTATACTTTAAACTATCAAGCATGTTGGGGGGAATATTATAATTTTGGGGTGCATAGCTTCTAATGAAGCAGGACATTTAAAATTTATTGACAATGGGAAGACAGGTTTAACATACA
This sequence comes from Maratus speculifer, assembly GCA_964019185.1. Lineage (NCBI taxonomy): Eukaryota > Metazoa > Arthropoda > Arachnida > Araneae > Salticidae > Maratus > Maratus speculifer. The sequence continues at coordinate 227,788,736 of OZ025295.1, forward strand.
TTGATGTGTCGCGCCATAATTTATTAAACTGTGCCAAGAAATTATGCATAGAGGAAGCTTTTCACTTTCTGCAGGATAAAGACCAAAGCATACTGCTGTAATCATCAGCACATGCTTACGACAATACTCCAAGACGACTGGTAATTCTTCTAAAATCTCTAGACTTGAATCCAATAGAAAATTTGCAGATGCTATTGGATGCAAAAATCCGAAAAAAAAGTATGTATTGGTAAAAAACAGTTTTAAAGAAGCTCTTATTGTGTCATGGAATAACATTAACCAGACCGATACAAAAAAGTTGATGGAATCAATGTCACACCATCTAGAAGTAGTCATAAACGCTAAATGAATTCGCACAAAATATTAATTTGTATCATTTTACTAAATTTTCATTAATTATATTACATTAATATAGTGTACAAATACTTTTTTTGCATTATATTTTTGTATATTTGTTTATTATAATATAAAAAATCGATTCGTTTAATTTTGTTTTTGCTTCTATAATATTATAATGCGTTAAATTAATGTATTACAGTATTTTTTGCTTAAATCTTTTGTTTAATTTCATTATAATTTAAAAAAATGAAGTGTACAAATACTTTTTTTGCCAACTGTACGTAAAAAATATGATACATATAAATGTTCGTGTTTAAAATACATGTATTTGTCAACTTGTGTGTATTACTATTTCCAACATTCAAAAAGAAAATCGGATTTTTGAACGCAGTAAATTTTAAAATGAATTTGCGAAGTATAAAAACTTGTTTGGAATAAATATTTCAACAGATAACAGAAAAATTATTTTCACAACAAAATGGTATTTTAGTAAATATTTTGTCAAATAAATTTGGAAAAATCGTTTCCAGTATTCATAATGATTTTCTTTAGATCATAACAAAAATATTTAAAAAATAACACAAACTAAAATGTTCGTGTATAAAATATACATTTTTCAATTTGCATATGCTATTATTTTTAACATTGAATAAAATTTGGATTTTTAAACGCAGTAAATTTTAAATTCAGCTTACGAAATGAAAAAAACTTCTTTGGAATAAAGAATTCAACAGATATTAGAAAATGTCAGTAGCAAAATCGGACGTGATGAAAATAGGAGAAAGTGAAGCATAAGGTGTGCTTTCGGCGTAATTCAATACAATCTAAGTATTTTCTTCTTTTAAGAAAAGACAGAAAAAATATTTTTTATAGTCTGTTTCATAACTATGTGGTATTTTAATAAATATTTTGTTAAATATGTTTTGAAAAATTGCTTGGAGTTTTACAAAGGATTTTCTTTAGTTTTTAACCCCGCCTCCTCCCTCCTCCCTCCAAAAAAAAAATAACATAAAAATAACATAAATTAAAATGCTTCTGTTAAAATATACTTTTTCAACTTGTATGTACCATTATTTTAAACCTTAAAAAAATTTGGATTTTTGAATGCAGTAAGTTTTAAAATGAATTTCCGAAAAAAAAAACTTCTTTAATAAAAATATTCAACAGATAATAGAAAATGTCAGTAGTGAGTTCGGACGTGACGAAAATATGAGGAAACGAAATTTAAGGTGTACTTTCGAAATAAATCAATACCATCGATGTGATTAAAAAAAAAGAATAGAGACAAATGTTTTTTTCAAGACTTTTCATAATTATATGGTACTTTAATAAATATTTTGTTAAATATATTTGAAGAAATTGTTTGGAAATTTGATAATGGTTTTCTTTAGATCTTACTAAAAATACAAAACAAAAATGAAAATGTTTCAGTTTAAAATACACTTTTTTAAACTTTTACATACTATTATTTTTAACTAGCATTGCAAAGGTTAGAAAAAACCGGTTTAAACCTGGGAATAAACCGGGTTTTTGTGAATAAACCTGGTCTATTGGGAATAAACCGACTTTTTGCAACTCTATTTTTAACATTGTGTAAAATTTGGATTTTTGAACACAGTAAAATTTAAATTGAATTTGCAAAATAGAAAAACTTTATTGGAATAATGAACTCATTATATGGTAGAAAATATCAGTAATGAGTTCAGACGTGGTGAAAATAGGAGGAAGTGAAAAGGTATGCTTTAGACGTAAATCAATAACATCAATGTGATTTTTTTTCTTTTTAAGAATAGAGAGAGAAAAAGTTTTTTAAAGCCATTTTATAACATATGTGGTATTTTAATAAATATTTTGTCAAATATACTTGGAAAAATCGTTTGGGGAATTGATAATGATTTTCTTTAGTTCATAACAAAAATATTTAAAAAATAACATAAATTAAAATGCTTGTGTTTAAAATATACATTTTTCAAATTGTATATTAGGGTGGAGTGAAAAATCGAAAATTGGAATTTTGATTTTGGATAACAGGCAAAAGTTGCCTTTTAGTAACTCTAATACACGTGCAAAATTTCATGAATTTTGAAAAACTCCTTCAGTCCCCTGCCAGGACATTTATATTTTCATTGGTTTATACGATAAATTCTTATCATAAATTCTACATTAACCGGATTTTTTGGTAATCTCTTTTGACATTTTTATATTCAAAATGTTTAGTATAATTCCTTTCATCATTTTCAAACTTTAAGTCTTTATTTTTAAATATTGGAGGGGAAAATAATATATAAATAAATATTGGATTTTAAATACTGGAGAGATAAGTGCAGACCAAAATTATTTTTGTCATTCAAACATTTGCATCTGGATAATGCTCCTCAAATCTGGTAAATCGTAACCCGGCAAGAATGTCGCAGTCTAAATAATTGATAACCGTCAATTGGCTACTCGGTTTGCAGTTGGAAGTCAGAATTCATCCCAAAATCTGAAGATTATGGCTGAATTTGTAATAAAGTACATTCGTCTATGTAGTTTCACTTCAAGAAAGATTCTTCTTGCAAAAATGGAACTCAAAATGTTTTTTTTTTTTCTAAACAGGAAATTGTTTAGTTATTTGAAGGAATATTTAAAGAAAATAGTCGATACCGTTATTCAACAAAACGTATACTTCTGACATTGAGATAAAAAATTTACAGGAACGATAACTAATAAAAAAAATCATGTTTGAGAATTTATATACCGAAGAATATTAAAGATAAAGGATATTGTATGTTTTACAATAAGACAGTTTCATATTCTATATTGAAAATCAATGTTTCAAACTATATAAACATTATTGACTGGCAAATATATGAAATCACCCCACATTCTTAATAGAGTACCAAGAGAGAAGCTGGAAATTCTCAGAAAAAAGAACGTAAATCCCATATTTTCAATTGAAAAATTTCCCTGCTATATTCAAGCATTCAAAAGATGCGTGAACTTAGTTATTGAAGCAATATTAGCGGCTGTAGTAGTTGAAGCAATGAACGGATATATATGAGCAACAATCAAATCACGAATGGTAATACGTAATTTTGATAACAAAGGCCAATATAAATTAGAGTGAAAGGAAAGATCATTTTACAATAAATCGTATATATTCTTTTCATTGCATTACTATGTATTCAGAAAACTGCATTCCCTTTATATTTAGAAAACTATCTTTCATCTGCATTCGAAAAACTAGTCGTTGGGGGCCACCGTAATACTTACCCATCATGGATATGTATATGAAAATAAATCATGTGAAAACTATTTATACAATGCATTGCAATTCATAAGCAAAATTTAAATATTGTTAATATACATAGTAATGCTATATTAAAGAACTGCTGATTACCAATTTCGACAAATTATATAAAACGCCAAACTACTCAAGTAGTACCAAACTGCGTAAAAGAAACATCCTTATAACTCCAAAAATAATAATTCTATTAACTAACGATTAACTGCGTCAGATTAAGCTTCTCATTTTCAGATAAAATATACCTTTGAATTGAAATTTGAATGAAATACAGGGTCATGAAAAATCGAAGAATGTGGAAAACAGGATTACAGATACCTCGGCAACTAATAATCCGATCGACTGCGTTCTATATGAAAAATGTGTGTTAGTTTATTGCCTTTTACGTCCATTCCTTAGAACAAAAAAATTCGAAAATTTTTATATACCTTTCATCAGAACGAATTTTTCGAGAGTCCGAAAAAAATAGTTTCTGATAATCGAGGTTGCTGATATTAAATAGGGTTCGTCCCATTCTTACATACTAACTACATACAAAATTTCAAGTCACTATCTCAATTTGTTCGGGAGATAGAGCGTTTACAGACAGACAGACAGACAGACAGACAGACGGCAAATTTTTTTTACTAAAAATATCTTTTTCGGAATCTTCACTATCTAAAACGTGCAAATCCGCCAAAATTTTTTTTCGATTTTCAAAATGATTGCAAGACTTATCCTATACTACGTATGATGGGTAAGTAATAAAAGTGAACTGCATATCTAATTATTGCACTTAATCTTCTCTGCATCAATACGATTATATTCGCGATTTAAAAAGTTAAAACACAACGATACTAAGATCATTCATAAGTAATACTTTAAGAAGTCGTTTTTTGTGGAAAAAAAGAGAAAAAGAGTTGAATAATTAACTCTACATAGTGAAATCTTGCTTTTCGCATGTAAAGGGCATAATCTTTAAGGGCATAATCTAAAGATGAATTCCAAATGAAATAAAATTTTAACCTTATATTAAGTGTGCCAAAAGGCAACTTTTTAGACCTATCAAAAGAAAAAATTCCGAAATTTTTTTGGTCATTTACACTCCACCCTATAGTATATACTATTATTTTTAATATTGAATAAAATTTAGATATTTGAACACAGTAAATTTTATATAGAATTTTCAAAATAAAAAAAACTTCTTTAGAATAAAGAATTGAACAGATAATAGATCATGTCAGTAGTAAAATCGGACGTGATGAATATAGGAGGAAGTGAAATGTAAGGTGTGCTTTCGACGTAAAACAATACCATCAATGTGATTAAAGAAAAAAAAGAATAGAGGGATTTTTTTAAAGACTTTTCATAACTATGTAGTTTTTAAATAAATATTTTGTTAAATATATTTGGAGAAATTGTTTAGAGATTTGATAGTAATTTTCCTTAGATCTTACTAAAAATACAAGAAAAAGCATAAATGAAAATGTTTGTGTTTAAAATATACATTTTTCAGCTTATATGTACTGATACCTTTAACACTGAATTAAAGTTGGACTTTTGAACACAGTAAAATCGAAATTGAATTTGCGAAATAGAAAAACGTCTTTGGGATAAAGAATTCAACAGATAATAGGAAATCTCAGTAGTAAGTTCAGACGTGGTGAAAATAGGAAGAAGTTCAATACAAGGTGTCCTTTCGACGCAAATCAATACAATCAATGTGATTTTTGTTAAAAGAATAGAGACAAAAAAAGACTTTTTTCTGACTATTCATAATTATGTGGTATTTTAATAAATATTTTGTTAAATACATTTGGAAAAAATGTTTGGAGATTTCTTAATTATTTCTCTTAGATCTGAACAAAAACTTCATAAAAAAACATAAATTAAATATTCGTGTTAAAAAATGCACTTTTTTCAACTTGTATATGCTATTATTTTTAACATTGAATAAAATTTGGATTTTTGAACTCAGTAAATTTTAAATTGAATTTCTGAATAAGAAAACCTCTTTGAAATAAAGAATTCAACAGGATATGTCAGTAGTAGTTCGGACGTGATGAATATAGGAGAAATAGAAATATTAGGTGTGATTTTGACGCATATCAATACCATCAATGTGATTTAAAAAAAAAAGAAAAAGAAAAAAAAAATTTTTTCAAGACATTTTCATAATTATGTGGTATTTTAATAAATATTTTGTTAACTATATTTGAAAGAAAATTTTGAGGATTTCATAATGATTTTATTTATATCTTAACAAAAAATACTTAAAAAATTTTATAAATTAAAATGTTCTTGCTTAAAATGCAATTTTTTTATCTTGTATGCAGAGGGAACTAGCGCTCGATGATACAGTTTTTTTCTAAGATTTTTTTTTTTTTTTTGGTGTTTAGAAAGTAGAAATTTCAAGTTATTTTTCCATGTGGTGTCACCAAAAGTTGTGTAGTGTGTTTTAAAAATGTACAATCGTTGTTTTATAAAATATTGTTCATGTAATTAAAAAAAAAAAAAAAAAAAAAAAAAAAAAAAAATAAGAAAACCATTTGTATACTTATATATTTGTATACTTATACTGCCCCATCCCCGGGGCAGATTGATACACCTCATGGGGCATTTTGATACGTTTGGGAAAAACGGGGACACAATAACACCAATGCTATATTTTAATAGAAAATTAGTAAACAATCCATTTTGTATATCTATATTATAAAGGCCAAACGTATCTGTGCGTAACGCATACGTCATTTTACGAATGGCAACACTTTCACCTGCAATTTTGATTTTGAATTTTTCACTACTGCAACACTTTTAATCATCGCATATTTTTAATTTTTACACCGTCGTACAGAAAAAAATGTACTATTAAATGCAATTTGCTTGAAGGCTGTATCAATTTATTTTTGAGATATCAGTTTTTTTTTTTATAGCGTTTAGTGCCAATTTTGCAATTGTGGCAGTAGAATCACACCATTTTCCCTGAAAAAAAAATTAATATCAAATGCGCAACACTTTCTGATGCATTTTTTTTCAGTTTTCGGTACTTCAAATTTTACACTTCTAAACATCGTACATTTTAAACTTTTACACCATCGTATAGAGAAAAAAATGTATTTTTAAATGCAATTTGTTTGAAAGCTGTATCTCAGTTTATTTTTGAGACATTAATTTTTGTAAATGTTTTTAGTGCCAATTTTGTAATTCTGGCAACAAAATCACCCCATTTTCTCTTAAAATTGAAAAAAAAATCGAAATTAAAATGCTCAACACTTTTCCATGCAATTTCTTGAAAGTATATTTGTTTGATAGTTATACTGACCAATATAAGTTGCATTTTTTACGGTAACTAATTTTGTATAATTATTATAAACAAAAAAACAGTTCTTTTTTAAAGATTTTCTTTCGTCGATTTTCGAAGTGTTCCACCTCGTATTTATAGAAATTTATATCACCCACAATTTATTTGTAAGTAATATTAAAGCAATCATAATTAAATGAATAAGAACCTGATGTTCTAGCTGTCACTTGTCTGATTTTTGGCTGTGGTAACTTTGTCATATTTGGTACTTCAACCCCAACATTATCTTCTTTCTTAGGAATGATGAAAAAATTAACAGGTTTTTCTGTTTATAAATCGATTTATAAACAAAGAATAAAGTATAATTGTATTAAAAATTCTGCTAATAATATAATTATCCTTTGCTATTCTGAAGCTTGCTTCTCTTACTTAACATTTCTCATCTCGAAAATACTTTTTTTCTGGAAAATCAATATAAATTCGAGATTTGCTAGGCTGCCGTCTTTTTCTTTTGTTAATTCGACTAGCCCTAGATTTTGGATAAATTCGTACGTCTTCTGTTTGCAAAAATACTATAAAATATTCTAATATAAAAAGTTAGAGCTATTTCACTTCAATAAAAACTATAATTAGAAACTTTTGGTGAAAAATGGTTAGATTAAGGAGTGTATGGTAAAAAATAAAATAAAATATAAACAAAAAATGAACTAGAAAAGGATTTAGGTTGTATAAATGTGCCCCGACATAAACTGTATTAATGTGCCCCATACAGCCATTTTGAATAAAAAGAATTTCAAATAGAACACTTCATAATTTGCCTAACAATAAAGAATGAGGAACTTATAATGAGTATATCTTTACTTGACAGGGAGAGTAATATTTTCGGTTGAAAATTCTGGAACAGTTGTATAATACTATTTCAGTTGTACAACTCAAATTCACTTTTGACCTACAAAAACAAATCGCCCATCCCATTCCAACAAACTACTGAATCATGCCAAGACATTCTGTATGTAGTGTACACGAGCTTCACCTTTTGGAGCTCTTGCGAAACTTCCTATAATGATCCTGTGAGCAGTAGAGGGGGTGTATCAATGTGCCCCAGTTCCCCCTACTATTACTTTGAACATTGAACCATATTTCGATTTTTGAATGCAGTAAATTTTAAATAGAATTTGCGAAATCAGTATTTGGATTGTGATTTTTATTTTCAAAGAATAGAGAGGAAAAACGTTTTTACAAGACTCTTCTTAATTATGTGGTATTTTAATAAATATTTTACCAGAAAATTTCAGAAAAATTGCATTGAGATTTGATAATGAATTAATGATATTATTTAAATATTAAAATATTGAATAAAATAACGAATACAAAATGATAGTTTCCCATATAGCACACTTGCCTCCCCAGGATGTCCTGGGGAGGATTCACATCCCAGGACCCTCATCCCCCAGGCATCCCTGAGGATGCAGAAAATTGTCACCAGGAGGTCCTCAGGAACCGAAAATGTCCGCTTTACAGCGTCCTGGGGCGCTCCCCAGGACCTTCTTCAGGGTCCTCCCCGGGAGGTTCTGGGGAAGATTTGAGGAAGTGATATAGGAGGACTTTGGGAAACTTCAAGGTCACTAATATGTTCAAAAAAAAATTTAAAGCCATGATTTAATTTAAAATTTTTTTAGGAGAAAACGCGAATGTTTTATTTTTTCTAATATTCAGACGGATTTACATATATAGAGATTATTCAGGAACAAATTTCTTACCTTTTTTTTCCCTGCTGGATTTGAACCCGAGTACCTTGGTATTCCGGACGCGCACTCTGACCGTTATGCTGTCGGGACAATAAGGAATAAAGGTTTCTAAGGTATAGATGCATTTTTACTCCGCTTTTGAAACTTAAAACTAGGAAATGTCCTCATATTTTGTGCATTTTGCATGCACTCGAAATAAATTTAGGTTAATAACTCTAAATAAATTGTCAATAATTATTTGTTATAACATAAATGTCTTTGGCTTTAAAAAATTTTAAATGAAATTGTATTTTTAAATGATAAAAATATCCTTTTAGCTTTTAATACTTAAAATCCATTAAAATTGTTCAGTAGTTATAAAATTGATTATGAATTATATATTTTGACACACAATGAGTGATGCAAAACGTTTCTGATGATATCCCCTATAAAATTTAATTTCAGTTAATAAAAATATTATTTCCAGAAATTAAAATAGCAAGAGATTAAAACACATAGTTTCTTTAAAATTATGAATTTTACAGAAATTTTAATCGATTTTTTTTTCTTTTTTCTCTTGGTGGTAGATGGTAGATGGGAGGGGGTGAGTTTGTACCCAATCGCACCCGTCGGCTTAATCGTTCGGAGTTTTCCACGGTTTTCTTCGAATCTTAAACTTCCTTGCGTAAATACGGGTAGGTTCCTTTAGAAAGACCCTCACGGAAGGCAACCCTCATCCCTTAATATGTACCTTGTTTTTTTTAATGATTGACAAATAAAATCTTAGTAAATCCTTTCAAAAATAAAACTTTTTTGATCTATCTCGATCTTACTTTTTTTTAACAGAATTTTTTATCGATATTTTTTCTTTTTACGCTTGTTTAAAGGTGTTCTTATTATACGAATTTATGAAAAAAATATGTTAATTTGCTTAGTCTTTACTTTCCTACTTTTTACTCTTTGAAATATTTCATTGTTACGTTTCATTGTGGGTGACACCAGCGATCAAGAGATTCTGCTTTCGAAGGTAGTAGATGGGAGGGGCTGAGTTTGTATCCAATCGCTCCCGTCGGCCTAATCGTTCGGAGTTTTCCACGGTTTTCTTCAAATCTTGGATTTCTTTGCGTAAATACGGGTTAGGTTCCTTTAGAAAATCCCTCACGGAGGGCAACCCCCCCTCTCTTGATATGTCTTTGATGATTTTTTGTTTATTATAGACATATAAGCTCTAAGTGAATCTTTCAAAAGTAAAATCTTTTCGCTCTCTCTCTCTCTCTTATTTATTTTATTTATTTATTTATTTTTTACAGAAATTTTAAGCGATTTTTTTTTCTTTTTACGCTTGGTAAAAGGTGCTCTTATTATATGAATTTATGAAAAAAAAAATATATATAAATTTGCTTAGACTTTTCTTAAGCCTTTTCTTTCCTACTTTTTGTTCTTTGAAATATTTCATTGTTGCAGTTTCATTCTGGGCCCCACCCGTGGTCAAGAGATTCTGCTTTCGAAGCTGGTAGATGGGATGTGCAGAGTTTGTAACCAATCGCGCCCGTCGACCTAATTGTTTGCAGTTTCCCGGGGTTTTCTTCGAATCTTGTATTTCCTTGCGTAAATACGGGTTAGGTTCCTTTAGAAAGACCTTCACTGAGGGCAACATCCCCTTCCTTTGATATCTCCCTCATGTTGATAATTGGCCGTCATAAATACAACCAATCAACAAACTCGTTTTAAAGTGATTAGGTATATTTTGACGAGTATTTATTAACAAATAATTAAATCCGTTACTTATGGAATTCTTATACGACGGTACGAGTTACAGATGTTTGGAGATTTACCACTTGTTGCGGGATTAAAAAATACTGTAAAACCACTGTATTATTTTATAACATAGTAAAATATTAAAATTTTGTATTTTCATCAATTACACACCATTGTACAAATTTGTATAATTTTATTATATCAGAATTTGGTGTGAAAATCATTTGTAAAATTCTATCATTACACTGAAACACTGCTTGAGTTATATAAAATAGAAACTATTAATAAAATTTTTATTTGTTACAAAATCATTTTATTTTCTTATTGTTATAAATAAAATTACTTTTCATTTAAATCTCTATTTAATTGTCTTTGAAAATTGTATGAAATATTTATATGCATAAAAAATACAATATGCACCATTTTTCATTTAATTAAAGACGGGAATATTTTTGTTGATTTCTTTACATGTAATTTTAGAAACTAAGATTTTAGGTAATTTAAAAAGCCTAAAAAAACTGATATTTTTATTTAAAATATAAGATGTTTTCAATATATGTATATATTTCTTTTACATTTACTAACAAAATTCTTTGTAACGCTTTTTCTTACAAATTCAGAAATAGTCTATTCTTGGAATATCACACTTTCTTTTTCTCTCTCTCTCTCATTGAGTGACCGGCAAAACGCATTCTCAGCTGATAACTGACTGAAGGGGCAGGATAATCTTGTTAAAAATTCAATTGTTGAAAGGTTGGGAAGGTGACTGCCTGAAGGTTGGGAAGGTCACTTGGGGTAGTGAAATTCCATTAAATTCAGTTGAAAACTGTGATAAAAATATTTGTTATTTAGGAAATACAGATAAATATTTATCTGTAATTTCAGAACCAAAAAATTATTTATATATCTGAAGTTTTCAAAATAAAGACTTCATTTTATCTTTCAGAATTTAAAAAATAATAATATGTTTGATAATCTATAAAAGATATTAGAAAAATAATTTGTTATTAAGTACAACTTACATTTAAAAAAAATATTAATGATAAATAAAATATTTAAAAGTTAAGTACATTTTAAGTTAAGTACATTATTCATTTTAAGTTAAACCTTCAAAAATGACATTTAAATTGAAGCTTCTATTTAGAAAACAATTTCTTATCTTCAATACATATATAAATTACACTGGATAAATAATTGATAATAACCTAAATTAAACTTTAAATTAGCGTGAATTTATATTTTTTAAACTGATTTTATAAGAATGTATATGTTTGAACAGAAAATCTTTTCAAATAAATCATTTATTGGTATGTGTATGCGGAGGGGGGGGGGGCTCAATATTTATGTATTTTAAATCCAAATATACCATTTTAAATGAATTATCTTTGATTTTGTGTTATGTGCTGTGATAAATATGTCTAATTTCGTCGGGACACTTTTGTTTATTTTATTTCTATATATATATATATATATTATATATATATATATAATACCATTAAAAGTAGACAAGATTCACCAATGGATTTTATCAATAAAACAATAAACCAAAACGAAGAATTAAATTGAATTATAGTAAACAATATTAACCATTTGTATACACACACACATAAACATTTAACATTTGACATTAAGATGCATCAGGACTCAATTTGGATAATTTTCATAACAAAGTTTTAAAGGATACTCATAAACAAACTTACATTAAGAATTTTTTTTTTTTTTTTTTTTTTTTTGGCATAAATATCTTTACTTCTAAATATCAGAAATATATATGATATAGAAATTTCTTCTATTTAGAGATTTCAGTGTATTAATTTAGAAACTTACTATTTAGTTGATTTAAACAAGTTAAATTAATTTCTTAATTAATAAAACAAATAATAATAAAGCAAAACGCAATAGGTTATTTATTAATAATTAATAAAATATTGATAAATGAACAAAACTTGATTTAAAAGATATATAATAGTACTTAGTATATAAAAATAGTAAGTAACTGAAATAATAAATAAAAATTTTTAATTTAACTAAAAAGATTAAAAGTTACAGCAATAATTGAAAATAATAGCAATTTAATAACAATTATCTAATTTGCTAATAAATAAGGAATTGAATAATTAATAAAATAAAATTAAGTCATTAAAATCGATACTGATTAAATTGCATTCGATATTTTATTAAAAAAACAATTGAGTATTGTATTCCAGAATCATTCATAAGATGGCGCCAGCACTGTGACTTCCTGGGCACTTCCCCAGGAATGACTAACCGGGTACATCCCCAGGAGGGATTTCCCAGATACTTCCTCAGGAGTAGCGTCCCTGGGAAATTGCTCCGTGGGATGTTACTGGGAGCTCATTCCTGAGGACATCGTAAAAGACTCTTCCCCAGGACGTCCTGACCTTGTCATTTTAGTTTTAGGAGGAATATGGGATGGCTTGGAGCTCCTGGGGAGGTATTAAGGAGCTTTTGTGCTATATGGGTTGTTCTGATGATGCCGTTCGGGTAGCTTGTTAAGACGTTTCAAAATTTGTATTTTTAAATGTATTTTAGCATTTTTGATTTTTGTGTATAAATTATTTAATATTTTAAATATATTCAAGTCTGTCTTAGTTTGTTTTATTCAATCTTTTAATAGCTTTTGAAATTCAAACGTATATGTATGTGTATGTACGTATTTGTATATGTATTGTGAATTATTTAAAAATGTATAGATTTTTTAAGGATAACTTTTAAAGTTCCCCTTTATCCCTTTTCGGCGCACTACTCTTTAAAGTAGGAATTTAAAGAAGAAAAAAAATAGGCAATCTATTTAGGCCTAGAGGAGTGCATAGGTATTGTTTTGTAAAGATTGCACTAACCATTTTAAATATACAGCTGTTGCCGAAGTGGTAACCTCCCATAAGTAAAGCATTGATAAGCTCAGTGAGACGAGCATTGCTGTGAAGCGCGTATTACAGTAAAGCATTTCACCTATTATTTAAAAACAGTAGAGTTTGATCTCTGTGGTGCTGCCATCTAGAACTCATAAGAAAGATTTAAAATAGCCATTTGAGTAGTTTTTGAAATATTCACGGAGTTTTTGTGTATCTAAACAGGGGGAACTTTAGGTGTTGCCGACCCGGCAACACTGCGCGTTAAGGGGTTATAATATCGATTTTCATCTTTAGTAGATATTTTCTTTTAAGTAACAAAAATAGTATTTTAATATTTAAAAATTATTTTCATAATTATATTATTTAAATCATATTTTTTGGAAAACACAATGGAAAATTCAAATAATAACATACGTTAGCTATCCCGCGCAGAAAAATTTAGAGAGATGAAGTAAAATATGTACTGCTGCATGTTTACCTAATCCTAGTTATCAATAGTTATTTATTTTTCAAATATCTGTGGACTTTGCAAATCACATTCAAATTGTCAGAAGTAGTATTTAGTAAATTTAAAAATAATTTTGCAGTAGTATTTATTTGAAAGATTTTGAGGTACACCAAATAAAAAATCTGTAAAATTTCTAAAATTTTCTTGGTTACTGGGAATGTTTTGAACTTTTTATGTGACTGTAACAGGTAACAGATAAAATTTGAGTGAGATTACTGTAATTTTACTGGATTATTTTGTAAAGCTACAGACTTCTATAACATTAAAAAACTAGTTTTGTAAATTTACTCTTTATTTGCTTATCGTACTCAAAAAAAAAAAAAAAAAAAAAAAAAAAAAAGATGGAAAACAAAATTTTGTAACTTTATATCTGTAGACTTACAGGTCGTTTTCTCAAACTTTATGTTCGATAAATGATTGTAATAAAATAACTAATTTATATATAGAAAATGTATTGAACTAAAAACTCAGTTATTGAGATATTTATTACTAGCAGAATCAAAAACTCATCTATTGAGCTAGTGGATCCATTTAGAAAAAATAAATTCATTTTCTGAATAAAATATTAAATTATTTGAATAAATGTGAACCCGTTGTTTAATGACACGCCTCTAAATGGATTACGGAATATATATATGACAATAATATAATATACGTATAATATAATATAATAATTGATTTCGAATATCGAAGTTTAATGATTTAGATGGAGTTCGCACCAAATCATCTTCGAAGGGCCTCCTTTTCTTTTGGCAGTCCTATCTTGGCCCTTGGTTGGGGCTTTTAGCATATTTGATACACCCTGCTAGGTGAGGCTTGTTATGCTTACTGAGCTCCATATATAATACGGAAGGCTAACTCGCCGATCCTGCCAAACCACTTTCTGCCGGGACCGTATCACACTTTTCAATGTGCGCAAGTAATGAGTCTTCTATTTTTCTTAATATTACAAGCATTTTTTTCAAGATTTTTTGTAAACTTTTTATTATTATTTTTTTTTTTATTTCTATGTGTTTTTGATATTTGTATGAGCATTATTTAACAATGTTTCTTTATTTTTTGTTGAGTTAAACTAAAATTTCCTTTTTAACTAATATCAAATTTACGTAAAATCAAAAGATTTTTCATAAAAGAATATATATCAGTGAAAATTGTAGCAATATCGGCTTAATTTTAAAAGCGAATTCAATTTGAAAATATCTACCCCATACTATCCTATGGGAGGAAATCTATGTTTTGCCAAAGAATTTTCTCGGAAAATCTTTGGAATTGTATTTATGGGCGGACCGCTGAATTCAATGTATTCGAATAGGGAGTTAGCTTTCTGTGTTATTATCGAGCTCAGTGGTTATTCTTAAGCAATTTGATAGGACTCCAAACCTAGCTGAAATTGAATTTGAAACTACTTACCTCAATTTCAAAACCTTAGCTGCTATATTAACATAATTTTTAGAGAGAATACGAAAAGGGAGGGTAGGGAGGTGGGTTTGGAGCTAATAGGGCTAGATTTACATGACAGTAGATGGGAACTGTCTACTGTGGACCAATGTAACTTTCTACTCGGGGGTCATGCTTATGTAGCCATGTCTCATCCACTGTCACAACTCTAGCACCATAACCTCCAAACTAGCCTTTTATCCTAATTCCCTCCACTTTATAAACTTTTTAAAGTTAAGTCTATAAAACTTCACCTTTGTCTCCAAAAATATGTTAGTATAGAAGCTACCGGAAACTGTGATTATAGACATTAAGCATCAATATTGTACATGAACCAACACGATACAAATATTTCTACACTAAAGGCAGTAATTCTTACATCATTCATGAAAAACATTTAGAGTTCATTAAAATTCATTACAATAGAGTTCATTACAGATTTTTAATTCAGTAATTTTTATATGTAAGAAAACCTTTTTATAGTAAACCGACAGCGCACAAGTTTGTAATGGAACTTGTTCCGATACATCATATCTTTTCGAGATAGTAACGCCATTTCCATTAATGAACTCAAAGCAATAATATAAGCCATAACTTCGCGTAGTACTCAACAACAATATATAAGAGCCTTACTTATTATATAGCGGCCGTCGCCGCCCATTTCGTATTGCAGTTGACAAATCTTCATTGGACAACCTGTATATACTTCTTCCAAATATATGATTTAAACATTGTGCAATTAAAAAATCTTATATATAGTATGTTTATATATAATAAACGTTTAAAAAATATTCACATTAAAAAAATTAAATAAGTTTTATTATGTATAACATGTTATTTAAAAATTAACAGTTAAAATAAATTTGTTAGTGTACATTAAAAATAATTTCATTAAAAATAAAACAATAAAGAAACCGATGTTATATTGTCTCATGATATCCCAATTTGACAAATTTAACATTTGTCACACTCGTAGTTAATTACACAGAGCTGTTGTTAAACAAAACCTTTACTTATTTTATTTAGTAGCTTAAAAAAAAGTCAGGAACATATTTTTAAAGTCTTTTAGAGAGACATCACTTAGTAAAGAATTCGAGAAAAGAATTTATGTTATTATGTTTTGAAGATTCTTCTACTATTTTCTAGTGTTTATTAGAAAAGTTTTTCAGAAGAATTTATTATAAAGCAATTGAGAAAATAGAATTTCCCTTCTTTATTATTAATTTCCATCTTACAGTATCTAAATGAACTTAATTACTTTTCTGTCACAAATTAACAAATTTTGTTTTAAAAGAAAATTTTGAATTTTTTATTGCTTTAAAAAAAATTTTTCCTACATACAAGGAGGGATGAGATTTCCGCGTTTTTGCACATCATTCAGTTAGGGAAAATATTATTTCATTTAACCGGAACATTTTTTCGAATTAGCAAAACTACATTTTCTCTAATAAAATACTGGTGTGCGAAAACGCAGAAATTTCATCCCTACATACAAGTTCTTATCAGACTTTCACATATATGTTTTTATGTCGTAGCTGTACTATTATTGCTTATGTTGTATAGTATGATTTTCAACACACTATTTAAAGATACACATAATGTACTTGTTAACGAGTGGTATACGTTAATATTGATTTTTAAAAAAATGTTGAATCAAAACATATTTTATCGAGCATGTATATGCTCTGGTTCCACGCTCAACGATGGCCAATGACTAACTTCTAAACCGTTCGTCATAGACACATAGTTCCAATTGCAAAAATGCTTTTAAAAAAGGTGAAGAAGTATCTTTTTAAGCGATTTGGGCCTAAAACAATTTTTATTAAAAAAAGTACGAAAGTTAAATTTTTATACGGTCCCCCGTTCCTATAAGTGATATTTAGTAAATTTTTACCGCTACTCTAACAAGTAAGACAGAAAAAAGTCCCATTCCTCTGTGATTAAAACTGACCGAGTAATAGCTGTTTAAAGTTGAAGCTTTTTTTCTGCAAAATAGGGTCAGTAACAAATTTACTGGAAATAAAAGTAAACGTCAGATATAAAATTTAACAATAAAATTGAGAATAAAGTAAATTTTACAATATTATTTTTAAATTTATGTTGATGTTTCTAAATTAAAGCAAAACATAGAACTTGTACTAAAAATATAATAAAAAAAACAGCAGAAATTTTGCTCAATTAAATTATGAAAAGCAACAGTCAAAATTCGTTACAAAATGATACATATTTAAAATTCTATTGTATGTTTTAAACTAATCGATTTCGGTGTAGTAGTATAAAATAAATAAATTGTGGTAAACACCTAAAATCGTATTAATGTTACATTGGCATTGGTTTTAAATAAGTATAGAAATTGAACCATGATCGGATATTTGGAAGCGAGTTAAAATTTTAATACAAATTTTGAATTAGGAAAACATATTTACGAAAACTAAACTAAAAAAAAAAAAAAAAAAAAAAAAAAAAACTTATTAAAATAACACACTTTTTCAAATTAAAATCATGAAAAGAAGCAGCTTCATTTCTTTACAAAATAAAACATATGTAAATATACAATTGAGGATGTAAATCTAAAAACTGGTTTGTCTCGATAAACCGAATTTTTAAACTCAAGTCTTCAATTATTTTAACCAGTCTAGAAATTAACTATTTAAAATTAACACTACCATAAAACTTATACGGTGGCAGCACCTTCAGTTAAATCGCTTATTTTTTTTTTTTTTTTTTTTTTTTTTTAACCTCATATAAAACATTTTTCTAATTGGTCAAACTATATGTCTGTGACAAATGGTTTAGGAATTAGCCATTGGACAGCGTTGGAGATGGATGCCCTTTATAATACTTTAAGCATTTAGTGTACTTTCTTTTAAAGCCTAGTCCAACTCATCCGTTTTCAGTTACAGAAAAGTGGTTTAAGTCATGAAGTTTAAAGTTTTATAACTCGGTCAGTTTTAATGTTAGATAAACGAGCCCTTTTTTGTTTGTTACAGTGATGGAAAAGTTTTACTAAATATCCATTATAGCACCGGAGGACTGTATAAAAATGTTATTTTCGTAATTATTAATTTTTTTTTTTGACTTAAATCGTTTAAAAACATTTCTTTACATTTTTCAAAGCTTTTTTGCAATTGTAATTATATGTCTACACTGTAAAAAAAAAAATCTGTAAAGGTACTACACTTTATGTAAGAAACTGGGATTCCAAGAACTTTTCCTGTAACGGTAACAACAAAAACTCAAGTTTTAGAATCGGTTACATGGATTTTTCCTGTTATCGTTACATGAAAAGTTCTTGGAATCCCAGTTTCCTAGAAAATGTTTAGTACCTTTACAGATTTTTTTTTACAGTGTATAACTAACGGTTTAGAAATTAGCCATTAGCACCGTTGTGAGTGGACACATTGTATATTCTCTGGTAAAATCAGGGGCGTGCCGACCCAGTGTGCGAAGTGTGCGGCGCACACAGGCGCCGAAGTAGTAAAGGCGCCAAAAATTTCAGTTAAAACAAATATTTAAAAAAAAAATTAATTTAATTATTCTAAAATTTATCGCATTTTCTTGACATCTGAATTGTGTTTCGTAGATTTACCTGAGACAAACTTGCTTATAAATATTATTCAGTTAAAAGACATATACATAGATTCCGTTTACTGAGTACCTTAATTAGTGATTTAGACGCAGACCTGTTCAACCTTTTTAAACAGAGACTCATCTCATGTAGATGCAAACTATGAAAGGTGCCAAAATTCTCATGGCTGAAAGCGTACAACACTATTAACTCACTGCAGTAATGTTAGAGCGTAGTACACCGCAAAAACTAAATCCCACCTGTCTTTAGTTCACAGGCTATCAAAGCCTGAGAGCTTATGTACTCGCCCATTCTGTATGTGCGTGCGTAATGCTATAACACATGATAAAAATATCCGAGTAAATTAAAATTTTGGATATAGGTATATATTTTGATAAGGCACTTCCCTGATTAGTTGTGGCAGTTCATTCGATAAATATAAGAGGGGAACGGGGGCTAATGCACCTCCCCTTAATTTATATAAATGGGTTTTTCATGCAGAATTATCAGTTTTCGCTCAAAATTTTGATATAGGATCATTCTCATGAGGCGCCTTTGTGATTAGTATTAGGTGTTCACTGGATAAGTATAAAGAAGGGCAACGGGGGTCTAATTCCCTACCCTTAATTTCGATAAATGTTTTTTTTTCATGCAGATTTATCAGATTTCATTCAAATTTTAGATATAGGATCATTCTGATGAGAGCACCGCCATGTTTGGTTTTGGGAGTTCATTGGATAAGTATAAAGAGCGGGACGGGGCTATAAATCCGCCTTTATTTTAGATAAAAGGATTTTTGTGTAGAATTATCATATTTCATTCAAATTTTAGACATAGGATCATTCTCATGAGGACAAATCCATGATTAATTTTGCGAGTTCATTTGATAAGTTTAAAAGGGGAGAAAGGTGGTTAACCGCCCCTCCTCCTAATTTAGGTTAATGGGTTTTTCACGCATAAATTACCGATTTGCTTCAAATTCAGATGTAGATTCATTCTGATAAGGTGCTTCCCTGATTTGTTTTAGGAATTCATTGGATAAGTATAAATGGGGTATCGGTGGGACTACCCCTCTAGGTTAATGGTTTTTCTTGCAGATTTTACGGATATGCTTTAATTTTAAATGCAGGTTCATAGTGATAAGATGCTTCCCTAATTCGCCGTGGGGTTCTTTTTTAAGTATAAAGGGGATACGGGCAATTATGCCTCACGTCAAATGTGATAAATGGGTTTTTATGCAGAATTATCCGATTTCCTTTAAATTTTGGATGTAGGTTCTCTCTGATAAGGCGAATCTCTGAATAGATATGGATGTTTAATGGTTAAGTATAAAAGAAGGGGATAACTCCCCTTAAATTATATAAATGTGTTTTTATGAAGAATTATCCGATTTGCTCTGAATTTTGGATATAGTTGTTTCATATGATAAAGCACATCCCTGATTAGTTTAGGGGGTTCAATGATTATGTATAAAAAGAGGAAATGAAGGTAGGTATTTTCCCCGATTAATTTGTTTTACGAACGGCACTAATCCTTGAATATATAAGGCTGTAATGTAATTTTAGTATGCGTAGCCTGTGAGCTCAATACCATCAGTTTAACTGGGCAATATTCTTTTTAATTATTTTTAAATCTTACTTTATACATGTTCTCCATACAACCTATCTCAAAAGATTTTCAAAGGGGTCAGAAACCTTAATCATTAAATAACAAATTAATAATATTTAATGATTAATACTAAATAGTGGTCATTGGCAACAATTAAAAGAACCCCATTTAAATAATACAAATTTTAATTAAAGAATTTTTTAACCCGAAATGCACAGAATAACTCAGAAGTTATTTTTTTTCCCTTTTGGCGCTTTCTGTAGGCCTTTTGGTGAGCTATTATGTGTTACGTTTATTGCATGCGTTAAGTCTGTCTTTGTTCTGATTTGTTATCACGAGGAGTTTATAACTTTTTTTATTGATACTGGTTAAAATGTGCTCAGCTGGTTTAACCAATGTACTGGTTAAAATGGCGATTTTTTTTCAATCTTTATAAGCTACAATGAAAAAAAGAATCTATCAAATTGATAGAAATAACATATTAACTTTGGCAGCAATGCGGAAAACTAAAATTTACAGAAAAAAAAAAATCTGTAATTTTCATTAAAAATACAATTTTTCTTTCTGTAAGTAACATAATTTTTTTTTTCTGTAAAAGTTACACAATCCGCATTTTTTTTTTTTTAAATAGAAAAAAAAAATTATCAGTTTTAACATTTTTTTTAACAGGAATAAATGTTTTTTTTTACAGTTTTTTGTGAATAAAAAATAGTCATTATTAATTCTGAAAACTATGAAAAGAATTGTAAAAAATATATTGGTGATTAGTTGTTATTGTGCAGTGTAAACATTTTAAAATAAGTACATAACTTATTTTTATTTGTATTTATTTATTTATTTTGAGCTTTTTAGGTACGTTCGTAATTATGTATATACGTTGCACCCGTAGTTGTCGTTCAGTCCGTCCGTCTGTCTGTCTGTCCGCATATAACAACGCAAAAACTACCCAACTGAATCGTTTGAAATTTAAAATACATAATTATTACATAATTTTGTCGAGTCATTTCAAATTTTATGAAAATCGGATGCATAGATCAATTACAGGGACAATCAAAAGGATTCCGCTACATTACGGTCAATGGGGGAATAAATTTCAAATGCATTTTAATCGTTTGAAATTTTAAATGCATAATTATTACATAATTTTGCCGAGTTATTTCAAATTTTATCAAAATCGGATGCATAGTTCAACTACAGGAACAATCAAAAGTGTTCCGTTACATTGGTCAATGGGAAAAAATGTTTCAAATGCATTTTAATGGTGTTACACTCATTCGAACATAATAAAATTGATATGCAAATATAAAGTACATATTATAATATACATTTTGCATAATCTGTGGTGTAAAGAATATTTGTTATTGATTTACAAGGCCACACAAAAGTATTCCATTGCATAATGGTATAGTAAGAGCATTGTTTGGTGCACATTTTAATTGAAATTATTTACAATTTTTTTAGATTGATATATGAGAGTGATATTTTTAAAACTTCGTTATCGTACGAACGCACCTCATTTGCTACGCTTCACGTGTAATTTCCAACTTGTTTTGTTATGTCACCCGGAAGTTAAATTATGTCTGACAGAAACATAAATGAAATCTTTTTACAATTTTTTTACCGGATAAGTAACAAAAATTTACTTAAATATATTTTTCAGAACAAAATAAACTAGTTGGATGTGCCAATCCCAAAACTTTCTACTATCTCATACGTACATTTTAATATTTCAAAAATTAGTTACACATGTTAATACTTCAATATTATTAATTCAATACTATACAAACTTTGATTTTCACCTTAAATTTTTGCTTCAGTCAACTAATCGGAGTAAAAACCAGTTAATGTGGATCATGATATTTATTTAAATCAATAGTTTTCCCTTATTCTGTTATCACCAGCTGTTTACAAATAGCCGGATTAAAAGAACGGGAAATCCCGTCTGTGCATGAGCCGATGGACATTAGAACAATAGATAGATGTTTTTCAAATTCAGCGATGATCTGCTTGCTATACTCAGAAATAATCATACACAAAAAATTTAGTTCAGTTCTATGCATAACTTCATATACTTTTTGATGGTATAATAATGAAAAGGATACAGACATCACGATGATAGCGCCCCCTTCCAGCAATTTTTTTCAGATTCAGAGAAGGCCTGCTAATTATAGCCAAACATTTAGACAAACAATTTGGTTCAATTCTATGCATAATTTCATACATTTTTCGATGGTACAATATTAAAAATGGCACAAAAATGGGTATTGCAACGCTCCCTAACGATAGATTTTTTTTCAAATTCAGGGAGGATCAAGTAGCCATATTCAAACACTTTCACAAAAAATCTTCATACACTTTTCGATGGTGCAATGGCGACATACGTACACGGAGAGACATACATTTTGTAAAAGAATGTTTTTTGAAATCTCTGACCTCCTAAAACGTGTAAATCCGTCGAAAACCGGAAGTCGAAAAAAATTTCGATTTAAATACTTTTTTCTATTGAAGATAGAAAAAAGTAAAAATCATGTATTTAAGGGTTAATATGATTTTTTAAAATAGTTAGAATAAAACATTCGAATAGGTGTCAAGAAAACATTCAAAAGGAGCCACCCTATGACGTCTGCGGAATATGCGTTGGACAGTCCTAGTCCTGAATAAAAAAAACCTTATAAAGTCAGAACTTGTTTCAGAATGCTGTTCAATGTAGATATTTTAGATTTGAGAGACTGGCGTCAGTTATGGGACACATTTTAACTGGGGAAATCAAGCATCAGCCGTTTGTGAAGATTTTGGCATGCACATGCATTGGTTTAACATTGTGATAGAGTAAAGTCTACATTTGGCGGCCGAAGTAATATCTGTTTTCAGCGCTTCTAAATATTATGTTTTTGAGAAAAATTGTATTTTTCGGGTCATAAACCTCCGACCAGAACAAATGCTTTTTATTTATACTATCTTGTACTCTGACGTTATGATTGAAAAGGGGAAAAGAATGGCAAAAATAAGCTAAATTTAGTCATAAATGTTCAAAAATTCTTATTTTTTCAAAATTTAAGAGTAGCGGTTATGCACTTATTGCATTTGCACTTGTCTAATCACATACTGCATAAATAATTGTGATGATGGTAAGATTTATTCATCTCAATTCAAAACATAAAATTGAAAATATTGAAATCTGAGCACATATTAGCATTAGATGGGCATAACAATAACCTTCGACGCTACAGAAAGTGCTAAAAAAAAGTTCAATGCAGACATAAATAAGTTAGGAACTATAATAATGGCTGTAATATAAACAAAAAAATATAGATTTATGAAAAGAAGTTTTGCCCGTGCCGATGAAAATAACTCTAAATATGCCAAAAATGAAATATTGTTACATTTTTATATTTTCCCAAACGAACTTGGAAATTTGTTCTTTTTTTTCGGGGGGGGGGGGGGTATAGGGCGCCAAGTGTAGTTCTGCACACAGGCGCTGCACAAAGTTCGAACGCCCCTGGGTAAAATTATTTTGAAAGTGAATGTGAATATTTTCTAATTCCCTTCAAATTTCTCAAAGCATCATTTTGAGACCCGCAAGTAAAATAATACTGGGACTGCACAATGCACATTCATCGATTTTAAACAAACAAAAAAGACACCACAGATGACAGTAAGAGTCCCTTTTCTCAAATTGATTCTTTAATAGGGTGGTAATTTAGGTTCATAAATTCTGATCTAAAATTACGAACATCGTTAAACTATTAAATTAACTTTCAGTAAGCTAAATTGTGCAGTAAAAACTGAAGGCCTTTAATTAATTGAATGATTCACCAATCCTCAAATTTTTTAGCTACAAAGCGTTCAAGTTAATTATATTTTTAATGATGTTACTTTCTTGCAAACGCTTTCAGGTATGCATTTTGCATACTCAGATAAAAATAATACTTATTTTATGAAGAAATAAGCATCAATGCCGCCTTATATATATATTTTTTATATATAAAGATAAAAACATTCATATATCTTGAAGTAAAATAAAAATGTGAAAAAAAAATAAATAAAATGAAATAAAGTAGTTTCATTTCAATAAATAATTTTATTTTACTTGATAGGTGTAACGAAAACTTAAAAACAAATATTGACATGTTTCGGTTTTATCTTATAAGAACCATAATCATAATAAAAATAAAAATAAAAATACGAATCGTTTCACGGTTAATACAAATAGCTCGCGACAAAGAGATGTAAATTAAAAACCAGGCGCACTATTGTAAAAATAATAAATTAAAAATAGACCATGATCAACATTAATTATTAACTTGGTTCATCTTATTCAAGCTCTCTCGAGGAATTTATTTCTAAACTCTAACCATAACTTATGAATATTGAAAGAAAAACTATCATTGCAAACAAAATTTTTACGTGTATAAATTTTAATAGACTCCCTTATGATGGATTTAAGACAGCAATTTGATATGAAGCATAATTTACTTTCATTAAATAGAATTTTTATCTCCTCATTTAATTTTGTTTTTAAGTTATCGTTACACCAATGAAGTAAAATAAAATTATTTATTGAAATGTTTATATGTCAAAGGTGTATATCTTAATACCTGATGATTTAAAAATCTAAAAGATTTAATAAAGTAGTTTCAATTATATCCTCGTCGTTTTGGATGTATCATGCACTGTAAAAAAAAAAATCCGTAAAGATACTACACTTTATCTAGGAAACTGGGATTCCAAGAACTTTTCCTGTAACGGTAACAACAAAAACTCAAGTTTTAGAATCGGTTACATAGATTTTTCCTGTTATCGTTACATGAAAAGTTCTTGGAATCCCAGTTTCCTAGAAAATGTTTAGTATCTTTACAGATTTTTTTTTACAGTGAGGGATTTTTCAAAACCGAAAAGAAAAAGAAATTTATGACTGCGATTACAATGTCACTTCAATTTTCATGTCTTACATCACCTGCATATTTATGATATTGTTCATAACCATTCTGTATTTTGAAGTCAACGTTTTTACCCATATTAGAACCTAGGTGCATTCCTGCATTTTGAGAAGCCAGATATTAGAGATTTATGACTGCATATAAAAAGCTTTAATTATGGCAGTGTTAGAGTTAGATTGACGTTTTATCAATTTTGGTGGCATTATTTGTTAAAAAAGAGCTAAAAATTGGAATCTACGATTATATCTAAATAGTGTCGGTCAACCATTTGTGACATCATAATGTAGAGGAAAAGTTAATTTCATATAAAAAAAGAGGAAATAATTAACTACTTCAAAATTAAAGAAAAAAATTACTCCACATACTTTATAAAATAGTATAATTTACAAATATTATCTGAACTCTAAGAAATAAATACTTAAAGTAATACATTAAAATAGGTATACTAATGATACGAAAATGATTTCTCTGCATGCCTCAATTGTCAAGTACACCCTCAGGGGTTTCAATTTCAAAGTACACATTTTCCTGTATTTCACATTAAGCGGTTTCAATGTGTAAATTGTTATCAGAGAGCTTATAAATATACAGTTTTAATTGTGAAATGTGCATGAAATCACATATGAATGTGTTGTGCATTATGAAAAAAAATCCGATGAATTTTTCATACTTAGTAAATATCTTATAGTTTTGTACATAAATTTTCAATCACATATTTTAATCGTCGCCAAATGATTTTGTATGACGAACAAGCACGTGTGCTGAGTTTGTTTGTTTCTTTCCAGCAGATCTGTTTTTAAACCATAAAATAGTGCAATCATAATCATAGTCAACTAGATAGAATATAAGGCCTGGTCATTTCGCTAAAAACCGCCGAAAAAGTGAAGCTGGATTCAGCTTCAAACCCTGAATCATTTCATTGGACCACATGCGGGACCACGTAACGCAAACCCTGCCCAAATAAGCACTGAGTAAGCTGCTTTCCGCTCGGTGCACAAGACTCGGTACATGGTCATTGTTTTGGTTCAGTGTTTGCACGATTGGACAGAATAACTTAGGCAAGGTATCAGAGTCCTCTGGCGGGAGACTTCATATATTAATCTCAAATAGATGGGCATATAGATCTGGTCGGCCGTGTCTTAATTTACAAAAAAAAAAAACAAGAACATCTGAAGTTATACTTATTGCATTGTTCCTCGCAATGATAGTTATTATGAAACCCTAAAATATTATAGTCATATCTTATGAATAGAATCTGATTAAATACATACTGTGAAATGAAATTTTGAAAAATACGGAAATTGGTACGCATATACACTTTTTTCTGGGATTTCTTTCCCTATCAGTTTCTGTCACAAATTTTGAAAGATGCATATACAAGAAGAGAAATTCATTTTTTGATTCCATCAGCAGTAAATAAGCAATACTTAGTGAAATGGGGTTTAAACTCAGCATCTTCGACTTTCTAAGCCGTTAATTTGACCACGCAGCAACTATTATTCAGTCCAAGTTTTCAAACATCATTATTTATTGTATTCAAAATAAATAAATAAATAAGTACATATGTGCACATATTTCTGCGTAATATTATTACACATAATTCTGCATAATATTATTACACATATTTCTGCATAATATTATTACACATATTTCTGCGTAATATTATTACACATAAGCCAGTGTAATATTCTATAGCTATGCACATAACTCAGTTTAATTTGAGGAAATACTTCTGGTAAAACTTCAGCATTTTGGAATCTTTATATTTCGAAAATTGTATTGTTATATATATATGTATATGTATATATATATATATATATATAGATTATGTATTATTGTTATATCTGGTATATTAAATATTCGGTGAACAAAATATTAAAATAAAATGAAAGAGTAAAAAATGTATGTCCAAAAATTCTTACATAAAAAAAATCAATGTATTTTTCAGAAACCAGGAACTTAGAAAATTGAATAATTTGTCTACATGTGGTACTTTTACCTATCACGAAGATTTATTGAAAAGTGTCGAAGTTTACGATTAATTCTTCGATTCGATCAGAAATTTTTGAATCTACTTCGTTTACGTAAAGCTATGAAACATGTAAAACGTAAATGTAAACTGTGCCAGAACTTTTGAAGAAAATGTCAGTTATATATGCTTTTTACATAAAATATACTGAAAGACTGATTGACGTCTCATTTTGTTCTGACATGAGCTGTCGTCATTTAACTTAAGATATTATTCATTGTACTTATCATATTTTGCAAAGCTGTCACTAACCGAAACACGTATACAATATGTTTTGCATAAAAATTTATATGCTTGCGTACCTTACATGACAATTGTTTCTGATCAGTTTTATCAATAAATATAATTTATATTATTGCGAATACGCTGAGATACATGAAAGACAATTTTAAAAAAGACCATCTTTAAAAATTTATTTTCTGTAACTACATTTCAGAAAGACGGACTGACATATCAGTATATAACATAATATTTTATAAACCCTTTAATGCATAAATAGTTCTTCATTATTACTTTAAAAATGTCAAGAAATCTTATTAGTAATTTCCAACAAAGTTCAAAAATGATTCTACATATGGTATGTCTGTCTGTCTGTCCACGCTGTAACTCCCATAAAAAACTCGAATTTTCATGCAATTGATAAAGCTTATTTAGGGTCACCCAACAATTGTGGTATTGCATTTGAAGTAGGTTCAATTAATGGTCTATTTACAGGGACACTAAAAAGAATTCGATTACATTATGGTATGTGGAGAAACATCTTAAAGGGGAGTATTTTAATAATATTATGCAAGTGAAAATCCATGGACTGCTATAAATATGCCATACTGAATTTCACTACAAGCATGTTACAACAGAGCATTAATAGCAAATTTTTTAAATTACCAAGGCACACAAAAGAAATTGGTTACAGTACTGTCTTTGAGTAATATTTACATGAGAGTACGTTTGAAAATTCAGTATGCGCTTTTAAATGTAATAAGTTTTTCTTATATTACTTTTTCTGTTTAAATTCTACACCTCATATTCAGGACTGCACAAAATATACACGTAGGGGGAGCTGGGGTACATTGATACATAGGGCACATTGATACACCCCGTCTACCGCTCACAGGGTCATTACAGGAAGTTTCTCAACAGCTCAAAAATGTAATGCTGGTGCACTCAACTACTTACAGAAAGTCTTGGAATGATTCAGTAGTTTGATGAAATGGGACGAATGATTTATTGTTTTTGTAGGTGAAAAGTGAATTTGAGTTGTACAATTGAAATGCTATTATGCAACTGTTCCAGCATTTTCAACCAAAAATAATACTCTCCCTGGCAGGTAAAGCTACTCTTTATCAATTCCTCATTCTTTATTGTTAGATAAATTATGAAGTGTTGGACTTGAGACTCATTTTATTCAAAATGGCGGTATGGGGCACATTGATTCAGTCTTTGTCGGGACACATTGATACAATCTAAATCCTTTTCTAGTTCATTTTTTCATTACGTTTAATTATTATTTTTTTATCATTCACTCCTTAATCCAACCATTTTTCGTCAAAAATTTCTAATATTAGTTTTTATTGAAGTGAAATAGGTCTAATTTATTTATATGAGAACAATTTACAGTATTTTTGCAAACAGAAGACGTACGAACATATTCAACATCTAGTGCTTGTAGAACTAGCAAAAGAAAAGGACGGCAGCCAGGAAAATCTCAAATTTATATCGATTCTCCAAAGAAAAATGTGTTTTTGACATGAGAAATTTTAAGTAACAGAAACAAGCTGCAGAACAGCATAGGATAGTTATATTATAAAAAGGATTTTTAATATAATTAACCTTTATGTTATCTTTATAAAGCGATTTATAAACAGAAAACCTGGTAATTTTTCATCTTTTCTAAGAAAGAAGATAATGCTGCGATTGAAGTGCCATTTATGACAAAGTTACCACAGCCAGCAATCAGACAAGGAACAGCCAGAACATCAGGCCATTATATATTTCATTTTGATCACTTTCATATTGCTTACAAATAAATTGTGGGTGATTTGAATATCTTTAAATAAATATAACTATGCTAACTATTGCTAACTATTTTTCTTTGAAAAATATGCATTGGTGTTATTTTGTCTCCATTTTTCCCAGACTTATGAAAGTGCCCCAAGAGGTATATCCATCTACCCCGGGGGTGGGGCACATTGATACAAATGACTTTTTTGATTTTTTAAAAATTACATGCAAAAATAATATATAAAACAACGATTGTACATTTTTATAACACACTACACAAGTTTTGTTGACACCACATGGAAACATAACTTGAAATTTCTGCTTTCTGGACACCAAAAAAATTCTTAGAAAAAAGCTGTATCAATGTGCCCCAGTTCCCCCTACCATTCTCCTTATTACAGAAAATTGCTGAAGAAAAATTTTCAACTGAAATGTATGCATCTTTAAATGAGATAAATGTTGGAATGCACGTTGTTAATAGATACAAATCACCATATCATATATAGTGTTGAGATTTTAGACTGCATAAACATAGAAATTGATTTTTTAATCAAAGAAGATTTTACCTGTGACATATTCTTCTTGACGGCGTCTTGAAAAAAAAAGGTATCGTTTTCGTAATACGAATGTTGATTCTGCAATCGCAGACTACTTGACAACTGTTTTAAGAGCTGATTGATGGTTAGATAGCTTGAATGATGAGGTTTTTTACACAAATAAATAAGATTTGTTGGGATTTAAAGAGATTTTAATAGAATCCTTCGATTTCGTATCTTGTAAACATACTTAGAATAGAAACATTTTTGTTCTGAACTGTCACGCAGTACAACCTGCATTATAACAAATATAATCTATCTAAAAAGATGAATTAGAAATGAATACATACAAATTATATCTATGAAAAAAAATATTATGAAATTTAAAGTTCAAATGGACAAGAAATAATGAGAAATAATTGATTAATAAAGTCATTACAGCTTCGTTCTGTCAACATCAAAGTTTTTGGTGCTGCCATCTGTCATCACGTTTCAGAAATCGTTAGTGTCAATATACAACATCCTCCGCCCCCGGCAGTAGAGGGGATACGTTTGTAATAGGACGCTTGGTGTCACCGTCCGCTGTTTTAATCAAGACTACTCGAACTCGATTGTCCTGTCCTGGAAAAGTTTGTAGAATTCGGCCCATTTTCCATCTCATGGGCACGGATCGTTCATGAATTATTACCAAGTCTCCTTCTCGTAGATTAACACTTGGAGTAGTCCATTTAGGAGGCTCTTGGAGATGTTGGAGATATTCTCTTGACCATCAATACCAAAATTGGTTCTTGGCCCTTTCAATAAGGCGCCAACGAACATTTAATGATAGAGCTCTCGAATTAGAAGCTTCTGGAATATCAAGGAGCGGTGCTCCAATTAGAAAATGACCTGGAGTTAATGCGCGCGGATCTGATGGATCTGATGACATCGGCGTTGAATTTATGCAACTTTCTATTTGACACAGTAACGTGGATAATTCTTCAAAGTTTAAAATACTGGATTTACATGCCTTTAACAGTTGATTTTTTTGTAAGCTTTACAGCTGCCTCCCATAGCCCACCAAAGTGCGGCGCATATGGAGGAATGAAATGCCAATTGATTTTTTGACTCGAAAGAAAATCTTGAATTTCTCTGTCCCTCAAATATTGGAATAACTGCTTTAGTTGATTTGCTAGACCTACGAAATTTTTACCATTGTCTGAATAAATATCAGACGGCAGGCCTCGATGTGCAATAAATCACTTTAGGGCTGCTAGCAAGGCTTGCACAGACAAGTCTGATACCACTTCCAGATGCACTGCCTTAGTGCACATGCAGACGAATACAGCGATGTATATTTTTAATTTTATCTTACTTCTAGGCAAATTTGGCTTAGTTATGCAGGGGCCGGCAAAATCTATGCCAACCTTGGAAAATGGACGCATTGGGGTGATTCTGTCAACGGGAAAATCTCCCATCATTTGTTGACAAGCTTGTGTTTTTAGGCGTCTGCAAAGTACACATTTGTTGAGCTCTTGTCGCACAGTAGAACGACCATTAACAAACCAAAACTGTTGACGTATAATAGAAAGTACTAGCTGTGTACCTGCGTGCATATGTTTCTCGTGTACATGCTTTATTAATAGTTTAGTGACAAAGTTATTTTTTGGGAGTAGCATCGGATATTTTTTATCGAAGGTTAAAGACTGATGTTGGGACAAACGACCACCTACTCGAATGATATCACTTGAATCTAAAAATACATTGAGTGATAACACTTTACTATTGCTTGGTAAGGGTTTTCTTTCTTTTAACAACTTAAGCTCTGTGTTGAATTCAGAACTTTGAATTAATTTTACAATGCATTTAATTGAATTAGAGATTTCTTCTGAACTTAGATTTCCAATTTTTTTCGATGTATTATGTCTAGCATTATGAATGAATCTAAGACAATAGGCTGTGACTCTTGACAGCTTAGAGAATTTTGAAAACTTAAGAAGAAAGTCAGGAGGCGCACTTACTTGTGTTACATTACTGACAGAGTCAATTACTTGATTTAACTCACCTATTGGAGCAGTGAATTTAGGTATTGGGATTTGCTCATTTGACAGTAGCCATGGAGGCCCATGCCACCACAGAGAATGATTAAGAAGCTTTCGTGGAGGATTTCCCCTAGAAGCTACATCTGCAGAATTTAAAGCACCTGGAATATGATTCCATTCATGGGAAGGCATTAATGCCTGTATTTGGCATACTCTGTTAAGTACGAATTGATTTCCCTTTAAAGGTGGTGCTTTTAGCCCACTGAGAACAATTTGGGAATCCGACCACAAATAAATATTGTCAAATTTTACTTTTAATGTGTCAATAATTACAGAACATAACTTAGCTAGCAAAAGAGCTGAACAAAGCTCGATTCTAGGCAATGTTTGAGGTTTAATTGGATTCACCTTAGTTTTTGCAGCAATCAAATTAACAAATACCCTTTCAGGTGTAACCACACGTAAATATGTAACAGCAGCATAGGCTTTATTCGAACCGTCGCAAAATCCATGCAGTTGAATTTGAACAACTGCTTCATTAATTAAATTCATTTATCGAAGAATTTCTAACGATTTCAATAAATGCATTTCAGATGAAAATTCATTCCAAACCTGTTGTATGGCAGGTGGGATTTTCTCATCCCAAGAAATCTTATCCTTCCAAAGATCTTGCATCATAATTTTTAACTTTATTATTGTAGGAGCTAGGAAACCCAGAGGGTCAAAGATTGTAGCCACTACAGATAACAAATCTCGTTTTGTTTGTACATCCTTTAAATCAGCGAACCTAATATGTAAAATATCTTTGGAAGAGTCCCAAAGTAAACCAAGCACTTTAACAGTATCATCTTCCTGAATGACCTTTTTTGAGGAAGCCTTCATTTCAACAGGTAAGTGAGAAATTACATCAGTATCGTTACAGGCCCACTTTCGTAGATTAAAACCTCCACTTTTCAAATTTTTATTAGCTCTGTCACTAAATTCTGAGCGTTTTCTCTTGAGTCGGATCCAGAGAGGAGATCATCAACGTAAATTTCCTCTTGAATAATTTGGCAGGCCTTTTGATTATATTGTTCATGATCAATGGCCAACTGGCGTAATGTCCTAATAGCCAAAAAAGGTGCACAGGAAAAACCATATGTAACGGTCAACAGCCTGTGTGATTTGATAGTGTCTTCTAAATTAAATCTCCAAGGAATGCGTTGATAGTCAATATGCTTCTGATTAACGAGGATTTGCCTAAACATTTCTTCGATATCAGCACTAAAAGCAATTGGATTCATTCTAAACTTTAATAACAAAGGAAATATTTCCGGCTGCAATTTCGGACCTATCTCTAGATAATCATTTAAAGAGCGGCCTGATGAACCAACTGCAGATGCGTCAAATACTTCTCTAAGTCGTGTAGTTGAACTATCTTCCTTTAATACCCCGTGATGGGGAAAATAAAAATGATCCGGATTTGAAATTTCTGAATTTGGTATAAGTTCCATGTGCCCCAAATCTATATATTCTTGCATGAATGCTAAATATTGCTCTCTAAGCAAAGGGTTTTGGTGGAGTTTCTTCTCCAAAAAATAAAACCGCTTTAGAGCTCGAGATTTTGAATCACCGAGGATTGGTTTAGATTTAAACGGCAAGTTTACAACATATCGTCCTGATTCTGCGCGTGAAACGGTTTTAGAATAATTATCTTCACCAAGAGAAATTGAATCAGAACTGGGAACCGACTCAAGTTCCCAGAACTTTTGTAGCTGAGAAGTAATCTGCGTCGTAACATGACAACTAACAGATGAATTTTGGTTTGATTCATTCGAATAAATAATTCCTTATAGATCCAACCCAGTTTAGAATTAATAGCATTCGGTGATCCTTTAGGTCCTAAAATAGACTCTCCTATTATGATATTATCAAACAAATCTGCACCTATAAGAAGATCAATGGGACTGGACTCATGGAAATTTGAATCCGCAAGATTCAAGCCTTCAATATGTGGCCAAAACTTAGTCGTAATCAGAAAATTTGGTAAGTTTGTTGTTATCTGGTTAACAACAAACGCGTCTAACTGAAAGATTTCATCATTCAAATGGGGAGAGAATGTCAAAGAAACTTCCTGAAGAGATGTTTCTGCAACTAAATTATTTATACCTGAGATTTTATGATTTGTAGGCCTTGATGGAAGACCTAATTTTTCACAACAAGTTTTAGAAAGTAGGCTCTTTTGAGAACCAATATCGATCATCGCCCTGCAAGGAATGAATTTGCCTGATTTGGATTTTACACGTATAATGGCAGTAGCCAACAATGTTTGAGAATTTCTACTAAACGATTGATTAGTAAAACAATTTGATTCATTTAAATTACCTACAGCGTTTGGGGTTATTATATGATCTTGTTGTCCAATAATTTGTTGTTGTGCAGGGGCAGATTGATCACGATGAAGGAGTGTATGATGTTTCGAATTACAATGTTTACATGTGGTATTTATCAAACAATTAGCAACAAAATGGTTAGAACGCAAACAGTTCGTACATAACCTTTTAGATTTTACTAAATGCCAGCGTTGCTCAACAGATAAATTCTGCATTAATGGGCATCTATGAAGTTGGTGGGGTTCATTACATTTTGGGCAAATAATTTTTTGTGATTTATTCACATTATCCGTTACGACAGTATTCGATACCGATCTTTTTTGAAAATGTTGAGATTTAGGATCAAATTTATGATTAGATTTAGATTCAGTTTTAATAAATTCAACATTACAATTCTGTAGACTACGTGCTTGTTTTTCAAGAAAACTAATTATCATTTCATAAGTTGGAAAACAATCATTATTTAATGATAACTCCCACTGTTTTCGTAAATTATCCTCAAATTTTGTTTGAATTAAATAAACTAAAATCAAATCAACAAATTCATTAAATTCAAATTTTAAAGATTTCAAATTTCGAATAACTTCATTACAAGTGTCCAATAGCTCTAGAATTGATTTTTGCGTAGGTGATTTTAATGATTTAGCATTAATGAATTTTGACAGTAATGAATATGCCAAATTCTTACGATTATCATAGCGATTAACAAGAGTTTCCCACGCTTCTTTATAATTATCACCGGAAATAGAAAATCTCGAAATTAATTTAGTAGGATAATTTTTTACACTCGCTATTAGACAAGAAAATTTTAACTGATCTGATAAATTTTCATTATTATGAATTGCAGTCAGAAATGTTTCCTTAAAAAATCCAATTATTGATATCTCCATAAAGTATCGGCAATTCAAATTTAGGTAACTTTAAAGCGTTATCCTTAACAGAAATTGAATTATTACTGGTTTCATTCGTAATTTCTTGTATTTTTACAACCAAAAACTCCTCGATTTTCACTAAATCGTCAACAACTATGTCCTTCGCTTTAGTAAATGAATCGTATAAAGTATTAATACTTTCTTCGGCGATTCCAAAATAAGATTTCTTTAAATCAGCTTCTAAGCTTATTAATTCTGCTTTAAGCTTCTCAGTTCATTTAACATTTTTATTTTCTATTTCTTCAGCTACTTGAATATTATATCTGTTAATTTATTTTATAGTGAAATTAAATTTCGATTCACTTTGTATCTCTACTTTCGTTTTCATTCTAAGGTAATTAACTTTTATAATTAAACTTTAAAAATACGCTAGACGCTGCGGCTGAGGACGGACCAGAAAATTTATTTATCTTGAGATTTTAGACTGCATAAACATAGAAATTGATTTTTTTAATCAAAGAAGATTTTGCCTGTCACATATTCTTCTGGACGGCGTCTTGAATAAAAAAGGTATCGTTTTCTTAATACGAATGTTGATTCTGCAATCGCAGACTACTTGACAACTGTTTTAAGAGCTGATTGATGGTTAGATAGCTTGAATGATGAGGTTTTTTTTTACACAAATAAATAAGATTTGTTGGGATTTAAAGAGATTTTAATAGAATCCTTCGATTTCGTATCTTGTAAACATACTTAGAATAGAAACATTTTTGTTCTGAACTGTCACGCAGTACAACCTGCATTATAACAAATATAATCTATCTAAAAAGATGAATTAGAAATGAATACATACAAATTATATCTATGAAAAAACATATTATGTATTTTAAAGTACAAATGGACAAGAAATAATGAGAAATAATTCATTAATAAAGTCATTACAGCTTCGTTCTGTCAACATCAAAGTTTTTGGTGCTGCCATCTGTCATCACGTTTCAGAAACAGTTAGTGTCAAGACACAACATATAGGATTGCTAAAAAATTCGCATAATTTTTCTCTTGTAGATTGGAACAGCTGAAATTTGGTTTTAGAATGCGTTAAACATTTCCATGTGGTGAAATGAGACATAATATTTTATTTTTTTTTAAACTGTGAAGTTTTGTTACATTATTCTGAATGTGTTGGAAAGTGCTTCATAATCTATGCTCGACGTTTATAATTTTTTTTATGTTTTGTTTTGTAATAAAACCTAATTCCACATGAAATAATTTTATTATTGTGCTTATTGTTCTGCATGCTTGCTATTATCTGTCCCCAAATCAATTTTCTAAAAATAAATGCTGTTTATTTATTTATTTATTTATATATTTATTTAATTATGCTGTATAGGGTAATATTGATTAATCCTCACACGAGGCCTGTACACTGTAAAAATGTCAGATGTTTCTGAATATATTAAAATGTACTGTAATCAAAAAAGAAAATATATAGTAAGCTCTTCTAACTCACCTAAGGTTTCGAAAACCGTTCCTTTACCTTTAAAAATCCCAGAAAACTATTTGTTTTCGAAATTTAAAGAAAAATTTATAAAAAAATAATTTTTATTAGTTGCTCGACTTTTCGGAAACGTTTCTAAGTAGTTTTTACAGTACAATAATCACTTTTCTCAAATCAAAAGATCACTTTTTCGAATGCTATCAATTCTCAAGTAAACATTTTCAGCTGCATAACTGATTTTGAGCATGCAATTGTGTCAAAATAATTAAATAATATTATTTTTCATATTAATGTTAATACTGTTAATAATGTATGTTTGTCTATTAATCATGTTCTCTGAATATCCAAATATTTTCGTTTGAATTGTTTATGTTCTATTTGCTATTCAAAATCCAAATTGTTATTCTATTTTATTTAAACTTTGTTAAAAATTAAATAGAAATACATATAATATTCTAAGAACATCATTAAGAAAACTTTTCCGTATTCTAAAAAGTGCCCAAAAATTTATTAGGTATTCTTTTAATTTGCCTTTATGAATTTTTATTTTCATTGAATAATTACGTATTAATGTTCTCCAATTTCAACTTAACAAATTGTTCGTTTAATATGTATATATGTATACAATCTTGCTTCGCTTGAATATAATTAAATGATTAAATACATTTCATCGTAACAACTGTTTTCAATGGACAAGCATTTTAATTTTTCTCATATCAATAAAACAGAAATATTAAATACAAAATTAGAATTATTATTACTTTTGTTTTGTGCCATATGTTTCTCAAATAAAATCTCCTAAATAAAGGATGTTATCAGAATAATAAAAAAATAATTTGTTAAAATGCTATTTGTCTAAATGTTTGGTCACATAAACACGGTTAATCTAAAAAACTCATTGTTTTAATTTCCCTTACATTTTTATGCAACACCAGTCTTGTAGTTTAAAGGAATTTTTTTTATTATTTTTATATGAAACTAAAATTATGTAAATGGCCATCTATTATAAAATAAATTTATAAATGTGTTATGAAATTTATTTTTAAATTATTTTTATTTTAAAATATCTAAAACTATTTGAATATACAAAGCAAAAGAATCCTCATAATGATTGTTCAGCTGTAAATCATTATTCTAAGTTATTCGTTCATAATTAGGTTTAGAAAAAAAAAAAACATGCAAACATTTCTTATGAATTGAATTTTAAAAATTGTATACTAACATTTACTCAGTTATTATTCTAAGTCAACTACAGCAGCAGAAAAAATCGGAATAATTAGGGTTGGGCCCTAACGCAGTTATTTACGTCAAAACATCTAATGTAAATTGAAACACTGAGTCTAACTGCTAGACAGCCTAAAATCAGTCACGTCGATCTCTTAATCAGGAGGGAGCCCTTTTCGCAATTTGTCAAACATAACAATTTTTAAGTTTTAAATTATTTTTGAAGCACAGGTAGACTCAAATATATTTATCGCCAAAGTCATTATGTAAATAAAAATTTTAATTTCGCTGCCTGCTTAAGTATAAGTTCAATGTGTGGTGTCCGCCGCTATATTTGATAGGTCAAGTTGGTCGAATGGGACTGTATATAACGGAATTGTTTTTTTAATGTCATTAACAACGAAATATGTATGTGGTAATTTGTTTGGGTGGGACTTGTGTATAGAGGTCTGCACGGGCCGGGCTCGGGCCTTACTTCTGAAGACTCGGGCCGGGCCTAGTCACTAATCCTTTCGGGCCGGGCCTTCCTTTTCTTTTTCCGTACGAAGCCGAGACTGACTCCATTCTTCCTAGTTTTCATGGACCAAAATAATCAGGTCCTATTGAATCTTCCTATATGAAGATCCTTTTCTTGACTTTTTATAAATCAGTAATATTTGGCTTTGTCCAAAAATTTCTGCAAAATAAGCATATACTTTTCAGCCGTCATTATTCTACAATTAAACATTAGAATTTATTCCTTTTAAAGAATCGTAGATTACTAGGCGTTTTAAAATAGAATTAAACACACACACAAAAAAAACATGATTATGATGGAATTTTTTTAAACTGAAAACTGAAAGTTTCTTTTAAAATGTTCATCCATGCAAAATGAATACAACAATAGGGAGTAAAAAATATATTAAACATTTACATCTGTTAAGAAGGGAATGCATTTTTTTCGTTCCAAAGCGATTTCGTCGGAAATTTTACCATATACCGCTTTTTCGATTTTTTGTCTCCATTACAGGGAATATGTATTAATAATACTGGTGATAACTGAAACATTTACATACAACATACAAAGATTCATTTACAAGCATAAATATCGCAGCCTACGGCTCTTCTGTATAAATGGAGATTATAAACATGGAAAAAAAGAGCAATATGATTTTTTTTTTTTGGTCAAAACTCTTCCATAAGATTAAAGATCAATGTTCTGTAGAAATTCGCTCGAGCCGGGCCGGGTTCGGGTCGAATTTTAAACTTTTTTCCGGACCGGGCCGAGCTCGGGCCGAAATTTTAACTTTCGGGCCGGGCCGGGTCGGGCCACTATTTTTTTCGTTCGGGCCGGGCTCGGGTAGAAATTTTAACTTTCGGGCCGGGCCCGGAACAGGAAATTTCGGCCCGTGCAGACCTCTACTTGTGTAGGCTAAAACCATTTGGTAGGCCTTCCCACCTAGCCGAATCTGTGGTAATTTGTCAGATTACCATCTGATCGGTACACCATATTCAGAACTTAGGGTTTATTATTATGTGTATTTTTAACTTCAATTATGATAATTAAATCAATTGAATTGTAGAATTATGAATTTATACTAACTAACTGATAACTAAGAAAACTGGAAAACAAAATAAATAAATAAATAATAAATAAATAAATAAACAAACAAACAAACAAACAAATAAATAAATAAATAAATAAATAAACTCATCTTTTGCACATTAAATGTAATGATTCATGGGACATAAGTACATTTCATGGCAATTTCTAGGATTTTTTTTATTTTGTTTTCTTGAATTGCAAAATCAATGGAAGGATTAACTGATTATATATATATATATTTTTTTTTACTACTAATAGGCGCTGCAAATGCTATTTTACGATATATTAAGGAAATTGCATTTTTATTTTCGTATATTTCGTACTTTTTTTATGCAAACCACTTTAATATGACACATATCTCACTAAAGAAGGCGCTGTTTAAACAAACTGCTATTATGTTTAGTTCTATTATTTCTTATTAGCCAATAGAACCAATTTCTTTATTTTTATAGGTGTATTTCGATTCAAACTGCTTATTTTCCGATTTATTTTTTAATTCACTTTTGCTTTCAAACGCATCAAACTCGTAGATTCTCTTATCTAGAAACTATTTCAGGTGCCGTGTCTATCAAATTTTTAGCAAATGCAGAAAATATTACAAAAAATGCAGTCAAAGTTGGCCTTTTGATCTAAATTTTCCGAAGAGGGAGATCTGGGAAAGAAATAGGGTTATACTGAGAAGGTAATCGTTTATAAATCAAATTCTAATGAATTGTGCGTAAAAAGGCATCACACGGCACCTTACACGTCTCTTCAAAAATCTCCTCAGAAAGTTTCATGTTTCTACTTTTAAAAATGTGTCTGAAATTGTATCTGAAAGCTTCGAGATGTTGAAGGTGGAAAAACGTTTTTTCGAATACACCCTTAACTCTATTTATAAACATGAAAAAAATTGCAAAGATATGTATCCTATACGATACATCGGATCTGAAGTGGGTATAAATTCAATGAATAGTCCGTAACTGCTATCACATTTAAAAAACCAGATAGACGAAATTTCTACGCATTCGAAAATAATGATAGAATGACAGGCAAGAGAGCCACTGATTATTTGGCCCAAACAATAAGGCAAAACGTTGCAAGCCATTTATTTGGTAAACAGGTCAACAACAGTTGATACAATTGGCCAAAACGCTTTTACGGTAAAGTTTATTACGGTTTCTACGGCATTATACGGTTTAGTTTAATAAACATTTATCCAAGTCATTTAGTAATTTTATGATATCGAAATTTATTTCTTAAATTAAATGCTTTCCTTCATTTTCTAACAAGCGGATATCATATTACAAC
The DNA here is from genome assembly GCA_964019185.1 of Maratus speculifer. Taxonomy (NCBI): domain Eukaryota; kingdom Metazoa; phylum Arthropoda; class Arachnida; order Araneae; family Salticidae; genus Maratus; species Maratus speculifer. The sequence continues at coordinate 227,829,488 of OZ025295.1, forward strand.
ATTTTTTGTCATTTTAATTGTTAGAAACGTGAACTAAAAATGTTACTAAAATCTTTTTGTAGATGCTAAATATATTTAAGTTTAAATATACTGTATAAAAATTCTGTCAATATCTTTTTAAATCAAGTTATATCAGCAATGACTCGCGTAAAAAATAAATAATCCAATTTATTATTGAATGCAAAATGCGCTAAACATTTTCCTTTTCTTAGTATTGAATGGAAATGCCATTTTTAATTTTAATTTAGCCCTTAATATCCAGACTGAAAATTTAATTTCAATTTCTTTAACACTTGAATTAAAAAAAGTAAAAGAAGAAATGAAATGTACATCAAGATATCAAATTTTTAAATGAGATTTATAATAAAATTTGAAGTTTTGAAGCATTTAAATGCATTTTTTTATTTAAGTTTATTGGAAATCATATTACTGTAAAATGATGAAAGAATTTAAAAGAATCATAAAGTTTTTTTGTTGTTGTTATTTTTTATCAGTATTTTTTTCTTCTCTTTTGCCACCACTTTTACATACCAAATCTTACATTTCAGTTATATCCCTTTTTTAAAAAAACAAAGCAACTAGGAAAAACAGCTTAAGTGGCACAATATGTCAAAAACTTAAAAATATGCATTTTCATGAGGATCATTTCATACATATCATCTATATACATATATATATATATATTTTCTTTTGGGAGGGGGTGTTTCTAATTGCCCTAGAATCCATGTTTCTCTTTTAGCGAATTTAATATATTCAAAGTGACTTTAGCTATTTATGAATATTAATTTTATGCTACTCAGTTTTAAAATTTATAAATAACTCTAGAGAAGGAAATTAAATTAGCAGTGATAATTTTTTAAATACATCATGCATATGTACATCTATATACAGGGTGCTCAGTAAATAACTGACCCATTTTGAATTTAAATAACACATACACACACAAAACAAAAAACAATTTGAGATAAAAATGCGCGGTTTGCTGTATTGTTATCAGAAAATCAATAAATTTATAAAAATGCATTTTCTACAAACAGTTCGAACACTAGATGGCGCTGGCGGTAACAAACGGCCAAAATTCAGACAATAATCTGGTTTTTGAAACACATCAGCTTTTCGATTTATTGTGCAGAGTCGAATCTCAGTCGACATTTTGAATCGACTCTCGAGTCACCTGCAGAAATAGAGTTTGTTGGAATGAAAGATATTTAAAGTAATTTTTTATGATTGAATAGCGTCAATTGTACTTAATAAAAACCAGCAAAATATAATTTTTTAATATGCATTGATTTTTCATTTTTACCTGAAATAAATTGTATTTAAAAAATGTTTTTATAAAGGGATTATCTTTTTACGTATAATAAAATGAAAATATGGGATAAACATAACTTTTTTAAGTTAAAAATATTGTGATATTTAATCTAAACAGTCCTTTCATTAAATAGTATAAATTGTATTGAAAAAAAATAGTGGTGTCAAAAGGCTTTAAATGATGGATCAAGGAAACTTTTCTTGCCAGAACATCGTGCAGTGAATTAGTTAAGTGGTTAAAACAGTGGTGCGCAAATATAGTTCTGGCAAGTTTCCTGTCTTTAAAAAGGCGGGGCAGTGACTCTTAAATCAGTACTTAAAAATATAATAAATCTTAGAATGAAAGAATCCGTTTATAACAAATCCCTTTCTAAACATTAAAAAAAATATTGATTCGACGGAGAAAATAATATACGAAACCACCTGCTGAGACGGAAGCCAGCCTAAAATGAAATATTGTAAATTTTTCCGAAAACCAAATTCTTCCCTATATTATATTCATATTTTGACATTTAAAATAAAAATAATTAATTGAAAATTTAATTACGAAAGCCACGAGATATTTTTATGTGACTTTACACACACCTCTCCTTTCCCTTCCTTCTTCACTGAAAACACATCTACACCTGAAATGGAAATATGTTTAAAAAAGAAAGGAAAATGTATCGTACCTTTTTTATATCCTGCGAGTTACCCCTTTGCAAAATTCCATTAGAAAGAGCATCATAGATCCTGAAATGTAATTTTCGTCATCATTCACCCCTCTTCCGAAACTGTTCTTCATGGCGAAAAAAAGGGAAAGAATTCTGAAAATTCCGCCTGTGTCTGATTTGAAAAAAAAATGATTCAATTTTTTTTAAATTATATGTGAAAAACACCAATGTTCCAGTAATTTCTTAATATTTATATTTATAAAAAAGGATTAAAATAAATAGAACTGTGATTATTCTATGATGCTTTCAGTAATGAAATTTTGAAAAGGGGTGACTCGCAAGAGAAAAAAAGGTAACTTTCTTTTGGTCTATTTAAACATCTTTCCATTTCAGCGTAGATGCATTTGCAGTCTTGGAAAGGCGAGGGACCGTATTGTGTGTAAAATGCATCTTAAATTATCTCGTGGCTTTCGTAAATTTTTTTGCGGATATATCAAATATCAAAATATGAATATAATATAGGAATTTTTCGGTTTTCGGAAAAATGGACAATAGTTTGCTTTAGACAGGTTTTCGTCTTAGAATGTAGTTTCATATCATACGTTTTCCGTCGTGATCCATAATGTTTTTTTTGTTTAAGACAGGATATGCTATAAATGAAATATAGACGAACCTTTATTCTAAGGTTTAATATATTTTTATGTGCCGATTTATAAGTCACTTCCCCGCTTTTTTCGGACAGGGAACTTGCAAACGCTATTTGCGTACCACTGTTTTAACCACTTCACTGATTTGTCTGTATGACATACGGACAAGAAGAGTTTGCTTAAACCTTAACTTAAAGCTTTTTGACCACACATTTTTTTTAAATACAATTCCTTACTATTTAATGAAAGAAATGTTTAGATTAAATATTATGATTTTTTAGTTTAAAAAAATCGGTGTTTATCCCATATTTTCAATTTGTTGTATGTAAAAAGAATTAAGCGGTTGCAAAAACATTTTTTTTTCAATGCAATTTATGTATGGTAAATACCTAATAGGTCAATGCTTGTTAAAAACTTGTTTTGCGGGTTTTTATTAAGTATATCATAAATATTATTTTTAATCTCTTTTCATCCAACAAACTCTATATCTGCTGGTGAGTCGAGAGTCGACTCAACATGTCGATTGAGATTTTATTCTGTAAAATGAGCCGAGAAGTGCATACGTATGAAAACTCTAGTAATTCTGAATTTCAGCCGCCTGTTGCACCTAGCACCATCTGTTGACCTGAATTCAAAATATTTAAAAAAAAATGCATTTTAAAAATTATTGATTTTCTAATAAAAATGCAGTAAACCGCGCATTTTTATCTTAAACCATTATTATTATTACTATTATTATTATTATTATTATTTACATTCAAAATGGGTCAGTCATTTACTGAACATCCTGTACATGTATATATATATGTTTAAGTAGATAAATAGATAGATGCATATATGCATGTATTAGATTCATACATATATGTACATGATTATGCCATTCTTATAACAATAAATATTAAATTTTCGAAATATTAAATGATTAAATATCAAACTAAAAAGGATATTTTAAAATATCAGAAATCCTATGATGCGTTGATTTAATTAGCTTTAAACGCATTCTAAAATGCAACATTATCAAACATCATAATTTATACAAGATGAACATTTTAGCCGGAAATTATTAAAATAAATATTTGTTTCGCTATCTAAATTGAAGGTATGGGAAAGATACCGTATGTTATAAGTAGAACATATCAAACCATAAATATTTTTAATCAGTCTATGGTGCACTGAAAATATGCATTTTGCAATAGAGATGTATTAATTGTGTCATTCGAGTAAATGTATAACAAAAGTTTTAAAAGTATTTCAGGAATGGCAGATTTGAATTATTTAATAACAATTTATATCTAAACTAGATTAGAAGCATTATGTTGTATAGTTTTATATTGTGCACATATTAATAACTTTATATTTTGATTTGATAAAATAATTCCACATTGTCTCACTCATGTATTAATGACTTCATACAATGAATGTCTTATGTCACGTACATTAGATAAGATAACGATATTTATAGCTTTGAATAAAACAGAATAATGTTCTTTTCTTTATGGATTATTTTGAAACAAATGCCAAAGTATATGTAATATTTTAAGTATAAAAGAAATCTTCTGTAACCCTCTGCATTCGATAAGTACAATGGTCAGTTTACTTGTGACGTCTCATTCGTAAAATGACAATATTTATAACCTCTAACCGAAAGCAAGAATAAAATCCATTATTATTCAAAGAAAAAATAAAATATTATTTAGCGGTGAGATACTAAATTGAATTTCTAAATAACGGTACAAATTTCGGAAGATTTTACAGGTATCAATTACAACATAAGCTGTTGTACTTTTTGCAACATATTTGGTAAGTATTTGAAAACGTTTTGCAATTACTTCATACTGATTAACCATGTAGACGAAGATGTCCAAAAAATGTTGAGGCTTGTTGCTTTTAAATTTATTTTTCTGTTGGGGAAAGGATGGCAATCAAAAAGTTCACATTTATTTCGCTGCAATTCTTCAATACCACATATATTTAATATTTTTGTTCAGTATCCTATATATTTTACCACCAGAAATCATAACATGCAGTGTAGTTTAAGATAAGAATGTGTGACAGCGCTCAGACATGTATTCCAACTAGTGAAAATGAAATCGATATTTGGATTGCTTAATTTTAAATCTACATAGTATTACATGTCGTATTTGAATGATTTCACCGGCTATAAACAGTAGATTATTAGTTCGATTATGGGTGCTGCGAATCGAAACTTTCATATTAACCTCTCCGGTCCCCAAAGTTACTGATTATTGCTTCCACAGATTCCATAACGAAATGCCATAAAGCATTCTTTTTCGTTCGAGTCTATAAAAATCGTCATCTCACCAAATGTAATGTCACAGGAATGCTGTCCATTGTATGAAATGATTAATAGATGAGTGAGACAGAGTAGAATTATTCAGAGGAAAAAATATTATTAAGCAGGGAGATACTAACTTCAACAACTCATCGACTACACCGACTCTATGAAGTGAAAATAGAATGTCACTACAGATATACGCTACGTAAAACTATAAAGCATTAAGCTTCTACGTAGTATCTACCTCTTGAGTCCCCATTCTGGAAACTCAAATGAAATCAAACGATTAAATGTCTGCATCTAAGCTAAATTCCTCGTAAATTAATCTCATTTTCATCTGAGTTTGCAAAATGCCTAAAAATGTCCAAAGGACAATGTGATCGAGAAAGTGACAAAATTTCATAAGTATTTAAGTTATGAAAACTTAAATCTTTTCCAATAAATTCTTTTGAAGATTTCTAGATTTATTAATCTTTTAATGCTCTTAAATTTGTGATTGCGTTAAGAGCCCTTATTTTGAAATTCAGACAGAAAAGTGATGTTTTGATAGTTGTATTTTTTTAATTGCCTTGATATTTTTTTTATATTGAAGTAAATCATATTTAATGATTAATCTGCAAATTTGAAGCCCTGAATAAATTTTCTCTTCCCTATAGAAAATATCAAAGTTCACGTTTGTGAATGCCATTTTTATGAAAAATGAAATCCCAATATGTTTGGAGTAGGCAAGCAACAACATCCCAAAATTCTTTTGGCATAAACTTATGGTATAACACTACCTGCTTATGAAAATATATTTCTTCTCTTGGGGCATTGTTATTTTACATTGTTATGTTGCCACAAAATACAGCTAAAATGACGTTTTTGTCCATTTTCTGCTCTTAATATCCTATTTAAGCTATAATTCCCCAAAGGTTTTCTTATAGAATATGAAAGTTCACTACTAGGACAAACTAAATAATATAGTACTGCATGCAGATATTGTTACGGGTAGTTGTTATATCCTGCTAAATATTCAAAAATTCCTAAATCTGCAATGTTTAAAGTAGTTTATTTAAAAAAAGTGCCACAGTTGGATGGACGCAATAGTTGAACATATGTACAAAAATATGGTAAAGAAAAAGAAGTGGGGCCTCGTGAAATTTTTTTAGTAAAAAAATGACAAAATATATAAGAAAAGCAATGTCCATCATCACATTTTTTTCCCTAAGAGAAAATTAAACATCCCGTTTCTCTTTCGGAAGAAGTGACAAAAAAGGGATTTTCATTCACTCATAGGGAAAAATCATAGAAAGACAAAAGAAAAACGGGATATTTCATTTTTTGTTAAGGAAAAAATATGATAATATATATTGCTTTTCTTATAAATTTTGTCATTTTTTTTACAAAAAAATATCACGAGGCCCCAATTCTTTTTCTTTTCCATGTTTTTTTACATATGTTTAACTATTGCGTGACATATTTTTTTCCATCCAGCTTTTGCGCTTTTTGGAATAAACTATTTTAAACATTGCTGATTTTGGAAATTTTGAATATTTAACAGATTATACCTACTAACAGTTTGTGCAGTACTATATTATTTAGCTTGTCTTAGTAGTGCAGTTTCATATTCTATGAGAAAAACTTTGAGGTATTAAAGCTTAAATAAGACATTAAGAGCGGAAAATGGACAAAAACGTCATTTTGACTGTACTTTGTGGCAACATAACAATGTAAAATAACAATGCACCATGGAAACAAATAAATTTTAATAAGCAGATAATGCTATACTTTAAGTTTATGCCAAAAGAATTTTGGGATGTTGTTGCTTGCCAGAGATATACCACTCCAAACACCAATTTTATTAAAAATGGCATTTACAGTCTCGAACTTTGATATTTTCTATAGGAAAGAGGAAACTTTTTCAGCGCTTCAAAATTGCACACTATTCATTAAATAAGATCTACTTTAACATATAAAAAAATCCAACTATCACACTTTGTCTGATTTTCAAAATCAGAGATCTTTAATTTAGATTAATTGTTATTAAATTGATGTTTTAAGTGTTTTTGTAGTTTTGATCCATATATTTGAAACTGAATTGCTAAGAGTCTTAAGGATCAAATAAAAAAAATCTGTAATTTTTAATGGTATTTTGTTTTGGAAAAAACAATGAATAATTATTTGTATTATTATTTTAGCTTCGAAATTGAAGAGGCAAAGACAGATTCAATTAAGATAAATTTCGAATTTTTGCCAATTTAATGGTTTATATTATTCAGGTTTCATTTATCTGACATTTATATTATTTTATGGAATTCAATTTTCTTTATATTTTAAAAACTATTGTGATTTATTAATGATTCACATTTTTAAATTTCGTTTGAGAAACTTTTTTGTTTTTAGAAATTTAAAACTTTTGTTTATATATCCATTATTTTCTTTTTGATCGACATTTTGATTTACCCTTACAGTGTCAAAAGCTATTTTTTTTTAGAAAAAGAGGCCGTTAAACCTTATTATTCTCAGGTGAAGAATATTGTATAATTTAAAGATCCAATTCAGAAAATGTCTAGACTATATCACTTGTTTTATATATATTGAAATTTTGCTTTTATATTAAAGAATTTTTTATCTGCAGTTTAACACCACATAAACACATTTTAATATATTTGAATTTAAGTAATTTCTAATTACATGATGGATATGATAGTAAGAATATTATCACAGATACATAATTTTATATACATACTATTATATGCAAATATTGTATTCTGTATATAATATGTATTTTATTTGTTGAAAATAAATGAAATATTAATTTACCAAAACACGCTTTTAGTGAAATTCATTATTTTTAGATCTTCAATTACCTAAAATATGTTTATATATAAATAATAAAAATAAACTATAAATTTAAATTCCTGTGCACACATTAGAGATCATGTCAGGAAAACTCGGAAAAACGTTTTTGATATCATTTACATTAACAAGATTAATAATGAGCAATACCACACTAATTATGCAATAATTTAACATTTTATGAGTCTAAAAGTTTTTAATGACTTCCCATTTAAAAAAAGAAAATAATAATCTCCGTTATTATCCGGAAGGATTATAGAATTATGTTTTTAAAATAGTCTTTGACACATTAATAAAAAAATTTAAACTAAAAAAAATTTCAATATTAAAACATTTTTTTTTTATATTTTGAAACACAAAGATTCACATAGATACATTGATCAAATAAAAATAATTTGTTAATTTATTTCTAACTGGGAAAGTTTAATAAAAAATTACAATATAGTTTTAAATTATCTGTTTTGAAATGTAGAGGTTATTTTATTGTAACAAAATTTCACAATCTTATTACAGTGTTTAGTTATAAAAAAGTCTGCCAAAATAAATGGAACTGAACAAAAAAATACATTAATACTCAAGTTTTTTTTTCTTTTTTTATGAAAAGTTTTGTAATGATAACATTATGGAATTGAGAATAATCTTTAAATTCCTTTCTATCGGGAAAAATAAATTTTAATATAAAAACTATATTTTTAGAGAAGCATCGAAATTTTAAACGAACAAAAAATTCATCGTTTACTTCTAGGTAGGAATAAGAGGCATTATGAAAAAATATAATAATGTATTATGTCTATTTCTAAGACAAATTTAGACTTTTTTTTGTTTTTTCTTATGTTATTTCAAAAAAAGAAAATTAATAAAGCTTCGATTACATTTAGCTCATAGGCTATCAAAACTTGAGAGCAAAATGTGTATGTAGGTTTTATATGCACATAACTCGATGACACTTCATAGAAATATCCAATTTCTTTAATTTTTTTATGCAGGGAGATTGATACTGATTGAAACAATGATATATTTCCTTAAATATTACCCCCAGACACATACCGTAATTTTCAACTCATAATCCAAAGATCAAACCATCATTTTTCGACCCAGAAATAGTTTCAAATAAAATATAACTTTTTAGATCAAGATATATTCTACACTTCGATAACTGAATAAAATTTCTGGCTACAAACACAATTGTTTGATTCTCAGATTACTCACCGAAAATTTCATTACTTCCAACTGCAATGTTTCATGAAAAAAGGCGCAATATATAATGACTGAAGTCGCAACTCCATGGGGGGATTTGTTTGAGAAAACACAAAAATTAAATTTTTATATGACTCTGCCATTTTGTGTTAAATTCCAAATTTGAATTTTTATTTTTATCTATTTGATTATTGATATGTATATATATTTTATATATTTGATTATTTGTATGGTGTATTCATGAATTAAAATATATCTAATGATATCAAGATAATTTTTTATGTGCATTAAATTAATAATATATCAACTGACATATTTTTTTTTATCATAAGATGCAAAAGATGATTTATATTTTAAATTAAACGATATGAAAAGATATATATATGTGACATTTTTAAGTTATGAGCTAAATCTTCATCACGGGGTTCTAGATTTTTACGCACAGAGTCATGGCAAGCGAGGGAGAAAAAATAAATTAAATAAATGTAGACGCTTTATTGAACTACACATTGGCTACTCCAAAAAGCTTATTAAAAGGCAGGCATATAGAGAGGAAAATGCTCTCGTCGAATAAGAATATTCCATTATAAAAACATTATTCCGCAATTCGTCTTAATAGAATCATCCGAGAAAAGGGAAAGAATATCCCTCATCACCTATCAGCTATTTTCTTAAATCTAAAACCAAAAACATTCAGAAATTTCTATAATTTCTAACCATCATTTTCCCATGTAAACAGAATTCATACCCAGTGTCGAGATTAAACATTTCATTCAGATGATAATTTTTATAGAACTCTGTCACAGGCCTTTAAATTCCTGTGCGTTGGTTCCCGATATTATAATGATGAATGACACAATAATAATACATGCCTCTAACAGAAACAATATTATTTAATGAACGTTAAACAAAATATTTACAGGTTTGTAATACTGGTTAGGCCTGAACTATCGGCCATTATCTTGAGAGAGAGAGAAAAAAGGTAAACAAAATCATCCTGGTCAGAAAACGCGTCCATATCCAAGGACGTCTAAAAACTCTCTCTCTCTTCTCACATTTTATGTCTTTTAACCCTAGCCCCTCAACACCAACATACCAGTCCATCGTTGCATTCCACATTTTTGAGGGGGGGGGGGGGGTTGTTCCGCTGATATGACAAGGGTGTGGTCGTTCTTTTTCCAACACAACGTGACAAACTCCATAGAACGTATCTACGTATCCATCGTTCTATGGAGTTCCATTACCTGCGGCTTATTCTGCCGAGCTGTCTAAATGACAGACCAGATGTTATGGCAAAAAGGTTATCTGAGCGAAAAATCCCAGCCGGTTATCGACCGATTAGCTTAACATGTAAAGCATTGGCCTTGTAAGCCAAGTATCCGGGTTCGATTCCCGGCCTGGGCAATTTTTCGCTCAGTTGGAAATATTCAATTCGTATTATTTAACTAATTTATAATCGAACTCGGAATTTGAATACAGGAATTTGCAGACTATATTTTAAAACAAAAAAGAAAAGAAATGAATTTATTGATACGCAGCAAATATCAAATGTTGAAAGAGGAAAAAATAAATAAAAAGAATGATATTTTTTGAAAGGTATGGTTTTGGAATAAATTTTATAAGACTTTCTAAAAAGGATTTTAAAAAACAGGGAAAAATGAATTTTATTTGGAATATTAAGAAATAAAGTTTAATTAAGAATATTTTTAATTTCGAGCCATTTACGCGTATTGGAATAAATGTTTTTTAAGGCGAATTAAGAATTTATATCGTTTCTATAATGATTAATAGTTTAAATCTTGTGATAGGATTTTAATTTAATAAGTTGAACTAAGTACGAAATATTGTTAAAAGGAAATTAATATAGTATAAGGTTAATTTTGGCGAAGAAAAAAAATAATTTTGTAATATATATATGCATAGTATCTACTATATCGCATGGATAATGGATACATATATGAGGCAATCAGCTCTACTGTGGACTGCTTAACTGCACTGCTTGTTTCTGTCTTCAATATCGATCTAATTAAAACGTTTTCATAACATAGAGGTTACACTTGGTTAGTAAAATGTGGAGAGGATTTTGTACAAAAATGAACCACCAATGATCTTGGTAAATCTGACATTACAGCTAAGCTAATTTTTGTAGAATTGGCTCAATAGGGAAATATTAATTGAAAGTGGTTTGCATTAATTTGTACAAAAACTACAGAATCTGCACTGCTTGTATCTAACATAGATTCAGAGTAGATTTCTTGTATTTAAAATTAATTAAATAAGAAGTCTTTTCTACAGCGGATTCTTTATTTTAAAGAAGGACGATGGATAAAAATATCCCCCTTGTAACAACAGAAAATTATTACTAGTGAAGTCAAAAGTTGTGGCATAATATATCACAATGAAAAATGTATATTTATTAAAATGAAATATGGCAATTTTAAAACTTCTTTGAAACTGATGCATTTACTTTCCGTGTTTAATGAGCACATGCATGAGTCTTAGCGAAATAGCTGTCACTAAACTTTTTTTACAGTGCCTTAATTATAGAAAAAAACCCACACACGAAGTAATAATTTTTAAAGTTTAGAAGATATCATGCAAAAAACATTTAGCGATTTTTCATTATAAACTTATTGATATGATTTTATACTTAACCTCATTCGTCCAAGCAACTATAGAAACATAATGTATTATGTGTTTTCATTGTGTGAATCCATTTCCAATACCACAAAAACACGGTGAATTTATCCGCACTCTATTATATAGGCATTCTAGTTCATACGTCCTGTGTCGTAAATTGTTCTTTATGTAAAATTTTACTCTGCAGTATTTTTTACAAACCTGTCATTTATTTTTATTTTTTGTTTGTCGGAAAAAAAATTAATTGAATACAATGCTACTGAGAAATTGAAATGATCCAAATTCCTTTAGACGTCAATGTACTAAGTACGAATACAGCTAACTAGTACTAAGTACAGCTAACGAATTGTCTACATTTAAAAGGTGCCCAAAAAGCCCTATTCTAAAATATAAATAAAGTACCGCCTCAAAGCAGCTTTGACTTTGCTGTGTCATGGTGGGATACTTTGAGGTTTTTCTTTACTTTGGGGAACATTAAAGTTTCTGTCGGAGCCAAATCGGGATAGTAGATAGTAGTGTCGTGCGAAACGTTGCGATGCACTTCTGGGCTACTTAGTTGTTGATTATGAAGCAGCTGTGGCTTGTTGTTTTGTTATAGTGCTCCAGTTATTTTTCGAGGATCCCTGGCCTCACTCGTTATACCCTTCTTTTAATATTTTCTCTAATCATTTCCAAGGTACAAAGTACCCTCAAGTAAAGTAAGTAAAAGATCTAATAGAGATAACAGAGGTAAAGTAGGTAAAAGAGGTAAAGTCAGTACCTCTCTTACAGATTCTTGGCGGTGACACCCTTGGTGAGAAAGAGCATTATGAGGGAGGCTCTTCTCTTCAACCATCGCAAAATAGCATCTTTTCGTATACTTTAACCCAGAAGTACTCTCTGTATCATGGCCAACGTGTTCATAGCATACTTTCCGGGTCAACAGTTAATGTTGTAGAGATGTTCGATAGAACGTAGCATTTTAAGCTTTAACAGAGTATTAAAACCAGATAGTTTTCCAATAAAACAATCCCATTTCAAACCGCATGAAAGCTCGTAGACTTCTTGAAGGCTCGGTGCTTCTTGAAGATGATTTCCACTTGCCCAACAACCGCATAGCGCAAGTGTTCTGGAACTTAAACCTAAAAAACATCAAACGTTTGGCAAAAATATGTACTTTTGTACAAAAATCGTAAAACTTCTCATTACATGCATGGGGCAATTTATATTGTTATATAAAAATATACATTCATTTATGAACAATAATCTATATTAATTTAATTAAATCATCTTTTTTATAGCAATTTTAAATTTTTACTTGGATTATTATTTTAATATTTCTTTTTATTTTTATGTTTTTGTGCTTTATTTTATCATATTATTTTATTTTATTTTATTTTATATTTCATTTATTTATTTATTTGTTTATTTACTTATTTTTTACATAGAGTTTGAAATCATAAAATCTCTGAAGTAAACAAGGGTTTAATTAAACTAGTAGTACTTAAAAGTAAATCTTATTTTATAAACAACATTCTGAACATTTTATTGATTCTTTTCAGATGCATAATTTTAAATTCATATTACATTTTATAAAATAAATCTGAATTTGATTTATTTAATAGCTATTTTTAGTAACAATTAACTGTCGAATTTAGTTTATTTAACTATATAATCAATTTTAATACTGTAATTTCAATATTATAAAGTCAAATTTAAGCATATTTATTTTAAAAAAAAACGTAGATTAAACCACGTTTAACAACGAGGTTTCTTAAAATATGGGGAATTTTAAAATATGCAAAAGAATATTCCTTGCATAACATTTATAGATAATCATTTTTAAACCTAATTAGCATATATTTCGGACCTCAAACTTCACTTAATTAAGATAAAATAAACATTTATCTTCTTGGATCAAACAAGATCGAAAGCACGTCGCAAAACTCTAATAATATTTTAAAGAACTTTCCTGAAAATTTTTGTTTTAAAGAACTATATGTGCCGTTTATTTAAACCATCTGCTTCATATTAAACTATTTCTCAATGAATATTTCGTAATAAACAGATTATATAAGCAGAAATATAGAGAATGAGTTAAAAATTTGCTTTCCTATTATATATTACACAAGCAACGTATTTCCTAAAGATATATAAATACTTATAAAATAAATATAGTTTAAAAAACTAAAAAACACGCTTTTTAAGTATATCAAACTAAAAAGTGAAAAATAATTCGTACTATAAGCTGAAAATGAATATAGATGAAAAATACTATATTACTGTAAAATCATTGTTATTATAGAAATCAATTAATAAGCAATAAATTAAATTATCGTGGAAATAAAGCGTGGAGTGCTCCATCTACCATGCTCCATCTATCAGTTCTTAAGAAGCACCCCACGCTTTTCCTCCACGATAATTTTACTTATTGCTTATTAATTGATTTCTATAATAACAATGATCGACGAGAGATAAAGGAGGGACACGAGGGATAAAAAGAAAAATGAAAACATGGGGGGGGGAGGAGCTCAACAAAAATCGCCACACGCAGTAAAAATATGGACTGGGAAAGAAAAACAGTAAGAGGACAACAAAATATTAACTATTGAGTAACTTTTTTAGCATAATATTTCCCATCACCCATCTCCCAACAACATAAAGCCTTTCCATTGATAATTCACTGATAATGTATTTTTTTGTCCACTAATGCAGAAGATTTTCATATACTTACTTAGTCTTTATAATAACTTATTTTAATATCTACATATTATAATTTAATATATAAAAATTTTCATCTATGATCTAAATCCAAAAACCTTTGACGCAAATTGCAAAAATACATCGTCAAAACTACATGAGCCAACAATCTTCAGGAACATTTCATTTATAAAATATTATGGAAATAACATCTGGTCTGGAAAAAAAGTCAATGCAAAAGACTATTTTTTTAAAGTAGTGCAAGGTAATATTTAAAGTTATTAAATGATAGTGCATGATTAAACATTCACAATACCCCCACAAAGACAAGCCAACAAAATGCATCGCACGTAATTGAAATGCATAAAAGGATAGTACAGTGTGAAATTTTTAATTTTAACTACACTGATAGTTAAAATTATGAAACGAACTGATTTTTTTAACTGATTGAAAAAAAAATGCCCAAATCAATACTACACATTCAAGAGCTTTGATTTATATTGCTAAATCATTAACTATTAAATTATCAAAGATGACAAAAATGGACATAATTTTTTTCAGAAAATCCTGTTGGCAAACGTATCTTGTCTACAATACACGCAGCTAAAAATTATGTACCACAGGTAAAAAAAAAAACGGAAATGTAGACACGTTTTTTTCATTCAATCGTACTGTTTTGTAATGATACTGGGCGACTATTTTTTTTTTCATTTAGCAGAAATTCTTTTTCATATCTTAAAAATATATTCATTCAATCGTACAGTTTGATAAAAACAAGAATTTTTAAAAAATTGATTTTATATTTTGATTACGTATTACTTATTAAGTTAATTAAGCATATGTATTTATTATTCTATGATCATAAAAAATTCTGTCATAGGTAAAAAAAAACCGCATTTAATTAACATAAACAAGTTGGAAATTGTACGTCAAACGTGACAAATGAAATGCGTCCGTACTCATATAAAATTTCAGACCTTGGTGCATTTGCAGAATCTCGCAAAAATGCACGAATGCAAAAATTATAGATTGCTTTGGAATGTCTCTGTATTAAATTATGCACGCCTTAATTAAATAATTTTATATAATTATTATTATATTATGTATAATTAATTTTTAATACCGAACAATGCATAGTAAATATCAATAACATATATTAATTACAGAGAAATCTAATTACATGAAATCAAGTTAGAGTTCGAGCAGGCAGGCGGAGAAGTTGGCAGACAAAACCAATTCATAAAAACTTTTCAATTATGTGGAAGGAGTTAAAGACGCATAAGTTAAAATCTCACATTTAGCAATTAGTACCAGTGAAAGCAATCGAATACTTTTTTAAAGCAATATATTTGGTTTACTATGCTTATATTAACTCTACTATATAGCTAAAATTAATTTATGAATAAAATATGCTTAAAATTATCGAAATCACATTTCCAAATATCTATAAACGACCATGTATTTAATTCTTTCCCTTTCCTTGTAAATCATTTTATCTATATTTTGCAAATATACCTTAGTTTACTAAACAAATGAAGCACATCGCAAAAATACATAACACATTCAAAAACCACCTTTAAACTATTTTCTATCATACTCAGTAAACACTCAGTAAATTCAGTATAAACATTAACATATACAATAGGTTCCTTAACAAACCTCTTTTGTAAGCCCTTAAAAAAGCTTCTGTAAATGATCTAGAACATTTATACGCACAATGAAACATAAAAAAATTAATTAAACTTAACTCATACTAGCTGTTACCCGTGACGTCGTTCACGTAGCATTAAAAAAAAGATAAACGCTTTAATTAAACAAAACGGTTCATTAACAATAATTTAAAATATATATAACATTTATTTTATAGAAGGCTGTGCAGTAGTTTTTTATAGGGGACTTAAAAAACTCAGTCAAATAAAAGGAAAATGTGTTAGATAATATGAACAATCGCGAAAATGAAATTGTAACCACTTATACTGTAGAACAACTGTAACGCACTCCAATTGTACAGAAATCATGTTGTAGTGCATTTCAGAATTCCATATCAAAGAAAGAAAAATCATGTGTTAAACCTAGGTAATAAAAAAAATATCCAACATTTCCATAATGCATAACTTCACCGGGACATTCTTTTCTGCAGCTGTGTATATGATCTATGTGTTTGTGAATATTCTAAATACAATGTTAAAATTTTGCTTAGTGAGAAAAAGTATACCGAATATTAAAATTCACCTTTAGCAATTTCTAATTATAGACAGAAACTTACTTGAATTCTTTTTTACAGTCCTGTATATTACGTGCAAATATATATACCAGGGCTGTCCAACGCGGCGCCCGCGGGCACCATGGCGCCCTTTAACGATTTTCTTGGCGCCCCTTTGAAGGTTTCCTGTTCTTAGACATTTTAGAAGTAAAATTCCAGTATAAATAATGTTTTCTTCAAAATCACTAACATTTGTATAAGACATACTTTCAAAACCTGTAAATACGCATTAAAAACCAAAAACACACTCATGCATATTTCCACAATTTCTAGTTATTATTAATAAGTGTACTTAAAATGTAATTATATAAAGCTTAAATTTGGTAATAATTGGAATTAGCTTTTTTTATACTTAAGAAATAACATAAAAGTAAACATTTTTCACCTTTTATCACCTCTTTCAAGACACATATGCATGAAAGTTTAGCTTTGATCTTTTTGCTTTAGTCACATTTGTCCATTGGCTGTTTTATACGAAGGATAAAAAGGCTTAAATTTTCCTTCTTGATTTCTGAAGTTTTAGGTTTGTTTATTTATTTATTTGATTAGAAAAATTAATAAAACTGTGAGAAAGATTTGCATCTATGAAAGCACTTCCAGACTGTCTCTCTGGAACCACCCACATGGGTTCACTATCATGGCTGTCTTTGTTTTTGTACTTTTTATAAAACTAGTTCACGCTTTAAAAATAAATTAAAGCGTATTTTCACATTTTAAAAGAAACCTAGCAATAACCCGTGATTTACATGCGTATTGCTATTTTTTTCTATTATAGGTACAATTAAAATTTTTTACACCATACCCTACAAACATTTTTGAGATAGATTTATCATGGAAAAATGTGCAATTTAAAATTTAATGTAACTCCAAAACTGTATGGTCCTTTTGTCTACTGTTGAAAGATTCATTTGCATTATGTTAAAATGTATACATATACTAATGCTGTGCGATAATATTGCCACATGTTTTTGGTCATGTGAATAATGGCGCCCTTCGTTGAGGGTCAAGAGCTCAATTGCTCCCTTGCTCAATAAAAGGTTGGACAGGTCTGATGTATCCGATCGCATATTTAGCTTAAATTATTCAAGCAAAAAACCCGATTCAAATTATTGAATTCATATTTCCGGGAATCGCTATTGCACTGGTGACCAATCCAGTTTATTGTTTAGTCCGATACATGATTTATTTAAATTCTACAAACATCTCTTATTATATCAAATGTAGCTGAACTTCAGGATGCATTAGTTTTCCAAATGCATACGATAATTGAAAAAGCTCTTCAGCAATCTTTTCTAATAGACCATACTTTGGATACAATATCTGAGATCTGGACACAGGTCCAAAATTTTTTATGCGTCCCTGTAAATGGACAACAAATCTGATGCAAATGATACTTAACTGCAAGCTTATTGTAGTAAATTTCAATATTTATCATGTATTGATTATCTCAGTATATTAATTTCATCATGTTTGAAATAGCGCAACGCAATTAAAATACGCTGGGAATATTTTTTTCTCTGTAGACTATTATATTACCGAACATTTTTCTGTAATCTTGTAAGTGAATGTTAAATCTTTTCACTCCATTTTCTACAGAAATCCTATTTTAGTGCACTTCAGAGCCTGATATCAATTTCAATATTATTAAAATAACCTTAATAAAATAACATTATTAAAATACGTTGCAAATGGTTTTTCTTCACAGACCATAATATATTGAAATACTTTTGAGCTCCCTGTACGCACACTATAAGTACTACATTTAACATATTCGATAGTAACCAAGTTCTTCTGAACCTTAAAAATGCATGTAAATTTCATTACATTTAAAATTATGTAACATTATCGAAATACACCACAAACGATTTTTTCGTCTTAGACCATAATGCAAAGTTTCCTTTTGAGTGCTCCTGTGATTCAGCTATAATTGCTACCTGGTCCATTTTCAATGCCGCATATGCTATGGTAAATCTCAATAACGTATGTTATTTTCGTATGAATTCCACTATATTTACCCAAGTTGAAAAACGGACAGACAGACGGCAGACCCCAGGCACTCGGCATCCGGTATACAGACAGGTTGAAATCGTAAACACTTTTAGACCATGTTAGAAAGTGTCAAAAATCGGGTAGTTTCCTTAAAACGAAAAAAAAAACAGTGATAGGAAAAATATACTACAAAACTGTGTTTTAGGTGGCATTTTTGTATAATTTGTACGTATATGCTCTGCATACCATAAAAATTTATAGAAATTTATTATAAAAAACATTCTTAAAAGTCACAATATATTTTTACTTTTTAAGAGCTAAAAAAATGTGCAATTAATATCCATTTACAAACCTGTTTCCAGTACACTTTGAGCACATTATGCCAAATTGAGATATTGACTGAGGGAATGTATTTTCTCACAATTACCTTAAATCTTTAGGTTTTAAGCCCGAAAGTGCATTTTTAAAGTGATATTTTTTTATATTTTCAGAATTGAACAATTTTCAGAATTGAACAATTTTCAGAATTAACACACAAAAATATTTTTTTTTGATTAGTTAAGCTTTTCTTACTTTCTAAAAATGATAAAAAGTTTTTTTATTGATCATTACGTCATTTACGGTATGTATAAATTATTAATATTTTCTAGTCGTTTAATATTTAACCTTTAAAAAAACTTATTTCATTTTAAAATTAAATATTAACCACGCTCAGACGATAAACATAATTTTCTTTAAATAACAACTTTTGATATCATAATTCAATCTCATTTCATTGCAAAATCAGATATACTTATTTTATTTTCAATATGTGACGTCACAGTCGTCTCTTTTTAGCACTTACTCAAAATTACATTGTGTTATTAAAAATGAAAACTTGAAAACTTATACTTTGTTTCATATATGACGTTACATTGATATTTTTAAAATTCTTAATGGAAAGTATTCCTCTGACGTCACAATTGGTAAAAAGTTGAATTTTATAGCCTCGAACCGAAAAAAAGAAAAAGGTTCATTTTGATTACGGATTAATATCTGGAAAAACTATTAAAATATTTATATTCTTGTAAAGTGTGAAGTTATATTCTTGTAAAGTCTTCTAAGTGTAAAAGAAATTTTATCTAATCGTTTGCGTGATATAAGAAGAAAAACAGTATTCCTCTGACGTCACAATTGGTGAAATTGCGGTTTTTAAACTCGAACCGAAAAACAGAATAGGGTCCATTTATTTATTTCATTTTATTTTATCACGTGAAAATCTTTCAGTTGAAAATTAATTACAGAAGAGAAATAATTATTCCGGCTTTTTATATTTTGGCAACGAAAAAAGAAAGATAATTAAACATTATGGAAATTTTTTCAATTTATTCTGTATGAAAAATAGTGAAATATTGAATTATTAAGAAAAATATTTGAATAAAATAAAAAAAATTAGCCTATGTTCATTTCAGACCAATAATTTACCTATATACAAAAATTCAAAGACATTAATCCATCCGTTTTGAAGCCAAGTTCATTCCAATTTTCGGACACACTTTCACATTTATAATATATATAAGGATATCAACTAAAAATGTATATTCAGTGGTCATACATATAGC
The DNA here is from genome assembly GCA_964019185.1 of Maratus speculifer. Taxonomy (NCBI): domain Eukaryota; kingdom Metazoa; phylum Arthropoda; class Arachnida; order Araneae; family Salticidae; genus Maratus; species Maratus speculifer. The sequence goes on from OZ025295.1 coordinate 227,849,605, forward strand.
TAATACAAAGTTATCACCTGAAATATTTTGTATTCCCTTCTAAATACTTTTCAGGTTCTATTATACAGGAAGTAAGTTGAATTAAGCTTCAGCAACGCACATCAACTTCATTACCAGTGTACTCGTTGACATTTGACATACGTTAGTAATTTGGCTAATTAAAAATAAAAAACATTCGCCAAATGAAAAAACAAACATTAGCAAAAGAAATTTGGAATGCAGTACACACACACAAAAAATCTTTAATCCTTTAATGTATCCCCTTTTTTTCAATATGTTTTATAATAACCTAAGTTTTTATAACTGCGGCAGCGTTTGTTATTATCTAACTTCAACTATCCACTACAAAGATATTAAAAATATGTAGGTATTTATATGTGTGAAAAGCGAAAAAGAAAAGGAAGAAAAAGCAAAATTTGAGCACTAGCAATTTGGCAAATCTAATCACGATTTTGCTCTTCAAATGAAGAATTTAGTCGCAATTTGGTGCAATGGCGAGCGGCAGCGAGAACACTGTTCATTACAATTGAAAAAGTTTGAACAACTTAATTATGCCGCAATCAATGTTTCGCCGTATATGTAATGCGATTCAAATTGTCTGGACCAGTAAATGAATAAAAATTATTGTTGGCGACACACTTTTTTATATTATCTATATTCTGAGTACAATTCATAAAATCATATCAATTTCATTATGTTCGAAAAGATGCAACATCATTAATATGCAGTATGTAACGGAATAACTTTGAATACTAATATAATTGAACTATATATCCGATTTTCGAATGATTTGCCATGAATCGACAAAATTTTTCATTAGTTATCTAGATTACATTTCAAACGATTTGGTTAAGTAATTTTTACGTTGTCATATGCGGACAGATGGACAGACAAAGAGACAAACAGACGAGCGGACCTTACGACGACTATAAGTACTAAGTATTTACATATTGCTGACCAAACTTAAACACTGTTAAAAATAAAGATGACAAACCGGTGCCATTTGGGACCCGGAGGTGAAAAGGCGGTGCCATTTGGAACCCTAGGGTGTCATAGAAGCTTGAATATGCGGTTGGGGTGACGACAGATCTGTTACTGGATGATGGGAGCTAAATAAGGTGCCATTCACTTCGTAACCACCTCATCGGGTGACTGGCAACTTGCGCATGCGCTATGACGCGTGTCTTTCTGCTTTCGATGTCGGCAAGTAAAGTTTACGGGTGTGAGCAAATCAAAACATGGCAGTGTGTAAATTGGCGATATTAATTGAGGACTAACCACTGAGCTACAATGAAACAACAATGAGCACTTAATGATCCGATTTGTGCGACCAGTGAACCGGGCAAAGTCTGATTAAAGGTAAGATTTAACTTTATTTTATTTTATTTTATTGTTACGTTAATTTATCGTACATCCCTATAAGTAATGTCATAAAAAAACAGTAAATTAGATTTTCTTGTTAGTATGATTGATTGTTAAGTTTATTATGTGAAGCTACAAGCTACACTCTCATCAAAATACCCTCTTGCTAATGTTAAACCTATGAGGTAGTTATTTTACAATTTCTCGTTTACATGTCAATATTTCTAAATGATTTATCGAGGCCTTAGCTACCGAGGAGCAATTGGAGCAAACTGCTCTAAGAACGGAAATCCTAAAGGCGCACAATTAGAAAGAGCGAAATGAAAGATTGTAAAAATATTTACATATTTTTTCATTACAAATCAGTTATTATAGAAGAATCTTGTTGCAATCGGAATATTCTATGACCATGTTACCTTGTGTTTAAACTCAACTGTTTAGATTTAACCCTTAACTGCTGTTAGTGGTCTCAGACACCGTGAGTTTTTCAAGTTTCACAGTTTAACTTGTAATTTTTAGTTTAACTATGGATACTGATCAATTTTTTTTTTAGTTTGGAGTCTTATTACTACCTCTAAATACTTTTGAATAGCTGAATTTGATTTATAATATTCTTGTACAGAAAGTTTAATACATAAATAGTATTCTGAGAGTTAATGTAACATTTTATTTATCTTCAGATTAAACGGTCTGACAGACAGCTCACAGTAGTTATGTGTCAATTTTTGTCACAGCAGTTAAGGTTAAAATATGTGTTTGCGTCTATATACAGTTAAAAGCAATTAATTTTATTTGCGAAGTTTTAATTTTAACCTTTACACGGGATCTCGGACAGCATCTGGCCGGCTTTGCATATATTGTCGGATAGATGCTACCCGAACCCATCCTGTAAAGGATAATTCACACCATTTTGCAGCCTCGGGTAACTTCTCTAATATTGTTTTAGTATACCTGATTTGTCTTTATTTGAGAGGGGGGGGTAACTTTTTCATTTAAGACAATTGAATACTTGCAAATCTTAAAGTAATCAAAACTTATTTACAGAGTTTTCATTATTAAGATTTCCCTTATTAACCACCATTATTTCCAAAAAATCTTCATAATAAGATTAGATCAGTAGGTGGTAGCACGGACAATCATTTAGTCTCGTTTAAGGATAAAAATCACGGATAAAACCTCGATTTGCATATTAAAGCGTTATTAGTCAGCCAAGTCATACCTTGGTGGGAAATGCCTAAAAACCCGAATTTAGCGGTATCTTGGGTTTACCATTATGTTTTCTTACTCCCAATTCTTCATATTTTCATACCTTTGGTTTCATTTTCTTTCAAAAAGGTGAGAAAATGTTAGGGTATTGAATTGAATAAACCTTATGATCTGATTATCGGCTATGCAGATTTACACCCTTTTTTTTTCGAAAGTATTCTTTCGCATTAAACCTTATTTAGTAGCAGAATTTTATGGTTAAATAAAATAAAATATATTTTTTTCAATAATAGTAATTTAAGTTTGATTATACCGTAATCACCCCCCCCCTTTCTCAATCATCAACATCATCCGATATGACAAATTTGTAGTCATGAACATTCACATTATAAAAAGAAAACAATCTGTATTTACTCCACTGAACTTTCAGAATAGTTTACAAAAATAGTGTGTGTTCAAAAAATATAACAATGAATAAAAACTTATATCGTAATTTTACACAAATTTGAAAATTTTCCGCAGGTGATGAAGATCTCGTGTTTTAAAGATGATTTTTGCACTGTCATTTATAAATCTTAAACATTTTTCTAATGACATAATTTTTAACAATCTTTCATTCCACCCGTTCTGAAACAAGACCAATAAACAGGGTTGGCTTTTTACCGCTAAAAACCTGGGGAGAATGTGGTAAAAACCTAAGGATATACAATAAACTGTTAGCCCTTAAACTGTATTTTAATATTATTGATAAAAATTCTATTTTCATGTAATTGGTGTATTAATACATAATATCTATATAGGGGAGAGTGGGGTGTTGTGGGACTTTTTTACAAAAGAATATATATATATATATATATATATATATATATATATATATATATATATATATATATATATATATATATATATATATATATATATATACAAAAAGAAAAAATTCAATTTATATCATGCAAGGTAAAACACTTTTTAATCCCCCTGAACAATATAGAAACATAACGTGCAAATACTATTTTATTTTAAAGAGAACGTAAGTTTCAAAATGTGTCTTATACCTCCTCATTAAGAGTTATGGGACAGCAATAATAAAAAAAGCTCTAAGGCACAAAATAACCTATAGTGTCGGTAAGATAAACAATCAAACAAAGGTTGCAAGTTGATAATGTATGTGCCACAATATAAAATTGAAGTATCTTCATGACTGGAATGGAAATTCAGGATTCTCTGTCATAGGTGTCATTAAGGCCCCACACTAGGCTCAGAATGTAAAGATGTTAATGTAAAAGTTTATAGGAGCGTTCTTTTGAAATACCTAACTCAAATTTTAATATTTTTACATGATTCTTTTGAACAAGATAGCTGAGGATGATCCATAACCGTCTTAGTTTTTATTTTTTCGATTTTGCTTTTATATTTTTTGTTTAACGATATTTTCAATTTCAGAACCGGTTTAAACCAATTTCGTAAGTTAAAGTATTTTTTTTTTTTTTAAATCTGAAACCAAAACGGAAAAAGTAAAAACTACACCGGTTGTGAATCGCCCTCAGCAATCTTGTGCAAAACAATCACGTAAAAATATTAAAATTTAGAACGCCCCCATAGACCTTGCATTATCATCCGGGTATTTTTCTGTGCCTAGCGTTGCGCCTTAAATAATCATCAATTTATTTACATTTTGAAGTATGAATGCATATATTATCAATGTTATAATTAATATATTATCCTCTAAAAAATTTGCATGTTAGCAATTCGCATTATTATTAATTAAAAAAAGGGACTGGGCGCGTTTCATTCATCCCTTTTCTGGCATGTCCCATTCCTCGCCACTTAATTGTTTGTGCTAAACTTCTTGTTCAAACAAAAATGCTGCTTTAGACTTAGTTTAAATTATGGATAATATACAATATAATGTTCCATAAATAGGGAAACTATTACATTTATACATAAACAAGCCTTTAATATATTGAGAGCAAATAAATCAAATTTAAATTGGATTTTTGAAATAATTTTTTCTTTTATACATTTGCAAGCCTATGCATATAAATATTTTTTGTAAACTGAAGAATGGATTACCATTGCTTCATCTTGTATGCGATCGATGAAATGTTTAGAATAATGCACAAAGAGAAAAACCTAAAGTCCCATTCCACCCAACTTTCCCCCATATAGCAAAAAGGGAAATAAAGAATTAGCCAGTTCCCTAAAGCTCCTGATATACACTATATGGCCAGAAATGACCGTCCACTTGCGATTTTAGACATTTTGTTAAATATCTAGAAAGATGTATGAGGAATTATCCTGAAAATCTTAGTGTATAAATATAATACACTACCTGGCCATTGATTATCGTCCACTTGCGATTTTAGACATTTTGCAAAATATCTAGAAAAATACATGAGGAATTATCCTGAAACTCTCTGTGTATAAACAATATAGTACAGGTCATCTATTTCCGTGAAGATCTTTTCCAGAAACTTTATAGGGGACCGCCAAGAAACTAAAAAATGTATGAATATCTTTTGGATAACCCTGTCAAAACTAATGCATCCAAAGCGCTCAAACTGTAGATTGTGATTAAGTGGTTTATTGTTATAAACAGTGTTTATTTTTATGTCGATGGCATGTATACTCGTAGAGAAATGAAGGTTTTTATAAAAATACTCCCAAATTTTTCCAAGATTTTTGCTTATAATTTGCAGAATTCTTAATATAAAATAATAATATTTTCTGAAAATGTGACAAACAACATTGCACATAATACCCTGTAATCAGAATTAAAAAATAATAAAAATTGTATGAAAAATGAGTAGGTTTACTAAATAATTTTTCACTGCGCATGCGTGAACGATATCAAAATTTCATTTGCATATTATGTTAGTTAAATGTATAGAGCAACTTTTGTGAAAGTTGCAAAAACATAGCTTGAAAATTCTAAAAATAATCGTCAATAGAATCACTTAAAAATCCGTTATTTTCAAAATGAAGCAAAAACAAGAAGTGTTGTATCCATATATTCATTGATTAGTGTCAATACAGAATACACAATACGTAACTTACATTTACACTATTGTTTACATTATTAGTACATTTGGATACAATCACTCATTTTTTTTGCTTCATTTTGGGAACAATGGATTTTCAACTTATTATATTGGCGATTATTTTTTAGAATTTTCAAGCTATGATTTTGCGACTTTCACAAAAGTTGCTCTATACACTTAGCTAACGTAATATGCAAATGAAATTTTGATATTGTTGACGCATGCGCAGTGAAAAATTATTTAGTAAACCTACTCATCTTTCATACAATTTTTATTATTTTTTAATTTTGATTACAGGGTATTATGCGCAATGGTGCTTGTCAGATTTTCAGAAAATATTATTATTTTATATTAAGAACTCTGCAAATTATAAGCAAACATCTTGGAAAAATTTGGGAGTATTTTTATAAAAACCTTAATATCTCTACGGGTATTCATGCTATCGACATAAAAATGAACACAGTTTATAACAATAAGCCACTTAATCACAATCTACAGTTTGAGCGCTTCTGCTGCATTAGTTTTGACAGGGTTATCCAAACGATATTCATCATTTTTTAATTTGTTGACGGTCTTCTATAAGGTTTCTGGAAAAAATCTTCACGGAAATATATGACCTGTACTATTATGTGTATACACTGAGAGTTTCAGGATAATTCCTCATGTATTTTTCTAGATATTTAACAAAATGTCTAAAATCGCAAGTTTACGATAATCAATGGCCAGGTAGTGTAGTACAAGTCATATATTTCCCTGAAGGTTTTATTCCGAAACTCCAATAGGAGACCGTCAACAAATTAAAAAAGAATGAATACCTTTTGGATAACCCTGTCAAAACTAATGTAGCAAAAGCGCTCAAACTGTAGATTATGATTAAGTGGCTTTTTGTAATAAACTGTGTTCATTTTTATGTCGATAGCATGTATACTCGTAGAAAAATTAAGGTTTTCTACGAATCCGAAAAACAGTCTCAAGTTTACCCAAGATTTTTGCTTATAATTTAAAGCAGTTCTTAATATAAAGTAACATTCTTTTCAGAAAATGTGACAAACAACATTGCACACAATACCCTGTAATCAGAATGAAAAAATAATAAAAATTGTTCGAATATTGAGTAGGTTTACAAAATAATTTTTCACTGCGCATGCGTCAAAGATATCAAAATTTCATTTGCATATTATGTTAGCCAAATGTATAGAGCAACTTTTGTGAAAGTCGCAAAATCACATCTTGAAAATTTTGAAAATAATCGTCAATAAAATAAGTTGAAAATTCGTTATTTCCAAAATTAAGGAAAAACACGAGGGGTTGTATCCATATATTCATGGATTAGTGTCAATATAGGATACATAATAGGGGCGTACTAATAAATTTGAATAAAATTCCTCTTTTTTATTATTATTACTGGTATGGAATACCTGTACATGTTAGGGAAATTCGTTGCTAATCTGGAATAGACACTTTGTAGCAAGATATGTTTTGTAAATAGGGTTAATAATGTAAATAGTTTGTAATTCTTAATGATAATACAGGAAAAGAATATCTGAATGACAAGTATGAGTTGGTCATGTAATTTTCTCGTGCTGTCCGAAAATAGGCAATAAAGAGGAAAGTGCCCAGTTAAAGTGATGGCATTGAGCTCGCAGGCTATACATACAACTGTATATTATACTCTTATTTCAAAGAATAATGCCCTTCCAAAAATAAAAGAAATCGACTGTAAGTTATTGGACAGTGGATTAACTGCCATCCTTCTTTATACTTAACCAATGAGCCCCTAAAACTAATCAGGGAAGTGCCTTATCAGAGTGAACCTATTTTCAAAATTTGAAGAAAGTGTGATAATTCTGCATGATTTCTGCATATTTATATAAATTAAGGAGGGTAGCACTCTCTTCTCCCCTCCCCTTCATATTTAACAAATGAACCTCCAATGCTAATCAGTGAAGAACCTTATCAGAATGAACCTACTTATAAAATTTGAAGCAAATCTGATATTTATATAAAGAGTTATCACGTTACATACAGAACCTGCGGGCACATTAGCTGTCAGGCTTTGATAGCCTTGTGAACTATAATTTAAATTTTATTTAAATTTTAGTCTTTCTTTTTTTTGTTCATCTACCATTTTTACTGTACTTTGATGATACATTTTAATTGGACTGTCTTGTTGTGTGCTTTCCTTAATGTGTTATTATTATTATTTCAGATAGTGAACTTACATTTATAGTACTTACATTACCATGCTTGATACAAGAAAAGTTTCCGACTCTTTATCATGAAGAAGGTGCAGAAATTTCTGTGTATCAACCTGTTACTGTGCTCCGCAACTCAAGCAACTTATTAAATTACTCATGCTATGTATTAATTTTATATAAACAGTTAATTACAAAACTAATTTTATAAGCCTAGTTACTTTGTGGTATGCATTATTTTGGTTGTTTAACGTTAAATATAGCAAAAGCCAATTTAAATTTTTATCATTTTTATTAGATACTTATGTCTTCAAAACTTTCTCAGTGGCATCAGTTCCACACAGTGTTATGTCTTTGTTTAATAATATTTAATACATACTTGGTATTTACAATCCTCTATAATAATAGCCGTTGTGACTCTCTCTCTCTGTCCCTGTATGTAGAACAAGTCCGGGGTTGTACTCATCCGCTAAAGAAGAAATTCTGACGGCCATGTTTTAGAAATTTTGGTGTTTTTTTTTTTAATTGCACTAACCTAAATGTTATGTCATTAGAAAGAGCTTTCAAAAATAAACGCTTTTTTTGCTTACGGTTTTTCCCTAATTGTAATAACTTCTGAGATATAAAGTCATTTTTTTCCGGCGTTCGAGCGCTGGATACATGTAAACAAAGGCCGGATTTGATTCATTCACATGACGAGTTTTCTATGCACCATGGAGGATATTCGGCGAGATTGAATTTCATATATCCAAACCAGTAATGAAACGTAATAATATATATATATATATATATATATATATATATATATATTTTTTTTTTTTTTTGCAAAAAAATAAACACTTTTTTTGCTTACGGTTTTTCCCTAATTGTAATATCTTATATATTAAAGCAACTGCGCATTCGTGCTTGCGCAGATCCGACAACAAAACCAATGAGAGAAGAGATAGTTACTGTCTCTAAATGTTAGCGTGGTATGCCCGCGTTCGTTCGTAGCCAGAGAGCCGATGGATCTACTGTTTGCTGAGTGACATATGTTTAAAATGTGCAATTAAATATATGTATGGATTTTTTTATCGCAACGTAATTAGAATATTTTTAACATAAGATCAGAGTAATCTATTACAGCTTAAATTAGTCTTTTCAACAATATAACCTGGTAAGTGAGAACTTTTTTTTGAATGCAATGTAACATCGGGTCGATCGAGTTTATTTATTTTGATTTTGCCCGTTTTTATTGAAGGACATAATTTAACCGTTTTTTCTATTGCATAACACTTCTTATTTTGTTTTCAGTCTTTTTTTTTTTAAAAGTAATTCCTTATTGTGATCTTCATTTCTGTCATATGAAAAATACATTTCTATTCTGCCATGGGTACACTGAAGTAAAATATCCCCCTTACGATGTTCGCGAAAACTTTTCTCGGATAGTATTTTTTCGATCGATGCTTAATTTTATATTTCATAATATTATAATTTTATATTTCATATTATTTATTTTGATTTTGCCTGTTTTTATTGAAGGACATAATTTAACCGTTTTTTCTATTGCGTAACACTTCTTATTTTGTTTTCAATCTTTTTCTTTTTTCTAAAGTAATTCCTTATTGTGATCTTCATTTCTGTCATATGAAAATTTCATTTCTATTTTGCCTATAGCATTTACATTTGTTGCATTATCATTTTAAAAATTGATAAAAAATAACAAAAGACAAAACATTGCAAATTCTAAATTCGTATTACTCAACTAAATAAACATAGGTCTTGCAAAAAATAAACAAAATAATAAGAGGTCAAAATAGATGCCTTATAAATAACTTACTTTTTTAAATCCGCAGCTACAAAATATATATATATATATATATATATTTTACATAACTGAATGACTTTTTTTCTATGATTGATTAATGAATTTTATAATTTTTACCCCACATGACCAACTGTCGAACTGATTGACAAATTTTCTATTTTTCATGTGATGGATCGAGAAATTTTGTGATTTTTTTTTTCTGATGAACAAAGAAATGTTGATCTTTTCTCCCTGCAATTAATGGAAGTTGTTTTTTGAAATTTGTTGTTTTTTTCTTGCAATCTTTTGATGTAATTTGCCGTTTTATTAAATTTATCCTTCTTTCGTGATTTTTTTTTTTTTTTTTTTGAGAAAATGTCGTTTTTTGTTATCTTTTTGAGGAATTTGTCTTTTTTTTGCAAAATTTACATTTTTTTGCGATTACCTAGACAAAATTTCTGTGCTTTTGAGATCTTTGGACGAAATTTGTGTCTTTTATGATACCTGGACAGTTTTGAAGAAGTTTATCGTTTTTCTCGAGTTCTTTCGATGAAATTGTCGTTTTGTCATGATCTTTCGGTGTAAATTCCCGTTTTATTGAAGATCTTTTTGCAAAATTTGTTGTTTTTTTCTGCGAAATTACCTTTTTTGTGATTATTTGATGAAATTTGCTTTTTTTTTCAATCCTTTGATGAAATTTGCTGTTTATTCACAATCATTTGTTGTTTTCTCACAATATTTTGAATTTTTTTTTCACAATATGTTTAATTTGCCATTTTTTAGAGATTTTTTGTCAAAATTTGCTTTTTTTTTTTTTTTCAAAATTTTTTTAAACGTTTGGCAAAATTTTGATTTTTTGCAATATTTTTACGAAATTTGTTTTATTTGAGATACCTGGACAATTTTTTTTTTCTGCAGTTTTTTGACAAATTTTTTAGAGATCTTTTGAAGAAATTTGTTGTTTTTTTTGCAATCTGTTGACGAAATTTGCTGTTTTTTTTTCCACATCTATTTACAAAATTTCCAGGTGTTCTTTTTTTTTGGGGGGTGGGGGGGTATTTTGACGAAATTTGTTATTTTTGTGATTATTTGCCAAAATTCATGTTTTTTTTTTATACTTGGATAAAATTTTTTGTTTTCTTAGGGATTTTCGGTGAAATTTGTCATTTTCTCACGATCTTTCGATGTAATTTGCTGTTTTATAGAAATTATCTTTTTTTTTGTGAAAATTTTCATTTTTTTTTTTGTTATTTTCAGAAATTTGTCTTTTTTTTACCTTTTTTTTTTTTGCAAAATTTACCTTTTTGTAATCTTTTAATGAAATGTACCTCTTTTTTTCCTCTTTTGACAAAATGTGTTGTTTTCTCACAATCTGTTTGCCAATATTTGCATTTTTTGAAGTACCTAGACAAATTTAAAGTATTTTTACGATCTTTTGACGAAATTCACGCCTTTCATTATACCAGGAAATAATTATTTGTTTTCTCAGGGATTTTCGGTGAAATTTGTCATTTTTTCTTGCCATCTTTCAATGTAATTTGCCGTTTTATCAAATTATTCCTTTTTTCGTGATTTTTTTTTTTGTGAAATTTGTTCGTTTTTTTTTTTTTTTTTTTTGTTATTTTCAGAAATTTTTCTTTTTTTTGCAAAATTTACTTTTTTTGTGATCTTTTGATGAAATGTGCCTCTTTTTTTCATCTTTTGACAAAATATGTTGTTTTCTCACAATCTGTTTACAAAAAAAAAAGATTGAAAACAAAATAAGAAGTGTTATGCAATAGAAAAACGGTTAAATTATGTCCTTCAAAAACACGGGCAAAATCAAAATAAACTCGATCGACCCGATGTTACATTGCCTATCAATAAAAAAGTTAGTTCTCACTTACCAGGTTATTTGTTGAAAAGACTAATTTACTCTGATCCTATGTTAAAAATATACTTATTACGTTGCAATAAAAAATTCCATACATATATTTAATTGCCTACAGAATGAGGGAATAAACATATGTCACTCAGCACACAGTTCAATGGTACACTGAACTGCAGTATTCCCATCGTAAGACACCCAGAAAAAACATTCTGAAATGTCTCGATCAATCACAAGATTTTTGTGGGCTTTTTTACATACTAAATGACTTTTTATCCATGATTCATTAATGAATTTTATAATTTTTACCCCACATGACCAACTGTCGATTTTTGTATTTTTTCTTCAACTGATTGACAAATTTTCTATTTTTCATGTGATGGATCGAGAAATTTTGTGATTTTTTTTTTTTTTTTTTTTTCTGATGAACAAAGAAATGTTGCATCTTTTCCCCTCTGCAATTAATGAAAGTTGTTTTTTTAAATTTGTTGTTTTTTTCTCACAATCTTTTGATGTAATTTGCCATTTTATCGAATTTATCCTTTTTTCATGATTTTTTTGAGAAATTGTCGTTTTTTATCTTTTTGAGAATTTTTTTTTTTTTTTTTTTTTTTTTTTTTTTTTTTGCTATTTTTTGCGAAATTTACCTTTTTTTTGCGATTACCTAGACAAAATTTATGTGCTTTTGAGATCTTTGGACAAAATTCGTGTCTTTTATGATACCTGGACAGTTTCGGAGAAGTTTATCGTTTTTCTCGAGTTCTTTCGATGAAATTGTCGTTTTGTCACGATCTTTCGATGTAATTTGCCGTTTTATTGAAGATCTTTTTGCAAAATTTTAGGGGTTTTTTTGTGATTATTTGATGAAATTTGCTTTTATTTTTTTTTTTTTTCTCAATTTGACGAAATTTGTTTACTCACAATGATTTGTCAAAATTTTTTGTTTTCTTACAATATTTTGAATTTTATTTTCACAATATGTTTACAAATTTGCCATTTTTTAGGGATTTTTTTTGTGGAATTTGGCTTTATTTTTTGAAATTTTTTCTTGAAAATTGCCAATTTTTTTAGACGTTTTGGCAAAATTTTGATTTTTTGCAATACTTTCACGAAATTTGTTTTATTTGGGATACCTAGACAATTTTTTTTTTTTTTTTTGCATTTTTTTGACAAATTTTTTAGAGATCTTTTCATAAAATTTGTTGTTTTTTGCAATCTGTTGACGAAATTTGCTGTTTTTTTTTTCACATCCATTTACAAAATTTCCGGGTGATGCTTTTTTTTTGGGGGGGGGGGATATTTTGACGAAAATAACTATTTTTTGTGATTATTTGCCAAAATTTGCATTTTTTATGGTACCTAGTCAAATTTTTGTACATAGTAAATGATTTCTAGCATTTTTTAAAAAAACCTTAATAGTTGAAAAATAATTTTCAAACATTTTCAAGAGTTTGTGATGTGTGTCGCAGCGTTGCACCGATTCTGCGCCGGGGATCATGTCATGTTAGTGTTATGTTGGTAAATGGAAAAGCATATTGAAATTTTTAAGAAATATTAATTTTTTTATAGCGGCAAAATACTTTTTTTTCTTTGGTTCTTTCATACTGTTGCCGTCAAGGTTTGACGGGTTTCACCTAGCCAGAATAAATATCATTAATTTTTTTAATATGTGAAATTGACATGTATTTTTGATTTATGAAAATGTAATAGAAAAGTTAGTTCAAAATGCAAATGTTTATTTGTTGAATGGGGTGGGTAATGTAAAAACAAATTAACCACTGAGAGGATCATTTTTACAGTTGTTGCTAAATGGCAAACTATAAATTCAGTCTTATTTTGCTGCGAAGTAAGTGAAGTATGTATATTTTGTATGAAATGAGAAGTGACGGTAATTTATGATTTATTCATGTCATGTACAATTTATTGGTGTTGTATTTGTAAATGGAAAATTATCAAATGAGAGAGATTCAAATTCTATAGCAGCATGTTTGAATGTAACTCTGCCAATTGCGGGTCATTTGCCTAGATGTGAAATGCAGGTTTTTCTTTTATTTATTGAAATTTTTGCTGAAGATTAGTCATTAAAAAATCCTTTAATAGCTGGAAAATACCTTTTATTTCTGTGGTGCCGTCAAGTTTTGACGGGTTCCATCTAGTAAAAAGATTATTTGAACTAAAAGGTTGTTTTTTTAATTCAGTGTTTTATTCCTTTTATTATAATTACTCTTTGGATTAAAATTTCAGATGCAATAAGTCAAAACACAAAAACAATTTGACAGAAAGTGTTTTGATGTAAATACAGGACTAGAAATCAGCAGTCGTTAGTCGTCAAATGAAACTAAATTATAGAAAAATTATTCCTAGTCGTCAAATCTTGATAGCTAGCTTTCTTTAACTGTAATTTTTGTTTAGCACATGCTTTCATTTTTATTTAAGCATACATCCCCCCCCTCTGCACCATGACATCAGCACGTGTCTTAACATTTTTGAACCGTTCAATAACCTCTAAGTTAACTTCACTTTCACCAATGACTGATAAAACTGGTCCTTGGTTATTACACCCCTGTAAACAAGATTTTCTTTTATAATGAGATATTTCTGCACCCTTATATGTTCCTAAAATAAGAAACTGTATTAAAATTGTTTTAAAATTTTTGTATTCCCTTCCTCAAACAAACAAAAAAATATATGTGTGATTTGGAAATGTTTTAAATGCCACACCATAATTGGCAACCAAAGATTCATTTATTTGCTAACTTTTTATTTTCTGATGTACTGTTAGTCTCAGATTTTTTAAAAATTAACTTATCCCTAGTTATATCTAAAGCTCATATTTTCTCTCTGTGGACATATTTGTTTGATTATCTGTTTTGTATGCATATTAGCTTTATAAAAAGAATAAGTTTTTCCAGAATCCAAATATTGTAGTTTAATAAGGTTTCATATTTATGGAAAGTCAGTTTTTATTTTGTTTAGTAAGAAAAAGTGTTTAATATACAAAGTTTCCTCTCCACTTCCCTTCAATACATTAAAATTAAATATGCAATGCAATAATATTACTATTAGCATGGTTACTATTAACATTGGCTATTTTGACACCTTACATACAGTTCTTAATTTCTAATCCTGTGTGGATATATGCTATAAAATATGGATTTGCATAAGTTCACTATGAAGGTAAGTATTACATATATTGTAAAAATGATTTTTTTTTTACTCAAGGTCATCTGTGATTTTACCACAACTATAAAATGAACTTATTTTCTATAATTAATTTTATAGCTTGATGGCTAGCTTTCTGGAAGAATTTTAAAGAATATGAAGTATTCTTACTATTCTTTTCTAATTTGTGTTTTACATTTTTTTTAATTAGATACAGCAGGGTAGCTAAAAAAATATTGGTGCGTTGTTCGACATTGATATTTCACAACTAAAATCTGAGAAATGCTTATTTTAAAATTTTGTAGCATTTCTTCTATTATATGAAAATCTTAATCCTCCGAAAAGTTCACAACCGTCAAAATGATCAGCAACTAATATGTTCAACGCAGTGTTCGCCTCATGGAAGCAAAATAATTTTAATGGAACTTCCAGCAGTATTGGGGCCTTCACATGGAGCAAAAACAACATTGACCTACAACACCCATCTGCGTGGATATTTAATAACAGGTGTATTGCCTTCGAACAATCAGATCTTAACTCACTTGACTTCTGTAGAAAAGCTAGAAATAGAAAATCCCCAGTTTGCATTGTATGTGATGCGAAATTATCAAGGCATAGAATGATTTAAAGCAGAATTATCTGCAGCGGACTGTCAATTCTGTGATCTTTCGTTTTCAAACTTTTATAAAAAATAAATATCATGCCAGTGAACAATTTGTTAAAATATTGTTATTTCTTTTATTTTTTTATTATTAAAATTATGGCATATATTTTACAGGATATAGCATTTTTCTGTGTCCCCATACTTTTCAGTTGCCCTGTATATAAAATAATGAAAATACATGTCAAGCAATATACTATGTGTCAAAAAATATGGTTACGGTTTACTTCTGAAATTATAAGAAAATTATAAAAATATTCATGAAGATAGATAATTCAATTTGTACTTTCTCTTATTTTGGAGTCAAAAAACATCAAATTTTTATAATGTTCCTGCATCTAAAAATGCCCAATCACAAAAATAGTTACTGGCAATTTCTTAAACACACCCAAAAAGTTTGATCTAAACATATGAGTTACAGACAGTCAAAAATCATGATTTTACAAGAACTTCAAAACATAAAATTGAAAATCAGGCTTCAAATTGCATGACAAAGTCACAATATTTGACTCTAACTCAGTGATTTTCAGAGGCAGAAAATAGGTGTAGATGTTGTGTAAATTTTGCGCTTTATTCTAACAAAACCTTTTGCGTATGACTAACAATGCAATAGTGATGACTTATGATTGGTGATTTTAAAATGCAAAGACTGTATAAAAGTTAAAATTTAAAATTTTTCTTAAAATACTCTCCATGTAAATGAAAGTACAATTTGAATTCTCGGCCTTTCTATGATTATTTTTGTAGTTCATATTATCCCTCTCTGAGTTACAAAAATATGCTACAATATTTCTTTGGACACCTGATAGAGTTTAAAAATATAATATTCCATCAATCTAAAAGAAAAAAAAAAAGACTCAAAACATTGACTGATCATGATAATTTTCTCTGCAGAATTCAATTTAAAAATGGGTAAACACTGTGTATTTCATGATTCAAACCAATACAATTTCTTGACAAGCAGGGTGGGGGGAGGGGGGGTCCATAGATTGTGAGTGCTATTTCTTGTAGGATGCTACAGGGCACACTGGATTAGTGTTTCATCCGTTCACCCTCTGGAGCACTCTGGATAAGTGCATCATTGAGTGCATAAGTGAGTATCATTATTCTCCCCTGAGATGCCATTCTTTCACCCCTTAAGGTACCCTGGATGAGGGGTGCCATTACACTCCCCTCAGATGCGATCCTTTCACCCTCTGGGGGAACCCTGGATAAGGGGTGCTATAACTCTCCCGTGAGGCGCCATCTTTTCACCCCCTGGGGCACCCTGGTTAAGGGGTGCCATTACTCTCCCTTGAGATGCCATCCTTTCACCTCCTGGGACACCCTGGATAAGGGGTGAGATTATTCTCCCCTGTGGTGCCATCGTTTCACCCTATTGAATACTGTGGATAAGGGGTGCTATTATTCTTCCCTGAGGTGCCGTCCTTTCACCCCCTGAAACACACTGGATTAGGGGTACCATCCTTTCACCCTAGTTAAAGGTGCCATTTCAGCTTCTCTAGGGGTGTCACCAGCGAGACAAGCCTTTCACCCCTAAAATGTGCAATGTGTCACCATTAGTTTTAACAGTAAACCCTTAATTGGTTAAAACTTTTCCGTTCAATAAATTGAAAAATAGCGGACTCAAACCACTATTATTTATATAAAATATTCGTAAAACTTAGTTTAAAAATTTCCGCCTTTAAATAGTATAGAAATATTCTTAAAAATAATAGTGGTATCAAAAAGCTTTAAATGATGATAGAGGCAAATTTGTCTTGCCCGAACGCTGTTCGGTCAAACCAGTTAAGGGGTTGAGGAGCATATCCATAAATGACACGTGAATTCAACTTTTTATAAATAAATATTCGAAAAAATCTATCTATATATTTAAAATTAACTAATGTTACAGTTGACTTAAACTGCCAACAAGCAAATTTTTTATAGATAAAGTTTGAATTTTATAGTTGTTTAATGACATTAAATTCCTTATCAAAAGAAAAATCATATTTAATAAAAATACCTAACTGCGTTGAATTTTATGGTCATGCATATCGCTACATATATGGTGTAAACTATTAAATTAATGAAAAAAAATCATAATTAATGTATGAGCATGAATGTTGAATTTTATTATTATTGACACAATTTTATAGTCACAAAAATGTAAGGAACAATTATCTGGTTAATTATTCAAATTATGATAAAAATTAATGAAACCATGATAAACGCAAGTTATAAGATTGCTATAAAATAAAAAAAAATATCTGATATCAAAATGCATGAAAATGATTGATGAACGTAACTACGATAATTACGCAAATTGAACATTTTATCAGCAAAAAAATTTTTTTTTCTATTTTATTAATGAAGTATTTATCCGAAGTTATTATCTACTTTGTTTGAAGGATTGTTGCGTAAGAAAAAAAAATTAAATGTTAATTGTAATAATGTTACAAACGTGGACAATTATGTTAAAATAGAAAAGTCAATTTTCTTTATGTTATAGAGTATCGCGTTTGATGAACGATATTATTTAAAATTACTATATAATTTTAAAAACTTTAATGCAAATGAATATCCATTTAAAATGATCGATCTATTTTAATAGAAAAAGAAAACGTTCTGTGTGTGTGTGTGTGTGGTGGGTATAAATTCACTGCACGTACGAGGCTCAAAATATTTGTGAAAATAGTTCAGTGTCTCTCTTGATGAACCTGACATTCATAATTTCGAAATTCCAATTATTAACAGAGTAATTAATTAAAATTCGGAACTCACGCTCATAAAAACTCTCATCACCATTAATTGCCTGTGATGACACTCATATGGAAAATGTGTAATCAAAATAAAAGTTTTAGTTTCTCCTATCTGTATTGTAATCAGAGATTAGTGTGCTAACTCTGTGTCATGTGCAAATTTCCTCCTTGCACCCCAATCGAGTTTTTTATGGGGGGGGGGAGGATTCGCAGAACGGTTTTTTGTGCGTGCACAACATGTCCGTTTCTTGCGATACACCTATCGGTTCCAACGCTCTTTATGGTTTTCGCATGCACTGAGCATTTTGCGATGAAAAAAATCGTTGTTGCCTTTGGAAATTTTCGAGTAGCTTTCTGTAACTATAACCGTAACCGTGAGCGCCATTTTGTTGTCGATCACAGAATCTTGAGCTCATATCTCTGAATAGCTATATCTGAAATTTCATTTCGATCAGTTGAGCGGAGTGGCTGCTAGAGCTCCGTATATCGGCAAAGTTTTTTATGTCTACCCTGTACTTGTATTTACGAAAGAATTTATGGATTTAAAAAATATCATAATATAATTGAAATCTCATATTTAAATTATATATAACATCGTTTTGATGAAAAAATGCCTTCATAGATGCAAATAGAACTTTTCTATATCGATAAGTCATTTTAAAAAATATATAGATAGAACCTTATTATTCTCAGGTGACG
This sequence comes from Maratus speculifer, assembly GCA_964019185.1. Lineage (NCBI taxonomy): Eukaryota > Metazoa > Arthropoda > Arachnida > Araneae > Salticidae > Maratus > Maratus speculifer. The sequence continues at coordinate 227,868,325 of OZ025295.1, forward strand.
ACTTGTATTCCCACCCCGTCGGGTGATATATTTACGAATAGATTTAAAATTGGAGTATCGTTTACGAAAAAAAATGTTCATCCTGGTGATGGAAAGTGAAACTGAAACACTCAGCAAATTGAGCGCAGCTAGTCTTCTATACCCGGATGCAGGTTGCGCTTATACGGGTCAGATGCTCCTAAAAAATATTTTGTGCTTCGTGACAGGTGGAAAGTGGAACTAAAGTACTTTCTAGCACATGTACATTTAGGATATTTATTAATTGGTCAGTGTTAAGTTAGAACAGCGGACAGGTTTTGATAAGGTGACTACTAGGCAACCATTTATGTTATATTAAAGTTATGTTTAGGTTACGGTTAAGTTGCAATTAGCTTGCAGACGGGCTATGTTACATCACAATTAGGTTACGCTTAAGTAACATTTAGATTACATGTAATTCATAGTTATTTGCGATTAAGTTGCAATTACGTTACGGATAGATTAATGAGATTATATTTAAATTCCGGATAGGTTACAGTTAGATTAAAGTTATGTTGCAGTTAATTTACAGTTAGATTACAAATAAGTACCATAAGGTGATGGCAAGATTACATTTATGTTATGTTTAAGTTACGATTAAGTTGCAGTTAGTTTACAGACATGTTATGGTTACTTTACAATTATGATACGGTTAGAATTTAATCCACAGGATAAACATTACGCATGTTTTGATTAAAAATATATACTTAATATAAGTAAGCATAACTGTCATGTTAGATTGTAATATGACTGGAGATTTGAAATTGAAACCATTATTTACCGGAAGAAGATAGAAGCCATCATATTTAAAAAGAGTAAAATCTTTGAAAAAGGTTGGTTATGACTTTAACAAAAATTTTAGGATGTCGTCAGAAATTTGTGAAAAAAGGATTGAAAAGTTGGACAAACGTATGATTGTAGGGTATCGCCACATTTCTCTCGTTTTTAATACTTACCCCGCCCATCCGCAGTAAATCATCGAAAAACTGAAAAATGTTACGACTTTATACTAAGCCCATAACAATACATTAAAACAGCAACAAATTGATCAAGAAGTGATCAAAAGCTTCAAAGTAAACTATCGCAAGAGAATAACATGAAAAGTCATCACAGCACTTGAGAACAAATCAATCTATGACAAAGATCAACTTAAGATAAAGCATATCAGAAATTTCCAAAGCATGGAACAATGATGCCACAGATCATATTATACGCAACAGTTCTGCCAAAGCTGATTTCTTTGTCAGCAATAAAAATTCTGCAAATACATAACACAAAGACGATATTCCAAAAAAATAAAAATAAAGCTGACAAAAGTGTGAATACAACTGATAGTCCAAGAGGCTACTGCACAAAATTCTATGTCATCAAGCAGAAGAAAAAAATACATCTTCATTTTATAAAAGCTTATTTATAAGGGAATCTAATCATCCATATCTACTTGAAGCGAATTGGTGCATAAACCAAAAATGACTACTGCTCGTAGTTGACTCGTAGGCTTAGCATTGTGTTTTCCCGCACCCAGTCTTCCATGTTTTCATACTTTTGATTGTAGGACAAACACTATAAGACTATGATTGCGCGAATAGTGGCATTAATTTTTCGCTTATGCACCACTTCACTTCCGTAAAATATGGATGATTAGATTCCCCTATTACTACTCCTCTGTAAAATATAGGATTTTTTTCTTGTGCTCGATGACATAGGATTTTGTGAAGTCGGCTCATGGACTATGATAGTAAAAAATGACCTTAACGAGGATTTGCTGATCGAGGAAATTCTTTCACTTGATTCTGAAGTTGAGGCCTCAGAAACGCTATTTAAATTGGATACTTTGGGAAGTGTAAAAAATAAAAACAATTAAGCAAGGAATTGTGAAAAAAAATGAAGATGGAAATGAACATGATGCAAAAATCAACAAACTTTCGTATGATTAAAAGATAAAAACATTTGAAAAAAACCGACGTAGATTAAAGTTTGAAGAAAATATGCCTGAAGTTTTTTTTTGGTGCAATGCAATTATTATGAAAGAAAACACTTTTGTGAACAAAAAAAACTCTGACAAAATTAACAGACTTTAAAAAGAGCTTAAAATTGCTCGTTATAATAAATACAACAATGCTTTATTAATTTTCATTTAAAACTATTTTATTATAAATGAAAATAGAGTGTATTTCTGCAGAATATTTTGTTTTATTTTTCTTTACCTTGCAAATTTCTTTTTGATGGGTAGAATAAATAAATAAAAGAGATGGTATACAAAAGCAATAAGATTAAATACATTTTTCTAATAATATTTTGTGTTTATGAATTTAAAATCTGTTTTACATTCTTTAAAATATTTTTCAAAGTGAATCAGTATTTCACGAGTTTTCCATATAACGAACTTTTTTTCAGGATTTAGCGACTTCGTTAAATAGAGATTTGATTATGTCTGTATATGTATACTGTAATAGGAAAAATTTTCGAATGTAAAATATTTCTAATTGCAGCATATAATTATCTAAAGAAAAAAAAAACATTATTTCAGTCAATTTCTAAATTATTTGCTACGTTTCGTATTTATTCCTCTTTAAACTTATAAGTGCTGTAACGTTAAATTTGAGAAAACTACCCCTTTTTCTGAAAATCAACAAAAGAAAGTCCTTATTAAAATCTATTAAAATATTTCTGACCCCTAAGTTTTCATAAGGGTCAATCCATTTCAAGTGGTCCACCACTGGTCGCTCGACTATTTTTAAAAAATCTGAAATTTTTTGCACAACAACCCTAACATGATGGAAGTTCAAAATGACCGTTATTTTAATTCTACTATTTTTTGTTTGTGCCTGGCGGCCATCTTTGTTTCATCGTGTGTAGCGATTTTCTCAGATACTAGGATACACAAAATTGTAAATATCTCGTCTTCTATTTTCCCAATTGAAATGGGGTTAGCAGCATTTTGTTCAGAATAAAATAGGATAAATATACAGTGGAAGAAAAATTTTGAAAAATAAATTTTTACAGGTGAAATTTTAGCACAAAATTTACGATTTTTTCCAAAATCTATCCGTTTGCAAGAGGAAAATTTTCATGCAAGGGAAACTGTCAACCATACACAATTTTTTCTACAAATAAGTCAAAAATACGTGTACTCATACACCAAGTCCCAGACCTGGGAGTTAATTTCTCTTTGCGAAAAAAATTCCGAAATTCGTCAAAAATTTCAAAAATCGCACTTTTTAGGCTTTGATATCTCTGGTGGGGCAAGAGGTAAAAATCTAAAATTTTGGCCTATGATAGAATCGTGTAGTAGTGTTATGTACAAAAAATTTCAAGAAGGAGATTTGACTACAAGCTGAGATATGGCGTGGACAATATGTGAAAACAATACTGCCAAACTATTGTAAACCTACTATGTAATTCTTCAACAAGACTGTCAACCTTGCACAATTTTTTCTACAAATAGGTCAAAAGTGTGTGTACTCATACACCAAGTCCCAGATCTGGGAAATGATTTCTCTTTGAGAAAAAAATTCCGAAATTCGTCGAAAATTTCAAAAATCGCATTTTTTAGGCTTTGATATCTCTGGTGGAGCACGAGATAAAAATCTGAAATTCTGGCCTTTGATAGTATTGTGTAGTAGTGTTATGTACAAAAAATTTCAAGAAGGAGATTTGATTACAAGCTGAGATATGGACTATATGTGAAAACAATACTGCCAAACTATTGTAACCTACTATGTAATTGTTCATACCTCCAAAATTTTAAATTAATTATTTCTGGTATAAAGTTAAATGTTTATTACAAAAAACTTTTTCAAATGCTTCTGTGTGATTTAAACAATTCAGAATGTATGCTAAGCTAATACACTATTTAACCAGATGAACAAATCTACTAGAAATGCTATTGCAGCAATTTTACTCGGAACACATTTCAGAAAAATTAAATTACAGACAATGGATTACAACTTGACATGGAGTTGACATGGCTTCAATTATTAAACCTAGAGAATTTCATTCAAGTTAACAAGGGATGACAAGACTTGGGTGGGGGGGGCTTCAAATTAAATTTTTAGAAGGAACAGCCTGATGGAATGTCAACAGTAACTGGTCGAACTGATTAAGCTCTTTGTTGAGCATATATAGTATTTTGTAAATTAAATGTTTATTATTTAACTGTTTCAACAAACGATATTTTCTGTATAAATATTATAATAAAAGACTAATCTCATTTCTCCTAATGTACTCGTAACAGCATTTCTTAACATTTTTTAATTACCGTACCTCAGCTTGTAGTCAAATCTCCTTCTTGAAATTTTTTGTACATAACACTACTACACAGTACTATCAAAGGCCAGAATTTCAGATTTTTATCTCGTGCTCCACCAGAGATATCAAAGCCTAAAAAGTGTGATTTTTGAAATTTTCGTCGAATTTCGGAATTGTTTTCGGAAACAGAAATCATTTCCCAGATATGGGACTTGGTGTATGAGTACAACACACTTCTGACCTATTTGTAGAAAAAATTGTGCAAGGTTGACAGTCTTGTTGAACAATTACATAGTAGTTTTACAATAGTTTGACAGTATTGTTTTCACATATTTTCCATGTCATATCTCAGCTTGTAGTCAAATCTCCTTCTTGAATTTTTTTGTACATAACACTACTACACAATACTATCATAGGCCAAAATTTCAGATTTTTATCTCGTGCCCCACCAGAGATATCAAAGCCTAAAAAGTGCGATTTTTGAAATTTTTGACGAATTTCCGAATTTTTTTCGCAAAGAGAAATTAACTCCCAGATCTGGGATTTGGTGTATGAGTACACACACTTTTGACCTATTTGTAGAAAAAATTGTGTAAGGTTGACAGTTTCCCTTCCATGAAAATGTTCCTCTTGCAAACGGATAGATTTTGGAAAAAATCGTACAGTTTGTGCTAAAATTTCACCTGTAAAAATTTATTTTTCAAAATATTTCTATCACTGTATATTTAGCCTATTTTATTCTGAACAAAATGCGGCAAACCCCATTTCAATTGGGAAAATAGAAGACGAGATATTTACAATTTTGTGTATCCTAGTATCTGAGAAAATCGCTGCACGCGATGAAACAAAGATGGCCGCCATGCACAAACAAAAAATAGTAAAATTAAAAGAACGGTCATTTTGAACTTCCGTCATGTTTGGGTTGTTGTACAAAAAATTTCAGATTTTTTAAAAATGGTCGAGCGACCAAAAAAATATTTTCTGGACCACTTGAAATGGATTGACCCATAATTAGTACAAAACAAACATTTACTTTTCTTGAGCAAACATTCTAGAAAGTGTGCACTAAACTTTTGCTAAAATTTTAAAGAACTTTCTCCGTAAATGTTTATTTTAAACAGCGGTAAGGGCTAAATATTTAAAATTTCCGCAAATATTTAAACTTGCAGTAACAATAAAATACACCTTAAATCAGTGCAATTTTCTATCGCAGAAATGTCGTCAGGAATCGCTATAACATATATATATATACATATACACTATATTGCCATTGATTATGGGACACTTGCGATTTTAGACATTTTACTAAATATCTAGAAAAATACATGAGGAATCATCTCGAAACTCTTAGTGTATAAATATAATAGTATACGTCATACATCTCCGTGAAGATTTTTTACCGAAACGCTATAGGGGACCGTAAACAAATTAAAAAATAATGAATATCTTTTGAATAACCCTGTCAAAACTAATGTAGCAAAAGCACTAAAACTCTAGATTATGATTGAATGCCTTATTGTAATACACTGTGTTCATTTTTATGCAAATAGCATGCACACTCGCAGAGTAATTAAGGTTTTTATAAAAATGGTCCCAAATTTTTCCAAGTTTTTCCATTATAATTTTCAGAGTTCTTAATATAAAATAATATTTTTTTCAGAAAATATGACAAACAACATTGCACACAGTACCCTGTAATCAGAATTAAAAAATAATAAAAATTGTATGAAAAATGAGTAGGTTTACTATATAATTTTTTACTGCGCATGCGTCAAAGATATCAAAATTTCATTTGCATATTATGTTAGCTAAATGTATAGAGCAACTTTTGTAAAAGTCTCAAAATCATAGCTTGAAAATTCTGAAAATAATCGTCTATAGAAAAAGGACAAAATCCGTTGTTTCCAAAATGAAGCAAAAAAATGAGGGATTTTATCCAAATGCAGTAGTACATCCCATATTGTGTATTCTATATTGACACTAATCAATGAATATATGGATACAACCCCTCTTGTTTTTGCTTCATTTTGAGAATAACGGATTTTCGATTTATTCAATTGACGATTATTGTCAGAATTTTCAAGTTATGATTTTGTGACTTTCACAAAAGTTGCTCTATACATTTAGCTAACATAATATGCAAATGAAATTTTGATATCGTTGACGCATGCGCAGTAAAAAATTATTTAGTAAACCAACTCATTTTTTATACAATATTCATTATTTTTTAATTCTGATTACAGGGTACTGTGTGCAATGTTGTTTGTGATATTTTCTGAAAAAAAAAATAATATTTTATATTAAGAACTCTGAAAATTATAAGGAAAAAACTTGGAAAAATTTGGGATCATTTTTATAAAAACCTTAATTACTCTGCGAGTATGCATGCTATTTGCATAAAAATGAACAAGGCTTATTACAATAAGGCATTCATTTACAATCTAGAGTTTGAGCTCTTTTGCTACATTAGTTTTGACAGGGTTATTCAAAAGATATTCATTTTTTTTACTTTGTTGACGGCCCCCTTTGGAGTTTCGGGAAAAAATCTTCACGGTGATGTATGACTTATACTATTATATTTATACACTAAGAGTTTCGAGATGATTCCTCATGTATTTTTCTAGATATTTAGTAAAATGTCTAAAATCGCAAGTATCCCATAATCAATGGCAATATAGTGTATATGTTGCATGTGTGGATCTATGTCTGTTTGGGCGTTTTTTTTTATTTTTTTACGTATTTACTATAGTGCAAGAAATGTAGCCCTTATTGAAAAAAATATAATACTAAATATTATATTTTTAAGAGGGTCTCTGATAAAGGTTTATAAATTTATACATAAAACCTCAAATAAAACACGTTTGTTTCAATTTGAAACATGTTTTACTTTGAAATCCAAAACCAATTAGTCCTTTTTTCTGCTGGAGGATTAAATTTACATTATTTTTTGTTGGACAAATATGTATACGATTTGTGAATGTATAAATAAATATATATATACATAGAAAGAGAGAGAGAGAAAGGGAAAGAAAGAAAGAATTCAATGCTTTTCTTATTTATTCAAATAAAGTAATAGTTAATTTTTAAATAAATTTTTATTATCGAATTGTATTATAAATTTCTATTATCAAAAAACATAGTTCTAAGAGATATTATTATCTTAACATTTTCGGGACCGATTTTTTTTTTTAATTTGTAGAAAAAATTACTTTTAAGTTAATGACAATAACTCTACTTTTACGATTAATGAATGTTTAAGGAATAATTCATTCCCTGAAAGATAACGAAAGTTGCAGTTATGTGTAGTGTTCTATCAATATTGATACGATAATAAGTTATGGAAGAATTTTTTGAGTGTTTTAGAAAATATTGTACTATAATAAAATTTAACTTTTTAGCTTCCCAATACCTTTTGGCTTTATTAGATAAGATTCTTTCAAGAAAGAAACTTTTATTTTAAATTTAAAGAGTGAAATAATTGTTTAACCCTTTCGGGTGACTTTGAAAGACCACTGTACTATTAATAAAATATAATGTAATTCTTGAAATAATAAAAATATTTAAACAAATTTTAAATTTTGCGTTTCTGAACATTGATTTTTCATGTTTAACCCTCCCCCCTCCCTTTAAAAAAATCGAAGCCGAAAGAGTTAAAGTAAAAGAATCACTAACGATGCATAGAGAATTAAACAAAGATTTATTATTATTATCATTATCGAATGCCTAAACGTTAATGTGGTAATATAAAAATGCATAGCCATCTAATAACATTGTTAAGTGTATGTAGTAGCTAAAGTAGAAAAGCTTAATTTCGCTTAATTAAGCTTAAAACAAAATAACACTTCATTAAATTACGTGTACTATTAATAGTACACCGGACTGGAAGAGATTGAATAGATATAAAATTAACATTTTCACAAACTAAGACTGGAAAATAAAATTTTACGTGGAAAATAATGTAATTATATAGAAAAATTGCAATCATGTATTGCCACAATTAATACTTATTAAAACATTTTTTTTATATATTTTAAAATATATTTTTTAAAAATACAGTTTTCTAAATAAATGGAATAGAATTTTAAACTTTACTATATTGATAAAAATAAAATCTTTAATTTGATTTGTGAGGACAAAATAAATTGGAAGAACAAACATGCCATTTGAAACAGGCGCTAAAGATTTCTAGGAATAATAACAAACGTCGATATTTCTATGTGTTTGAAAAAGGAGTATTAAATATATGATGTTCCTTCATCAGAACTCTGAATTACCAGAGTATAATAGATAAAAGAAGATGCTTCTTATTTTTATATCCTCTCATTATTCATATATCTCTGGTGTTGTAAAAGGGTAATTTTTTTTAACTACAACAGAATATATATATACATTAAAAATGTAATTTTTTTCGCTCCAAAATTAACCTTATACTATATTAATTTCTTTTTAAATCTTCTTTTTCTTATTAAATTAAAACCTGTTACTAGATCCAATCTATTAATCTTTATAGAAACGATGTAAATTTGTAATAACATTTACAGTAAAAACCCGATAATTCGGATTAATTGGGACCAGACCCAATCCGGATTATCCGGAAAATAAGAAAAAATAAAATAAGATATACTTAAAGAAAATCACCTTTATATTAAACATACTGATTATTTTAGAGGCGGGATTATTTTATTTGCACGGGCCGGGTTCGGGCCGATTTTTATTAACGGCATTTAGTCCGGGCCGTGCTTGGGCCTTGTTCCTGGAGTAACGGGCCTGGCCGAGCCTAACTTATTTTTTTCCGTACGAAGCCGTGACTAATTTCGTTCTTCCTGGTCTTCACGGACCAAAATAACCCGTTCTTGTTGAATCTTCCCGTATGAAAATCCTTTTCTCGACGTGGAAAAGTCTGTTCATAAATCAGTGAAGTTTGGCTTGGTCTAAAAGTTTTTGCAAAATAGACATATACTTTTAAGTCGTCATTATTCTACAATTAAACATTAGAATTTATTGTTTTTAAAGAATCGTAGATTACTAGACATCTTAAAATAAAATTAAACACACTAAAAAAAAAAAAAAAAAAAAAAAAAAAAAAAAAAAAAAAACCATGGTTATGACGGAATTTTTGTTTAAACTGAAAACTGAAAATTTCTTTTAAACTGTTCATTGATGCAAAATGAATACAACAATACGCGAAAAATATATATATATTAAACATTTACATCTGCTAAGAAGGAAACGTATTTTTTCTTTCCAATGTCTAAGAAGATTTTACTTTTATCCTATACCATTTTTTTATAATTTTTTTTATGTATTAATAATATTAATAATAACTGAAACATTTACATATAAAAAATAAAGGTTCATTAAAAGTGTAAAAATTGCAGCCTATGGCACTTCTGCATAAATTGAGATTATAAACATGAAAGAAAAAAAAAGACTAAGATAAGTTTTTTTGGTCTGAACTCTTCCGTTAGAGTAAAGATCAATGTTCTGTAGAAATTCACCAGAGCCGGACCGAGTTCGGGCCCAAATTTTAACATCCGGCCGGCATTGGGCCGGGCCGGATCGGGCCAATATTTTTTTCGTTCGGGCCGGGCAATTTTGGTCCGTGCAGACCTCTAGATTATTTACAGACAGTAAAAATGTCTATTTTGTAATTATAAAAAACTTCTGCTGTGGTAGTGTTGTATAACTTGCGGGACGCTCGATCACGAATCCGCTTGAGCATACTTTGTTTATTTGGTGTAGTATCCATCAGATGTTTAAAATAAACCATTAATTGTTGTAAATGATTTGTTACTTCATTATGGATAATAACGTTTGGTTAATCATTATAGATAATAGTGTTTTATTCTGAATCATTTTAATTTTTAATTTCTTTAGTTGCACATAAAGTGATTATTTCATCACATTTAACTGAAGCATAAACTTCATTATTTTTTACTTTATTTAATTGCTAATCTCGGCAAAATCAACATCTCAGAACCATCAGTTTTTTTAAAAGCTTACAATATCTTCAAGTGCAATTTCTCTTTCATCCTCGCCTATTTTCCGCTCTGTTTCAAGCTTGCTTGTTATTCAAGTAATCATAATTAGTAGACCATAAATTCTTCCATGACTTTAGGAGAGCACTCTCAGCAACCTGGTGGTTTTTCTGTGAAAGGTAACATCAAAGACTTTAAATAAAAAAGATTAAGGTATTTTTTCAAAAATACTTCAGAAACGGCTTTTTAAACTCAGAATACGAAAATTAAATAAATTAATGTAATCGAAATTTTGCTGATCGCTTCCAAAACTTTGAAAAACGAAACTGACCAGACTGATCCAGATTATGCGGAGATCAGGATTAACGGGGTCCGAATTGCGGGATTCTCTTGTATTCCAATATGAAAAAATTTAAAAATGGTTTTAAATTGAAAATATTCTCAATTAAACTTTATTTCTAAAAAATCCCAATAAAACTCATTTTTTCCATGTTTTTATCACCCTTTTTTAAGAAAGTCTTATTAAATTTATTCCAAAATAATGCCTTTTAAAAATATCTGTCTTTTCATTTCTTTTCTTTTTGTTTTAAAAATAATCGTCTGTAACTGAATATCGTATGCAGAACATTCGAATTCTGATTTCGATAAATTCGTTAAAAAATAATCTTTTAAAATAAAAATTATCTTCTGAAAAGATTCGAGAATGATATGTTTCATCTCAACGCTGGATATGAAATTCTGGAAAAATCATAGTTAGAGATTATAGAATGTTCTGGAAGCTTTTAGTTTTAGATTTAAGTGAGGAAGCCAAGAGATGATGGGATATTCTTTCTTTTTTCTTTCGATGATTCGGTTCAAGACGACTTGCAATGAGTGCATTTCCCGCTCGATATGACTGAATTTTAACAAACTATTTTACAGCAGACAATGTGTAGTTTAATGAAGCTTCTACACTTATTTCTTATTTTTTTTCTCACTCGCTACGAATTATGTGTTGTAAAAATGGGGAAACTGGCGGTGATGTTTCTCGCTCGTAACTTTAAAATGTCACAGTCTTTTTATTTAGTCGGACAGTATAAATTATGTGACAGGATCGAAAAATGGTACTCTATATGGCATTTTCGGATTGTAAACTTAATCTGTGGAATGAATGGAATACAACAAAAGGAGGTTGTTCCTGTTAAAGAACTTCACGTCTGTGTTTGGAAAGATGTTAATCTGAAAGAATTATTACTTGCTTTGAGTCTGCTTGTTCTTCCTGAAGCCATGATTTTTTGAATGACTGCAGCAGAAGAGTTGTACCTGTTTAATATTTTCAAGTCTATGCTGGGAAATATAATAATCTGAAATAATTGCTAGGCATTTCGAGTCTGGTTGTAGATTTCCTGACGCTTGATATCGATCTGTCGCCGTCAGTGTATAATATGTGATTAAGTATCCCTGGGCATAATGACAAATTTTTGAGAATAGGTGATTTCGAATGGGTGAGTATGCGAAAGGTGTTCGATGAGGAATTCTTCTTGAACAGTGAGTTATTTTATTAAATGTTTTGATTATTATTTCTGTTATTTTTATGAATTTATGAAGAGTACTTTTTATGTATTTATTTACTTATTATTTAGGTGATGAGAGGAAGTTGGATGAAATTTATTTATTTATTTATTTATTTATTATTGTTTGGTAAGGGTCTAATATAGTAATTTAAATTTATGTAATTGACAGAGTTTACTAACTTTGAAATTTATTGCAAATAATCTTACGATCGGGATTTAATAAAGAAAATAGAAGTGTATAATTTATTCTAATGAATAAGATAAAAAATATATATATATGGATTATCTTAAATTCGTATCTTTTGACTCGAGCTCAGGAATGAACATTTAGTCTTGGTTGACTTATTTTGATAACACATGGGAAAAGGAAAGGAAATATCTAGAATGGAAATTTAATTTTATTGCGCAATATTTGAAAGTGGAAGCGCAGAAAATTTAATTCAATGACTGCTTAAATTGTACGGATTATGAACTAAACTATGAAACTGGCCTTTTATCCTTACCCCCCCCTCTCTTACAAAACTCTTTAATATTCGGACTTTAAAACTTAACCTTTCCCTGAAAAAATTGTTAGTAGAGAAGTTACGGGTTATTGAGCATATAGGCATTAATATTCAATATTCCACATAAAGCAACACACTAAAATTTTTTATATATACTAGAAGTAAAAATTATTAAACTACCCACGTAAATCATTTGGAGTTCATTACATTACTGAGATTTTAATTCAATAATTTTTATATTAAAAAAAAAAATTATGGTAAACTGATAGCGCACAAGTTTTTAATTGAACTTGTATCTGTACCTGGTATCTTTTCGATGTAATAATGTCGTTTTCATTGAGGAAAATGCAATGCTATATGAATTTACAATGCTATAAGCTGTAACATTGCATAGTGTCAACAACAATATATAAAAACCTTGATTATCATAAAGTGACCGTCGCCGTCCATTATGGTAATGCGGGTAGATAAATCTTCATTAGACATCATGTATATAATTCTATATAAAGATATGGTTTAGAACTTACACAGATATAACATTCTACAGTTTAAAAAAAAGCAAAGAAAATATTTACATTTCAGAAAATTTTTAAATAATCTTTACTATACATAACGAGTTATTTAAAATTTTGTTAAAATTTTGTTAGTCTACACTAAAAATAAATTAATTGAAAATAGAACAACAAAAAATGATGTTATACTGTCTCATGAAATCTCAATTTGACAAATTTAATGTTTGTCACATTGCTAGTTAATTACACAGAACTGTTTTTAAACAAAACCTTTATTTATTTTACTTTGTAGCTGAAAAACGTCAGGAACATATTTTTAAAGCCGTTTAGAGAGACAACACTTAGTGAAGAATTCGAATAAAGAATTTTTGTTATTATGTTTTGAGATTCTTTTTCTATATTCTAGTGTTTATTAGAAAAGTTTTTCAGAAGAATTTATTACAAAGCAACTGAGAAAAGAGAATTTCCCTTCTTTAATTTAATTTCCACCTTACAGTATGTAATTGTACCGAATTACTTTTCTGTCACCAATTAACAAATTTTGTTTGAAAAGAAAATTTCGAATTTTTTATTGCCTTAAATTAAATTTTTCCTAATTATTTTAACATACAAAGATTGATCAGATTTCCGCGTTTTCGAACATCACTATTTAGTTAGGGGATATATTATTTCATTTAATCGGAACATTTTTGCGATATAGCAAAACTACATTTTCTCTGATAAAATACTGGTGTGCGAAAATACGAAAATCTCATCCCTACATACAAGTTGTTACTACATTTTTACATTTAAGTTTTTATCTAGTAGCCGTACTATTACTGCTTAAGTTATGTAGTATGATTTCGAACATATTTTTTAAAAATACACATAATGTACTTGTTAAGGATTGGTCCACGTTAATATTGATTTAATTGTTATGACCATTATGTCAAACTGAAAAATGCCTGAATTCGATGGTGCATCTTTATAAATATCAATACTTTACAGCAAGGGATATTGTAGAAGCGATTTGTCACAGTAACAAGGAAACAGACCTATGGGCTGACAAAGATCGGAAAGCTATCCTTATCAGACAACGGGTATTATAGAGACTGTTTTACAGTGGTTTCATACAATGCTCTAAGTAAAAATTTATTTTGCAGTTATATTTTATGACATTTCTAAGTGGTTTAAATAGAAAATTGGGAAAATTGGAATTGCCAAACATCTTTGTTTCTTTAAAAGATAACATCCAAGAATTTAAATAAGAAGCATATGGTATTCTTTCGAAAAGATTTCAAAAAATGTTTTTTTTTTCGGAATACGACGTTGAAACAAGTTAATGTTTTGAAAATTAACCAATCGCTTCTCAAATTTGAAAAAAAAAATTACCAAATTGATCCGGATTATCCGGAGGTCCGGATTAACGGGGTCCGAATTTGATATATGTATATATATATATATATATATATATATATATATATGTATGAATATAAAGACACAAGTAATCATGTATCTTGAAGTAAAGTAAAAATGTAAAAGGTAAAAATAAATAAAGTAAAATAAAATAGCTTTTCGATGTATCATGTGATATTCAGAATCGAGCAAAAAAATAAATTACCGGTGTGATTTAAGTGTCACTTGAATTTTTATGAACTTATCTCACTTGCATTTTTATGACATTGTTAATAGCCATTTTAGATTCTATGCCATTTAGTCAATCTTTTTATCTATATTAGGACCCTGGCGCATTTTGAGAAGCCACATATTACAGATTTATGATTACATATAAAATGCCTTAACAATGGCAGTGTTTGAATTGACAGTTTATCAATATTGTTGGAATTATTTGTTAGCTAAAAATTGAAATCTAAAGTTATATCTAAATAGAGTCGGTCAACCATTTGTTACATCATAATTTAAAGGGAAAGTTAATTTCATGTGAAAATAAAACAAATAAATAAATAAAACAGGATATAATTAACTACTTCTTAATTGAAGAAAAAATAACTCAACATACTTTTTTGAATGTTATACTTTAGAAATATAATCTGTACTCTTAGAAATAAATGCGTAAATTTATACATTAAAACAGGTATACTGATGATACAAAAACGATTTCTCTGCATGCCTCAATTGCCAAATATACGCCCAGGTGTTACAATTTCAAAGTACGTATTTTGCTGCATTTCACATTAAGCGGTTTAAGTGTGTAAATTGTTATCAGGTAACTCGGAAATATGTAGTTTAAATTATAAATTATGCATGAATATACAAATGTGTGTGTTTTGTAATATAAAAAAAAACCTCCGATGAATTTTGTGTCCATAGTAAATATTTTTATACATTTTGAATTATATATTTTTATCGTTGCAAAACAATTTTGTATGACAAACAAGCACGTGTGCTGGAATTGTTTGTTCTCTTTCGAGCAGATTTGTTTTTATACCATAAAATAATGCAATCTTAATTTACAAAAAACAAAATAATCTAAAATTATACTTATTGCATTCTTTCTCTCAGTGATAGTTGATTTGAAACCAAAACTATTATTGTCATAATTTATGAATTGAATTTGACTAAATACATACTGTGAAATGAAGTTTTGAAAAATAGGGAAATCGGTACGCAGATACTCTTTTTTTCTGGGATTTATTTCGCTATTAATTTCTGTCACAAGTTTTGAAAGATATGTATACAAGCAGAGAAATTCATTTTTTAATTCCATCAGTAGTAAATAAGCAATACTTACTCAAACGGGATTTCACTCAGAATCTTCGACTTTCTAAGCCGTTAACTTGACCACACAGCAACTATTATACAGTCCAAAATTTCAAATATCGTTATTTATTGTATTAACATATGTGCACATATTTCTCTGTAATATTATGATCATATACATATTTCTGCGTAATATTTTTATACATAAGACATTGCATTATTCTATAGCTATGCATATAGCTCTCTTGAATTTGAGCATAGACTTTTGGTAAAACTTCAACATCTTGGAATCTATACATTTCGAAATTTATATTGTTTTTATTATATATTATGAATTTTTGTTATATGAGATATATTAAATATCGGTTAAAAAAGTATTAAAATAAAATGAGAGAGTAAAAAATGTATATCCAAAAATTCTTATATAAAAAAAAATAATGTTTTTTTCAGAAAACAGGAATTTACAAAATTGAATAATTTGTCTACATGAGGTACTTTTACCTATCATGAAAATTTAATGAAAAGTGTCGAATTTTTTGATTCGATCAGAATTTTTAGAACTACTTCGGAACAACTTCGTTTACATAAAGCTATCAAATTTGTAAAACGAAAATGTAAGCTTTTCAAGAAAATGTCAGTTTTATATGCTTTTTATATAAGGTATAGTGAAAGTTTCATTCACGTCTCATTTTGTTCTGACATGAGCTGTTGTCATTTAACTTAAGATGCCATTCATTGTATTTATCGTATTTGGCAAAATTTTGCTGGTGATTGTAACAGAAATTACAAAATGTTTAGCATAAAATTTTACATGCTTGCGTTCCTTATTTGATAATAATTTATGGACAGTTTTAACAACAAATATAAATTATATTTGTTGTTAAAACAATAATATGAGTTGATGAGATGAATAATTGAGTTAATTTCTCGGTTGTAGATGTGACTTGTTGAAATTGGATTTTGAAAAGTATTATTCTTTATCAAATGGTTCAGTTTGATATCTTATTTCAATTTTTTAGACGAGGAAATCTTGATATATTATTCAAAAAGTGTTGCATAACATATTTTTCAAGCATTATTGTTTCTTTCTTATTTTTCTAAATAATTTTTTTTTCGGTTCCTCTGTTTGATTCTCTGAGTTGACACTAATATTATCTGTTGTTCCATTTGACACAAAGACATACATTTTGTCTCTAATCAAAATATTCATTACTTTTAATTCGTAAAAAAATGCTATCTTTTTCTGTTGGAAGTTGTAAGTGTAACAAGAGAAAAATTATTGCTAAATAGTTTTTAAAACTAAAACATACGCTTTTATATCAGGTTAAGCTAAAAAATTTAAAATGTTTTTTTTTTCGCTTGCATAGTTGCGAATTTCATATGTATTTCAGTGATTGTCATTTGTCTAGGGGTTCAGGTGACTGTTAATTTTTCAAATTGCTTTTGATCCATTTACCGGCATTTAATGGCAATATCTATACTGGAAGATTTAATTTCAAAACAACGAAGGTTGTATTGTAGATTGCGGGGAAGAGAAGTTACATTGTAGACGTTGACCACAACGACCAGACTGGACAGTGCAAAAATAAAAATATATTGTTGCAAATTCCATCCACCTTTACGTCTGTCTAAGGGAAAATAGTATTCTATTCCAGACCTGGATAACCAATGTTAATCAGTATTTTAATACTTCTTACACTCTGTAACCGTGTTTTTCAATAAAGTAGAATTCGTCCACATTATGTAATATCTCTTATAACACTCGTTTAAACATATGGGGCATTGTTATCCCAATTCAAAGAAACTCTCGACCAAAATTTACAAAAGAACATTTTTGATAAAAAATAATGGAATGTCGACAACTTTGTCAGAATAAATAAATAATATATATCTATTGTAAGATAATTTTCGAATTCAATATTTTTAATAGTTAATATTTTGTAGCGTATGTAACGTTTGTCATAAGACAGTTTTTGAAATATATATTTTTTAATCTTTTTACTGTCGTGTAGTAAAAGTTTTCAACAGATAAATCGTTGTTTTAATAAAGTTGTCATTGCAACTTATATTTTAAAATTGCATTTTAAGTATTTATACTTTTATTTATATTTATTAAATTTAATGGCAATTTCATTCTTTTTTTATACCTGAGCATATTCAGGAACTTTTCTCACATATTTAAAAAAATAAATACAATTATTTAAATATGTGATATAAAAATTAAAATAAAACATGATTACAAATGTGTTGGCTGCAAGAGATTAAAAGATTTTGAATATTTTTATAATATTTTAAATTGCATTCATATTATGTCCATTATCAGAAGAAAATATAATAATATACATTTCACATACGTGAATGTAAAATAGTATGCTACAAATTATCTGTAGTAACTTTACATTAAAACATATTTTTAAAATATTGACTTGAATTTTATCATCATCAATTTCTATACGAAAAACATACATAAATTTTAAAATAAGCTTAGTAACTGTAAAAGTATTTATCTTATATTATTTTTTCTTAGATCCAATTTAAAAAGAAAATGAAATGGATCTGAATTAAGGAAGCATGTATTATTACTGTATCTTTAATTAAAGAAAATGAATTTTTGAATGAAATTGTATTTTTTTCCATTCAAAAAACTTCACATTTTTAAACTGTTTTATTTAATCCTTTGTTAAAGATTAAATAGAAACACATGTAAAATTCTAAGAACATCTTTAAGATAATTTTTTCGTATTCTAAAAAGTAACTAAAAAAATATTATGTATTTTTTTAATTTGCCTTTATAATTTATTATTTTCATAGAACAATTATATATTAATGTTCTTCAATTTCAACTTGAACTGCAATTATTCGTTTAATATATGTATATATATGCAATAAATTTTATCGTAACAACCGTTTTCAATGGAAAAGCAATTTAATTTTCACATGTTAATAAAACATAAATATTAAAAACAAAACTAGAATATTATTGCTTTTGCTTTTTGCCATATGTTTTTCAAATGAAGTCTCTTAGAAAAAAGCATGTTATCAGAGTAACAAATTGTTTTTTGTTAAAATGCAATTTATTTAAATGTTTGCTCACACAAACGCAGATAATCTAAAAAAAAAAAAACTCATTGTTTTGTTTTTCCCTTCCTTTTTGTGCAACACCAAGCTTGAAATATTTTGAAATAGTTTGAAATATTTTTTTTAATTATTTCTTTTAGAAACAAACATTAATTTAAATGAAGATTTATTATTAAGACAATTTGTAAATATGTTATGAAATAATGTGTAAAATGTATGTTATGAAATATGTTAAATGTTTGCTTAAGAAAATCTAAAACTATTTGAATAGACAAAGTGAGAGAAATCTCATAATGGTGTTCAGCTCACAGTCCATGTAAAGTATTATTCTTTAAGTTATTCTTTAATATCAAAGTTTAAGGATAATCTGCAAAAATTTCTTATGAATTGAATTTTCATCCTTGTGCACTAAAATTGCCACAATTAATGTTTTTAGATAACTTTTGTATCAGGAAAAAAACAGAATATACAAGGCTGAATATTAACATAGTTATTTATGTGAAAACATGAACACGGTAGCAAGTTGTCAGGGAAAACACATTCAATAATGGTTTCAAATATTAGTATTTTGTTAAAGAGAAATTAACTTTCTTTAATCCCTTTATGTTATTTTAAATATTTTCTCTAAGAAAATACTGGTAGTTTACTCTGTTTGGTTTTACTGTATTTTCCCTGATGTAATGCAAATTGAAACACTGTGCCTAACACTTAGATAGTCTAAAACAAATCACGCCGATAACGTAATCGACGGGAAACTCTTTTCGCAATTCAAAAGACACACTACTATTTTTAAGTTTCAAATTATGTTTGAAGCACAAATATATTAAAAATAGTCACAAATACACTGAGGTGACAAAATACATGGAATACTCTTTTAATAGCGTGTTAGTCCTCCGCTTGCTCTGGCATGGACTCCATAAGTCGTTGAAAGTCCTCTTGAGAAGTATTGAACCACGAAACCTGTATAGACGTCCATAATTCCAAAAATGTTGCCACTGGTTAATTTTTTGCACGAACTAATCCCTCAGTTATGTCCATAAATATTCTATGGAATTCATGTCGGGCGATTGTGGTGGGCAAATAATCCTTTGGAATTGTCTAGAATGTTTTTAAACCAATCTCAAAAAGTTATGGCCTGGTGACATGGCGCATTGTCCGCCTGAAAATGTTCATCGTTTTTGGGTACATTAAGTCCATGAATGGTAGCAAGTGGTCTCGCAGTAGCTTAACATAATCACTTCCAGTTAATGATCGGTTCAGTTGTACATGCAGACCTTGTCCATTCCTTTCAAGCACAGCCCGCGTCATTATAGAGCCACGACCAGCTTGCAAGTGCCTAGTTGACATCATGGGTATCCATGGCTTCATTGGTTTCTCGCCACACTCTTATCTGTCATCGGTTCTTTACAAATGTAATGGTGAATAATCTAATTAAGCCAATTTTTGTCCATTCTTCTACGGTCCAACTGATATGATCACGACCCCAGGAGCGCTGATGTTGGTGATGTCATGCTGTGAATAATGGTACGTGAGTCTGTCTTCTATTGCTATAGACAATTAAAGCCAAATTTAGCCGAATTCTTCTGACGGATACACGTGTTAGATGTCCCGCATTCATTCCTGAGTTATTTCACGCAGTGTTGCTTGTCAGTCCACACTTACAATTCTACACAGACATCGCTGTTTATGATTATTAATAGCCGGCAGTCGATCAGTGCTTTGTCTATGATGGGCGATTAAGCCTGAATTTTGGTACTCTCGGCATACTATTGACATTGTGGATCTCGTAATGTTAAATTCCATAATGATTTCCGAAATGGAATGTCCAACATTGATACCTTGTTCAAAATCCGTTAATTTTCGCCGTGTGTTCATAATCATATAATCAACCTTCTCATGCGTAGCATTTGAATACAAATAAAAGTCCTGGACAGACAGTGACCATTTATATAATTCGTAAGCAAAATTATTGTCATCTATATATTTGCATATTGCTATTCCATGAATGTATGTAAACGTGAATGAATGTGTGAATGTATGACATGAATGTATTCCACGAATGTATGTAAACTACGTATGTAAACGTATTCAGAAATATATTTATGGCCAAAGTTACTGACTAAATAAAAATTTAAATTTCATTGCCTGCCCTAATATATGTTAGCTGTCTGGTGCCCACCAAAATATTTGATATACCAAATTGTTTGAATGGGACTCTGTGTACCACTATTGTAATCTTAATATCATGAACAACAAAATATGTATGTTGTAATTTGGCAAATTCTCATCTGATCGGTACATTTTTTTTCAAAATTTAGGTTTTGTTATTATGTGTATTTTTAACTTTAATTACGAATTTATTTTAACAAACTGATAACTAAAAAAAATCGGAAAGCGCAAAAAATTAAAATTCATCTTTTCTACATGAAATTGGATAATACACAGAGACGCAATAAGCACATTTTTGGCAATTTCTTCGTATTGTTTTATTTATTATTATTATTATTTTCTACATTGCAAAAACAATGACATATTTATATGTTTAATAACTTTTTAGTACTAAAGGGCGCTACAAATTATATATTACAATATCTGAAGAGAAATTACATTTTCGATTTCATATATTTCGTACATTTCTTCTGAAGCTATTTTATAGATCCCGCACACTCATTTATCACTAAAAAAAGCATTGTAAGAAACAAATTGCTATTTTGTATAGTACAGCTATTTCTTAGTCGCCATTCGCTCCAATTTCTCTACTTTTAACGATATTTATAAACGTAAAAAAATAAATAAAGTTGTATAACATAATGAATAATTGGATCTGAAGAAGGTATAAATAAAATGAATAGTCCGTAATTGTATCACTGTCATATGTAGAATATCGCACTATCAAAATGTCTATGTATTCGAAAACCATGGTTGAGTGACAGACAAGATAAGTACTGAGAATTTCTCCCAAATTGTAAGCCAACACTATTAACGTAGCAAGTTATATATCTGGGAAGCAGGATGTATTAACAATTTCCAACTAATACAGTTGGCCGAAACGAATTTACCATGTATACGTTCGGATTATGGAATCCTCTCCTATTCGAAGGTTGCTGATTAAGCAATTCTCGAATTCTATGATGTCTGGAGCACATAATAGCTTTCAGTTAACATTTAAAAACAGACAACAAACTGAGTCTAAGTTTTGTCATGACGCGTTAGGCGGCATGTGTTATGTAGAACTGGAAAAGAAGAAACCACAGAATAACGATTATCTGAACGCGATATTTGAATTTGTTTAAAAACTAAAAACAACTCTTTTTCTCGGAATCTATTTTTTTCAGGTTTTTTAAAAACACATTATTTTTCAAATCTCATTTTAAAAAATCTTGATTTCTTTTAGCCATTCAAATGTGAAAAATCATCCGCGCAATGCATGCAAGTCTAATTCTTTTGTAAGAGTAGTATTATTTAAAAAAATAAATTAAAAAACCGAAGTCAGTACAAAAAATGAAGTCAGTTTGTGAAATCTGAGAACTGTTTAACTTTTTTCAAAGAAACCTTCAGTAGCGTTCCTATATTTAAAACCTTTATTAATGTCTTGCATAATAAACATACCATGATAAATAAATATATTTCTTTTTTAAATTGAATAATTTTCTTTAATTTCCATCAAGCGGATATTAAGTTATAGCATATTCTATCATTTTAAGTGTAAGAAACTTGAAACGAATAATGGTGCAAAAATCCTTTCGCAGATACTAAAAAAAATTCAATTCAAATATTTTATAAAAAAAGTTATAAATATCTTTCTAAATCAAGTTATATCAGCAATAACTCGTTTTAAAAATAAATAATCCAATTTATATATTGAATGCTAAATGCGCTAAACATTTTTCTTTTTTTTGTTTTGAAAAGGAATGCTATTTTTTATTTATATTTAGCACTTAACAGCGACTCTGAAAACTTAATTTCAAATTTCTTTAACCTCCGAGTTAAAAATTAAAATAAAATAAAATAAATGAAATGTATGATTAGATATTATTTTTTTAAAATGTGATTTTTTATAAATTTTAAAATTTTGATATTTTTAAATGTTTTTTTTCAATTATGTTGAAATCATGTTAGTATAAAATCATGCGACAATTTAAAATGAGCATAAGTTATATCTTTTATTTTGTTATATTGTTATTAGTTTTTTTTCTCTTCTGCCTCCAGTTTTACATTTCAAATTTTACATAACAATTATGTCGCACTTTTTAAAGACAAAGGTACAATAGGCCAGTCAAATTGTCAGAGAAAAGGGCCGATAGATGCAAAAATTCTGCTAGAAGATTTTATGTTTTAAAAATGTTTATGGCGATGCTAGTAACAAGAATTAACGGTTTTCCAACAAAATATCTCGAGGCTAAACTTTTTGGAGCCAAAAAACCACAAACTTTTCGGACTTTTTTCAGTTTTTTGCCTATAACTGAAAAATTGTAAAATTTTGCGTGACATACTGAATTAGAAAAAGAAAGAGCATTAAATTCTCTATAAATTTTGTTATAAAAACGTTTTTGTAAACCCATTACTTAGCGCGCTATGGTTTTTTGAAAGTGTCACTTATTTTAAACTTTACAGAAAGTGACCTATTTTTCGTCTCCCATCCCCAAAAACTTTTTTTCTTCACTAACAATGAAAATTAAATACACCTATTGATGGATGAGAAGGGAAAATTTTTAAGAAAGGCAGGCAGAAGAAGCTCAAATTCTATAAATCCTATAAGAAAAACAATTACAAAAGGAGGGAGGGCCGGTGATAAAAAAAAGGGGAATTCAGATGGAAGATTGCGGCCACGTGACGCTCCAGAAGTGCTTTCGTTCAGATGCAAGTGTTCTTTTTTAAAGACATACTCTTCTAATATGCTGCTATTCCGTTTATTGCATCTCTTCTCATGCAATAATGAGAAATGAGTGAGCTCTACCCAAAATTGTGTTTCATATGCCAAACGGCTTTGAATAGTGATAATGGCGCTGTGAGCTAGAAAGAACTTACCAAGCTCTTTGAACATAGCGTTCAGCGTCAAAGTAATATTCATCAAAAGTAATATTCATCAGTGTTTTTTAAAGTAGCAAAGAAGTTAAAATACAGGATGATTGCCGAAAAGTATATGCGAATGAGAAAATGTTAGCAGCGTATGTTCGTCGGGGTGAAGATTCTACACAGACTGTAGTTTGTCCCTCAGATCGAGCACTTCTTTCAAGTTTCAAGACAATTGCTTCATATGTGAACAAGGTAATCCCGGTGACTTCAAGGAAAAACAATAAAAAAAGCCCTACACAAAGAGAAATTTTTATTCACAAGGTAATGAAGTTAGAAGCGTAAACTATATTTTTGAAAGCTGCAGAAAAACGTGGGGATGAATGGTCTCAGAAAGTAATTGAACGTATTCAACATGAATCTGACTTGCACATGCATGGTATCATAGTTTTTGTCACGTAAAACTAGATCAATTTGGAACAAGTGGAGAGAAAAGAGGGCTTTAACCCGCATCATCCGTTGACGAAGCCAATGACAGAAACAAGAGGCACTTCATTTCATTGCTTAAAACAAATTAAAAATTTCAAAATAACAAAATTCAAGTTGAGCAGGTAAAAGAAGAAGTTGATGTAATGATAGTTATCTCAGCCATTTCAAGAGCCGAATCTTTTAAAAGCATTGTAATTGACGGAGAAAACATTGATCTTTTCTGATCATGACGAGCTTAAGTTCTCAGAACAAAAATCTGTTTTTCCAAAAGCCAGGAAGATGTAACATCGAAATTAATTGGTTTTTAACCATGTCGTTCAAATACAATTACAACAATGTTCTTTTTACTAATGCAATCAGCGAATGCGATACAACATCCGCTCTTTTTGGGAAATAACCTGCGTGTTCAATAAATTAGGTTCTACCTGTCAAGAAATCATCAAGGTTGGAGAAAAATGCCATATTGCAATATACAGTGGATGCATAGATACCACACAGAAATTAAACACCTTAAGGTTCCAGTTATTTGCCACAAAAACCAAATTTCTTCTTTCAAGACTACCACCAACACAAGATACTGTGCAGCATCATTTTCTCCGATGTTATCATCAGGTACAAGCTAGGCTAGGAAATAACATCCCTCTTGAAGAATGGAGGTGGGCTTACAGGTCGAACGATCAATTTCAGCCAGTTTAAATGTGATAAGACCCGGCATCTGAATCCTTGTCACATGTTGTGTCATGTAGCTGTAAAAAGGGTGCTGCAAAGCATGTTCTTTTCATAAATTAAGACTCAAATGCTCGGCAATTTGTAAAAAATGTAATGGGATTAACTACGAAAATGTCGACGACATTATTTATCCAGAAGGAGGGGATGTAAAAATGTCACCGTAAGTATTTTTTTAAGTAGATTGAGTTAAATAACTAACATTAATGTTCTCCACTAAAGCTCTAAATACAAAAAAAGTTACAATGTTCTTAATTTTTTTAGTGTTACTGATGTAATTCATCATGATTGTTATCATGCAAATACCTGTAATTTTAATAAGTTACATTAAAGAGGATAAAATAATAAAAAATTGTGTCAAACTTTTGTTTTTGCAATTTTTTCACAAAGTTAGAAAAAATGAGTCACTTTCAGAAAGATGTAGCACACTTAATAATAGCTTTAGAAAAACAGTTTTCTAATGAAATTTGTAGAAAATTTTATGCTCTTTCTTTTTGTAATTGAGTATAG
Organism: Maratus speculifer; assembly: GCA_964019185.1. Lineage (NCBI taxonomy): Eukaryota > Metazoa > Arthropoda > Arachnida > Araneae > Salticidae > Maratus > Maratus speculifer. The sequence goes on from OZ025295.1 coordinate 227,893,656, forward strand.
TACGCAAAAAATTTATAATTTTTTAATTATAGGCAAAAAACTGAAAAAAGTCTGAATTTTTTTTTTTTTGGCTCCACAAAATTTAGCCTCGAGATATTTTGTAGGAAAACCATTAATTCTTGTTACTAGCATCCGCATAAAGAGTTTAAAAACATAAAATCTTCTAGCAGAATTTTTGCATCTATTTATAACAATTTGACTGGCCTACTAGGAGCAACCACCTAAGTGACAGAATGTATAAACCATAAAAATATAAATCGTACATTTTTGAGGGGGAGAGTTTTAATTGCCCTCGAATCCGTGTTTTTTGTTATTCAATATTTAAACGAATTTATTATATTAAATGTGACATTAGCTTTTATGAACATTGAATTTACAATTCGCAATTTTAACAAATTTATAGCAAAGTCCAGAGAAGAATTTAAATAAAATGTGATAATAAATAAATAAAATAAAATTTAAATAAAATGTGATTTAAATGCATCATATTTTTATATCATACAGAATATATAAATACATATACATATATATATATGTGTGTGTGTATAGATAGATTAATATATAGACAGATAGTTGGAAATATCAAGTGCATACATACATGCACATGCGAATATCATTATTATATTAATCAATATTAAGTTTTCGATGAATAAATTGATTAAATATCAAACTTTAATAATGCTATTTTAAAATATCATAAACTCTGTGATGCATTGATTTAATTAGCTTTAAGCGCATTCTAAAATGCAACATCATCAAACATCACAGATTATACAAGATGAACATTTTAGCCGGAAATTATTAAAATAAATATTTATCTCGCTATCTAATTGAAGGTATGGGAAAGATAGCTTATGTTATAATTGGACCATGTTATAAATATCATACATATTTTTAATCAGTCTGGGGTGCAATGAAAATCTACATTTTGTAATAGAGATATATTATCTATTCAAATAGTAAATGTATAACGAAAGTTTTAAAAGTATTTTAGGAATGCAGATTTGAATTATTTAACTACTATTTATATCTAAAATAGATTAGAAGCATTATGGTGTATAGTTTTATATTGTGAACATCTTTAATGACTTTATATTTTCATTTAATAAAATTATTCCACGTCGTCTCACTCATGTATTAATCACTTCATACAATAAAAATTATTCTTGTGACATCACATTAGATAAGATGACGATTTTTATAGCCTCGAATAAAAAAGAATAAGATCCTTTTCTATATGGATTACTTCAAAAGAAATGCCAAACTATGCATAATCTTTTCAGTATATATAATCTTCAGTATATATAATCTTCTGTAATCCACTGCATTCGATAAGTATAACAGACAGTAATCTCGTGACGTCACATTCGGTAAAATGACAATTTTTATAACCTGGAACCGAAAGGATGAATAAGTTCCATTATTATTCAAAGAAAAAAGGAAATATTATTTAGCAGGGAGACAGCAACTTGAACGTCTAAATAATGATACTGCTTTCGGAAGATTTTGCAGGTACCAGTAACATGATAAAAAGTTGAAGTGTCTGTGACATATTTAGATAGTTTTGGGGAATACCTTGCAATTACTACATATAGATTATCTATTATTATCGTATTGATTATTCAAACGAAGGTTCCCAAAAATATGTGTCAGCTTGCTGCTTTTAACCTTTTTTTGGAGGGGGTAGTCAAAAAGTTCGAAGGATTTTGCTTCATTTCTTCAATAAACATATACATAATTTTTTCGTTCACTATTACTTAATTACTACCGTTATTTTACTACTGTTAATCATAATATGCAGCGTAGCTTAAGGTAGGAGTGTGTGAAAGCGCTCAGACTTCGACGCCGCGCCAGTGATAATAACCATCAACAACATTTTCTCTGAGAATTTCCTACATTAAATGTTATTCATCATCTGATTTTTCCCTCATTTTCAAACTCCGATTCTGCCTTCTGTCGGCAAAACTTCTAGCTACGTTATTTCTTATATTATCAATCTTTCTCTTTTAAAATTTTAATGTTCAAAAATCTACATTTTGCAATGAAAATACATAGCAAAAGTAATCAACTAAGAACTTTTGAATTAAAAACTAAGACATCTATTCGAGAATTATCATATAGAAAATACGAGGATATAATTAATTTGGTTTATTTAAATTAAGTATATTTTTAGACGATTAGTTATAAGGTGAAAAATTTGATTTTAATATGAATTAAATATATCGGCAAGAAAAACGTGAAAATTAAAAATTCGGGATCCTCTATTATTGTACTAGCTTATGGAAAAGAAAGAAGAGCACACATATAATGAAAAAGAATTAGTAATAGATCATTAATCATTAATTAATCATTAATGATTAATCATCAATGATAAATTCAATGATCAATGATTAATTAATGATAATTAATTAATCATTAGCTCTGTGATTTTAGGAAAGGTGTGTCACACCTCTTAATAGAACCTTTATAAAATGTCATTTAATTTGTATTTGTACTTAAAAAATATTTTTTTTTTTCAAATGTTCACATTTGAGCAACGAACAAGAATTTTAGAATGTATGTTGTAACTGCATAAGTATTGCAAAATCATTATTTTTCTAATCCTTTTTAATGATTTTATGATTTTGTGAGAAGAGCGTATGCAGATTAATAAACAAAATACTTTAGTGACTGATCCCCATTCTCCATTGTTTTCTAAAAACGCTCGTTCTACATTAAGAAACTAAGTAGGTTTGAAAGATAATAATGCATTGTCTCAAGCAGCAATAAGCACGAGGACAACATATAGCTATAGTATTCTCCCACTGTTAAATAGCACTCGCTTAGCCATATAATTTAATTGTCCGATGCTGCAATATTGACCAGCCCTTCATACTATGAAAATAAATACACCGTTCAGATTGCGAAATGGGCGACTAGAGCGGGTTTAGGTTTCCCTATGCATAATTAAGCTGTTTGAGAATATTTATTTATGTCACTAACACATAAGTAATTAAAATCTTCTAATCCATTTCTAATATCCAAAACAGAACTTTTGCCATTAGAAACGCTATGCCACTTATTTAGGAAGGAACTTTCTATGGAAGAAAAGTCTCAAAAATTTTGAAACATTCCACAAAACCACAATAATTCCCTTTTTCCCACAAATGCTCACTTTCCCCCTCAAAATGAGGGAAATTTCCCACGAGTTACCATAACTAAATGCGTCTCGCCCGAATTCCAACTAGTGAAAAGGAAACTGATAAATGGATTGCTTAATTTTAAGTCTGCATAGTATTATAAGTCTTTTTTGAAGGATTTCTCCTGCTGTAAACAGAAGGTCGTTAGTCCGATTACCGGTGTTCGAAGTTGAAACTTTTATATTAACTTCTTCCCTCCCCAATGGGACTGACTATTGCTTCAAAAAAAAAAAAAAAAAAAAAAAAAAAAAAAAAAAAAATCCATAAAGAATAGGACCTGTACTTCTTTTTCGTCCGTTGCTATAAAAATCGTCATCGGACTTAATGTGATGCCACAGGCATGCTGTACATTGCCTGAAGAGACTAATAAATGCGTGAGGCAGTGTGGAGTTTATTTTTTTTTTTTATTAAATCAATGTACAATTGATGACTACAGATGTGGACAATATAAAACTATACAGCATAAAGCTTCTACGCAGTATCAACTTTTTGGATGCTCATTCGGGGAATTCTGTTATTTTTTTTATAAAAACAAAATTGTCTGATTTTGTTCATTTTTACATTACTTCTTAATAGCTGAATTTTTTAAATTGAAAATAAACGAATAAGTGCCTGCATCTAAGCTAAATTTCTCATAAAATAAAAGTCATTTTCATCGGTGTTTGTGTCCAAACGACACAATGTCCAAATGACAATGCCCAAAAGACCATGTGATCGAGAAAGTCTTAAAATTTCATAAGTATTTATCTTGTTTACTATTTAAATATATATGTATTTAACTTAATTTTTTTCAATCGTTTATTTAAATATTTGTAGATTAATTAAATGTTTAAAACTCTTAAATTTGTGATTGCAATCATTCAGTTTAATTTTTATTAAATTAATGTATTAAGAGTTTTTGTAGTTTTAGACCTATAGATTTGAAACTAAATTGGTAAATGTCTAAAGGATCAATTTCAGAAAACAAAAGATTTTCTCTGTCATTTCAGTGTCGTTTTGTTTGGAATAAAACAAGGAATAAATATTTGTATTATTATTTTAGCTTCGGAACTAAAGAGGCTAAGATAGATTGAATTAAAGAAATTTCCAATTTTTGCCAATTTATATTATTAAGGTTTCGTTTATCTGATATTTATAATGTTTTGTAGAATTCAAATTTTTTGATATTTTAAAAACTGTTGTAATTTATTAATGGATGATCATTTTAAATTTCGTTTAAACTAATTTTTAATTTTTATAAATATAAAAGTTTTGTTTATATCCTCACTATTTTTCCACAAATTTGGAGTTTCGGACTTTATTTAAATAATTTCATTTGAACATTTTTAATTTGATTAAAATAAATAACTTCCTCTTATAATTATTCTGAAATTAAATTTGTGAAAACCTTAACCAGGCACGTTGTCACGATGCTATTTAAAAAATACCTAAACATAAGAAAATGAATATCCTTGTATTGATAAATAACATTCTATGTGATGATATAATAAATACCTTTACCCATAAAGATAATTACCGGAAAATCTAATTTTTTACAATAAATCGTAAACTTCTATCATTAAAATAGCTTGATCTAAGAAGTGTACCTTTTTTTAGATAAATATTTTGATTGACGTTGTATTATAGCATTTAAAGGATATTTAAAGTTAGGTTACAAAGTTACCCCAAGCCTGGGGTAACTTTTTCTCCCTGTTTACTTTTTTTACCCGGTCAATACATCTCGTATTTATTTGCATTGGCTTTTATGTTGAAGGGAATCTTTAGGTCGTTGCGCCTGTATTTTTATGAGACACGAATTCGAAAAATAAAAACAGTTACGTATGTATAGAAATATCTTACAAATGTAACAAAGTAACCCCGGTTTACAGTATCAGTTACTTGGCAATCCCTGTGTCTATTCCTGATTTAGGGCGTAAACAGACAGAACATGGCTTGACGGAAAGTGCATTCTTAAGCTGCATTCATGAACACTTTTCAACTATTTTGGAAAGTATTAAAAATGAAATGCACTTAACACACATTGTAGGAACATTGAAAATATTTATTGATTTTTTTTTTAATTCTGAAAATATGAATACTGAACTTTATATTTAAGTCGCAATACGTCAGCTGAGAATAATAACGTTTTAACGTCTGTTTAAAAATGTGATTTTTCGGCATATGACTGTGGCTGTTTTCGACAATTTTTGATAGAAACACAATGAAGCAGGGTAATTTTGTTCCAAATCAGGGTAACTTTGTGCCAAATTAGAGTAACTATGTGCAAATCAGGGTAACTTTATGCCAAATCAGAGTAAATTTGATCCACTTTTACAAACTTTTATCCTTCTACCTTGATGGAATTCTGACGAGTTATTTCCATTGGGCTGACAATATGCCATTAGTCCTGCTTTCTATAATTCGAGAAAAAAAAACTTTGGCGTTAACTCAAGTGACATATCAGATTTAATATTTTTGCCTCTCTTGGTCCAATGTTACCCTGGTAGGTCAAAGTTACCCTGATTGACTCTAAATTAATCTCTATTACAAGTCGAAATAAATTAAATATAACCAGAATTGCGAAGTCTCCGGATTTTTAGATTACTTTTTTACTGATAATGTTCTTTTATTTACTTGGAATATTGAGCAATTTATAATAACAACATTTTCTCTAAGATGATAATGGTGCGTAAAAATCCGGTAAGTTGACATCTTTGCATAACATCATTTTCAAAGCAGGTATACTTCATAGATAGAAATTTACTACCTTACTGCGCCAAAAACTATTTTTTTTAAGAAAAAGAGTCTGTTAGAACCTTGTTATTCTCATGTGACGAATATTGTATAACATAAAAATCCAATTCAGATAAATTCTTGATTATATCATCTGTTTTAGATCTTTTGAAGTTTTTCTTTCCTTTATTAAATATAATTTTTATCTGTAGTTTAATACTACGTAAACATATTTAAATACACTTGAATTTAAATAATTCCTCATTATATGATGGATATGATTATAAGAATGTTGTCTCAGATACATAATTTTATATGCATACTATCATATGCAAATATTGTATTCTTTATATAATATATTTTAAAAATGAATGAAATATTTATTTACCCTAACACACTTTCAATGAAATTAGTTATTTTTATATCTTCAATTAACTAAAATATGTTTATATTTAAATAATAAAAATGTGATATAAATTTAAATTATTTTGCACATATTAGAAATAATGTCAGGAAAACTCTGAAAAACTGTTTTTGATATCATTTACATTAACGAGATTAATGAGCATTACCACCCTAATTACGCAATAATTCAACATTTTATGAGCCAAAAAGTAATAACTTTGTATTTAAAACAGCAGATAATAATATAAGTTATTATCCGGAAGGATTATAGAATTCTTTTTTAAAATAGTTTTTGACACGTTATAAGGAAAAATTAAACTAAAATAAATTTCAATATTAAAACTTTTTTTAATACTTTGAAGAACAAAGTTTTACTTAGATAACATTAATCAAATAAAAATAATTTGAAATTTATTTCCAAATGGGAAAGTTGAATAAAAAATTATAATATAGTTTTAAATTATCTGTTTTGAAATATAGGTGGTATTTTATTGTAAAGAAAATTCACGTTTTTGTTACAATGCTTACAAATAAAAATTCTATCAAAATAAATGAAACAGGATAGGAAAAAATATTAATACTCAAGTAAAAGTTTTTTTTTTGTTATTATGAAATGAACAGTTTTGTACAGATAACGTTATCAAAATGACGATAATCTTTAAATTACTTTCTAACGCAAAACGTAAATTTTTATAAAAATTTATAATGTAAATTTTAACAAAAACCTATAATGTATTTTTCGAAAATATCGAAATTTTAAACGAACAAAAGTTTTACCATTCGGAATTAGAAATTTTGGAATTACCCGAAATTAGAAATCGTGTGAAAAGTATATCACATTGTATTATGTCTATTTCTAAAATAAATTTTAATGAAAAATTTAGATACTTTGGTTTCCTTATTTGTTATTTCAAAACAAGAAAATAATTAAAGCTTCGCTAACTTTTAGCTCATAGGTTATTAAAACCTGAGAGCAAATATGCCCGTAGGTTCTGTATATCCGTAACGCAGTGACACTTCATAGAAATATTTAATTTGCTACAAATTTGGTATACAGAGAGATTCATATAGATTGAAACAATAGGATACTTCCTTAAATATTGTCCCCGACACATATCGCAATTTCCAGCCTATAATCTGAGAAGCAAACCTTAATTTTTTTGGCCCAGAAATATTTTTAAATGAAATGTAAATTTTTAGATCAACATAGATAATTCACTTCGAATTCGTAATCAACTAAATAAAATTTCTGTGTCCAAACACACTTGTTTGATTCGCGGATTAGACGCTAAGAATTATTTTTCTTCCAATAGCAAATTTCCACAAAAAAATGTGCAAAATATAATGACATAAGTGGCAACTCCATGGTGCGGATTTATTTAAGAAAATGCAAAAATTAAATTTTTATACGCCTCCTCTCCTTTCTTTTAGAGTCAAATTCCAAATTCAGATTTTTGTCTTATCTATTCCAGAATTAAACACAAAATATTTTTTCCATATTTTCAAAACATTTAGAAATATTATAATACAAAATTATCAGAAAAATTATAATCCAAAATTCTTGAATTACACCTTTAAACAACTTATAGTTTCGATATGAGTAGTTTAAGTTACTAAGTCTTACTCTGTATAGTTTCATTCTTAAAAGACGTTTCCTTGTTTAGATTTTGAGGCTCATTGGTTAATTATAAAAGGGGAAATGGGACACTACAACAATTTTAAATTACACAAAAGATTTTTTCTCGCAAAATTATCCGATTTGCTTCAAAGTTGGCATGCTTGCTAAATCTGATAGGGCGTATAACTATACACAATACAATTAGTGTGAATAACCTGTGAGCTCAGTGCCTTTAGCTCAACTGAAAACTTTCCATTTTTATACAGTGTGATTAAAAAAAAACATGGACAAATTGATATGACAAATCAGGTATACAGCAAGGATAAAAAATCATAGGAACATAGGGCCGCAAACCACTTATTGTGTCAAAAATACAGGGTGTCTCATCCTAACTCAATTTGGGTTGATGATAATAAGTTTCAGAAAACTGAAGTATATTATAATAAAACATTTAACAGAAATTCTCACCTTTGTTTTAAATGTGATAACATTAAACAAAAGTGGTAGAAGTTCGCATTATGTGCACCAGCAATATGCACTTGACACTTCACATTTCAGGAACGTTATCACATTTCACACAAAATAAGGTACATGTCGTTGCATTTTCATTACAATATTTTTATTTTCCTCGAAATTATTACTTTCAAATCGGGTGTAAGTAGAATGAAACATCCTGTATTTGTGACTCAATAAGTGGTTTGCGACCCTATGTTCCTATGTGATTTTTCATCTTTGTTGTATGCTTAATTTGTCATATCATTTTGTCCACATATTTGAATCACCCTGTATATTGTGTTTTATCAGAAATTTAAAATATAAATTTTATATGTTCATTGAAAATTAATTTATTGTTTTATTGTAAAAAATCAAAATTGATAATCTAATGATTTATAGGGGAGAGGGGGTTCGTGTAGACATTCAAAATAACAATTTCAATAATGTAGAAAAAATTACCAAAAATTTACACAAACTGACAACTGACAACACAACTGACTTGTACTCCTTAGTAAGCAAAAATTTTGTTGCAAAGGGTTAAAAAGTTTTTGAATAGTTGCAAGAAGTTTAATTTCGTGCATGAAAAGTAAAAATACGATTTCTTTTTCATTTTTGCAGCACAAAGAATTTAAATTTAGAATCCAATAAACAAGTTGCTATAAAACAAGTGTAAATTATCTTCTTTATTGCTATATTTTTCATTAAGATATTAAATGGGTTAAATGAGTATAACTGAAGAATAACGTCACAATTGTTAGCATGGGGTTAGTGTAGACACACTACTAGGGGTCAGTGTAGACAGCTTATTGCACTGCATAATTTGTATTTTAGGTACTAAATTTATTATAATGTAAAGATTTACAGAAAGTATGTTTACTTACAAATGTAATTACTATATTAAACATCAAATAAGACTATTTTCCATATAAATAAGGATGTGTATTGAAATTTTCATCAAATCATTTCAAGCAGAAATTTGAAATTTTTTCTTTTGTTATTTTTTTTGTATAAATTCACCAATTTTGCATTTTTAGAGGATTAATTTAGCCTTAATTTTAAATTAATGCAATAAAAAAGAATATACATTATTTTATGTTGGTTAGAAGCATGAGAAATACACTGCTCAAAACAATTAAAGGATATTGCAGTTTTAGTTGGATTTTGTATCTGGGAAACTTTTTAGCTAATTGATACATGGTTGACAGACATAGTAGGTTATATGAGAATAAATTACACATGTTTGGCAGAAAAAAAATGCATTTTATTGCGCATTTGTGTACAAAAGGAAAAAAAACACAATTTGTGCATATGAGAAAAAAAGGATAAGAAAATGTGTTTTCTTTAAAGAAAATCATTTTCAGTAGGGGGTATGGTTTCCACGGGCGGCCAGCAACGTGGAACACCTTTGAGGCATGGACCCAATGAGGCTATTAATGACGAGTTGGAGTATTCTGCCCCACATTTCCAGAAGAGATCTCTCCAGTTCTTGGAAAGTTTCTGGGGGTTGTTGTCTGCCAGAAACTCGTCTTCCTAGAGCGTTCCAAACGTGCTCGATTGGATTCATGTCTGGAGAACACGCTGACCATTCCATTCAACCGATTCCTTCCTCGAAAAGGAAATCCTCCACCAGGCACGATGTGTCCTGCAATTATCGTCCATTAAAATGAAGTTATTTCCAATTGCTGCAGCGTCAGGGACTACAATAGGTCTGAGGATCTCATCCCTATATCGGCGACCAGTCAGAGCTCCATTTCGAATGATGTAGAGGTCAGTGCGCCCGTCAATAGAGAAGCCACCATACACCAACACTCCTCCACCGCCAAATCTGACACTTTCGCGCACGATGCAGGATTATTCCTACTGCCACGGTCCCTCCAGATGAAAATACGTCTATTATCCAGATGCACAGAAAAACGGGACTCGTCAGAAAACAGAATATTGCTCCATTCATTTCTCCTCCAGTTGACACGCTCGGTTGTCCACTCCCTGCGGTCGCGACGATGCATTGATGTTAACCTAACACATATCATCGGTCGGCGAGCATACAGACCTACAGCATGGAGCCGGTTTCGGACAGTCTGAGTTGGAATCGTGGTGCCTGTAGCCGAGCGAAGGTGTTGTTGGAGAAGAGTAGCGTTCATGTTTCGGTGTCTCCGAGCTGTTAACGCTAAATACTGATCTTCATTGGGCGTTGTTGACAGTCTACGACCTTGCCCTGGTCTTCGGCCTGCACATCCACTCTCCAAAAAACGGTTCCAGATCCTGGAAATGACACTTTGTGACACTCCAATGGCTTGCGCTACTTCGGCTTGAGTTTGGCGTCCTTCTAACCTACCACCAATTCTCCAAGCTTCTGAATCTGTCAAATGACTTCGCTGAGACATCGTACCCATCGAAACAAAGTAATAACTGAATGTCGATCATCCTTGTCTTCATTCTCTTTTATCCAGTTGAAAGTCAAATTTCATTCGTTGCCGCTGAAGCGACGTTTTTGATGTCCAACTCAAAATTTGCATACTCCACAGTTTGAAAACCAGAAAAATTTGCATTTGTGATTCATTCAGTTTTATACCGTACAGTCGCCGTTCAAAAGACACCATTTTAAGAAAATTGGGTTTATAATTAATGTATTTAATGTACATATAGGACGCAAAATTAATTTCATATCTTTTGTAACTTTACTGTTGTTGTAGAAACGAAAGTGATACTCTATTACAAATTGGTGTAATAAAAAATTGAAAATATTAAAAAATAAATAAATAAAAAGCTCATTTTTCTACGGAATTGTTTTCTAACTACACTTAGTATAAAAAAAACTTTTCATTTGAGTAAAAAAACGGTCAATTTTTTCGTAAATCTTCCTTTTTTATATACAGATATTTTCCCAAAACGATGCAAATATATATGAAATACTAGAAGTATCGTTAAAAGAATTATATATCATACATTGAAATGTATTCACACTTGAAAATAAAATAAAACGGATAGATGGTGATGCTATTTTTAGTAAAAATTAAATGTCGAATGTAGTTTATTTAACTATATAATCAATTTATGTACTGTAATTTCAAACTTATAAAGTCATATTTAAGAATATTTACTTTTTTTAAATAGTAGACTAAACCTCGATTAACAACTAGGTTTATTAATATACGGAGATTTTTAACATATGCAAAAGAATATTCCTTGCATAACATTTATAGATAATCATTATTAAACCTAATTAGCATATATTTCTGACCTCCAACTCCACTTAATTAAGATAAAATAAACATTTACCTTGTTGGATCAAACAAGATCGAAAGCACGTCGCAAAACTTTAATAATATTTTAAAGAACTTTCCTGAAAATGTTTGTTTTAAAGAACTATTATGTGCCGTTTATTTAAACCATCTGCTTCAAATTAAACTTTTTCTCAAAAAAGATTTTTTAATAAACAAATTATATGGGGAGAAATATTACATAGAAGGAGTTAAAAGATTTCTTTTCAATTATATATTACGTAAGCAACGTATGTTCTAAAGATATATAAATGCTTATAAAAAAGATGTTGCAAAACAATTTTCGTCTCATCCATCTTTCTATCGAAGATCAATGAAATTAATGAATATTTCTGATTCAATCTTTCAACATATGCTTACGTTTCATTAAGCATAGATAAATTAAAGTTGTCATTTTTACTTTAATTTACTGTTTGTGTCACTTTTAGCGATACTGTACAATTTATTTTATTTATAATGTTTTCCTTTCAATTCTTAATCCTCTATGATTGAGAAAAAGACTAATGCAAGGTAAAAATAAATTATTTTCTCTTATGCACTTTTAAAATGTTTTGCTCAATTATTGTTATAACAATAATAAACAAATAGAAATGCATTCTTTAAAAAATATTAAATAAACAGTATTTTATATGAGGATGCAAGTTTCCAAACTCTCTTTGACATTAAGTTTTCTCCATTGATTTGTTATAATTGTCTGGCCCTGAAATACATAAAACATATTGTTGGCATCAGACTTTCTATATTATCTATATTGTTGTACAATTCATAAAAAAATCATATCTATTTCATTCAAGTTTCGAAAAGGTGTAACATCATTTATAAGCAGTATGTAAAGGAATAATTTTGAAAGTTAATTGTAATTGAACTATACATCTGATTTTCGAATGATTTGACATGACTCGACTAAATTCTCCAATAGGTTTATAGATTACATTTCAAATGATTTGGTTGACTAATTTTTGTGCTGTTATATGTGGACAGATGGACATACAAAGAGACAGACAGACGAACGGAGCAGACGGCGACTATAAGTACTATGCATTTACATATTGCTGTCCGAACTTAAAAAGCATATACATAAATGACACTCGAATTAAACATTTTATAAGTAAATATTTGGAAAAAATATCTAAATATTCAAAATTAACCTGTGTTACAGTTGACATAAATTGGCATCAAGCAAATTTTTCATAGAGAAAGTTTGATTTTTATAGTTGTTTCAGTGACATTAAATTCCTTATCAAAAGAAAAATGATATTATATAAAAATACCTGGCTGCGTTAAATTTCATCGTAATACATATTATTATGCTGTGAGCTATTAAAATAATGAAAAAAAAACATAATAATTAAAGTGTGGCATCAATGTTGAAATTTATTTTTATTGACGTAATTTTATAGTCATAAAAATGTAAGGAAGAATTATCTGGTTAATTATTCAAATTATGATAAAAATTAATAAAGCCATGATAAACGCAAGAAAAGATTGTTATAAAAGTTTTCGAAAAAAAATCTGATATCAAAATGCATGAAAATGATTGATGAACGTAGTTACGATAATTACGCAAATTGAACATTTTATCAGCAAAAACTTTTTTTTTTATTTCATTAATGAAGTATTTATCCGAAGTTATTATCTACTTTGTTTAAAGGATTGTTGCATAAGAAAAAAAATGAAATGTTAATTGTAATAAATGTTACAAAATAATTGTTCAATGAATAATTATGTTAAAATAGGAAAGCCATTTTTTTTATCTTATAGGATATCGCGTATGCTGAACGACATTATTTAAAATTAGAATATGATTTGAATAAATTACAAAATGATTTGAAACACAAATGAATATACATTTATAATAATCTTTTTTAGTACAACAACAAAACGCTCTGCCTGTGTGTGTGTCCTCGATGGCTAAAAATATACTGTATGTACGAGGCTTAAAATATATGTCAGAGTAGCCCAGAGTCTCTCCTGATGTACCTGACATTCATAATTTCGAAATTCTAATCATTAACAGCGTAATTTATTAAAATTCGGAACTCACTCTCATAAAAAATACGATTTTTTAACGCTATTTTCCCGCCGCTCACTTTCGGTTGGTTTGTTCATAAAGCGAGGTTTATAAAAAATATGTTTCTTCCTTTTCACTTGCTTCCGGTTGATTGGAAGCATAAAACATTCGCAGAAATAATTAAAAAAAGCTGGGATTAAATAAATATACCAATACCATAATTAAATATACCAATATGAGTGCTTAATATTGAAAAGTAAGTTTTTTTTTAATTAAACATTAAATTTTTGCTCGGTGTTGAAACACTTGCTTTGAAATAATAATGAATGGTTAAGAAAACAGATTAGTTTCAAATGACGTCACAACTTAATAACCAATTTGACAACCTGGTCATGTTGCTCGTCCTTCTGCTTCCTAATTTTTTCTCGGCATGCATTGCTTGAGCAATAATACCTGCTGAAATATTAACGATTTCGGTTAGTTTGCACTGTTCAAATTCTGCAAAATTTATTGCAGAATCAATCCACATCTTTGATTCCATTACTTTGATCTGTATTCAGACCAATGAGAATCCATCTTAATGTAGTCAAGAGGCGTTTTCTATAAAAGCAATGATGTGACTATGCAGCAAAAGCTATATACTTTTATTTGTGAGAGGAAAGTTAAAAGCGCGGATTTAAAACTGCACTCTCAGAAATGAAACCCTCATATTTGACGATTCAGAAATCCTTGAGCCTTATTTCGTCGTTTTTCATGATCATTTCATATCAAAATCACATGACTTTTAACGAAACGTGAATTCTCAAATATTTGACGAAAGTGCTTCCTTAATAATGGCCAGACATGATGAATTTTAAGGAAACTGTAGCGGTATCTGTTTGTAGAATGACCCACTATTATACATCCTCAAATCTCAAAATTTATACAAGGATATATTTCTTGTTTTAAACAGTTTAGGGATGTTTATTACTATTTTTATTATTTATTTGTAAGTTGTATTTTGTTATGATTTCATTTGAAAAAAAAATTACTTCGTTTTTCAAAACCGTTCAAAAATAAATTTGATGAATAAAATTTTAAAATTCTATGATCTATTTTATATCTAATATATTCTTTTCTCATTCAAATTAAAAATATACATAATTTTTCTCTCTGACCTCTATAAACAGTAAATTGTTAAAATCTTATCCACCTACTTAAATTATAATCTCTCCCAATAAGCACTTCATAATTCGTTACTTCTGAGCAACAAATAAACCAGTCCATATTTTAATCATTCCTTAAGCAAACAAATTTCCCCTAGATCTTATTTAATTAAGCCATATTATAATTATTCATTAACCATTAGAAAATCAGTATTAATTCGTCTTATTATTTAAAACTTGCAAGATTTATAACAGAATCGATAAAATTATTATCACGTTATAAAAATTTAAACACACACTATAATCCACTATATGTCTTTATAATCATATCTGTCTAAGTAACCTTTAGCGTGAAGGTAGAGTGCCGGACTGCCACACTGAACATTGTGAGTTCAAACCTCACCTATGACATGTCTTTTTTCCTTCTGTCAATGAATACAGGAGCTTCTAAAAAATTCGATAGATGCCAGCACTAGCCTTTTTTCGACGAATTTTTTTTTACGATTTGGTATCGCCAAACGAGTGAGGAATTTCTCTATTTGACGAAACATTTTTTCGGAGCATTTCCAAGGAAACGGTTTCGTCAAAAACGAGGGAAATTTCGCGAAATCTGAGTATTCATTTCTGAGTGTGTGATCAATTTAAATAGCTCGACATATGGTTTTTAAAAGTTAAGTAAAACATGAGAACAGATTTTGCTGCTTCTTTTACCACTTCTGTGCTTCTTTTACCACTAGGAATTAGAAATTGACAAAATTAATTCCTTGCATTCAATATCATTGCAATTCAATTCTTCCTATTGCTGTAGCAAATAGCAACATTTTAATGATTTTTTTTTCAGAATTCTTTTTTTAATTTTTAAAGACATTTTTAAACGCATTTTTTCATTGCTGTTTTTTTAATTACAGGAAATTCTTGCAAATCTGTGTCCGATATTTGTACAGAACATATTTCACCCTTAATTTATAAGTAGTGGTTATTTCGGAACAATAATTTTACTAAATTTCTGAAATTTTTATTTCATTTTTCCACTTTCTCGACTAATATATTTACGAATAGGTTTGATGATGATGTTTCCATCGGATATAGGTTTATTAAGAAATGAATGCGCTTCTGAATGTGAAAATTGGAACTAGTATATTTTTAAGAACATGCGCAGCTTCTCTTCTATATAGTGAAGCATGCTGCAGCGAGTCGTATAGGAGGTTTGTATAAATCAATATTGACCTTTTAATTTTGTGGTGGTTACCACTATTTCCGAATAGAAATTTCAGCTAATTTCTTAATTTGCTATTTGAATCCCCACTCCATTGGATGATATATTTACGGAAAGATTTAAAATCGGAATATCGTTCTGATTTAGGTTTGTTTCCGAAATAGTGCTCATCCTGATGATGGAGAGTAAAACTGAAACATTCAGTAAAGCATGCGTAGCCAGCCTACTATACCCGAATCCGGTTCGGTGATACGGGTCAGATGTTCTTAAAAAAACATTTTGTGCTCCGTGACAGGTGGAAAGTGGAACTCATGTACTTTGCAGTACATGTATGGTTAGGATAATTAGGTATTAGTTAGTGTTAAGTTAGAAATAACTTACAGTTAGGCAAGAGTTATGTTACATTTACGTTATAGCTAGGTCCGATTAAGTTTCAATTATGATATGTTTAGTTTAGTCTTAGGTTACATTTAAATTCCGGTTAGTTTACAGTTAGGTTATCATTGAATTACAGTTAGGCTAACGTTAAGTTGCAGTTAGGTTACGGTTAAATTACGGATAGTTATGATAAGGTGGCTGCTAGGTTACATTTATGTTACGTTAAGGTTATGTTTAGGTTACGTTTAACTTGCAGTTGGCTTGCAGACGGGCTATGTTAGTTTAAAATTATGTTACAGTTAGGTAACATTTATGTTATGTTAAGGTTATGTTTAGGGTACGTTTAACTTGCAGTTGGCTTGCAGACGGGCTATGTTAGTTTAAAATTATGTTACAGTTAGGTAACATTTAGATTGCATGTAGGTTATAGTTATTTGCAATTATGTTGCAATTACATCACGGATAGATTTGTCAGGTTCTATTTAAATTCCGGATACGTTACAGTTAGGTTAAGGTTATGTTGCAGTCAGGGTACGGTTAGATTACAGAAAAGTTACGATAAGATGACGATTAAATTACATATATGTTATGTTTAAGTTACGAATAAGTTGCAATTAGTTTACAGACAGAATATGGTTACTTTAAAATTAGGTTATAATTAGAATTTTATCCACAGGGCAAACATTACGCATGTTTTGATTAAAAATATGTACTTACTTTTACTCAATGGTTCTGAAATTGTAATGCTATATACTAACCTTTTAGCTAATCATGTAGTATCGAATTCATTCATGGTATAGCCGGATTTAAGAGAGATATAATTAGTTTGAAAATCAAAATATTTCACTGACGATTTCGATGTAAAAAAATAAGGAGTTACATGTCTTGATAGTGATTTTTACGGATAAATATCAACATTTTACCAGAAAAATCACGTAATCATTGGACACATGTCCCTTTAACCGTTTCCCATTACAGCCATTTTGAGTATTTTTACTGCTAAAAATTACCTCTTTTGTTTTTAACCAATATTTCGAAACATCGATAATATAAAATCCCCGTCTCCAAATAGGCGATTGATGTTAAATTCTATTAGCACATCTCTTGGAATGATTATAAAAAATCTTACATAAAATGTAATATCGGTATATGTACACTCTAAATGAAATTACCTGGAACATTTTCGAATGTAAAATATTTCTAATTGAAATATAAAATTAGATAAAGCTGAAAAGATGATTTCCATCAATTTCTTAATTAATCACTATGTTTTGTATCTAGTTATCTTTAACCTTATAAGAGCCATAATTTTAAATTTTAGAAAAGACCCCTCTTTCTAAAAAACAACAAAAGAAAGTCCTTATTAAACTCTATTAAAATATTTCTGACCCCTAAGTTTTCATAATTAGAACAAAACAAACATTTACTTTGCTTGAGCAAACATTTAGGAAATTGTGCGCAAAACTTTTGCTGAAATTTTAAAGAACTTTCTCCGTAAATGTTTATTTTAAACAGTGGTAAGTGCTAAATATTTAAAATTTCTGCAAATATTTAAACTGTCTTAACAATAAAATACGCCGTAAATGAGTGCAATTTTATATCGTATTTTATATCGTAGAAATGTCACTAGGAACTGCCATTAATATATATATATATACATATTTATTTTGCGTGTGTGAATCTGTGTTTGTGTGGGCATTTTTTCCCTTGTTTAGTATGGTGTGTGAAATATAGTCGTGACTGGAAAGAAAGATAATACTGAATATGATATTTTTTTAACGGGATCTCTGATAAAGATTTCTAAATTTATACATAAAACGTTAAATAAAACATGTTTGTTTCAAAATAATAATGACTATTTATATCATCCAACGAACTAATTAACAAAAAGTAATTTCAACAAAATTCAAAAGTCTAATTTTCTTTAAAAAAATATTATGATTGCTTTATTCGAAACTGATTATGTATTAAAACTGAATAATCATTTGACAATGTGAAGACTGTTGTTGTTATTATTATTTGATTGATCTTACTTTATTACATTTGTTGAGTTTTAGTAATAAATAATTTGTGCACATTTCGAAAATTTACCATTCATTATTATGGTATATATTGGGAAATAAATAAACATTTGATTTTAAAATTATTGACAACAATCCAGATTTTTTTTTCAATCAATTAAACGTAAGGTAAGGAAAGGGAAAAAAATCACATTATTAATTAATTTTCTATAATAATAATTTATAAATAAATTATTATTATATAAATTTATATGATTATATAATAATATAAATTAATAAATAATTTATCATTATATTATTATGTAATAATATAATAATAAATTATTTAGGTATCACGGAATCATGAAGAATAGCATTTACGTTTTTTAAAGGAATCCAGGTATAGTTATATAATTTTCTAATAAAAACAAAAACATTCCGTTATCATGAATTTCAACCTAGCACCACAAATATTAATAAACAACTACTCAATTATACTATTCAAAGTACAGATTTACAATATTTAAGGGCGTATTCTGAAGAATGTTTGTATACCTTCATATAAAATAATATAGTTAATTTTAAGAATTGTTCCCTAAATTGATTTTACGGAAAATGTAAAGGAAAAGTAAATTGATAAACCTACTCTTTGAAGCAATGAATAGATCTTTCGACAAATATAAAAGGTATATTAGACTTTGGACGTGACAAAAATAGGAGAGAGAAGGATATTTACTGCGTTTTTAGTAAAAATTCTTCATGTATTGAAAGAATAGACACAGAGAAACTTTTTAAATACATATATTTTGTATATACATATTATTAAATATTCCCGCACTATATTTTAAAACCTCTATACATAATAAAAGATACATCAAGAAATATAGAAAAAAATTCTATCAAATTACCCATTTTAATTTTGGTAAATCCCTAACAGTAACTAATTAAATATTATTATGACGGCTCAAATGCTGGTAATATACATTGATGTAGTATATATTAGTTTTTTTTATATTTTATAAAAGTTATTCTTTAAATTTTTCAAAAACACATTGATGTATTTTATCTTTAATAAATTTCTTTAAATATTCGATTGCCATTATATTTTACATTAAAACGTGACAAGGATTTATTTAAAATTACAACACGTTTTGTACACCCAATTTAGTGTATATTCCATTCTAATTTATAGTTTTTTAAGGAGAAATATGCATACAATTTGTGAACATATGAATAAATAAATATATATAGAGAGAGAAAGGGAAAGAAATAATTCATTGAATGCTTTTCTCATTTATAAAAATAATGTTTATTTTTGTTATCGAAAACGTAGTTCTCAGTGATATTCTTATCTTAACACTTTCGGGAGAGAAGATTTTTTTCAACTTTTAGCAAAAATTACTTTTACGTTTATAACAATAACGCTGGCTTTCGAAGTAGATTAATTAGTGTTTAACGAATATTTCGTTGTCTGAAAGATAGCGAATGTTGCTGTTTTGCTTGCTATTCGTTTAATATTCATATGACAATTAGCTATAGAATAATTTTTAGAGATGTTTATAAAATATTGTATTACAATAAAACTTAACTTGTATTACAATCTTCGAATACTTTTTGACTTTATTAACAATATTCTTTCAGAAAAGAAACGTTTATTTTAAATTTAAAGAGTGGAATATGTGTTTAAAATAAAAGAATCACGAACGGTGCAAAGAGAATTAAGCAAATTATAATAATAATTATTATTATAATCGAATAACTAATCATTAATCCCTTGACTGCCCGGCAAAAGGGTAATATTGTAATGTTGTTTTCTCTGTGATTTATTAAAAATATTAAAAAAAAAACATTTTTATTTCCAACCTGATACAAAATATGTTATTATGTATAGATGTATAATATTTGAGGGTATTAATCCTAACTTAATTTTTCAATACTGGGTTTTATTTGTAGAATTATATTAATTGAAATATTGCTTATGATGCAGTGAAACCTGCAGGTTAGTGTGCAAAAAAATCAGCCAGTGGCAGTCAGGAGGTTAATACAGTGATATAGTAAATGCATTGTAATAGTAAGTAAAGTGTCAGTAGTAGCAAAAGTACAAAAACTTAATTTCGCTTAAGTAAGCTCAAAACAATATAATAATTCATTAACCCTAGAATGCTACCCATTAGTCTTCTGGACGAAGCCTATAAGAAACGCCCTTGACCTGCCTCCCCTAAAACAGGAAATGGGACGCGCCATACAGTACCTTCATTTGACCTTGGTACCTTCACACAAGGCTATTCCTTCTTCCGGAAATATTTCTGCGTGTGATGTTTTTAGAAAAATGTTCGTCTCGCAGACGAATGGTTAGCGCTAACGTTTGCTTTTCAGAATCTGACTTAGTTTTTTCCTTCCATTTGCTGCTTTGTCATGTCGAAACGTTTTGCTGGAGAAAATTTTTGGGGTAGACCTGAGGCTATCCGGGAACTATTAAAAGAATTAAGTGATGAAGAAAATTCTATTTCGGAGGAAGAATCAGAAAATGAAGATTTTATAGAAGTTCAAAATGAGGAAATTACAGAGAGCGATAGAAATGAAAATCATGAAATTTATTTTGACAATAAAGATGAAGGAAAAACGATACATGAAAAACAAGTCCAGGAAGATGAATGTATCACAAATTATAAAGCTAAAATTAAAAATCGCGTTTTATCAAAAAAAAAAAAAAAAAAAAAAAAAAAAAGTGAATGGGTTGAAAATATTCCAAAATTTTTCGAGTCATGTGATAAATCTATTATTTATCCTGGTAAAATTCAGCTCACTGGTAAAGATAAATCAAAATGTTCATCTGTTCCTAAATCAAGTAAGACAAGGACAGCAGCTCGAAATATTATTCATTTCATTCAAGGTCCAAAGGACTCAGCAAAAGGGCTTTACACACCTATTGAAATATTTAGTCAATTTTTTACCCCTCAAATGCTGGAAATAATTGTTTTTCAATTCTGAAATTAGAAGAAAAAAAGATCGTTATGCTGAGAAAAAAAATACAGCATCGGAAACTTGTGTTGAAGAAATTAAAGCCTTACTAGGATTACTTGTTCTTTCAGCAGCTATGAAAAATAATCATTTAGCAACACATCCGTTATTTGACACAATATTATGTGGTCGGCGGTACAAAGCAGGAATGAGTGAGACGAGATTTCGTTTTTTGGTGAACTGCCTACGATTTGATGCAAAAGAAACAAGAGCTGAAAGAAAAGAAAAAGATAAATATGCACCTATCAGAGAGATTTGGGATGAATTTTTTAAGCGTTGTATGGATTCTTATAAACCAGGATCTTATGTTACTATGAATGAACAATTAGTAGCTTTTCGAGGAAGGTGTCCATTTAGAATGTACATACCGAATAAGCCTGCAAAATATGGCATTAAAATAGTAATGATGTTGGAACGAACTATATGATCAATGCAATACCTTATTTGGGTTCGAATACACAAACTAAAGGTATTCCTCTAGCATCTTATTCCGTCGAAGAGCTAACAAGAAATATTCAAGGGACAAATAGAAATATTACAATGGACAATTGGTTTACATCGATACCCTTAGCTGAAAAACTACTACCGAGTTCAATGAAATTAACGGTTGTGGGAACTGTTCGGAAAAATAAAAAAGAAATTCCTCCTGAACTATTACAGTTGCGTTCTCGAAAGATTGGAACTTCAATGAATTGCTTTGACCAAGCCAAAACTCTTCTGTCGTATAAAACTAAACCAAATAAATGTGTTATTCTACTGTCTACTCTTCACGAAAACCCAAACGTTAATAAAGAAAGTAAGAAACCGGAAATAATAGGATTTTATAATTCTACAAAAGGAGCCGTTGACACTTTGGATCAGATGTGTAATAACATGTCATGTAGCAGGAAAAGATGCAGATGGCCACTTTGCGTGCTTTAAGATATGATAAATATCAGTTTAGTGAATGCACATGTTATATGACCATAATATGGCACAAAAAAAAGAAAAAGCATTATCCAGAAAAAAGTTTGCGATAAAGCTAATTGAGGAACTTCTTGATCCATGGATGAAGAATCGTCTCAATACATCAACTTTGCCCCGACTAACAAGGACAATTATAAATGAACTTTTGAAATTGGATATGAACATTCAACAATCAGATTAACCTCCTCAGTCCTGAGACAAATTTTACGTGGCACTACAAAAACTAGGTTAAAATTGTTATAAAACATCTCCAAACATGCATTAGTTTGTATATCGAAGCTTCTAACAGGCACACATCTATTAAAAAAGTCTAGATATAATTTTAACAATTCTAGAAGAAGTTAAATTAATTTAAAGGGTGATTTTTAGTGTCGCCTCCAGGCGACATCAGGACTGAAGAGGTTAATCTCAATGTAAAAAAAGGAAAATTTGTGAATTTTGCCCATATAATTTGCGTAGAATGACGCGCAACTTTTGTCTAACATGTTCTAGAGCAATGTGTGGTGAACATCACGCTAACATGTGTAAAGACTGTTTTGAAAATAAATAAATCGTGTTATCTTGCTTACTTGAAGATCGAAAGTGATGAAGTCATCTGCAGGTAGTATAGTTTTATTTTATTTAGATATCAAAAGTGATTTTTAGCACGCTCACCCACAGTTCGTCTGGGAGACGAATAGTTACCATTCCCGTAAGTTTTTTAAAGGGTAGCATTGTAGGGTTAAATTACATGTATTATTAACAGAACACCAGACCCAAAAGGATTGAATAGATATTAAGACAACATTTTCACAAGTTAATAAAATTTTACGTGGAAAATAATGTAATTACATAGAAAAATCTTTAACACATATCGCCCTCAAATCATCCTTATTATATATTATCTATACCTTTATATTTAAAAACAATGCAGACATTTTTAGGTCAGAGATGGTTTTTTAATACAGTTTTCTAAATAAAAGAAATAGAATTTTTAACTTTACCATGTTGATAAAAATAAAATCTTTGATTTGTGAGATCAAAATAAATTGGAAAAAAAACATGTCATTTGAAACAGGCAGTAAATACTTCTAGAAATCATAACAAACGCCAATAATTCCACGTGAGAAAAATAGGAGAAATAAATATATGAGTTTCTTCCATCAAAACTCTGAAATACCAGTGTACTGAAAAAAAAAGATAAAAGCAGATCTCTTTTTTATAGATCGTCAGTTTTTTATATCGTCTCATTATTTATGTTTCTCTGTTGTGATATCACGATGCACAAGGATAAAAAATAATCACAACAAAAAACGTATATATTAAATATATTGTGCACAAAATGTTATTTATGCACTCATACCTTTCAGATTTTTTTTTTACATTATAAAAATCCCCACTTTTTAATCATATATATATTACTTTTAAAGGACACATTACCCTAAATTTTTCTTTTTTTTAATATTAACTGTAAGTTTCTTTAATTTTGAATATTTTGACATCTCATTTTTACCTATAAGACATTTATATCACTAAATATTGTACATTTTGTCAATAGGTCGAGAGCAATCGCCCGTACAAATTTTAAACTCACTTTTCTCCCATTTTTTATTTTTATAAAAACTATTTTTATAAATTGAGAATCTGTTGAATGTCTTCATTTTTTAGAATACAGGAAAAAAATATATTAAATGTAAAATTCCATACATCTAAAACTTTATGCACGGATCATATAGTATATTCTAATGAATGTAAAAAAAAGAAGCAATAATATTCATATTTATAAAAGAAGTAGGGATTTTTAAAAGTTAATTTTTTTAAATTAAAATTTAGTAAAATAGTCTGTTCTATATATATTATTTGATTTGATTTTTGTTATTAAGCATTGTGCCATCACATATTATTACTGTATTATTCAAAACTAAGAAGGTGGTTTAAAATGTAATGTGTAACATTTTTATACAACTTTATAAAGTTTTTTCAAAGTGACATAGTGGATATTTTTTACTTTTTTCACTATGCCAATGCTGTTTAATTTCATCATTTAGTCGATACTGTTTAGTTTCTTGATATTTCTATGAAAAAGAAATACATTCTTATATAAAAGTATATCCTGTTAAGAACAGTTAGTGTATTTTTAATCGCTATGGCTAAAATTTTATTTATATATTTCTGTTTAAAGAATCATGCATTGTGATTTTTTCCACTTTAGATTCGCCTAAAATATCTCCTTTTACTTTGGCACATTCTTCATTTATGAATATTAAAAAATCACATAAGAATAATAAACAATATTTTTGGAACTGTTTAGTGAACAGTTTTTTTACAAAGTCTCTTAAATACGGAAACTGAATTCGTAATTAACTTTAATCTATATCTACAGGGTGATTAAAAAAAAGTGATCAAAATGATATGACAAATCAAGCATACAACAAGGATAAAAAATGCCATAGGAACATAGGTTCGCAAAGTACTTATTGAGTCACAAATACTGGGTATTTCATTTTAGTCAAACCCGGTTTGAAAGTAATAATTTCGACTAAAATAAAAGTATTGCAATGAAAATGCAAGGATATGTACCTTATTTTGTGTGAAATGTGCTAACATTACGAAAAGATCTGGAAAGACATATTGTTCAAGCAATCGATGATACCGTATAAACTGATTATCACAATCCAAAATGTGAAGTGACAAGTGCATATTGCTGGTGCGCATAATGCAAACTTCTACCACTTTTGTCTGATGTAATCACGTTTAAAACAAAGGTGAGGATGTTTGTTAAATGTTTTATTATAATACACTTAAGTTTTCTGAAATTTATTTCCGTCAACACAAATTGAGTTGGGTTGAAACACGCTATATTTCTGATTCAGTAAGTGGTTTGCAGCCCCTTGTGATGTTCCTATGTGATTTTTTATCCTTGTCGAATGCATGATTTGTCATATCAATTTGTCCACGTTTTTCTGAATCACCCTGTAGAATGTCACCATTCCTAATTATATATTTATAAAGATAAAAATTAACATGTTAATATTCTAAACCAAAAGATTGAATACATAATTGAATACATAAAAGATTTTTTTTAAACAAACAAGAAATTAAAGCTTATTCTGTCAAATAGTTATTACTAATGTTTTAAAAAGCGCTATCATTGATGATTGTTTTTCACTTATAGACAATTCTTTAATGACATTACCGAATTATTGTTCTTTTAATATATATATATATAATAATTTATATATATACCACAATATATACAATTGTGGGTTCCAATTTTGTATTCGTTTTCAAAATTTCAATGTTTGTGTCAATTTAAAAATTGAAATGACGTTTTAAACGGTGGTTACCATGACAAAGACATATATGCGTGGAGTAAAACAAGTGTCTACAAATACACAGAATTCGACTATATTGATTTTATTTGCAAAATATATTTATTTATTTTAAAAACTCGTGTATGTGCATCAAATAATCATAATAATCTTACATTTAGATCTCTGAGTATTTGCATCACAGCTTGAGGTTTATTAAGCAATCAGCTGACCTTTAAAAGTATCCATACTTCTGAGTATCCAAATGAAATAAATGAATTTGGATGTGACATTTTCATTTCAATTTCAATTTCTAAAATAATTACCATACGGAAGTCAGATAAATAAATTGAATTTTCATCAACATACGCTATAAATTTGTAATTAGGTTGTTCAAGATCTAAATACGTTATGAGAATAATTTAAAGAATTTAACCAAAAGGATTAATAGTAAAGAACTTTCATGGTTTTCAAAATTGTTTTATAAAATTTTGGAATATTAAAAGAAAAAAAAAATAATGTATCATGAATTTTATTTAAAAACGCATTCACATTTTATAAGATTTTCAATAGAACAACAAGGGTTCGAAACAAAAATAACATTTATAAAACAGATTTAATTATAATGTTGTTTTTCAACATCGGCTTTACAAATATTTCCTAAATATATTTAAAAGAAATCTTATTTGTTTTTTAAAAAAAAAAAGTTGTATTTTTTTAGAAGTGCCAAAGCACAGTTAATTTATAAAATATATAAGTTTCGTAATTTTAGAATGCCAAGTAAGAAAAAAATAGATTAAAAGCGAAGGCAAATACTTAGTCTTTGGATGAACTCTTGCACAAGAATCCAGAGTAATAAACGTGCTCACCATAACAAAGCTCTTTAAAGCCATAAAATCCACTTAAATTGTACATGTTTCTATGTTAATTCCAAACACTGTTTCAGCGTCCACATTTTTTAAATCTCGTCCACTCTTTAGACGCATTGCTTAGCTTGTACAATCGAACATAAGTGCATAATTATGCAATTACTGTCGCTTTGCTCCTGTTTTGCCTCTGCTCGCCAGTATTTTTATAGAAATGAACAGAACCGCATGTGGTAAAAATGATGTCTGGTGTATAAACGCCTGCGTGACCCGTCTTTATAAACAAAACCCATAATCCTACTTTTAAAAAGTTTTCGAAACCCTCGCATTTGTTTGTCAACATGAGGATAAAAACAGGGATTTTCAAAAATATAATAAAAGAAAAACTTGTTTCGGAGAATAAAATATGAAACTTCATTATAAAACATATTTTCATCTTACAGGAAAAAAAATATGCACTCAAGAGCCAAATATTATAGCCACCTCCCACCAATTTTTTGCAATGGACTCGTCAGGATAACATGGAAGGCAAACAATCCGATGGGAATGGTATTCAAATACTGCTCGTTAGTCTCAGGAATTATTTAGCGTTTACGCTTGCTTGTGAGAGTAAAGGCTGCTGATTTAAGAATGAAGGGTTTGATAAAGGGCTGAATGCAGTAGCCCGACGATTCAGAATGAGTAACTTCGAAACTGTACATCTCAAGTTTTTTTCGGAACATGTCGTTTTTAGTACTTGTACAAAGTGGATAAATGACAGTGAGATCATCAGTTAAAGTCATCACGTTGAACGCCCAGGCGTTGTCAAACAACAAGGACGTCGGAGCCTCCTTCCCTATTGTAAAAAAAATCGACAATATACACTGGATCAGTTGATATCCCAAGACAATACAGGTCCAAGTACAATGCATACAGTTCTACTGAAACTATTGTATGTGAGGCGACTTGGTTAGAGTCTCACTCATGTTCCCCTGTTGACCAATCATCAACGCCAAATATTCCTACACTAGGACCGGGAACATCATGACTGGATTATGGAACATAGGAAGAAAGTTTCCTCGTTGGAAGAAATACGGTTCATCTTTCAACACTTTGAAGGACTTATTTGGATACACTGTCTTGTATAACATCTGTTATTCCCCCAATAACCGGTCACACAAATGCGAATTGTGGCGATATTAAGCTTTATGGAATGTTTTAACAGCCATCCTCGGTACACGTGATTGATGTAAACAGACCTTGAACACCACGAACTGTCTGAACATCATTACAGATCGATTGCATCATTACATGGTATCTGTATTCCGAAATTGAAATGGAGGTGTCCTGCAAGACAACGCTCTATATTACATGACTCGAATTATACTCGATTGTTGTCAAAAACATAATACTCAGTTCCAAGTTAACGTTCTCGTCATCTAACTCTACGGATATTTATCCGACAGAGCACATTTCGGGTGTCATTCACAGCAACCCAGATCAAAAAAAAAAAACAACCATTTTAAATTATCCTCGATATGCATGATTGCTGCTTGATCAACTAATACAGTTTTTCTTGGCCATCTTTCAAAAACGTGTTGCATTGATACCAAGCTGGTTTGCAGCTGTTTTGTGGGTTAAATGTGGGTCAACACGTCATTAAACAAGGGGTCATAATGTTTTTCCTATTGAGTTTATGTTATTGCATTAAAAATAATCAGTTCATTAACAAACTGCCATTTATCAAAATCATTAAATTCACTTATCATTTAAAATTTAATACTCAAAATCTAAGATAAAAGTTAATCAGATGTATGTGACTCAATTTGCAATAAACAGTTTAAGTACCATATCAAGACATATGAGCGTTATTTGACGACTCGTAACAAATAATTTTTATTATTCAATGCATAGTATTTGCATCAATTAATTTGATTTAATTCCAAAAAAAAAACTGTCAACTAATCTGAAATGTATAAACATAAAACTAAAAAACTCAATCAAACAAATGCTAAAGATTTAAATATTTTTTGTTCAATATGGCAATACTATTAGTTTTGGGACCGATACCTTACTAAGGGCGATGTCATGTGAGACAGTACATTGTCACACACATTTAACAGAGTTTCTGCAAAAAGAACAAATTTATTAATATTTAAATTAAGTTAATATATTAAACTTAGGTCGATATAAAACTAAACTTCTTAAAATAAAAATTTTCATTTCAAAAGTTAGGACAGTCATACAAATATATGGAAATAGCAATTCCCATTTTAAAGCACTCAATTTTAGTTTAGTATATCTTTTAGTATTTCTAGTTTAGTTTTTTTTTCTTTGGCACATTATTCACTTTCATAAAATGTTTCAATTTATCTAACGGAAGTTGAATTTTCATGCTTTGAAGAAAATGGTATGCAAATTTGAATTAAAGGAGTTTTAGACTGAAAGCTATAGATTAAATATATTCCGCTTCCGATATTTTTTCCACTTAAAAAGTATTTTTTTTTCAATTCTTGGAATTCATTAGACTTTTGCTTATAAATTGAATAAGAGAAATGATAAAATTATTCCATTTATCTAGCAAAACTTATTTTATGTATGTAAAAAATATGGATGTTTTAAGATTATTGTTATTTCATGTTTGTAGAATTATATGTGCAGTTAGATTTTACATATTTTATTCAAATAAAACTTTTGTGTTATTTTTGCTTTTGTGTATTATTAAAAATATTTAAAAAAAATAAATCTAGAGAAAACTGTCTTCTTACTAAAATTTTATCTGTACAATTATATAAAAAATGTGTGTATAAAACTACACTGGAGTCCAAAAGTTAAGCATAATTCGTAAAATGCTAAAGATGTGGAGTAAAAATTCGTAAAACTAACCAAAATTACTTGCGGAGATTAATTTGTTGAAGAAGAAACATTGGGTTTATGCAAAACTTTTCAGTCGACTATGTCATGCGCGAAATACCTGCGCATGTCGGAACACTTATAAACCGGTTCACGTGGTTTACGCAATTCTGACGAATTTCGTGCAACTGATATTCCATGAAACATTGTTACGATCGAACAGGATTAATGCTTGCGCAAAGATGCGGATTGGATATTTTTGCGAAAGGAATAAACGTTGGAATGCTGGATATCGGACGATCACAAACCGAAGTGTCTCGAATTCTGAACGTGGACATCTCTGTGATCTCAAGACTGTGGCAAATGTTTCAAAGTACGGGAAATGTTACCCGACGACCAGTACGAGGTCGACCAAGTGTTACAACCCTACGCAAAGACCGATATCTGGCGCGCGATATAATACTATAATAAGGGCGCGACGTCAGAGGGGCAGTACAGCCAGAGAAATGGGATCGGCGCTCACAGTCGTGACAGGAATACGAATTTAAAGATTTTACAGGATACTCAATCATGCTGTCCTGTATGCCAGAAAACTAGCAGTTTGCATTTCCCTTACGTCTGCGCATAAACGCGCTCGTTTAAACTAGAGTTTGAACCATCAACTTTGGAGTGAGGGAGAATGGGCCAATGTGATGTTCAGTGACGAGTCCCGATTCAGCCTAAGTAGTGGTTCTCTTCGTGTAACGATATGGAGAGAACATGGAACACATTTTGACCCAAGAAATGTAATGGAAAGATATCTTTTTCCATCAGGAGGAGTAATGGCATGGGAAGTATCCTGTTGGATGGCCGCACACATCTCCATATCTTTGACTAGGGATCTGTGACTGGTAAAATATACAAAGACTAAGTTCTTGAACCTTATGTTCACTTGTTTCGATGTGCTGTCGGTCCTGACTTCGTGGATGATATTTCGCCTTGTCACGGTGCGTTACTGGTTGACGACTTCCTTGAAATGGAAACCATCCAGCGCATGTCGTGGCCTGCGAACTTCCTGGATTTAAATTCTATCGAGCATGAATGGATATACTCAGGAGACAACTTGCAGCCTTTCGTACCCACCACGCTCCGTTCCACAACTGAAAGGAACTCTCAGAGGAGATTGGAACTGTTTGAGCCCACAACTCATTCGTAATCACATAACAGGTATGGGAAATCACTGTGTAGCGTGGCCGGCTGTCAGAGGTGACCACACACCTTATTAAACTGCAGCATCACTATTTTATTTAGTATTTTCTTTCCTTTTTCCTTTTAAATTCTGAACTCTTCTTATGCTCAGTTTTCTTTCAAACTGCTACTTTGGATAATAAAAGTAAATATTATCGTTCTTATGATTTTTTTTCCTTGCTTTATAGCCGTTTTACACTCGCATATCATTTTTCATAGCATTCCGATTTACATTTCTTTTATTACTTACTTAATTACCAATTATGCTTAACTTTTGGTGACCAGTGTAGTTTTTGCAAACCTACATAAATTTGTAGTTTTCCAAAAAAGAATCTATTAAAAATACAGTAATTTTACTTAACTTTCATCTGTAAGCAGGGCTGTAGTTACATGAGAATATTTAGGCATACTAGTTTGATATACAGATTTAGTACTATATCATGAATTATCACCGTTATTTGATTTTCTTAATAAATTTTAAATATTATTTTGAGAATGGCAGTTATCATATAGCATCAATTAATGTCATTTAGCTCCCAAGAAAAGAAACTTTTAAGTAAAGATTACGTGTGTAGATTTTATATTATATTATTCACAATAAACAAATGCTGAATATTTAAATAGTTTTTTAAATATTAAAAATCTATTAGTTTTGAGAAAAAGCCTTACTAAGGTAGCGACCGTTTGCGATCGGACTTGTTGCAATCCTTAAAGGACGGCTGCGCAAAAGAGCAAATTAATTAATGTTTAAGTTGAGTTAATAATATAAATTTACGTAATTATAAAACTGCATTTCTTAAAATGAAATTTTTTTTGAAAAGTCAGGCTAATCATACAAAGGGGTAAAAATAGCAATTTCCATTTTAAAACACTCAATTCTACTTTAGTGTTATTTTCTTTTTCTTTGGCACATCATTCGCTTCTTGAAATGTTTCAATTCACCTAACGGAAGTTGATTTTTCAAGCTTTGAAGAAAATGGTATGCAAATTCGAATTTAAGGAGTTTTAGACTGAAAGCTGTGGATTAAATATATTCCGCTTCGGATTTTTTCCCACTTAAAAAAGTATTTATTTTCAATTCTCGAAATACATTTGACTTTTACATATAAACCGAATAAGAGAGGTGATAAAATTATTCTATTTATTAAATAAGATTTGTTTTGTGTACATACAAATACAGATGTTTTATGATTATTTACGTCACGTTTGTAGTATTTATATTATTATTACATTTTACATACTTATTTAAACAGTAATTTTGCGTTACGTTTTTTTTTTAAATGTGTTATTCAACAAATATCAATTTAAAGAAATCGGTATGCTTTTTAGAATATTTTCTGTACACTGTACAATAAATAAATAAATAAATAAATAAAATGCGTATTTTCAAAACTAATTTTTAAAGTTACAAAAATCGGTAACTTTACAAAATTAATCACTTAAAGCTACAGTAATCTTACATAAACTTCTTCTGCAATCCGGGTTTAAGTTACATGAGAAATTCTAGGCATCCTAGTTCGCTAACAAAAATTTTAAAGTTACAAAATTTCAAAACTAATTTTTAATTATCATACTTCTTAAAATAAAATTTTCCTTCCAAATGTTAGGATAACCATATAAGTGTTTGGAAGTAACAATTTGCATTTTAACAGACTCAATTCTAGTTTAGTATTATTTTCTTTTTCTTTAACACATCAAATGTTTTAATTCACCTAATGGAAGTTGAATTTTTATGCTATAAAAAATTATGCAAATTTGAATTTAAGGAGTTTTAGACTGAAAGCTGTGGCTTAAATATATTTCGCTTCAGATATTTTTTCCACTTAAAAAAGTTTTTCCTTTCAATTCTCGAATCCATTTAACTTTTACTTATAAATTGAATAAGAGGGAGGGTAATATTATTCTATTTATCAAATAAAATGTATTTTTGTCTATGCAAATATACAGATGTTTTATAATAGTTTACTTCATGTTTGCAGTACTTTATGTGCAGTCAGATTTTACATTTTTTATTTTAATAGAATTTTCTGTGTTACACACTGTAAATAATAATGATAATAATAATAATTATAAAAAAATGTTATTTTGCAAACATAAATTTGGAGAAATCTGTATTCTTACTAGAATTTTATTTGTACAATGTACACAGAAATATGTGTATCTACAAAACTACTTTTTGTAAAACTACAGAAATCTGTAGCTTTAGAAAAAGAATCTACTAAAATTGCAGAAATCTAGCTTAACATTCATCTGTAACCCGAGTTGCAGTTGCATGAGAAATTCTAGGCATCCTAAAAATGCTATAAAAGACTTAATAACCTTGCAGATTTTTGGATTCCGCTTTAAATGTTTTTTCCATTTAAAATACATTTCTTTTCAATTCTCGAAGTCCATTTTGACTTTTATTTATAAAATGAATAGGAGAGATTAAAAAAATTACTATTCTATTTATCAAAAAAACTTATTTTAAGTATGTAAAAATACAGATGTTTTACGTTTAGGGTAACACCCCCAGTAATTGGCACATTAAGAATTTTTCTTTAAACTTACTTCAATTTTCATTACAAAGAAATAAGATATTTACTTGGAAATATTTTTAAATCAAAGAATGCATATCTGTGCATCTATTTTGCCCACTAAAAGCAAACAAATTTGAAAAAATATTTTTTGTAAAAATATATTTATAAAAACTTGCTGAAATCGCCAGTAATTGGCACCTAGAACACCAATGTATGACACATTGTGATCCCGTGATTGGCACAAGTTTATTTTACAAAAAAACTTTACACTTTGAATTGGGTTTAATCGCTTTAAATGAATTTACAATAGATGAAGATGCCATATTCCAGGATTTTGAGACTAAGAAATCAGCATATTAGTCTGAAATGTGAACACTTTAAAACAATACAAATACTTATATTAATACCCAGTGATTGTCATGCTGTCCCCAGTAATTGCCATATGAAGCTTTAATGGATTCCAATTACTGATAATATTTCATATTTTCAAATAAAAACAAATGTTAAACAAAATTAGTCTATAACTTTAAAAGTACTTCCAAAATAAGTGGTTTAATCTCAAATTCCTTGTGAAATCTTTGTAAGTGGAATAGGTGCCAATTACTTGGAACTAGCAAAATTGAAGCACCATTAATTGGCATCTATCATTATTTCAAAAATCCAAATATTTGTGTCGAAAATACTTTTACACAATTAAAGTAAACCTTTTTAACCAAACAAAACTATTGTCAATTAAAATTTAAAATATATTATAAATCAGATATTAATGAATTGAAAAGCATGGCTTCCTTAAGCCAAAGAAAAAGCATTTGCAACAAAAATGGCTAATTTCATAGAAGCCATAATTGTTTCTCTTTCCTAGGCACTATTGTCATCTAGTAGCATAAATCAAAATTATAATATTTAGCATAAATGAGCATATAACTGGTATATAGTCTTGCATTTTTAAAAGACTGGATATAAATCTTATTTTAGGACATGTTTGTAGGATGTGCCAATCACTGGTGCATGTCAATTACTGGGGATTTTACCCTATTTTCTTCTGGTTTGCAATATATTTTTTGAAATATCTAACTAGCTCACTATTAAAAAAAATTCTAAACATTTAAATATCGGGTGCTACTTGGTTATCCCGTCGACCAATTTTGCCAAGTTATAGAAATTGCCAAGCTACCAGCCAAGTAACGCAAATTGATATAAATTTTACTATAAAAGGCAAATAAAGTAAAAGGTTGAATTTAAAATAACTAAATGAGGTACCAAACACTTGTTTCGTGATTGATATCAAATGAATGTGACATACATGGTAATCCATTATTGGTGTCTAATATTAGAGTTTGGAAATAGTTTTTATTATAATAAAGTAATATTAAATATTGTTTGTGAAATATGAAAAATCCATTAGTTCTGAGAACTATGTATTATTAGGAGGGCGGATCTTTTCGACTGCACCTATCGCAAACGTTTAAGGACGCGTCTACAAAAGAACAAATTAATTACCGTATATATTCATGCATAAATCGAGAAAATTTAGACAAAATTTGGAAGTTGAAAATGGGAGTCAACATATCACGTGATATTGAAAAAATAATAATAAAATAAATTATTTTTTGAAGAAAATCTGCGAATGTTAAGACTTTTAAGTAACCACATATCGTCTAGGTTGCAGAAAAATTTAAAAACGGCTCTTTTCTTTCAGTGGCCCGACCAGTGGCCGCGAGGTTCTGACTTCCAGACTGGTAGACAGTAGGTGCTGAGTACCCAGGGACGGTAGGGTCGCGAAACCTATCGCGACTGTTGGCCTAACCGTTCGGAGTTTTCCATGGTTTTCTTCGAACCTTGCGTAAATACGGGTTAGGTTCCCATACAAATTACCCCCACGGAGGGCATCCCAACCCTTAGGGTCTATATCCCACAGTGTAGGTAACTGGCCGACATAAATACAAACAAACAAACAAACTTTTCTTCCAGTGGTCATTTTCCTGAGATTCGGGAAAAAAATAAAAACTCAGAAATGATGTCTCTGTATTTTATCTGCACCAGTTTTATTTTTAAACTGAGTTAAGAACATAAACTTTGGCCGACATAAAATTACTATACTTCTTAAAATAAAATTTTCTTTTGAAAAGTTAGGATAATCATACAGATGTATGGAGATAGCAATTTCCATTTTAAAACACTCAATTCTAATTTTGTATTATTTTCTTTTTCTTTGGCACATCACTCACTTTCCAGAAATGTTTCATTTCACCTAACGGAAGTTACATTTTCATGCTTTGAAGAAAATGGTACGCAAATTTGAATTTGAGTAGTTTTAGACTGAAAGCTGTGGATTAAATAAATTCCACTTCAGATATTTTTTCTACTTAAAAGGTATTTCTTTTTCAATTCTCGATATCCATTTGACTTTAACTTATAAATTGAATAAGAGATATGATAAAATTATTCTATTTACCAAATAAAACTTTTTTTTAATATACGTAAAAATTAAAATGTTTTATGATTGTTTGCTTCAGAGCTTTATAGTATTTTATGAGCAGTTAGAATTTACTTATTTTACATTAAAAAGATCTTTTTTTATACACTGTTGAGGAAAAATCAGTTATTATAGTAATTCTGCTATCTGATTTTTTTTTAAAGTTTTAGTTAGAGAAATCTGTGTATTTAGTAAAACTGTATCTGCACTCAAGAGCCAAAACATTATGACCACCTACCTAATAACGTGTTAGCTCACCTCTGGCCTACACTGTAAAAAAAAAATTGTAAAGGTACTAAAAATTTTCTAGGAAACTGGGATTCCATGAACTTTTCATGTAACGATAATCGGAAAAATCCATGCAACTGATTCTAAAATTAGAATTTTTGCTGTTACCGTTACAGGAAAAGTTCTAGGAATCTCAGTTTCCTAGAAAAAGTTTAGTACCTCTACAGATTTTTTTTTACAGTGTACAAAACAGCTACAAACAGCAATGGCATGGATACTACAAACCCTTCGTAGATGATTGGAAATAAATTGTATTGCACTGTACTAAAAATTGTAAAGGTATTAAACTTTTTTCAGGACACTGGGATTCCCCGAACTTTTTGTGCCACGATAAAAAAAAAAAAAAAAAAAAAAAAAAAAAAAAAACCCTGTGAAACTGATTTTTTTTACTTCAGATTTTGCTGTTACCGTTACCTAAAATTTACGAGGAATCCCAGTCTCCTAGAACAAGTGTTGTACCTTTACACAATTTTTTACAGTGTAGTTCATTCCATTCAAGTCCATTCCATCTCTATTCGGGATAGTACAAAATGGTTCCTTAAATTTTAGTACTGCCACGCATGGCCTATTTATGTCTTTTTTGACATCCCCAGAAAATTATTCTCATTATTTTGAGCATATTAGTTTCAACAATTAATTCAATTTAATTCCTGAAAATAAAAACGTTTTAAGTAGTGATTCAATATAGAAATTTATCTCTAAATAACTCACAATCAAATGAATGCTAAATATTTAAATATTATTTTGCTGAATTAAAAGAAAAAGTGTTCCTTCATTGTTCGGGGATCGATGCCTTTATAAGTGCGACCGCCTTTATAAGTGCCTTCCCTGTGCGACCGCAACTGCTCTCATAGCATGCATGGTCACAGTGGCGTCACTGTGAGTCACTGTGGTCACATCACATCTGTGACCAAAATGCCACCACTCAGTGACGTCACATTTTGACTGAGATGTGACTTTCTTAAAAATCTTTAGAAAATTACAAAAGTTCTTCAAAACATATTATTTACTTTAAAAAACACTTTTGTCACAACGTCGCTTTTGTCACAGTTTCATTACGATGTTAAGGTCAAAGTAGTCACAAATGATACATTTTTCACAAATTTGTCACACCGTGACTTCACAAAGTGGTAATAATGTGACGTCACAAACGAGCTCTAAAACGGCCATAACGACTTCACATTTTAGTTACTGTGACTTCACATCGATGTCACGTGACATCACATCGACGATCGATGGTCACAAAGTCACAGTGTGACTTCACAACGACGTCGCAATGACGTCACCATGCCTTACGGGTGTCGCAAACAATAAAGGACAGATCTACAAAAGAATAAATTAATTAATACTTAAATTTATTTAATAACATGAACTTGTGTTTATATAAATATTCTGTGCTTCATAAAATAAATTTTTCTTTGAAAAGTTAGGATATTTATACAAAGGAATGGAAATAGCAATTTCCATTTTAAAACACTCAAATCTAGTTTAGTATTATTTTCTTTTTCTTTGACATATCATTCACTTTCCTGAAATGTTTCAATTTACCTAACGGAAGTTGAACTTTCATGCTTTGAAGAAATGATATGCAAATTTGAATTTAAGGAGTTTTAGACTGAAAGCTGTGGATTAGATAAATTGCGCTTCAGTTTTTTTCCACTTAAATGTATTTCTTTTCAATTCTCAAAATCCATTTGGCTTTTACTTATAAATTGAATAAGAAAGATAATAAAATTATTCTATTTCACAAATGAAACCTATTTTTGTTTATGTATGTAAAAATCCTGATGTCTTATAATTGTTATTGCTTCATGTTTGCAGTATCTTAAGTGCAGTTTGATTTTACCCAGTTTATTTAAATAATACTTTTGTGTTATACATTGAATTGAAAGAAATAATGTTATTTTGCAAATATAAATCTAAAAAGAGCTGTATGCTTACTAAAATTTTATTTGCACACTGTATAAAACTAGTTGGATGTGTCAATCCCAAAACTTTCTTCTATCTCATAAATATATTTTAATATAAAAAAAAAAAAAAAAAAAAAAAAAAAAAAAAAAAAACGTGGTGACCCCAAAGTTACCCACTATCGAATTTCCTCGAACATTTGACCTAGCCTAATGAGATTCTGGTATCCGAAAAGCCTAAAACGCAAAATTTAATTAATATTCTGAGAAAATGAGCTTAATAGCGCCTCAATGTTGGATAATTTATACTAAAACCTAATAAGCATCTATTTATGTCAAGACCTAACCGAATCTGAAATTTGATGGAATTTCGTCCATTACTTCTTGAGATATAGTTATAACAAAAAATTTGCAAAACGTAGCACAACGACACCATATCTTGGACAATTTATGCCAAAATGTAAAAATGCGTCTAATTATGTTATGGTGTAAAATAATCTGAAGTTTGATGAAATTCTGTGCATTAGTTCTTGAGATATAGCTAGTTAAAAAAAACGTGTAAAATGTAGCACAGCAGTTGAAGGATTTATAACAAAACGTAATCATCGTGTAACTATGTTATATGTCATTTTGTAATAAAATCTGAATATTTATGAAATTCTGTGCGTTGGTTGTTGAGATATAGCTATCGGGAAAATCGTGCAAAATGCAGCATAGCTGTACCACCTGTTGCAAGGTTAATACCAAAATGTAATCAGAGTCTAATTATGTTATATATTCTAGTGTAACAGAATCTAAAATTTGATAAAGTTCTCTGCATTAGTTCTTGAGATATATCTATCGCAAAAATCGTGCAAAATGTAGCATAGCAGCGCCACCTATTGGGCAGTTCACACCAAAACCTTATCGTCGGCTATGTATCTCAAGGTATCGCAGAATCTGAAGTTTGGTGAAATTCTGTGCATTAGTTCTTGAAATATAGCTATCATGAAAATCATGAAAAATGTGGCATAGTAGCGCCACCTGCAGGCCAATTTTCACCAAAAACCAATAGGCACTAATTTATATCAAGGTCTAACTGACTATAAAATTTTATTAAATTTCGAGCATTAGTTCTTGAGATAGAGCGCCCACAAATTTTTTGTCACATACAGACAGACATACAGACAGACAGACAGACAGACAGACATTTTCTAAAAATAGTCAAAACGTGTTCAGGACCTTCTAAAACGTCTAAATCCGTCGAAAATTTTCATGAATCCAATACTTTCTTCTTGTAAAGATAGAAGAAAGTGAAAATATGTGTATCTACAAAAGTAGTTTTTGCATAACTACATAAATTTTTAGCTTTACAACAAAAATAAAGTAAAATTACAGCAATTTTGGTTTACTTTCATCTGTAAACCAGATTGCAGTGCTGCATCAGGAATTAACACCGTTTTTTGACTTTCTTAATCTATGTATATAAAAAAAGAGATGTCTCTCTGCCTTCCTGCCTGACTGCAGATAAAGCCAAAATTATAACACCCAAGTCACTGAAATTCTAGTTGTGTGTGATTGCTAACACCGGAAAGTGAACTTCGTAGCTGGATTTTTAAATTTCAATTTAGACTTTTTTTTAAAATAAAACTTACTGTGTAAGAAAACATTTACAGCTTTCCACGAATCCTCTGCAAAGAAGCAGCCAGGTTACAGGCTATTTTCAGCTAGCCACCAATCTGCGGCAACGAAGTAGCCAGCAATGAAAGCAAGTGATAAATATGGGATTTAATCACTCCACTTCACGGTTGAATGCAACAAACATATTGCACGATTTTTTAATTTTTCCAGATTTGATGATTTTTTTTCTGATTGTTTTATATTCGATCTTCAAATTCGATTCATAGCATCATTCCAAAAAGAAATAAATTAGGTAATTACTCCTTTAATATATTTAGGGTCTGTTCAGATGTGGAGTGCACGTCGCGCGCGTGCTCATTGAAGATTTTGTTTGGAGTAAGTCTCATTAAAGAAAGGAATTATAAAATAAAACTATTGCATTATTTTTGTGGTTCAAAATAGCTAAAAACAACGACTATACAGTCAAACCTCGTTAATACGCGAATCAGGGGTCCGATCAAAATTCGCGTATTAAACGGGTTCGGGTATTAACCGATTCGGGTAGGTCTCGAATTTTCGTCGAGTAGTCGATCTAATAACAATTTATGCGATAAAAACACAATTTTTAGTGAATTTTTAGCGTTTTTAAAACCTTTAATGAAATTTTATTTATTGTCATCATTATGTGCTTATTAAGCAGGGACGTTTGAAAGTTGAAAATTCAAATAATCGTTATTTTCTCAAGTAAAAATCCTATGTCTTTTCAAATTTAGATTTATTATGTATGACACATAAAACTAAATAAGACGAACACAAAAATGTCTGTTAACCATATTAACAAAAACTAATGTTAACAAAATTGAAATCTTTGTTAGCTATTCAGAACAGATAGATGTGATAATAGTGTTGATAATAATACAAAGTCAATTAAAAAAACTTACTGAAATTAATAATATCATAAAAATTACTTTTTGGAATTGAGCTGTCAATTTTGGCCTGCATGACATGCGGTCTTGCCATCACCACTATATTTTTCGCCTTATTTCGATAGTGGTAAAGTTAGCTTCTTGAGGGTCCTTTGTCCATCATGATTAAAAATATTATGTTGGGAAATTGAATGCCGCTGTAACTAAGGAGAATGGGGATGGGGCCGGAAGCGCTGGTTCATCACGTTCTTCCTCCTCATCTGGTTTGTCATTCGCAGTTACATCGGCGATGATATCATCCAGGCTTCAAAGTTTGGAGGTAACTAGATCTTTTTCGAATATAATGAAAGTGTCTAAATCAACAAAATTTTAACCTACAGTTTCTTGTACGGCCAGACAATCTTCTTCAACATTAGGGTACGAGATTGGCTCTGTGTAAATGATGTCCTTGTGATTTCTGAAACCCACTTTGTGAAAACAATTTGTATTTCTTATTCGTGTGACACTCTCCCATGCTGCAGTAAGCATGTGAATAGCGTCGAGGACTGTAATTGGACGACATTCGTACGAAAAAGGATTGCTGCCGTGTTCCATTTGGTGAACGTATCGCCGAACGACGCGAGTCTTGTAATTTACTGCGGCACTGTTAATTATTCCTTGGTCCATTGGCTGGGTGACACTAGTCGAATTTGGAGGTAGAAAGTTTACTTGGACATTATTCAGGTCTTCGTTATCTTTTGGATGCGCAGGACAGTTGTCCACAAGAAATAGCACATGGCGCGATTCTTTTCTCATAAGCCGATCAAAATTATGAAGCCATGTTGTAACAATGTTTCCCGTCATCCATGCTCTATGCTAGCTTTCGTACAGGCAGGGGTAATTCTTGACATTTTTTAAAGAATCGTGGGTTGCGTGATGAACACAACCTCCGATGCGGGACGGAGTGCCCTATAAAAGGCACCTAGTCCCGCAGTACAGTTTACGTCTGTTTTTCAAAGCAGACGTAATGTCTTCAACTTTTGCACGACGCTAGTCTCGTCTCGCTTATAAGATTTCTTTGGGCAGTCTTGTGCTAACCTCGCATCGGGGTCCAAATTTAGTCAGCGTGTGGTTTTGAAGGAAAAAATGCTCAATTTAACTGGGTTTAAATAATTGTTGTATAAAAAATAAGTTAAATAATTGTCGTATAAAATGCTTGGAAAAAAACTTCATCTAAAAACTCGTATGTTCAGAATTAAACTCATTCGCGTATTAAACGTAGGTTTTAATTCTAGGGACTGATAAAATTTTGCTTATTAAACGGGTTCGCATATTAACCATTCGCGTATTAAAGGGGGTGTTTTTGTATGCGTAATACAGGGGTATTTCAAGGGACCAAAAAAATTCGCGTATTAAGCGGTTTCGCGTATTAGGCGGGGCGCGTATTAACAGGGTTTGACTGTATTTCTTTATCCTTCCAAAACATGGCAGACGAAACAGAAATAGATACATGTGTTCAGTCAGATAAAATTTAAAATGGTCTAAAATGTAAAATATTCGCCAGATATTTTTTTCATTTTTTTTCTACTATAGTAAGAATGGAGATTTTCAATATTGGTAATTTATTTGAAGACATCTATGGTCCGGGCAACCCCGGGTGGATCAGGTAGTAAATTATAAATATTATTTTGTGTATCGTAAGTGCGTGAGTTACTTCGAATTAATTCCTAAGAAAAAAAATAAGGAATGATTACATGTGCAAATTTTACATTAAACTATTCACAATCAAACAAATGCTGAACATTTAAATATTGTTTGTTAAACATGAAACAAT
Organism: Maratus speculifer; assembly: GCA_964019185.1. Lineage (NCBI taxonomy): Eukaryota > Metazoa > Arthropoda > Arachnida > Araneae > Salticidae > Maratus > Maratus speculifer. The sequence goes on from OZ025295.1 coordinate 227,935,826, forward strand.
TATTAATTCCGGAAGAAGTTATTACTAAAATATCGGCTTTGTACGATCGCACCTGTCGCAAACATTTAAGAACGGCTGTGGAGCAAAACAAATTAATAATCATTTAAATTGAATAGAAAACATAAACTTAGGTCGATATAAAATTACTATATTACTTAAAATAAAATTTTCCTTTGAAAAGTCAGGATAATGATATAAATGCAATTTCCATTTTAAAACACTCAATTCTAGTTCAGTATTATTTTCTTTTTCTATGACACATCACTTACTTTCCTGAAATGTTTCAATTCACCTAACGGAAGTTGAATTTTCATGCTTTGAAGGAAATGGTATGCAAATTTGAATTTAAGGAGTTTTAGACTGAAATCTGCGGATTAAATATATTCCAATTTGGATATTTTTTCCACTTAAAAAGTATTTCTTTTTGATTCTCGAAATCCATTTGACTTTTATTTTAAAAATATAAGTTTTGAAAAATCTGTTTGATTATTAGAATTTTATCTATATACCATACAAAATTAGTCTTTGTAAATCTACAGAAATCTGTAGCTTTACAAATACACTCTCAAAAAAATTTCCGTCTTTTTACAGAAAATGTACTGGCAGCACTGCTGCCAGAAATTGTCTGTATGTTGACGACTTTCCGTTTATTTTTTTCTCCGTCAAAAGAGGAAAAATATCCGTCACTTGAAAAAAGTTTGGAAAAATCAATGCGGAAGAGGTGGGGATCGAACCAAGGATCCCAGGATTACAAGGCCAACGCGCATCCACGGCGCCACGAATGCTTGTGAAGATCTTGCTTTAAATAGAAGTGTTCATTTCATATGGGTGTGGTTTGGTGTATTTCGTTAAAAAGATTTTAATTTTGCAGTTAATCTCGGAAAGACTTCATCTTTAATGAAACTGTGGCTGGGTTTTTTTTTTACGTTTAGTATTAATATAGTATAAATATGTGAATTTCAAATATATTACGTAGATTGTCAGAGAAAAAACATTAATGTTTTATATTTATTCGATAAGATTTTTTTTTAATAATATCAATTTTTTTTTGCATTTTATTTTTTAATTAAAATATTTTTTAAATGTCTTCACTTAAAGTATATTTTATATGCGAATATTTATCATAGAAATAACTTAGTATATTGAACTTTATTCAACTTATCCAACTTTGAATAACAGATTGTGAGAATTTTTGAACGAATAAAGAAAGTAATTGTTATTTGTTTTTAAATTCGAAAACATTTTTGTCTTTTAAATCTAAATTAGACATTTTAATCGATAGAATATTTTTGTTTTTCATTTTAGAAATAAATTCGAATTTATTACTAACAGACCCAATGCGCATGCGTGCTAGATATAAACGGAAACGTTTCCTCATTTTTCGACTTTCGGAATGAACTCACAGAACAAATACGTCTTTTGGGAAAACAGAAGTTATTTGTGAAAAAGTAACGATAACTTAGTGTATATTGACGAATTTTTCTGACAGTGTAGAATGTGCTAAAACTACAGTAATCTTATTTAACTTTCATCTGTAATCCACGTTGCAGTTATGTGAGAAATTCTTGGCATCCTAGTTTGCTAAAACATTCTTAGTAACAGATTTTTTGATTCGATGAAAATGTGCAGAGGATACATGCGCACATGCTGTGAACATTTCACTTAAATGTACCTTTTTCTGAAAACTGAATTAATTTCTACAAACAAAAACTACTGAGTATAGTAAACAGAATATTTTTTTTACGATTGGTATTTTTTTAAAATCATCTTTATAGTTCTCCTTACTTTTTTTTAATAGTTTTATAAATTTAAAAAAAAATTGCTCGCAATTGCCCAATCCACGGGGTAGTTGTTAACGCACATGAGTCACATGTGAAGACAGGGGAAAATATCCTTTACATGCTTGTTATTCTCATTATTTATTTGTCGCCATAATCATTAATTGTATCATGTGTTAAATTCACTATAAAGAAAGAAATACATGCGCAATTTTCTAAAAATAAAAAAGATTTGGTGGAGGATACAGGGTTAGAGTATTCATTATTGTCGCAATAAAATAGAAAATAAAGAAGCAAATAAAAATGTATTAAAGTTTTAAATTTTGTTAAGGGTTTTTGTGATTCGGGGAGATTTTAGGTAGTATATTTAGATAACACTGATAAACAAATTTTAACGAATTTTCGATTTCTCTATATACGTTGGGTGTTTCTTATAGATTTTAAGCTGCTGAAAAAGAATTTGTTTGTAAAAATTTTCTATCACCCTCCAATTTTGAGAAATTTCATTAACACGTTTTGGAGTATGTAGGCATCGTATAGGCATTATAATTATATTACTTTATTCTCTTTCATGCATTTGATTCACACAAACATTCATTTTTCTTTTTACAACGATAGAAGATACAGCAAGATAATAGAAACAGATGTCCCCTTAATACATTTTATGTTAGCGGCCTTGAACAGACAGCTCTAGCCACCCCCACAGTATTTGAACTTAACGCAAATCCCTGACTGTGGAAACTTATCTTTCGGGGCAAATATACTACTGTTTCTTTGTTCTGTAAGACTTTTTAATTAAATTTTTATTATAATTATCATATCTTCCTCTACAATATGTAAAACATGTCTAGAGGATGCGTAATGAACCCGATTCTTTTTGCTGTGTGTGCGGGGAGCTAACTATGAAAAAGCATCGAAGCGCCTATCATATGTACTTTGGATATAAAGTAGTTGAACGAGATATGAAATAAGTACCTCGTTCTTGTTATACACAACGTGCTACAAACTTCCGGACGTGGATGAAAGGTACAAAAAAGTGTATGTCCTTTGCCATACCCATGATATGACACATGCCGAAGGATCAAATAACTGACTGCTACTAATGTATTACAAAAATTAAAGGATTCTTTGCAAGAAGTAAACATAAAATTAAGTACACGAACTTAGATTCAGCAATGTGACCAACATTACATAATGATGACTTAAAAATACCGAAACCTCCAGAGAATTTTACATATGATGATACAGCAGTGGAAATGGAAATCGATGAAACTGAAACTTCCTCTACATCTGATATGAACTATCCTCCTGGCATAAATGAAGAACCCCACCTAATAACTCAAAAATAATAAAATGATTTTGTGAGAGACTTAAATTTATCAAAGAAAAACTCAGACTTACTTGATCAAGATTGCAAGGTTGGAATCTCCTGAAAAACAATACAAAGATATCTATTTATCTAGATTGATATAAGAAATATTCAACATTTTTTAAAAGAAAAGATGATTTACGCTACTGTAATGATATAAGTGGCTTAATGTCTGCTTTAAATTGTTAATATAACTCGGAATAATGACCTATAAGAGAGCACCCACAGCTAAGACATTTACAGCTACATAAAGTATGAAATTTCTTATTAATATAATTTCTTTTTACAAAAAAATCTATATTTTTCTGAAACTTTATAAACAATGCATACTTTCAGTGTTTTAAATATTAATTTTAAGCTTTATAAATGTTTATTTAAAATTTTGTCATTACTAAAATACCAAATGATAAATTTCATAAGGTGTATGTGTTGAATAAATACTACAAAATTGAGATTTTCAGAATTTTGAATTTTTTAAAAATCTGTGGGTGATGGAAACTTTTTAATGGCATATTCTTTCACAGCACAACCTAATATATAAAAGTCACCACATACTTAATTAGAAACAGAAACCTTGTTTAAAAGTGTAATATTTATCGGAAATCTGCCGAAACATAAAGATTTATCATCCCTATACTTGTTTTTTTTTTACTTCTAAATTACTGACATTTTTTTCTTTGTTCTTTTCTTTCTTTCATTATTTTAATAATTAAAGAAAATTTTGATAATAAGCCTTTCCTTCCTCACCAACTTCTTTTGCACTTGAAAGAGAAAAATTTGCTTACAATCTGGGTGATAGTTATCAGTTTAGACATTTTATTTTCTTAAGGTATTATTGATATCTATATCCACCCAAGCCATCATATTCGTAGGTACATTAGGGTAAAAGTAAATCATCATTGCAAGATTGGAAGAAATGAAATAGAAAAATTTGCAAAGTTGTTTATCGTAATACTTTTTATATAACAATGCATTAAAAATTTTTGTTTTTAACTGCTTTGTAGGATGTTCCATAACATTAATAAATTTTAGAAAACATAAAACTTATTTAAATTTTAATTACACATAAATGAGCTTATTGATCTTTATCTACTTTTCAAATATGTTTTTATGGAAGTATCAATACGAAATCAAATGTTGTATGACGACAAATCTCCTATTTCAGGAAAATTATACATATTGAAACTAACATAATTCTAATTAAGTTAATTTAAAGTAACCGAATTACAGAATTACCATTGTGACATTTATGAACTGTCTATATCTGCCCCAAATAGTGAGCTAGTATCCCACATGACCACTCGAGTTAAATTGACAACAATTAACATTTCTAAGTTTTGGAAAAAACAAAACAAAAAAAACATTTTTAAAAAAATATTTATTAGTATATGTTAAAACATTAAAATCCAAATAAATAAATAAATAAATAAAGTTATTAGCTTAGCTAGTTGGAACTGAATTTTTACCTTTGAAATTAATAAACAATGTTTTGGCTACTAAGGATTAAAAAATAATGTCAAAGAGCTTCAAAAAAATTTATCGTAAGTCTGTAGGTATTGTCATCATTGGTAATATTTTTCTAATAAAAAAATCATATAATAACTAGTGAAAAATTGCTACGTCCACTCTGCCTTATTTTTACATGTGCCTCAGACTACCCTATTTGTTACATGAATTTTTGTTGCTGCTATAACATCAAAAGATCTTGGAAACCCAGTTTTTTAGAAAAAAATTAATAGCTTTACAGATTTTTATTCTTGCAGTGTATTGAGATTATCTAAGTGTTTTATATTTAAAAGGTGTTTCAGAATTCCTTATTAATGAGCTCCATGAAACTTAAATATAAAAATTTATAATTTTCCACGGAAATTAAATAGTTTATTTAATTAAATTAAATTAAAGAAATTAAATAAAAGTAAGTAATATTTAAAAAATATTTATCTTATTTTTTTCCGCAATTTTACATTTATTTGTAGAGGAAAATGAATCAATTAATAAGCTGATATAGATTCTGTGTATTTTCAAGAAATTTAAGCAACTAAAAATATTAAAAACTAAACAAATGACAAAAATATACGACTAAATATTTGTGATGGAAATAGTTCTGTAGAATAAAATATCAGTGCAGAAAACTGCATAAATCGAATTTGGTATAAAAGTAAGCAAAAAAAAAAAAAAAAAAAAAAAAAAAATAGATAAAGGTCAGATAAATTTATATAAAACAACAAAGGTTTATAAGATTTTTAATTAAGTAAAATGAAATATTATATCTGCGACCCTTTTGAGACTTAATATAATGTCTCTGTGTAATGCAAACAAAAATTAAAAGTCACCCAAATTAAATTTTATTATAATAAAAAATGTACAAAAATAGTATAAAATAGTAGTAAGTAAGTATACAGGGTGATTCAGCTCGTCGGTGACAAACTTTAAGGATCGATAGAGCACACCTAGACGAACATTTTTGAATAGGGAATGTAGGGTCCCTGACGCGATGGTAAGGCGCTAGGCGCTTTCGAAAATTTGGGTGCCGAAATTCGAAACGTCATAAAAACTAGGGAAATGGTTAGATTTTCTTGCTTGTTGCGTCGAAATGATTCTGTTTGTTTAGACTTTATTCAGTACCAATTTGATAAGCGTATCTTTTAAAACATGGATAGGGGGCGCTGCAGACTTTGGAGAGCTAGACAACAACTTTAAGCCCGTTATTTTGATAATTTAACACATGCTCGCCAAAGTTTATACTCTAACTTAAAGTTTGAACCCAAAAGTAGAGCCCTGCAAAAAGCGTAAGAGCCGGAATAAAATGTCAAAGTACAGGGTGGTCGAATCTCGAAGGCTCCTAAGAGATAAACAAACAGATTTCTTGACTTATGGCATGCATTTTCATGATTCTGTTTGCTGGGGCTCTCTGAAACTCAGTTGAACGGTACAAAAAGAAACATCGATAGGGGGCGCTTTGGGCAAAAAACATAATTCGTTGACATTTCGGACGCTAACTGGAAACGGGGCGCTACGATCAGTTAGAAACAAAACAAGAGAGTAATTTACTTATCATAAGAAGCTATTAAAACTGCAGTTTGTTTGTTTTTTTTAACAAACATAGCTGGTTTCAATCATGCACAATGCGCGCAATAAAATTTACATAAGGTGCTTTTTGCTGATTTATGCAAAAGATATCGTACCATATCGATATGCAAAAGATACGTAATGCGTAGACGACAACGCGAGATGACGTAGTTGTATGCGCAGACACGTCTTTTGAACGTGCGGTACCTACTTAAGCTTCGGGTTACTTGTCTGCAGATCGGTAGTAGGATGGAACGGTACACAAACTCTGAATTGGCTGACATGCATTTGGCGTATGGCGCTGCTGGTTGTAATGGACGAGCCGCTCAGCGGTTGTACGCCGAGCGTTACCCCAACAGGCAAATCCCCTGCCATGCCTTCTTCGCTCGAGTACACCAGAGGTTGTCCACAACGGGATCTTTCGACGGAGGCAGGCCTGAACGGGAGCGATCAGTGAGCACACCCGACAACGAAGAGGCTGTGCTTAACCTGGTTGAGGACAACCCAGGTCTTAGCACGAGAGATATCGCCAGACATGTTGGCATTTCGCAAACAACTGCGTGGCGCATCTTACGTTCCCGGAATCTGCACCCCTACCACATCCAGCGGGTGCAGTTGCTCAGAGAGCAGGATCTTGGCCCTCGAGTGGAATTCTCAAGATGGTACTTGGCGATGAGATCCAGGGATCCCCGTTTTGTAAACAGCATTTTGTTTACGGACGAGTCCACCTTCAGCCGGGAGGGAATGTGGAACGCCCACAACAATCATGTGTGGTGTGATGAAAATCCACATGAAACCAGAAGCCGAGCAGCCCAGGAGCGTTTCTCAGTAAATGTGTGGGCCGGCATTCTGGGGGATTGCCTCATTGGCCCTTATTTGTTACCTGAACGGCTGACAGGTGGAAATTACCTGATTTTCCTGGATCAAGTGCTGCCGCAGCTTCTGGAGGAGGCGCACGTACCCGAAGGTTCGCGTCGCCAGATGTGGTTCCAGCACGATGGAGCTCCGGCCCATTTCACGAACGACGTGCGTCTCCATCTAAACGCAAGGTATGGCCAGCGGTGGATCGGGCGTGGGGGTCCAGTTCACTGGCCTGCCCGATCACCAGACCTCACCTGCTTGGATTTCTTCCTTTGGGGTTACCTGCAGGCCGAGGTATACCATACACCTGTCAGCAGTGCTGAAGAACTTGTGGCGCGCATTGTGGCAGCTGCGGGGCAGCTGCAGGGCAGATCAGAGATACTCCTGGCATTGTTGGAAACACACACTCCTCAATGCGACAGAGGTGCGAAGCCTGCATCATGGCCCAAGGTCGAAATTTCGAGCATCTTCTGTAGTGTTATTTTTTGTAAATAAATTTCCAGTATCATTGATGTTTTTGGTCTAAATTTATTCAGAAGTGTTGAGCAGAGGTAGAAAATGTGTTTTCATTATTACTAACTGATCGTAGCGCCCCGTTTCCAGTTAGCGTCCGAAATGTCAACGAATTATGTTTTTTGCCCAAAGCGCCCCCTATCGATGTTTCTTTTTGTACCGTTCAACTGAGTTTCAGAGAGCCCCAGCAAACAGAATCATGAAAATGCATGCCATAAGTCAAGAAATCTGTTTGTTTATCTCTTAGGAGCCTTCGAGTTTCGACCACCCTGTACTTTGACATTTTATTCCGGCTCTTACGCTTTTTGCAGGGCTCTACTTTTGGGTTCAAACATTAAGTTAGAGTATAAACTTTGGCGAGCATGTGTTAAATTATCAAAATAACGGGCTTAAAGTTGTTGTCTAGCTCTCCAAAGTCTGCAGCGCCCCCTATCCATGTTTTAAGAGATACGCTTATCAAATTGGTACTGAAGAAAGTCTAAACAAACAGAATCATTTCGACGCAACAAGCAAGAAAATCTAACCATTTCCCTAGTTTTTATGACGTTTCGAATTTCGGCACCCAAATTTTCGAAAGCGCCTAGCGCCTTACCATCGCGTCAGGGACCCTACATTCCCTATTCAAAAATGTTCGTCTAGGTGTGCTCTATCGATCCTTAAAGTTTGTCACCGACGAGCTGAATCACCCTGTATAATAGTATATAATAGTAGTATATAATAGTATATTTATATAAAACAACAAAGGTTTATAAGATTTTTAATTAAGTAAAATGGAATATTATATCTGCGACCCTTTTGAGACTTAATATAATGTCTCTGTGTAATGCAAACAAAAATTAAAAGTCACCCAAATTAAATTTTATTATAATAAAGAATGTACAAAAATAGTATAAAATAGTAGTAAGTAAGTATATAATAGTATATAATAGTAGTATATAATAGTATATTTATATAAAACAACAAAGGTTTATAAGATTTTTAATTAAGTAAAATGGAATATTATATCTGCGACCCTTTTGAGACTTAATATAATGTCTCTGTGTAATGCAAACAAAAATTAAAAGTCACCCAAATTAAATTTTATTATAATAAAAAATGTACAAAAATAATATAAAATAGTAGTAAGTAAGTATATAATAGTATATAATAGTAGTATATAATAGTATATTTATATAAAACAACAAAGGTTTATAAGATTTTTAATTAAGTAAAATGGAATATTATATCTGCGACCCTTTTGAGACTTAATATAATGTCTCTGTGTAATGCAAACAAAAATTAAAAGTCACCCAAATTAAATTTTTTTATAATAAAAAATGTACAAAAATAGTATAAAATAGTAGTAAGTAAGTATATAATAGTATATAATAGTAGTATATAATAGTATATTTATATAAAACAACAAAGGTTTATAAGATTTTTAATTAAGTAAAATGGAATATTATATCTGCGACCCTTTTGAGACTTAATATAATGTCTCTGTGTAATGCAAACAAAAATTAAAAGTCACCCAAATTAAATTTTATTATAATAAAAAATGTACAAAAATAGTATAAAATAGTACTAAGTAAGTATATAATAGTATATAATAGTAGTATATAATAGTATATTTATATAAAGCAACAAAGGTTTATAAGATTTTTAATTAAGTAAAATGGAATATTATATCTGCGACCCTTTTGAGACTTAATATAATGTCTCTGTGTAATGCAAACAAAAATTAAAAGTCACCCAAATTAAATTTTATTATAATAAAAAATGTACAAAAATAGTATAAAATAGTAGTAAGTAAGTATATAATAGTATATAATAGTAGTATATAATAGTATATTTATATAAAACAACAAAGGTTTATAAGATTTTTAATTAAGTAAAATGGAATATTATATCTGCGACCCTTTAGAGACTTAATATAATGTCTCTGTGTAATGCAAACAAAAATTAAAAGTCACCCAAAATAAATTTTATTATAATAAAAAATGTACAAAAATAGTAAGAAATAAAAATAAAGTTACATTTTAAAATTACACTCAATTTGTACCTTTAAATCCTTACCTTAAAAAAGAATTTAATTTTAATCAATGTAAATATAAAGCCAAGCAAGTCGAAAATTTTACGACAATCATAGCGCAAACATTTAATTGTACGAATATAAATTTATTACAATTATATATATTGAATTAAATGTGGAAAGTCCCTATCTACTATTAGTCCTGCATTATATCATCTACACTTGCAACTCTCATCATCCAGGTTCTCTAGACATCGGCTGAATAAACTAGTCGTGGTTTAAAGCCAACCGCAGCAAAGAAATGAAGTTAGCTGTTTTTAGGACAGTAAACAGAACGTTCGATAGGTTTTATTCAGCCGGAAGATGTGAGAAAATTCTGATAGGTGAGAAAATAAAAGCTGCAATGTTCTAAGATGAATATAATTCTCATATAAATAGTCCTATGTAAATGATCATCTTGAAAATAATTTAATGTTTAGTATCAATTTTAAAAGTTTAACGGAGTCAGTTTGAATTATGTGGCTCTGTGTTTACTGATCTTTCTACATATATATATCGAATTCAGTAATATGGAACTATTGTGACTTCATCATAAATATGAAGTAATAACCATGGCAACCTAGTGTGTTTACAGATCATGAAATGTCACTGAATTAATTACATCTGATTAGATTTAATATCATAAATAAATCTTTTATTGCTATATTTCTAAGTCTAGCTTCTATTTTCATGAAATGATTCAAAGTCTGCAACGATTATATACATATTAATGTCAACAAATTTAATACCGTTGGGTAGATTTTGCAATCTTATATTCGAACAGAAGGATAGACAGAAAGACGGACTGACCACACGATGGCTATAAGTGTTGCGTATTTATAAAATTACTAAGTATTAATATATAAGTTGTACCAAAAATGCGACAGCTACAATGTAAAAAAAAATCTAAAATTTAATAACATTTTTCTAGGAAACTGGGATTCCTAGAACATTTTATGTAACGGAAACAGCATAAATTCGTGTTATTATTTTTATTTATTTATTTATTTATTTATTTGTTACAGTATAAATAAGATGAGCTAATTCAAGGCAAAAGATATTGAAATGGACGGTGCTACATCTAATTCACGAAAAATACCTAATTGTATCCTAATAAGAATAAAAAATTACTTAGATATATTCTTTCCATCTAAACGCAGATTATTAAGTTAACCTCAAAAATTATCATAAAAAATTCAAATTGTCATTATATTAAGAGATTATTCATATTATTATTAAAAAAATAGTTAAAAAATGAAAAAAAAATTCTACGTTAAAAAACAGCTGTCTTGGGGGATGGCTTTTCATCTATTCTTTTCTTGCAAAATAAGCGAATTTGTGGATATCTAATCTATATTTGAAATTGTAATCTGAAGCTTTATAGGTGTGTTCAGATTTATATTAAAAAGTAATATCTACGGTTGTTGTCTGGCTAATCCCCCAGTCCGTCCAAAATCAATCTTGCAAAAACTACTAACGAATTGAAATGTTTAAAATTTATTGCATAAATCATTTCAGAATTTTGTCGAGTTTTTCTGAAAATCAATTCAAAACATGAAAAGATATTAAAAAAGTAGCATTTATTCTAATAAATTATATCATATGTAATTAATTTTATGAAATCTCATAATATGTATTAATTTTATGTTGTCATGGTAGTTGCATCCTATTTAAGATAAAGTTATAATACTCTCATATTACTAAATATAATATGCATAAAAATGATAAATGTATTAAAGAACTTTTCCATAAAAGTGTAACAGTTGTACCACAGGATATAAACCTTTCTAAAATTAGTCATGGGCAAATGGGGCGCGAAATCACCCCATTTGCCTTGTTTGACGTACAATTTCCGACTTGTTCTTAATTTAAACAACACTCGTGTCATTTAAAACCACATAAATTTGCGAAACATTTGTAATGATAGAAGACAACGATTGTTTTATCAAAATAACATTTTAGAACTTAATGTATGGTTACCCTCAACGAAGTTAAAATGTCGAGTATTATCTGAATTGTGCGATACTATTGAAGTCAAATAAAAAATAAACAAAGGATTAAATTCCCATACATTGAATATTCTTAATAAAATAAATTTCATAGAAAACATTTTATTTTGACGGTTTCTTTAAATATCATTAAAGAAAAATCACTGTACGCTTTACTAGAATGGGCAAAAGGTTCTTGGAATTTTGTGAAAGTTGTGTTGTTATTCGCAAATTAAGAAATAAAGTAATAATTCTTCTTCTTTAAAGTATAGACCATCATAGTCCACGACATTGTGACAGATTCCGAATTTAATGGAAGTACCATGGAGGCTCCTTGAAATTAAAAAACTCTTGGCATGCTTCTTCATATTTATTAAAGGATTCTAATTGATGGCTCTTAAAGAAATGTTGCATGGATCGAATGTGGACTTAATCTGATGGAGCCACGTCTGGACCGAAATTCTTGAACTCCTGTAGACAAACCACTAGTATTTCCAGTATTGAAACCAGGGGGTGGACTGGGGTTGACACTCCCTCCGGAGGAATAAAATGCCCCCCCCCACAGGAAAATTTAATATTTTGGGTTTTTAATAATCAAATAGTGCAAGCTCCTCCCCCTCCCGGAACTCTATAATGCCATCCCCAGGAGCAACAGAAATCCCTCCCGAAGAAAACTGTCTGAATCCAATACTGAGTATTCCTATATAGACACAAATCCTGGTAACATTACATTAAAAATTTCCCAGAAATTTTAACTAGACTGAATATTTAGTTTGAAAAATAATAAAAGTAAATTGCATTTTTCTTACAAAATAATTTTCTCAATCATATTTTGAAAGTATGTGGAATAGGTGAAGCTAAATTTATTTATTAAATGTGGATATTATTTCAGTCATTTAACTAGGTGCCGCTTTTATCATGTTAAAAATTGGTACACGAAAACCTTACAACTTGAAAAAATTTCTGTGTTATTCATAGGATAACTATAAATTTATTCACACTGTTCTTCTAAGGATGGTGAGATTTTCATAACAGTATTTTTTATTGAATAATCTATTTATTATTCTAAATATTTTAAAATAATTGCTCTTAATACCGATTTATTAAATCAATTTTAATTAAAATAATTATTTAAATAGCGAGGTGTTTTTATTTAAGTTTGTCGTCATATCTGTTGACATTTACATAAATAATTATTCTGTGGAAGCTGTTATTTTATTCAAAATTCAAGGTATTAAGAGGTATTAAAGTTACAAAATTGTCCTAACAGATTTTTTGCAACAAGGTTTAAGAATTTATTTTGAAATAATTAATAAATGAAAATAAATGTAGTTTTAAATGCTGTTGCTACTTTCACGGTATTGCTTCCGTTTAATAATAGAGTTTAACAGTTTCCAAAAAAAAATTACTTATTATATTATTGAAAAAATTCTTTAAAAGTAGCAGTATTTTATTTTAAATAAATAATACGTAATAATAATGTATAAAACAAACTCTCTTACATTTTTCTGACTGAATTAGTTATTCTAAAATATACATACAATAAATACAACAATATTCCAAACTTAAAAAATCATAAATGCAATAAACATCCTCAAAAATTATAAATAATATTAAGCAAATATAAATTATGCAACAGTGAGATAATATTTAAATGATTCTTTTCTTAAGCCAAAAAAGAAAAAATAATAATTTTTTTTTAACCAGATGTTTAAATAAATGTAGGTCACATAAAGTTAATCATCGTTTGAACTTAAAAAAATAATGTTTTTAAGTTAATGACATCACTTACGTTTTAATCAAAATTGACACTAAAGCAAATGTATTTAACTCATCAATTTTCTTAATGGCATGTACCAAACTGCTCGATATAATGTGATCTTCAATAAAGTGGTGTAGACATAAGTGTCTTAATTAAGTTAAAAGACTTTAAAGAAACCATTTTCTGGTTTTCATGTTACATTATTACGGAATGATATTTCTTTTTATTTTTAAACATTTTTATGGTTTTTCAGAAGCCTTTCACCTTAAATTATATTTTATTTGACTGAAATGTTTTACCACAATATGCAGATATTTTCATACTAATTCTCAATTGCCTTATTAAATAAGTAGCACGCTACGCTCGCTGCGGTCAATTTCAAAAGTAGCACTTAATCAAACAAATTGTGAATTTGGCATTCTACATTAAAGCTGTGTGGAACTTTATCCAGAGTATTCTTCTGTATTACTGAAAACAATACGAACGCCATTGCGATATTGTATTATCTTATACTTTAGGTTTACTATATTTTGGGTTTCTAAGCAATGCTTTGATTTGACCATTTACAGTGTACTTTGGTTGATAATTGAGACCATAATGACAAGAGGTATTAAAATTTTCTTTAATCTGACAATACTAAATTAGAGAGCGGAGACAGACGAATGAATCTTAATAATGTTCGGATGGTAATTTCCATGTGTTTGTTCTTAAGGCTCCACACTAGGCATAGAATAAGTATTGGATGATAATGTAAAGTCTATGGGGGCGTTCTTTTCAAATATCTCGCTCAAATTTTAATATTTTTACATGATTTTTTTGCATAGGATAGATGAGGACGTTCCACAACTGGCCTAGTTTTTACTTTTTCAATTTTGGTTTAGGATTGTTTAAAAAAAATACTTTAAATTTCAAGACCGGTTTAAACCGGTTCTGAAATTGAAACTATCATAATATTAAAAATATATGAGCAAAATCAAAAAAGGAATAAAAAGAATATTGCCCAGTTAAACTGATGGCATTGAGCTCACAGGCCATATACACTAATTGTGTATTACAGCCTTGTATTTCCGTTAATTCCGTTCGAAAAAAAATTAAGGAGAAACAGCTCTTCCCTTTCTTTTTTTTTATACTTAATCATTGAACGTCCTAAACTATCAAGGACATGCTTTATCATATAAAAATCTATATCCAAAATTCAGAGCAAATCGAATAATTCTTAATAAAAACCCATTTAGCATTTATATAATTTAAGAGGAATTATTCCCCTCCTTTATACTTAACCGTTAAACTTCCAAAACTAATCAGGGATTTAAACGAAATCTGACAATTCTGCTTGAAAAATCCATTTATAGAAGTTAAGGGGAGGGGCATTAGAATTCCCGTTCCCCCTGTTTATACTTATTCAATGAACACCTAATAACAGCCACGGACTCGCCTCATCAGAATGATCCTATATCTAAATTTTGAAAGAAAACTGTTAATTCTGCATGCAAATCCCGTTTATATCAATTAAGGGGAGGGGCATGAGCCTCCCCTTCCCCCTCTTAAACATATCGAATGAACTCCAAAAACTAATCAGGGAAGTGCCTTATCAGGATATAAATATATACAAAATTTCAAGTGGATCCGATATTTTTATCATGAGTTATCGCGTTACACACGTACGAACATACATACAGAACGGACGGGCACATAAGCTCTCAGGCTATGATAGCCTGTGAGCTAAAAAATAGGCCGGTTGTGGAACGTCCTCAGGTATCCTATGCAAAAAAATCATGTAAAAATATTAAAATTTGAGCGAGATATTTGAAAAGAATGCTCCCATAGACTTTACATTATCATCCGGGTCTTTTTCTGTGCCTAGTGTGGGGCCTTAAACTCTTTGTCTCTTAGTACACCGATAAATGAGTTTGGTAACTTTTATAGAGTTTCATTTAATACTGCGATGTACTTCCTAATAAACATCCTTTAATGGCAATTCTACTAACCATTTGTTCCTCATCGGTTTCCGTCAGAATAAACACCCTCAAAATATCATTACGATAACTGTATGTATCGTAATGTTTATTAAGATATTAAATGATTTGCAGACTATTCATTAACTTTTGCTTCTTAAACTAAAATGTAATATTAAAATGTGAGTTTTTCAAGCTGAATTGTTTGATCAAAATTATATCATTTTCACTCCCTTTTCGTTTTGTAGACCAGTTGCAATCATTTGACTTTTAATTATGATAGAAACCCGTTGAATTAAAAAAAAAATCGCTTGTATTCAATAAAAGCTTTCATTCATGATCGACTCAATAACGCGGGTTGAAGCAAACATTAAAAGTAAAGCAACAATATTGTTACACATGTACTATAGAAGATAATTATAAAACAAAATTACACGCCATCTTACATTCCAATAAATTATGCAAGTAAAATCAACCCATTTATAGATCTTTCACAACAAATCTCTATGCCTTAAATACGACTGGAAATGATAAATAAAGATTTTTATACAAAATTTTACCACTGAGCATTTTGGTCAGTACTGGAATTAAAGGTTTATTTGCATTTTTTCTAAAGTGAAAAATTATACTGCAAAACAAATAGGATTGCTATTTCTATTATATTCAAGTATAAATTAATATTTCATGTACTGTGAAAATTAATCAGATTATGAAAATAACTCGTAATTTATTGATAAGTTTATCGTCTAGGATGTGCGTCGGAACAATATTGCTTATGGTGATAGAAATTTAAGATTATTTAACTTTATGTAGACTGAAATTTTAATCCGACAGATATTATTACAATTTCAACCATTCGAATCAAAAACCCTTTTTTTTAGTGAAAATAGTGTTTTTTATAAAATAAAAAACTTGCTATAATAACTAAATACTAAAAGTTTTTTGTTCGTTTGCTTTATAATGAAAAACCAAAATTTTAGTAGTCTCTAATTTCAGAATCTGTCTAATATTCTGTAATTTGAAACAACATCTAAAGTTTATTTAAAATATAAATAAAATTTCGAACAGTATTGTAAATACGGTAATTGGGTGGGTGTTTCTATTTCGCAAGATTAGATCAACATACTTAACTAATGCTTATATATTAAAAAAAATATGATTAAACAAAATGAAGTATGCAGTAAAAACTAAGAAGAAATGACTCTTAAGGAGAAAATTTGAAATTTAAATAAGTAAGGAAATTTTATTGCAAAATGTGTGCTTAATTTATAATAATAATGTATAATTGTGGGAAACTTATGATATCGTTAAATAGTTATTTCAAATTAACAAATCTTCCTAAAAGTAAAATTTATAATATAGTCAAAATACAAAAGAAGCAAATTTTTGTTTATCTCACTTTGAGGTTATTAAAATCATGCACTTCAAGCAAACGAAATGGTTTCTGTAGTAATGGTACTCCATAATATGATGAAAAATACTTTAAGTATCTGAAATTAAATTTATTTAGCATATATGTATATATGACAGACATTTGCACGAAAATCTAAAATCTTTGACTACATAATTATAATTTTAACTGCTTTTTCTGTAATTTACATTTAAATATTAAAAATTCTCAAAAATGTTTTCGCACATTTAAAAAAAATTTTTTATTGCGAAATTTGCATCACTGACTTGATGCTTCTGACTGGCTTGAAATTGTAGTTTGGTGACAAAGGCGATTAATAAATAGCATTTATCCCACAAATACAATCATTTTTACAATTAAATTTCCAGTTTATTCTATGAGTCTCTTATGATTAATAGCCAATAAAATTAATATTAAGAAGAATAATCAATATATGATTCAATAGCTGATACAATCATATAATCAATAGCTGATACACGTAAAAGCTAATATAATATGATTAATGGCTAATAAAATTTATAATAAGAAGGATAATCAGTAATTCAGTATAACTTTAAGCTGTCTCAAAATTATACTGATGTTTATAATTTACTGATTATAGGTACAACTGTGAGATATTCCCCAAATTCGCACGCATATTTTATATAAATACCGAAAGTGTGTTTTTGATATAACATGTAAATATTTTCACAAATATGAGTTAAATATAAAACAAAACATTAATGGTGTTATCCAGGGCGGATTTATTTAAATTTGACATTTCAAACAGTGGAAATATTTGATTCTTGCTTGAATAACTATGGATATATTATTGAATTAAAACATTGAAAATCGTTTTTACTGCATGTATATGTTTCATATGAAGAATAAACAGCTTCTTTATATTTCTAAATATTTAAGGTTTTCTTCTTCCACTCTGCGATAGAATGACATGTGTTGTAATACCATAAATTATAAAAATATAATAATATAATAGTATAATAATACAATAATTTAACATCTTGTGATGTTGGGAAATGTAAGTTAAGAATCTTTAAATATCTGAAAATATTTTTGGTGGTTCAAATTTGTCCTAGATATAAAATACCTTTAAAAAATAATAATGGATTATTTTAGATGATATTAATAATATGGTGCATAGTTACCCTACACTGCTGGCTAACTTTGAAACAAGTCTTGTATAAATATTAAATGTAAGATGGTTCAAAATAAACAGTTGGTCGATAAAGTTAAACTAACATAATAGAAATTAGCGCACTCTGTGTTTGTGAATTGTCATATATAATGATAAAAAAACACATGCTTCCAAAAATATTTGAAAATATTCTTATATAGATATTAGAAATGAAGATGGTTCAAAATTGATGGTCGATATAATGAAACAAACAAAGAAGAAAATAGCTTTCTCTAAATTTCTACATTTTTCTGTTTAATTATATGCAAAAATTTGCTTGCATAAATATTTGAAAATTAGCTTATATATATGTAATAATAATTTTTTTCT
The DNA here is from genome assembly GCA_964019185.1 of Maratus speculifer. Taxonomy (NCBI): domain Eukaryota; kingdom Metazoa; phylum Arthropoda; class Arachnida; order Araneae; family Salticidae; genus Maratus; species Maratus speculifer. Next base: position 227,954,086 of record OZ025295.1, read on the forward strand.
CTTTAATTCTAAATTAATTATTTCCAAATTATTTTAATATTTAACAAGAGTTCCAGGTCAGTAATGTCAAGGACTGATTGAATAATTTATATTTATAAAGGTCTGAGATATTTTTTTTCTTTTATCCAATTTTAAAATTTCACATTGGTTATTGTCATATTTTCTAATAAATTAATTGGCAACTTAGGACTCAGCCATGAAATCATATATATATATATATATTCGGATATAATCTTGTTACACTGTATTCGGAGCAAAAATTCTACATTTTTATGAGCTAAACAAACCTCTGTCACTTGTCGGATTATAATAATGTGGTGAAGCTCTATTTTTTAAGATCATCTTTATGGTTTTCTATGGTAACGTTCTACATTACTGCTGAGATCAAACCAAAGTCTGGTGGAATCGTTACGTTATCATGCAAATGATAAATAAGTGTATTTATTAAAACTCGTCCATCAGGGATTTTAACCCATTAGTGCCTGAATTATTTTCTTCGTTAAAATTCAAATTTTGCATTTTCCCACCACTTTTAAAGAAAGAAAAATGTTTATCTTAATTTAGCGAGGACTTTGTCTCGAGAAATAAAGCATTTATTTATACTCAATTTTACTGGTATGGAATGCGCTTACTTGAATTTTTTTAAACTGTCCCAAAAATGGGACGCTAGGCACTAATGAATTAATGGTAAATTTTCAAGAATTTCATTTCAGATCCTATCACCGTGTGCCAAACACACAGGACTGCAAAATAAATGCTTTATGATTTAGTGTAGTTAAAAATTGTACGACACGTAGTGGCGCTTGCATTATGCACTCTTGTGGAGCAGATCGCCACTTACAGAATAATCCTGAAACGGTCATGGGCGGTCGATTTCACCGCTACCTTATGAATATATTTCAGTTTAAACCAGGAATTCCCTTATAAATTAATTTTAAGAGATCGAAAGAAGAAAAATCTTGAAATAAAAGAGTTAATCTGTTCTAAATTGAAATTCTGGTGTAAAATATATATTTTTAAAATTTGATAAAGTGAAACAAACACGCAGAAAATTAGCGTCCTCATTTTTGTGCATTTTAATTATAAATTAACGTGTCTAAGCACAAATATTTGATCATAAGCTTATATAGATATTAAAAAGTAAATATGCAATGGAGTGAAACAAGCAAAGATAAAATTATGTCGCTATATGTCATTTAGAAATTTTTAGTGTAATCAAACTACTTTTAAGAATACATCTAATATTTATATTACTATTTTATATGCGTTACTACATAAAAATAATCAGATTAATGGAATTTATCAGATTTATACTTATGGTAAGCTACAAACCTATGTTTGTTTTATACAGTGTTTTTAAATCCGCTATATGCTTTTTATGATACATATAATTTCTTTCCTGAAGAGAAAAAAAAAGAATTTTCCTCGCTTCTTCCTCATTTGCACATCCCAGTCCCTACAGAACTCGCTGCATGAATATATATATATATTTGATTTCACTTTAAAATGCAATTTTACCAAAGGTGTTGCATACGAGATTAGGCAAAGTATTTTTTCACGAAAAAATACCCTTATATATTTTCTAAATCGTGCATCTTATTCGAGAACAGAAACTTGTTGAATACATTTCGGTATAATATGTTAGTTTAATGCCTCGTTTCGTTAAAAATAAGTTGAAAAACTTGAATACTACTTAGTATTCGCATTTAAATGAAGCGTATTATTCGTTCTGTGTAAAAATGTGAGAATGAAAAAATAATATTTTATTTAGAAAATCGGTAATTTTTTTTACTGTATTTTTCAATCTAGTAATTTTTATGCAGCGAAGTTTTTATGACTAAACGAGAAAAAAAAAATTCAGCAAGATTTAATTAAGTATTTACAGGTTAAGGCAGATGTTTGAGAACATATATTATAAATTTATTATCATCCTGTACGTCATAATTACAAATATAATACAATATATATCATCAAATTATATATACAGGATGATTCAAAACGTGATAATCTACATGTAAGTTAGGAAAACGAAAACAAGCAAGCATGATAAAGGATAGGAACATGGTTCGGATGCGTAAAACAAAAGCCCAGAGGACGCTAGGTTCTTTCGAGGACATCTACGCAGGAAGAAGCGAGGAAAATCCTATTTCGGGTATATATGCTGAAGGAAATATGCATCACCACACGAAAAGTGAATTGGCGGGTAAGCGCATCGTTACGGCCGATTGCATTGGAACAGGAGCAAGGGTCTTTATCTCTCCCACTTTCCAACCAGACGTGTTCCTACTCATAGCGTTTTCGCACTTCTGCATCATCGAATGAGCGAAACTGGATATTTAGACACGCGAATGACCGATATGATATTCAGAACACAATATGGTCACGTAGACTGGCAGAAGCTGTACTGTTCAATATAGAAACACATCCAGGGGCGATTACATGACGCGTTGCGGCACGTGTACGTGAGTCTCAATCCACCATGTGACGTGGCTTACATGGAGGTGAGTTGCATCCGCATCATATGTAACGCGTGTAGTCTCTGACTGCCAGTGATTACCAGTTCTGTTTGGATTAGGCACATTGGTTTCAACAGAAGACTCTAGTTCGTCTTACGTTTCTGGGCATATGGGGTCTTCATTGCATTTGTGTACCTAATTTCCTATTTGATTCATTTTTTTCTAATCGTTTTCCTAAGCTATATGTCGATTATTATGAAAAAATTCTGAATTATGCTACTTATAAATAAGTATATTCATAGTCATTTTATGTTCCAGATAATGTCCAATATGAACCGAATACAATCCTAATATGATCCAACGCAAAAAAATGAAGTGGCATTCTATCATCTTTTTCTTGATTACAGGACACTCCCATTTAGAAATTCTTACAACAGATTCTTTAAATTCAAACGGTCAATTCACTTTAAACTAAAAAGAGAATTGGAGACTTGAAAGGATGATGTTTCATTCGTTGCATCGTGAAACGATATTTTCAGCTATCTGATATAATCAGGATAACCCTAATTTACGAGTCAAGTCCAAGCAACAATAGATGATTTTCCTGTGAAGTCCAGCAAGGCAGTCAGCATGAGGATAGAATTTAATTAGGCCACCATTCGACACGTCGCTCATGAGTATATTCGTTACAAGGCCTACGTGACGTAGAGAGAGCAGCTCTTTCCTGAAATAACAAGATAGAAACAATTGATCAGATCCAAAAGTCTCCTGAATGAGCTAAAACCAGAAATGCTGAGTTTTACTTCAATAAAAAATGGCAAGATCAGAACACAAGCAACAAAAAATGATCTATGACTTTGAAAAACATCCGCAGAGGTTCCTACCGTGACGCACATAAAAAGTCCAGCTTCAATAATGTTTCTATATATTATGAGGAGTTTAGGTATTATAATGCATCCACACATTTTTATCCAGATATTAGATTCACCAAAAAATGATTGTTAAGCGATGGATTACTGCTTTAGCACAGGGGAGACCGCATGTGTTTTAGCAAATTTCTGCAACATTCTATGTATCTCTTCAATCCATGAATAAATATCGGAAAATATGCACAATCATAAAACGGTAAACGGTGAACCCCCCCCCCCCAATTGTGTGATCCAATGGATTATTATGATTGAAAGGAATGCAATACACATCCGCATGCCTGCAGTCAATTTTATCAGTATATGGAGTTGTTATTGTAATTGGCGATTATTTTAGTGAATGATATCATTCATTTTATGCATGATAAGCTGCACATAATGTTAATTGATTGTAAATTATCTGTCGTCTGTTTTTCTACCGATATAATTTTGTTTTCAGGCACCTGATGCAAAAACAACACGTATTATATACGTAATTAATACATTATTATAAGTCATACAATATTTATATTTTAATATGGTTGACTCCGTCAAAATCGCAGCACTAAGATCCGTAAACGCGAAAACTTCGCAGATCATCGCAAATGCAAACAATGAATCTTTCGTTCAGATGTATGGAACAAAATATGCTTTTTCCATTCGTATTTAAATTCTGTATGCATTTTTATGTGTAATTCTGAGCTAATATTATTGAACGCATACATTTTTTATAAAGGAAAAAAAACTTATTTCTGAAAAAAAGATAAATAAATATCACTGGTAATTACAGTCTTTTAAAGAAATATGCTTATGTATTAATCAAGAATTATTGGTTATTAAATCTGGCTATGAAGGATTGAAAACTGTGTAAGCTCGGACAAATCTATCTCATTTTCATCACTGATTACAAAATATGCGATGATCACAAATAAGGAAACATTCTAATGTTGAACTAATTGATAGTAAATGTCCATGTTTTTTTTTCAATTTTTTTTCAATTTTTTTAGTGTAGAATTTATTTATAAGTCTTAAATTTTAGTATTAGAAAAAATCATTTTCCAAATGGTTGTTGTAGTTTGTTAAATGATTTTTTTTATTTGAAATTTCTGCGAAGTGGAGTCGAACAGATTACTTCCATTGTTGCAGAGAATTAAGTGGATTTATTTAACTTTATTATTATATTTTTTACAATGAGGCTATAACTGTAATTTTGATGAAGAGAATGTTATTTATTTGGTAATTAGTGAGTAGTTTTGTTGAACGAATGCCTAGGAGAAGTTTCTTCGTAGAAATTTTATACATTATATTCAGCGTCAAAAATTTAGAACGTCTAAAAAATAAAGTATTCCGATATATTTACTTAAATGTTATATATTGACATTTTATATAAATGTGCATTTTTGAATCAAATTTTAATTTCATGCTTAGAGAAAAATTGCAGTTATAATGTATCATACGTACAGCATGCAAATTGTAAGTAAAATAGTATACATAATATTTCGAAATAACTAATAAGAATGTATTTGTTAAAGTACATACCCTTGCTCATTTGTGCACAAAAACAAGAACTTTAATATGAACTTGTACAATTAAAATTAAATTTAAATATAAAATCAAAATTTCGAGCAGTCTTCTGCAGCCATCTAGAGGAAAATATGATTGTGAAATGACTAACAGTTCGGAGATAAATGCTTCCTACATGAGGGAATATATTCTAATAAAATAAAATCGAAATTAATCATAAGTATGAATGTATTGCCATCTACGCACGAGGAAAAACTAAAGTATTGCAGATAGATTCAGATTCAAGACTTTATGGTGTTATGTCACATTTTTTGTACATTATAAGGTAAATTATAGTTACAAGGTTTATTCTCTCGTGCAATGATTTCAACAGATTCTCAAATTGTACCTTTATATGGGTTAGTGCGCGGAACTATGATTTATGCATTTCAAGTTAATATGACAACCAATGATAGCCGAGTAGAAGCAAGAAAGAGCTGTATTTTATTTATTCCTTCTAATGTCCTTGCGACGCGCCTTATTTCTTAGTAAAGGTTGCCATATCGATATCGACTCTTTCAGCATTATTTTATAAGCGATAGGTTTTTCATATATACCAGATTTTTTATCCATTAGAATTTTGTCAATCTTATCACTAACGGTGTCAATGAAATAAAGGTTGAAATTGCTACAAGTTTTATATCATATTTGCCTGTGATCTTTTTTATCTTTTCGGTTATATAAGGTATATGTAATGAAATTTCCTGTAAACCATACAAACTGATTCTTCTCCTGTCGTTGTCCTGGAGGCAGGGCTCGCAAATGGTCCGCCAACTGAACATGTATTTTAGAGAAATATTCTTTTTATGTTTTTTCTTGAAAATTGCCGAGAAACAAACTCTGAACGTTAATTCGTTTGCAAATTCTATAAAAACTTACCATGAAATTTTGTGTTAAAGAATATTGATACTCAGTACGCGAACCATTTGCGAGCCCTGTGAAGGAGGGAAGCGTTGCATTTCTGAGCTGTTTTATCCATGTATTTGTCTGGAAAGCCATGATTAAATTCTATTTTCTGTATTAAATTGAGAATAATTACCGTTATTTTACTTTTCATCTTATTCGTTAGAAGTTAGTAAATAATTCACCTACATGCAGCATATACAGAATTATATTAATTAACGTAATTAATGCTAAGAGAAACGTGCGATATTTAATAAGAATTCGCTGTACTTCTTAAATTCATTTCTAAAGTTTTTTATCATTTGCAGGTTCTTAAGATGATTCTTCGAAACTTCCACTAAATACATTTGCAAGATGTTAATTCTTTTACTTGTAATGTTAGAGCGACAAAATTAGAAACAGGGTAAATCTTTTAATTAAAATCTCACTCTCGTGGGAAGTTATCATACAAAGTGTAAATGGAAATTTGATAAGGTGTGCGGTTTTCACTTGGCAAAGAATCGGTTTTGAATAATGCATCTTTTTAATGCAATATTCCATGCATTATTCTATGCATTCTATGCATATATGTTCTATAATACAAATGTATCTCTTGCTTTGTTTTTATAACACAGATTAGGCACGCATTCGTAAATAATAAAATGAATACAATTTTGATAATTTGGCTAATTTTTATAATTTTATCATCCAATGATACATTTAGCTTCTGGATAATGAATAATATTTTTATTTTTATTTTTGAGAAAAAAATATTTTTTCAATAAAAATGTTGAAATTACCTTTTATCCTGCTGATATTTGTAACTTTATCCTCAGTTTCGAAGTTAAGAATTTATCAGTAAAAAATGCAGAAAATGTAATTCTAATATTTATGATGCAAGATTCTGTAATTAAATACTGAGAAATATATATTTTCATCCAAAAATTATAAATATTTTCTTTATTTTAATGCACTTCAAAAGTAAAAGCGATATTATCATATAATTACGCCTGTGTTGATTTGTCTGTAACAGCTGTTTTAGACATAATTTATGCAATATTAAAAGCTCAACTTTGGGGTAATGATAAATAGTATTGATCGTACATTTTTATGGATTATTAATTTTTACAAGCGTACGAAACATATACATAGAAGAAATATACAGCGACAAGTTAATATATTTGAAAAAAAAAATAATTTTTTAATTCTATTTCATGTGGCATAACATGTGAAACCTAATGCTAAACTCAAAAATACTTTTCTTTTAATTTTAGGCATTATATATTCCGGAACATCGTCGAAATTGTAATGTAAAATTATGCCCCCCGCCACCTTCATTTTGAATTTTCTGAAACTAATATTATAACAAAATTAACTGTAAGAGAAGTTAATTTAAATCGTACAAAAAATTGCGATTGCCCTATTTCAAATAGAATTTTAAAAAATCGCACTTTTTGACACTAACAAATTTTGATTTGAGATTGTTCATTAATAGTATAAAAGTAACAAAAGCAAAATTGTTAAAAAACTGACAAACTATTCAGATATACACTATAGGATTCGCGAATAATTTGCATTACGTGTTTTTTTTTTCGCAACTCGTACCTTTAAAGTATAATTTAAAACCTATGTGGAATAGGAAATACCGAACGAAAATAAAATGCACTGAGCTTTGATTGTCAGCACCAAACTAAACTCATCATAATCATATTAGGATAAGTTTGAAAAAAGTGCTATGCAGAATAGCAATACGTCCTATTAAGGTTTCAAATCGCTTTGAACTTTCATGGTATATCCATTTATACTTTTCTAGCACATACAGCTGTAACCAAATCTATGTTACGTAATTTTTTTATAACTTCTTCTTATTTTCCTAGTGAGCATTTTTCTTTTTTGAGGTGATTTCGTAATTATGTAAATACGTAGCATCTACAATTGTCGTTCAGATCGGCAGATCGTCCGACCATCTGTCCATCTTTCAGTCTGTCTGTCCATTTATCTGTCTGTCTGTGCATCTGTCTGTCTATTTGTCCTCATATAGCAGAACAAAAAATACTCAGTCGAATTATTTGAAATTTAAAATATATAATTTTTGTCGAAACATTTAAAATTTTATAAAAATTGGAGGGATAGTTTGATCACAGGGACAATCAAAATTATTCCGTTACATTACGGCTATTATGAAAAAAATAGTTTCAAGTGCATCTTAAAGATGTCAGATTTTTCCTAATATAGTAAAATAGATTTGAATCTATAAAGTATGTACTAAAATATACAAATCTGTGTTGCAAGGAATATTTTCTATTTATATACAGGCTACACAAATGTATTCCAATACATAATGGTATACAGTGAGGAACTCTGTAAGGGGGGGTGTTTTAATTATATTAAACTATAACACATTTTATGAAATAGATATACAATGCTAAAATATGATACAAGGTAATTTCTGTATAATATAAAACACATGGTATTTACAGGGACACACAAAAAATTTCGGCTACTGTACTTTATCCGAAGTACTGTATAATATATAACCAAGATCTGAATATTTTGAAAAGTTCGTTATAGTACAAACGCACCCCATTTGCTACGTTTGAAAGCAGTTTTCGGCTTGTTTTATAACTATGCAATTACTAATTATTATACTTATTGTGGTTATTTCCTTGAGCGCTTGTACACTGTAAAAAAAAGTAAGGTTACTAAATATTTTCTAGGAAACTGGGATGCCTAGAATTTTTTATGTAAACGCGACAGATGAAAATCGTGTAATATTACAAAAGTTGCTTTAGTAACCGTTACTAAATATTGTTTAGGAAACATACTAACCATATTTTAGCGAGTTTCTCAAAGAATCGCCTGTACATTTACTAAATATTATTTAGTAATCTTACTAATGATTGTTCAGGGAGTTTACTACAGAATTTTTAGTAAATTTACTAATGATTTTTAAGGGAGTTTCTCATATTAGTTTTTATAAATGTACTAAATATAGTTTAGTAAGCTTATTAGCGATATTTTAGGACGATTACTAAATATATTTTGGTAAATTTCCCAAGAATTATTTAGTAAACGTACAAATGATTTTTTTAGGGAGTTTTCTAAACAATATTTAGTGAGTTTTCTGTTGATTTTTAGTATTCTTACAAAGGATTTTGTAGTAAACTTATTAAGAATTTTCTTGTACATTTGCAAGGGATTTTATGGCACATTTACTTGGAATTTTTTTAAATTGTAAACTAAACTTTTAATGTACTAAATAAAAAAAAATAGAAATTTATGAAGGTACCGCAAGAAAAAACTTTTTTTTTTTTTTGTTTTATAGTTGAGCCAGTTTTTGTATTCTCGCCAGAAAGTTCTTTGCAACAGTAGAAGAATTAATACAGTTAAAATGCTAATGATTTTTTAGTATCGTATTTAAAACATTTTTTTTTGCACTTACCAAAATATATTTGTAACTGTAAAATAATTTTGCAGTTGTATTACCAGTTATTTACCAGCAATATTCCGAAAAGATTTTACGTGTATATAAATATATTGTATACTATAACTTCTATTAATTGGAGTTGTTACAGAACTCTTTCAATATGAAGCTGATTTTTTAGAGTTTTAAATATCCAGAGTGAAGTTTTCCTCATGCATCAAAATACTTCGAAACAAAATGAGCAATATGGCCTGACATGTGTTTCAGTAATACCACAGCAATTGACATAAATATTTGTATGTTACGCACTAAAATTACACTGTAGACATTTCAATAGGTACAAAATCATATTTTATATTAAATGGCCATTATAACAACAGCACTAAATGAACAGATATGCTGAAGCAGATCTTACGGTTTTTAGTTAAATTAAAAAAGGTCTATAAAAACAAAGCAAGGTGCATAATTGAGTTTTAAAATATGCCTAAAAAATGTTATTGGTATAATTGTGACAAACGAAATTTACAAATTGCAAGGACGATATTATCTCTCTCTCTCTCTATATATATATATACATACATAATTAAGTACTGTGCCTCATCTAATCCAATACATGATTTAAAAACTTTTATAGTATGAGAAAACACCAAAGTGAATATGCAGTGAAGTTATAATTAATTATTAGAATCTTTCTCCTCCCCTTTTTGTGAAGGGGGGTAATCTTTTTCCACGACTTATTCTTCATACATTTTTTGCACCGCATACACTTAATACATTACATATCTTACATATGTCTTCAATACTTTATTTGCTTGAGTGTTTTGTTTCAAATTGAAATATTAAAGAGGAAAAGTTTAATTATTGACAAGACCACGAATTTAAAACTAACCTAGCTTAAAGATCCGGAAGAATGGATCAAATAAGTATGAATTTAGTAGAATTCTTATGTGGTTAACATTCCTTTGGAATTAGAATCTTTAACGCAAATAGTTACATATATGAGAGTTGATATACACCTTAACATATGTACGGAAAAAATACATCTTTGATGCATCAACAGCAATTGTGGGCAGGTTTCGAACTTTTTAGTGTTTATCAGTATGTAATAATCAGTATAACTCAGCAATTTTCTAAAAGTAGAAAGCTTATGGAAACTAAAATGGAAACAAAAAGAAATGTATATTGCTTTGGAAAATATTATAAGTTGTCGTTTGATATAAATATAATATCCATATCTGTACAACCAAAAAATGCAATATGAATAAATAACAAAATACAATGAAATATGAGTAAATTTATTAAATAACTATTTATTAAATTCATTGCAATAAAAAAGCATATTTTTTATACAACTCACATTTTGCAAATATTACATAATTAGTATTTATACAAATACCTATGGATTTCATACTTTATATTTTTGAAGTCATGTTTTGCCTAAATAACAATAATCAAACTCATATGTATATATATATTAAAACACTATTAGAAAATGATTGTCAAAATGTCATTACAATAAAACAAATGGAAAACTTCAGTGCTGCAGAATATATTAAAACGCAAGAATGATGTTCACGAGATTTTTCTGATTGATTAGAGCTTCTTTTTTCTCAAATTTCGTCGTCAAGCGGGCTCACATTGTTTTTAAGATGTACTTCAGTTTCTTCATGCATCTAAAAAGGAAAGCTAAATGTTAACATAAAAACTAAAGAAAAATTTAATAAAATTTATAATGAATATTATAATAGAAAAACCAATATTCACCTTCGTATCGAATGTTAGAACTATTTCAAAATTAGCTGATAGAATCCGTCAAAACTTGGAAAAATTTAGGACTGTTTTTATAAAAACCAAAATTTTTCTACGAGTATACATGCTAGCCACATAAAAATAAGCACAGTATATTACAATAACCCACTTAATCATAATCTACAGTTTGAGCTCTTTTGCTACATAAGTTTTGACAGGGTTATCCAAAACATATATTTTTTTAATTTGTTGACGGCCCCCTTTGGAGTTTCGGGAAAAAATCTTCATGGAAATGTATGACTTTTACTAATATATTTACACATTTAGAGTTTCAAGATAATTTCTCATGTATTTTTCTAGATATTTATCAAAATATCTAAAATCGCAAGTGACCGGTCATCTTTGGCCATGTAGTGTACATACAAATCTATAGATCCTATATTGTGTTCTACAAAATAATTCGGATATTTTTCCGATAATTGATAGTATTTTTTAAAATTAAGTTTTCAAATGCGTTACGTGTTTTATAAAATGCTTACTTAGCCCTCATACTTAACCTTTTTAAGCGGTGGAAATTTTAGATACAATTCTGAATGTGTTGAAAAGTGTTTTATAATCTATGGTTTTAAATTGATTTTTAGTTTTTGCTTAAAAATACTTCTATTAAGTAAAAATACACACAGATTTGAAAGATGCTTCAGGAGCAAATAGCATAAAAAAATGATTAGCTGCTTTTTGCATCTATTTGTACAGAAATATCTGCTATGCATTTATCTTTTAAAATTGGCAACTTTTCTATTCCCATACACTTTACGATAGTTATCGCAATATATCATCAGTACCAGTTTTAACATGTTTATATATTCTGATATTAAATTTCTGATATCTACAAGCCCCCACAGTAAGCCGTTTGAAAAAAGAAATCTCAATCTATTTCTCCAAAATCTTTTTACTCTCTAAGCAGCTTACTACAAGATGCTATTTTGAAAGTTACGATAAATAAAATGTATGCTTTAAAAGTTGAAATGCTCTAATTGATAGTGAAGTCGATTATTAAAAATATGAATTTTAACTCTTCCAAATACACTGGCAAATGCAGATCACTTCACAACAATAATAAAGAACTGTTGTATTTGCACACAGCTTCATTTGAAGTACATTTTTTATAAGGATTCTCGAACTGTGATTACATATGCATACACATATGAAGAAAAATAGAAATCTTAAACGTTCGGGTATACTATATTTTAGAATTAAATAATTTTATAATAATTCAGTTATTTTAATAACTTTGTATTTTCATAAAAATAAATAACAGTCTAAAAAAATAACATGCTATTTCGTACTATTTCGTACCCATTTAGACCATGTTACAAATAAAAAGAGAAAAAAATTGATGATAAGAAATGAAATTGATGTCAAATGACAACCCCCCCCCCCCCCCAAAAAAAAATGATAACGTTATATTTGTTTAGCCCCAGAGATTAATTTGTTTGCTCTTAAAACATAAAGAGTTCTTTTTTTCTAATTTTACATAAAAATAAACTTCCTCTATCAATAATTAAATTAATAAACATGCAACTGAACTACTCGCTTTAAGCTCTGAAATTACCTGAATATAAAAAAAATAAAATAAGGGAGAGCAGTGGGGAGGAATGAGACAATTTCAAAGATGAGAAAATCAAATTTGACACAAAAACCAAAATTTCGATTTATAAAATAGAAAATGAAACATTTTTAATGTTGTTGAACACTATAGAAACATAATTTTCAAAATGATTTTATAGTTATAATGAAATTGTAACTAAGAGAAAAAAAGTAAAGAAATTGGACTTGTCCTAATTCTTCACTTGCTGGCATGTCCCATTCCTCCCTATACTTAACGTCAAACTTCTTGTATAAACAGAAATTCTGCTTTTCGGCATAGTTTAAATTATATATGACATATAGTATAATTCTCTATAAAAAGGGAAACAATTACATGTATACATAAACAAGTCATTAATATACTGAAAGCATAAAAAATTATAAAGCAAATTTACTTTTGGTTCTTGAAATAATCTTTCTTTTTACAACTGCATGTTTGTGCAAATTAGCTACTTTATTCAACTGAACATTGGGGATGCTTTTCCTTAATCCAATACATGACTGGTGAAATATTTATAAATGAAACATAAATAGAAAAATTCCCTGTCCCATTCTACTCCACTCTCCCTTACTAAGTAATAAAATCTTAGGTTGAGAGACTTAGAGAAGATTTCAGGTGGTTAATTGCTGTCATAATAAAATAATAAATAGAGCAGGAAGAAAATAGACATTTAAAGATTTATAATTTTAAAAGTAAGCATGGCGACAAAGATAACCATTTTTTTCTGTTTAAGGAGAGGAGGTAGGAATTTCCAAACAGTTGACAATTTAAGTTATTGAAGAAATTAATGAAAAATGAAAATTAATCATTGTAAAAGACTAAAATTTGTATGCTTTTAAGGAGAGAGGGGAAGAGATAACGTCTTTTTCTGCGAGAGGAGAGGTAAATCTCAATTGTAGTTACAATAAAGTAAGAGATCACAATTTTGTTTTATTTTTTTTTAGAAAGGGGGAGTATTAGATGATTTATTTACATTAGTTAAAAATTAGAAATAAGTAAAATACTAATAGCCCAGTGATTAGTTTGTAGAGCTCGTTATTAGGGGAAAGTAGGAAATTGATTTAATCCCGTCAGCAGATCTACAATGAATATATTTAATTTCCCTCCCCTACTAGGTGAGAGTTAGAAAAAAAATATAGATGTACAGTAAAATTGTTTTTAAATACCATAAAAATATCTCAAAAGAATTATCTTTAAATAACATTGTCAATACAGATGTTGTAAAGCTTAAAATTCTGCGTAAAATCACCACCTACATTTAATATTTTTGCTGAATATTAATGCCACAATTCTCTTTCAAATTTAACCGCAGTGGTCAGGAGGTTTAACTCAAAATTAATTAGTGGAAACTGGAAATTGTTTTAATCCCTCCAGTTTAGATCTAGAATTAAGATAGATCCTCACCTTCCCCCATGTTCTAAATTAACGTTAGAAAATACACTTTTTTTAAAAATTATCTTAATATCTCAAAACAAGTAATAATGTAAAAATCATTGACAATCCAAATGTCTTAAAGTTTCAAATTTGCAATAAAATGAATACCCATGTTCATAATTTTGTCGCAATTCTATTTCAAAATTTTGCCTTAACCGCTAATCCAAAGCTTGGAACAACGAGACACCAAGCTACCCATTCAGCCTCTCTACATTTTTTAGATATGTGTACATATATATATTTTTAATTTTTGAGGCCTTCACGATGTTTTTGTAATTATGTTAGGAATTTATTTTAATCCCTCCATTTTAGATCTAGAATTAAGATAGATCCTCACCTTCCCCCATGTTCTAAATTAACGTTAGAAAATACACTTTTTTTTAAAATTATCTTAATATCTCAAAACAAGTAATAATGTAAAAATCATTGACAATTCAAATGTCTTAAAGTTTCAAATTTGCAATAAAATGAATACCCATGTTCATAATTTTGTCGCAATTCTATTTCAAAATTTTGCCTTAACCGCTAATCCAAAGCTTGGAACAACGAGACACCAAGCTATCCATTCAGCCTCTCTACATTTTTTAGATATGTGTACATCTATATATTTTTAATTTTTGAGGCCTTCACGATGTTTTTGTAATTATGTTAGGAATTTATTTTAATCCCTCTAGTTTAGATCTAGAATTAAGATAGATCCTCACCTTCCCCCATGTTCTAAATTAACGTTAGAAAATACACTTTTTTTAAAAATTATCTTAATGTCTCAAAACAAGTAATAATGTAAAAATCATTGACAATTCAAATGTCTTAAAGTTTCAAATTTGCAATAAAATGAATACCCATGTTCATAATTTTGTCGCAATTCTATTTCAAAATTTTGCCTTAACCGCTAATCCAAAGCTTGGAACAACGAGACACCAAGCTACCCATTCAGCCTCTCTACATTTTTTAGATACGTGTACACATATATATATATTTAATTTTTGAGGCCTTCACGATGTTTTTGTAATTATGTTAAGAATTTATTTTGTCTATTTTGAGAATTATAATTTAGTAGTTATCGAGAAAGTGTTGCATAAATGATAGCTGTTTTCCATTTCATTTTGCAGCGAACACCGCCAACCTTAAACCATAGTTTAAGGTGATAGATATTTTACGTAAAAACTAATACTTTTTTTTAATGTTTCTAATGTTTGAAACTTTTATGAATTTAACTGAAGATTCTTGTATACTTGTCAAAAATCATTTTATTAGTACAATATTTGTCCTTTACGCAAATATCGAAATTTATAATTGTGCTATTATTTGACCCTGAATTCCTCTAGAGAAAAGTCTTATACACACCTATTTGTTCGCTCTAACCCCGCTTCCTCCTATCCTTGCTCTTTATTTTCAATATCCTTAATTTTAATACAAACGCAATATTATACACTCTATATGCATCATACTAAATGCGATACATATTGCAAATACAATATCGGAAGTAATAAACAATATTTCCCATCATTTACGAGTCATTTTTGAAATATTTAAAAAATTATGAAAATATGCACTTTTTAAAGTTAATTTGTTTGTAGTGGCTAAAGCTTACCTGCAAAAGAAGGAAACTTCCCAACTAAAAAAAAAAAAAATCTGTAGAAAATCTATAGCTTTTTGGCCCAAAATCTGTGGGAAATTTGAAGGTATTTGGCCCATTTTGCAGATATTTTTAAGAATATCTTTTAAAATTCTGTATATATTTTAAAGATAAAGCTAAGTCGGAAAATTTTCTTCAAAATTCTGTAGAAATTCTGTAGAAAGTGGCAATTTTTTCAGATAATCTTAAGATTATTTTTAGTGGGGTTGGTACATTCATTTCTACTCTATGTCGATAGGATTAAAACAATTTCCAGATTTCTTGCAATTAAACCAGACTTTTGGCCTTTCTTGTATACTCCACCACTGGGCTATAATCCGCAATAATGAGATTAAGCCATAATTCTCAAAAATATCCATTCTAAATAATGCATCAATAACTAAAAAAAAAGTTGCATGTACATAATAACAAGCACGGTAAACTGATAATCTCGTCTTTTCGCGTTTAAAGTGCTTGTTTAGCGATTTAGCCAATACTTTGAAGTAGAATTGGGGAAAATTTAACAAAAATGTTAAATATCGGTTATCATTTTATTTATAATTTTAAGTTCTACAATATTTGCATTGACAGTGTTTTTCATGAGCGTTTTTTTAATAGATATTTTTATGGTAATTAATAAAATTGTATTTTACAATCATAAACTTGTGCATAATTCCTAACCCAACCTAGTAAGAGGGGGAAAAACTTAATACATTCATCCTAGACCTAAACTAAATTAATTTAATTAATTTCCAGCTTTCCTCTAAATAATTCCGATTCAGGTTTTTTCCTCTGCTACCACTGAGGTATAAAAGAGTTTTAGACTTTCTGTGTGTAGTTCTATGCGTTCTTTTAGTTGAAGAAGGGGTGGGGGAAGAACAGGAAACACTTAATTGATATTTCATTACGACAATATATTAACACACAGAGCACAGATTGTACTTTTTTATGTTATTTTAAATTAAGCAGTTTTGAAGAGTTTTTGAAGAAAATTCGGAAGCAAAATTTTAAAAGCGAAATACATATGAAGTTTTAATGAAATGAATGTGATGTAATAATGATTAATGAAATTTATTCACTATGGGGAAACAAATTGAGTAATAATTTTTTTAAAGCAAGTTTTAAACACTTTAAATTTTGGTTTTGTGGAGAAGAGGGCAAGAAAGGGAAGCGAAATTTTAGAAAAAGAGCAGATAAATTTGATTTATTACATAAAACATTAAAAATTTCTCATGTATTAAACAGAGATGTAAAGAATAGTTATTTCACCGAAAGATAAATATGTAATAAACAGAACATAATTGGCAGATTAGCTTGCCAAAAACTAAAAATCAAATAGTCGTTTCTGAGTTTTTGATTTTTACTTATGAATCAAGCAAAAAGGAAATGTAATAAAATATAGCTCATACAGAATAAAACTTTATTTACACAGTAATTAGAAATGTTTATCAATACCGGATTCAAGATGGATGCATTTCACGCCTCTGAGGCTACGTAAATAGTGATTACGTCACTATTGAAGCTCTTTCCGATTGGCTGACAGGTGAAACTAAGACATTTCATGTATTTGTGCTATGCAGGTGGTAAATATTATACCTGGTTACAGATAAAATTTTAGTAAACATGCAGATTTCTGTAGCTTTACAAAAACTAGTTTTGTAGTTCTACAGATTTTTTTTACAGTGTAGTGCAAAACAAATGGTCAGATTTTTATCTACCAGGATTTTAGAGCAGAAAAAATTTACTTATTTAATTGAAATTATCTAATTATTTGAATAAGGGCAAGCAAACTTTTCGAAAATAACTGTTGTAAACAAGCATAGCAGTTATTGTTTATGTGACTAGCAGTACGAAAACTCGTGGAATTAACCTTGTATGGAATCCTACTTACTCTTGATATTTGGACTAATACTTGCACTTAAATGATTATTTTACGCAAGGAATTCATAATATTTTAAAACCACTAGTCAACAAATAGCTTTTTTTATTTTAATATTATTCCGAGAAGCAGGGGTTTGAAATAACAAATGCACAGTTAGTAATTATAGAGTAAAAAAAACTTCAGGCATATAATAAAATCTTTGTAATTACGATGAAACGTTTTTGTATGAAAGGAAAAGAATATTTTTTTCGTATATATTTTGCACGTATAGTATAGTTTCCTATAGCTTACAAGACTTTTTGAATATTCTATAAATACATAAGCAATCTGCACTCTAAAGTGAAATTAAATATGAAAATTAAAAAGAAGTAACATTTTTTTAACTTATCACACAGTGTAACTCGTTCAATATACAGGATATTGAAAATCTGAGATGTAATTCTACATCAAAAATGAATTAATAAGAATTTATCAGTAAAAATAAAAAATATACTTTTTAAACATTTAAGGGCAATAATAACTCTAATAACTGTAAATATTCAGCATTGAATGAAAATCAAGTGCAGTGATATTTCCAATTTTATGTATCTTGCTCTTGTAATGAAATTTAGGAATTTATGAGTAAATAAGAAATAAATAAGTAATACAAGTTTTTTAAAGAGGATAATGCAAGGCATTATATTTATTTTAAATTAAATTTTGATGATAAATATAAGATATAATACTAAAATAATGACCAATTTTCAATGATATGCTTATTTTTGTGTCTAATAGATATTTATACAAAAAATTTTAAGTAAAAAAATGTATTTTTAATTAATATGTTGAATTATGATATGTGAATTATGCTCAATATGTACTTAGATTTGCTGCTTAAATCAAAATATACGTTAAAGTCAAATATAATGCAGTTTATGTTTATGTTAATCTGTAGTATTAGGTATGTTTTAAAAGCAGATCTGTGTGTATCAATTAGGGAATGGAATAAAATAATTTTAATTAAGGTGATATTTTATGAATTTAATATGTTTTCCAAAAGACATTTCTAAAGCTTTATATCTTTTCTGTGTATCTTAGATATTTCTAAATTCACCAGTGAATGAAAAACAATGTGCCGTCTGCAGACTTTATTTCCCTTTTCTAAAGTTAGACTGAGAAAAAAAAGCCACTCAAGAGAAGAAAATTGTTCAAATTAAATCTCGCTTTCAGGGATATTTAATATAGAAAGTATACATGCAGATTTCATGAGGTCAGTGAATATGCTATGGTAAACAATCCATATTGTTTAATGAACGTCTAGGACATTGATATTTCCGATATTATGTGTTTTGTCCGTATAGTAAAATTTAGCAATTTATCAGTGAATTACAAATAAACACGTAATTATAATTTGATGATAAGAAGAAGGTGTTACTAACAGACTATATATGTTTAAAGAATACACGCATTCTTTATTTCAAATTGACTTCATTTGAATTATTTCAATTGACAATTATAACAAAATTTAACTTGAAATGTAATTTTCATTAATATATTTTAGAATAGATTTGTTGTTTGAATAAAAATGTATGTAAAATACAAACGGCACGTAGTTTATTTCGATATTATTTTGTGATATTAAGAATACTTTAATAGCAGATATATACGTGTATGGATTTCTGAATAAAATAAAAGCTTTATTTTATGATGTGACAATTTATATAAATATTTCATGCCTCCAAAATACTTTTCTATAGCTTATTAACATTTACGTGAATCTTCTAAAAACTCAAGTGAAAAACAAAAGCAACATGTGATATACAGACATTGCGTCTCTATTTTAAATTTAGAGCGAGAAAATAATTGCTGAGGGAGACACAGAAATGTTTTAATTAAATATTCTGTTTCAAGCATAGTTATCACATAGACTCTAAATGGAAATTTCGTGAGGTCGGTGAATATGCTATGGTATGGATAAAATGGATACGGTATGGGTATGGATATAATGGATATGGTATAGGTATGGATATAATGGATATGGTATAGGTATGCATATGGTATATGGATATGGTATGGATATATTGATTAATGTAACTCTTTGACAATGATATTTCCGATAGTATGTGTTTTGCCCGTATAGTAAAATTTAGCAAATTATCAGTAAATTGCAAATAAAAGTAATACTTGTGTTATCGATAATAATACGAAATTTTACATGCAATATATTTAAAAATTATAATTTGGTGATAAGAAGAAGATGTTACCAACAGACTGTGTATGATTAAAGGATACACACAAAGTTTATTTCAAATTGACTTCATTTGAATTATTTCAATTGACAATTACAAAAAAAAATTAACTTGAAATGTATTTTCCATTCATATATTGAGCCTAGATTTGTTGTTTACATAAAATTGTACGTTAAAAACAAACGACACGTAGTTTATTTCGATATTATTTTGTTATATTAAAAATATTTTAATAGCAGATATACGTGTATCAATTTCTAAATAAAATAAAACCTTTTAGTTATGATGTAACAGTTTATATAAATATGTTATGTCCTCCAAAAGCCTGCTATAAAGCTTCTTATCATTTACGTGAAGCTTTGGTGAATTTCTGAAAACTCAAGTGGAAACAAAAGCAATGTGTGATATACAGGCATTGCTTTTCTATTTTAAAATTGGAGCAACAAAATAATTGCTGAGGGAGAAAAAACAAATGTTTTAATTAAGAATCCTCTTTCAAGCATAGTTTTCACATAGGCTATAAATGAAAATAGCATAAGGAATATGCTATAGTAAACAATCATATTGATTAATGAAACTCTAAGACAATGATATTTCCAATATAATGCATTAGTAATTTTTCATTAAATTACAAATAAATAAGTAATACTTGTTTTATCGATAATAGTGCGAAATTTTACATGTAGTACCTTTCGAAATTATAATTTGAGGATAAGAAGAAGGTGTTACTAACAGACTATTTATGTTTAAAGGATACTAGCAAACGTTATTTCAAATTAACTTCATTTGAATTATTTCAATTGACAATCATGATAAAATTTAACTTCAAATGTGTTTTTCATTAATTTATTGAGACTAAATTTCTTGTTTAAATAAAAACGTACATAAAAAACAAACAGCATGTAGTTTATTTCGATATTATTTTATTATTGTAGAAATATTTTAATAACAGATATATGTGTATCGATTTCTCAATAAAGTAAAACCTTTTAATTATGATGTGACAGTTTATATGAATTTGTTATGTCCTCTAAAAGACTTTTCTAAAGCTTCTTAGCATTTACGAGAACCTTAGGTGAATTTCTGAAACTCAAGTCAAAACAAAAGCAACGTATGATGCAGACTTTGCCTCTCTATTTTAAAGTTAGAGCGAGAAAATAATTGCTGAGGGAGAAAACAGAAATGTTTTATTTAAGTGTTCTCTTTCAAGCAAAATTATCATGGAGACTATAAATGCAGATTTCATAAGGTCATGTTTTAGTAATCAATGAACATTGATTTATGAAATTTTTGGTCAATGATATTCTCAGTAAAATGTACTTCGCCCTTGTTTGGAAATTCATGAATATAGCGAGATTTTATACAAAATTTATTTTAAAATTATAGCATGATGATAATAAAAAGCAGGGTAGCACTAATAAATTCTTCAAGTTTGAAGAATACATGTCGTCTTTATTATAATTCGACATTTATAAATAGTTTAACTGAAAATGTATTTGTCATTAATATGTTGAACAAAGATTTGCTTTTTAAATCAAAATGTATGTAAAAAAGCATGTAGTTTACTTTGATATTATTCTGTGATATTAAAAATATTAAAATAGCAGACTAAGTATATCACATTCTGAATAAAATAAAAAGCTTTTAATTAAGATATGACAGTTTATATAAAATTGATGCGCATTCCAAGAGAAATTTCTAAAGCTTCTTATCATTTACGTGAAGCGTAAATGAATTTCCGAAAATACCACTGAGTGAAAAGCAATGTGCGACCTGTAATGACTTTGCCTCGCTATTTTGAAGTCAGAGCGACAAAATGAAAGATGAGAGAGAAAACAAATCTATTTTAATTGAATGTTCGCTTTCAAGAATAGTTATCATTGTTATTATAGTAAAATTTCAGAATTTATCAGTAAATAAAAATAAAAACGTAATACTAGTTTTTATATACGATAATGCAACATATTATACGAATATACATTTTGAAATTATACTTTGATGATATATATATAAGAAATCCCTAACGACTGTAAAAGTTTCTTGGATACACGCATACATTAATTCGAATATACATTTATACTACAATTTTAACTAAAATGTTTTTTCGTCTATATGTTGAACATAGATTTGTTTCTCTTATAAAATTATATATAGTTTATACGTAGGTAAACTAATAGCAAGTAGTTTATTTTTAAATCAACCTGTAATATTAGGCTATATATAAAAAGCTGATCTACATGTATTTGAATAAATTAAACCCCTTTTAATTAAGATGTGACAGGTTATATAAATATTATATATTACGTTTCCCAAGAGACATTTCTAAAGCTTCTTATTATTCACGTGAAGCTTAATTGAATTTCCGAAAACTACAGTGGATGAAAGCAATGTGCGTTCTGTAACGACTTTGCTTCGTTATTTTAAAGTGAGAGCTACAAAATGAAAGATGAGAGAGAAAACAAACCTATTTTAATTGAGTGTTCACTTTCAAGAATAGTCATAAATGCAAATTTCATAACGTCGGTAGATTTGCTTTAGTAAACAATCACTATTGGTAAATGGAAATCTTGGTCAGTGAAATTCGCAATATCATGTATTTTGCCCTTAATGTGAAATTTAGGTATAATTATCAGTAAATAAGAAGTTAAGAAGTACATATGTAATACTAGATTTTATCAATAACTATGCGAGATATTTATGTAATATATTTCGAAATTATACTTTGCTAATAACTATAAAGTATTGCTAGAGACTATCTAAGTTTTAATAACACACGCATACCCTCTTTCGACTAGACATTTATGATAAAATTATAACTAAAAAAATATTTTTCATTAAAATGTTGAATCTAGTTTTGTTCATTAAATGAAAATGCATGTAAAAAACAAATAGAATGGAGTTTATTTCTTTATTATTCTATTGTATTAGAATTATTTTAACAGAAGATCTAAATGCATGCATTTCAGAATAAAATAAAAGCATTTTAATTTAGATGACTCAGTATATTTTTTTTTATTATTAAATGGTATTCGAAATATTTTAATCACAGATCTATGTGTATAAATTTCAGAATAAGATAAAAAAAACTTTTATTAAAAATCAGACAGTTTATTTAAATATGTATATCCTCTAAAAGACATATTTTAAAGCTTCTAGTCCTTTCTGTGAAGCGTGGACGAATTTTCAAAAATTCCTTTGAATGCAAAAACAATGTGCTATATAAAGACTTTGCCTCTCCATTTTAAAGTTAGAGCGACAAAATTAAAGCTAAGCAGTAAACAGAACTGTTTTGATTAAATGCTGGCTTTTAAGGACAGTCATAATAGAGAATTTAATTCAAAATTTCATAAGGTCGGAGAATTTGCCTTTGTAAACAATCAATATTGAATAAAGGAAATCTATTGCAATGTTATTCCTAATATTAGGGATTTTTCACTTCTAATGAAAATTAGGAAATATCAGTAAAAAACTAATAAAAACGCAATACTTGTTTTAGTCTGTAATAATGCGAGATTTTACAAGTAATATATTTTTAAATTACATTTTGTTGATAAAAAGAGGGTGTTACAGCAGATTATCCAAGTTTCAAGGGTACATGCATAATTTATTTTAAATAGTTATTTAAAATCAAATTTAACTAAAAATGTACTTTTCATTAATATGCTGAATCGAGATGTATTTTAAAATATTGTCGTAAAAATTGCCGTAAAATTGCATATAATTTTTTATGACATCTAATTTTACTGCAATTTTTACGGCAAAAACTGCTGGCGACATTGCTGCAAGCAGTTACAAAACCTACAACCACAAATTTAACGTTTTTGTTTTCTCTAAAAGACTTTTCTAAAGCTCCTTATCATTTCTGTGAAATGATAAGAATTTAGATGAATTTCCAAAACTTCCGTGAATCGAAGGCAATGTTCGATCTACAGCCTTATCCTCTCTGTTTTAAAATTAGAGCAACAAAATTAAACCTAACGGAATAAAAATAAATATTTTGATTAAATGCTCGCTTTCAAGGATAGTTATCAATGAGAATATAAATTCAAATTTCATGAGCTCAGTGAATTTTCTTTAGTATACAAGCAATTCGTCATCAAATATCAAATAAAAACATAAATTAATTTTTATCGATAATAGGGCAAGATTTTTCAAGGTGACACATGTATAATGTGAGGTAAATAAATGACCATAACTTTTAACTAAAGGGTCAAAATAACCCGTTTTTTTACCATTCAAAAGGCAAGAGAATTTTGCTACTAATTTATTACTACTAGGAATGTATTTGTTAAAGATACAAAACTTTGCTCATTGGCGCACAAAACAATAACTTTAACATGAACTTGTAGAATTAAAATAAGATTAAAATCAACACTTCGAGTCGTCTTATGCGACCGTCTTCAAGAAAAAAAATATGATGAAATGAGTGAAAGTTTGCTTTGTGAGCCAGATATAATAAAATTATCTCTCGTTTTACGCAGTTTTGATAAATTCTAATGATTTGTGTTCTTGAAGAATCATAACAGATTATTAATGACTGTCTAGGACAGTGACACTCCGAAGCTCGGCAAACTCCAGTAAGATTGCTCTACCAAGTATATAAATAAGTATATATATATATATCTATAATATCTATCTATAATATATATCTATATATATCTATCTATATATATAACTATATATAATCTACCAAGTATATACATAAGTATATATATATATATATATGTGTGTGTGACGATTTAAGGAGAACTCGAATTATTACCACTGGTTAAAAAGAAACACACAGTCATGGCAAGCGAGGGAAAAACAAAATAAATAAATAAATGTAGAAGATCCAATAATTAGTCATGGGCTGCTGTAAATTCATTTATTAAATTCGTAATAATGAGGAAGGAAAAGCTCCTTTTGCAAAAATTCCATCATTATTTCAGCGAGCTGTCCTCATCGAAGAAGCAACCCAAGAAATCTTCTTTTTCATCTCGAGACTTCCACCTTTTTAACTAAAAAGAAAGTTCTGGAACATCCTGTAACCTCAAACCATCATTCTTTTATGTAAACAGAATTCTTGTCCAGCTACCAGATTATTTTCCACAAACGATAAATTTATTTAAAAAAAATATATTATTTAACCAATTTATAATTGACTCAGAATTTTAAATATCTTAGGCAGACGATTTTTATAAATGATTAATTTTAAGAGAAAAAGAAAAGAAATGAATTTATTAATATGCACACATCAAAGGTTGACGTAGGAAAAATAAATAAATAGATAAAATAAAATAATGATATTTTTTGAAAGGTATGGTTTTGGAATAAATTTAATAAGACTTTCTTAAAAAAGGGTTGATAAAAACATAGAAGAAATCAGTTTTATTTGGAATATTAAGAAATAAAGTTTTAATTAAGAATATTTTTAATTTAGAGCCATCTTTTTAAATTTACGCATACTGGAATAATGTTTTTTAAGGCAAATTAAGAATTTATATCGTCTGCATAAGGATTAACAGATTAGATTTAGAAACAAGATTTTAATTTAATAATTTGAAGTAAGTACGGAATATTATTATAAGAAAATTAAGATAGTATAAAGGTTAGTTTTGGCGAAAAAATTTTAAATTTGTAATATTATCCCCCCCTCCCCAAGACTTTGTATGAAATTGATAGTTAAATAAAACTACAAGTTCAGACAACAGAAATATAATAATTTAGAAAAGTTAAATTTTGGAATAAAACGGTCAAACTCAGGAAGCCAAGAGATGAAAGAAAAGAAAATTAACGCAATATAAAAAATATTAGCGATTAAAATAAAATAGTTAAGAGAAAATAATTCTGAATTAAATTTAGGTAGGAGCATTTCCCTGAAAGAAATACAATAATGTTACAACATCACTTACCATTTGTAAGTGCATAGGAGATAATACATATAATAACAGTAAATAAGTTATGAATATTAATAAGCAAGAGATAAAAATATAATAAAAACAATACAAATTCGTTCTCATGGAAGTTTAAATAATTACAATGACTTAATGCATAGTTTATTTTAAATAAGTCCTTTAAATGAAACAAGTCTTTCAATAGTATATATAAAAGAGTCTTTTCCAATGTTCTCTGAATACAGTCTCTTTAATTAAAAATCTTCAAACCTAGTTTAATCTTTGGTTTTAATGTTATGTTGGATCCAACATCTTTCAGTAATATATCAATTTTTCAATAATAAATAGCATCACTCTCAATATCAATAATAAATAATATAGAAAAATTTAAATAATACCAATAACTTCAATAATAAGTAATAGTATAATAAGACTCCATATCCTAATATTTTTCAATAAGAGTATAATTAACACTAAACTTCATTATAGAAATCATAATAATAATAATAATAGTAAAACAAGAGTATAATCAAAAGAAAATATCACTATTTGTTTATTATTGATAGGGAAAATATTGGTTGAGGATAAAAATAATTACATAGCAACTAAATAATTTTCTTATCTTCTAATAGCATAAGAAAGTATTTTTTGCTAGCCGAAAGTATAAATAAAAAAATCATAATAATTCCAAAATCCAAATAAAATTAAATCTAACTATTTAGAAAATGGACTCTCAACCAGTATTTCCTTACAATAATTCCTCTCTGATACTCTTTTACAAAATTGTCAAATTTGGTTATAAGTTTTCAAATGCCAAATGTAGAATAATGTTTTATCTACACATGGTTTATAAACTTTAATAATAAAATACAATAGGAATAAAAGGTGTCATTCTTAATTGAGAAATGGAAATAAAAATAGTGTGCTTTTTTGAAAAACTTTTAGTATCTGTAGTTTTCACAATCACTGAAAATCACATATTATGTTATAGGTTTGAGTAGAATCATTAGATTTTATAACTGTTATAACATAAATATCTGCTGAATAAATAGAATAATACTAATGTCAAATACATGAGTAAATATAGTTAGACTTAAACACCCTTAAAATTAATTTATCAACATCAATTTGAAAGCTTTTACAATCAAAGTGTTCACCTTATGCCTGCATAAGGAGCCCAATTTAACCCCAAAAACTCCCAAAAACAAGTAATATTCTTGTAGGCCTCCAAGAACATACCTGCTAATGTTGAAAATTATGGTGATAAACTATTTAAAGAATAAGAATTAAAACTTAATCTACTGTCTTGACTTTAGTTTGATCTAGTGATTGTGATTGTATCTGAGGTTTTGTTTGTTTTTTGGGTTGCTCATGAAACAGTTTAAAATCTTCTGGTGAAAAATAGGGTCTTAATTTAGAAACATGCACAATAACGGAATTCTGTCCTGTCTCATAATTAAATTTATCTATTTCATAAGTTACATCAGAAAGTTTATTTATAATTTTGTATGGTCCAGTGAAAGTAGGTTCTAATTTTCGAGTGTTAGGGTATTTAAATTCTTCATAAATTACAGAGTCTTGTATTTTTAATGGGCATTCGACAAAATTTCGATCATAGAGTCTTTTACTTTTAAGGTGAAATTCATGAGTTCGCGCTTTCGCAATTTTGAGGGCTTTGTCTACTGGTGTTGTACACATTTTAACTGCCTCACACAGAACCATTACCCACCTTTTTAAATATCTGAATCAAAATTATCGCGAAAATTATAACTATATTTAGCTGCTAACTTTAACCAGAAATTTTATCTAATAAAACAGAAATTGTAAGTATCATAGATATACCTTAAATTGGGATCAACTTTTAATTCTATTATTTTATAGATCATAAACAGATTCAAAAATTTTAACTATAGGTAATTTCTTACTTAAAATCACAAAATTTACTGACAAAATTAATCATATTTATCAGTCAAAATTCTAGCAACAGCCTTGCACAGTTCCATCTTTCTTACTGAATTTAAATAAATTATAAGAATCCGGGAACCAAAGCTCACTGTAACCAGAAATTCTAACAAATAAAATGAAAAACATAAATGTCAACTTAATTTTCAGCTCAAATGTCTAGTTGTAGGAACATTATCATGAAAATACTGCATTCTGAGAATAGTTCTTGATAACAAACAAATATCAATAAATTAGAAAAAGTACCTTTTTTAAAAAATAACTTGAACTTCTAAGATCTTTTATACTTCATTATTATTACGAACTTATCTTTAAACGCGCATAACAATATAATAATAATCTTAATAAGTAACAGTAAATATCTTAAGAACATCATACTCCTCAATTAAATCTTTAAGAATAAAAATATTTCAATCTTCAACACATAACAATGATAATAAAAATACTCATAAATAGGTAAGTAAGTAAGATTCACAGATAAATAATCAAATAAATAAACCTGACAAACAGAGAATAATTAATTTAAATAAATACATAAAAAGTATACAAATAATAATAATCAAAACACTACGAAAAAAAAAATCTCACCGAAATCCTATTGTGCTCGACTATCTCGAAAAATATTTCTCTATTCATCAATTAACAAGAAATGGTCATGTAATTATTATTTTTTTTCTTCTTTTTCATCACCACTTTGAAGTCATTAATTTTCAAAAATGTTCACTATGACCATGAATACTGAATCAAAATTTATGCGCACAGATCAACATCAAGCGTCAGGAAATCCACATCAGACTCGAAGCAAGTACTAATTCTTTCCAAGCACAGCTGTGAAGTTCTTTAGAAAGAGCATTTCTTTTACTTTAAGTAAGAAATTACGGCGATTTTGGCACAGGAACATTCACGAGAAGTCGATTATTGGCGATTCACAAAGCTATCATCATTTCGTTCCACAGCCGATTTCATTAGCAAGCCGAAAATTTTCTTTAAATATCCGTAAAAGGCAGCACAGATAATTTATCCTGTCCGACTTTTCGATTAGTTGTGACGATTTAAGGAGAACTCGAATTATTTCCACTGGTTAAAAAGAAACACACAGTCATGGCAAGCGAGGGAAAAACAAAATAAATAAATAAATGTAGAAGATCCAATAATTAGTCATGGGCTGCTGTAAATTCATTTATTAAATTCGTAATAATGAGGAAGGAAAAGCTCCTTTTGCAAAAATTCCATCATTATTTCAGCGAGCTTCCTCATCGAAGAAGCAACCCAAGAAATCTTCTTTTTCATCTCGAGACTTCCACCTTTTTAACTAAAAAGAAAGTTCTGGAACATCCTGTAACCTCAAACCATCATTCTTTTATGTAAACAGAATTCTTGTCCAGCTACCAGATTATTTTCCACAAACGATAAATTTATTAAAAAATATATATATTATTTAACCAATTTATAATTGACTCAGAATTTTAAATATCTTAGGCAGACGATTTTTATAAATGATTAATTTTAAGAGAAAAAGAAAAGAAATGAATTTATTAATATGCACACATTAAAGGTTGACGTAGGAAAAATAAATAAATAGATAAAATAAAATAATGATATTTTTTGAAAGGTATGGTTTTGGAATAAATTTAATAAGACTTTCTTAAAAAGGGTTGATAAAAACATAGAAGAAATCAGTTTTATTTGGAATATTAAGAAATAAAGTTTTAATTAAGAATATTTTTAATTTAGAGCCATCTTTTTAAATTTACGCATACTGGAATAATGTTTTTTAAGGCAAATTAAGAATTTATATCGTCTGCATAAGGATTAACAGATTAGATTTAGAAACAAGATTTTAATTTAATAATTTGAAGTAAGTACGGAATATTATTATAAGAAAATTAAGATAGTATAAAGGTTAGTTTTGGCGAAAAAATTTTAAATTTGTAATATATATATATATATATATATATGTATATATATATATATACATATATATATATATATATATATATATATATATATATATATATATATATATATATATATATATATATATATATATATATATATATATATATATATATATATATATAAACATATGTTGCGGCCAATACCCGGAGCCTGGCCAATTCTAAAACTGGCCGGCCAATACCCGAACTGGCCAAGCTTCTTGGCCAAAACCCGAAATACATGAAATGAATAGCGTATTTCGGGTTTTGGCCGGCCAATTCGCGAACTGGCCGGGAAGCCTTGGCCAACATCCGAACTATGATGCATAGGTAATATTTTTTTTGTAATTAAGATAATGTAACATTAAAATGTACAGTAAAAAAGATTCCCATTGATTATATTGAAACGAAATATTTTTGTGTACCCAACTAAATTAACCAAAAATAGTACACAATTCCCTTTCAATATCGAAATTAATTGATAAACCAAATACGATAACAATTACAAGTTAACCGGAAACTTTACTCGTGTTAGATCACGGACAGGCTGGCGTCTAGACTATTTGAATTCATAGACACTTTCAACTATGTTACAAAGAATTAAGCCGAGTGCTTATATCTATTTCGCGAATTGGCCAATCGCATCTGGCCAGTTCGCGAATTGGCCAATTGCATTTGGCCAGTTCGCGAATTGGCTGGCCAATTCTAGAATTGGCCAGTCATTTTTTAATGTTGCTGGCCAATTCGGGAATTGGCCGGCCAGTTCTAGAATTGACCAATTTCGGGTATTGGCTGCAACATATATATATATATATATATATATATATATATATATATATATATATATATATATATATATATATATATATATATATATATATGTATATTTATATATAATATATATAATAATAGTAAAAGTTAACTATGAAATTTTCTGAATTAAAAAACGATATTGCCATGTATTACCAGCAGCATTCTTTCATCGGGTCTTTATTTTGGAATGCTCTTAAATATAAGAAAACATTTTTTATATATGAAATTATTTTTACAGTGATAAAATAAAATAATTATAGCAACAAGCAACATAAATATGTAGTTCAAAAAGAAAATATAAGCATGAAACACCTTCATTTTTTAAATTTAAGCTCATTAAATAACTTTTGCATGCATTCTAAAAACCTATTGACATTTCAGTTGCATGAAAATCATTTGCTTTCGGCGAGGAAAAATTCTACTCGACAAATCGCGTGGCACTTTCGTCTTTTTACGATAAATATTCGAAAATATTTTATTTTTTACAGTTTCTACTGTTATTCCGATTTGACTGATTATTAAATTTATCTTTTTACTTATCACTAAAATCGTATGCTTATGGCAAGGAAATGTGCTGCTAGCCACATTGAGTGTTGCTTTCGCCTTTTAAAGCCAAATTTTCGAATTTATATTTTTACAGAGTTTCTAATGTAATTCAGCCAGTAAATTTATTGATCCTTTACTATATACATAAGTAGTAAAATTAGTTTTTTTTCAAAATATTCTGAGTATGAGAGCCAGTATAGAGATATTCATTGCCAGTGTCAAAATTAAGATTATATCAGATCATATTCTAATATTTACTATAAAATATACTTCATCAAATGTGCATATTTTCAATAAACTTTGAAATTAAACTTTGAGAGTAAATATATTTTATATCTTAAGAACTATGCTGGCCGTATACCATAAACTCTATACAAACGCTAATTTGATCGGCATTTCAAAAAATGTGAAACATTGAATTTTTTTTTTTTTTTTTTAAGTTGGTGATATTCCAGTAAACAAGTTTCCACTCATTTCTCTTTGATTGGGGAAAATTTAAGATCGAATGAATTGCTATTAACCATCTACTGTCAATTTGTATTTTCGACTAAAAAAGAACAGTTGATCAGTGAAATAAACAGGTTCCTTGTCTCTTGGCATTTTTTGAAAAAACAAATTATCTAAATAAGACATTTTGAATGTTCGTTTGAATCTCTTGTGATTTTAACTATTTTTTATATTTTTTATATAAATGTAAAAGCTGTTTTATTATTTCAAATTAAATATTATCTGTGCCGTCTTAGAATTCACAATAATAGTTATAAAGATAATATGAAAATATGAAGTAAATAACTTGCCTAAGTATTATTCTTTAATTTTAGCTGTATTTCAATATTAGTTGGTCATTTTAAATATGACGCAATTTCTTTTATTTGCTGCTTTTAAAATACATTCAATAATAATAAATTTATTATAATTTTTTTTTTCTCTTTTTGATAATCACGTAAAGAATCTTTTTTTTTTTTTTTGCTCGAAAGGAAATATTTTAATTTTTCCGCATTGGCAAGTCTGTCTAATCATAATAATTGTATTATAATTTGATAAGCTTGGGTAATTCAATTATTGAATACTTCAATATTTTTAAGCCCCATTTAAACGTTTTCCGAATATTTTTATTTCTGTTATATGCTACAGATATAAGAGAAAAAAAAAGGATTAAAAGAATAAACGACTGATATCGAATATATGACAGAATGTTTTTATAAGTTTAATTACAAGTGAGAAAATAAGGTTAATTATCGCTTAAAAGATAAAAAAAGAATAGAAAAAGGAAGAAATGCTAAACCGGAATTAAGAAAAAATGATTTTTTAAACTTACTTCATTAACATAAGACCAAGAAAATTCATCTTAAGTATTTCAAAAGACGTGCAGAAACTAAAAAAAACTTATTATTTTATTACATGTAAATTAAAATTTAAGTGAGAAAAACATTTAATTTTACTTGAAAGTACATTTTTTAACTGTGCTGATAAAAACAATTTTAAGATAATGATTCAATTCCATTAATTTTCTGCATTTGTAAAGATTATTTTTCTTTCTATTAATTTTATCTTACTTCAAAATTTTTAAACACACACACACATATTTCTTCAAAGATAAATGTCTGATGTCTCATTTAAAAAAGGAGGGGTTAGATCCTTTAATTTTTACTAATTTCTGAATTTAGATTATCAGCATATCATTCTTACAGATGTACGAATATGATAAGAATAAAATATTGGAAGTTCTAATTTTAGCTCTTCTTAGTATAAATTATAATGCAAAACCGATACTAAAGTATTGGGAAGCTCATTTCAAGGATGTTATTTTAACGTCTTAAGTGCATATTCATGTAAATCTTTCATCTGAAGGAAATTTGTGGTCAATAATATTTTAGCATGTGCCTAGAATTAAAGAAATTACTAGACTGCATTTGAAAGATTAAAATGACTTCCAAGACGCGAAACACTACTCCTGGATAATTTAAATTTCAGATTTAATAAATATCTATATAGGTAAAGAATATATGAAGGCGATGGTAAGAGATATATAAAAAATAATTTATCATATTTATTAAAAAATATTGTATATTCTAGCTATGAATATACGGTACACTGTAAAAAAATCATTAGTTAAAAACCTTTTCCAGGAAAATCGTAATCGTAGAATTTTTTTATATAACGGTATTAGCAAAATTCCTTGCATCGATTTTAGCTTTTCTTGATACATTTGAAGATTATTTTAACTGAAAAAAATATTTTGTTAAACTTTAAAGTAATTTTTTAAATATCCTATGGGAAACATTTTTAAGATAATGGTTCAATTTCGTTAATTTTCTAGATTTTAACTTTAAAATCATATATTGTTTTTCTTTCCATTAACAACATCCTACTTAAATGTTTTTAAACAGACGCAAAAACATGTATATATATATAGATCCTTTAATTTTTTCTAATTCTTTATGTCCAGGTTATCAGGATATCACTCTTAGAGATATACGAACATGATAAGAATAAAATATTGGAAGTTCTAATGCTGGCTATTCATAATATAATGTATAATGCAAAACCGATTCTAAAGTATTGGGAAGCTCATTTCAAGGATGTTATTTTAACGTCTTAAATGCATATTCATGTAAATCTTTCATCTGAGGGTATGATATTTATGTATAGAAGTATGTATAGATGTATGTATAGATATTTATGATCAATAATATTTTAGCTTGTGCCTCGAATCAATGAAATTACTACACTGCATTTCAAAGATTAAAATAGCTTCGAGACACGAAAGACTACTCCTGAATAATTTAAATTAGACATTTAATAAATATTTATATAAATAAAGAATATATGAACAGGATAGTAAGAGATATACAAAAGTAAATATTTTTTCAGATTTACTACAATTGGCTTATCCATGTGAAAAATTGTGTATGTTCCAGCTGTGAATATACCATGCATTGTTGCCGAAACATCAGTGAAGGCTTACTTTGGAGACACGAAATTTTTTTGTTTCTGTCTTTCTGTCTGTCTGTCAGTCAGTCTGTCAGTCTGTCAGTCTATCTGTTCCAGGATAACTGACTAAAAAGCATTCGATTGACTTGAAATTAAGTGGGTATCTTAGTGAAGCACTGGGATAAAGCTGTATAGTTTTTTGTTAGATTTGATTCCATTCGTTCGGAAAATATAGACTATTTTATTTTCCGCAATAATGCTTTTCTATGGCAAATCCAATGATTTTCAATTTTTTTTTTTTTTTTTTTTTTTGTTGAGAAAAAATGACACATTTGATTAATGGAATTCAATGATAAATGGATACTGAAATTTACCGGTTAATTTATTGCCGAAACGTCAGTAAAGGCTTACTTTGGTGACTCGAAATTTATTGTTCATGAAATAATTCGAAATTTATTGTTTATTCCGTCTGTCAGTCTGTTCTTCTGTCTGTCTGTTCCGCGATAACTGCTGCAAAATGCAATCAAACTTTTGTTTTCGAAAAAAAAAATTGTAAACTCTAGATTACTAATTTTACACTTTAAAAATACCTTATACATCATATTTAGGTGTTTGTGATTGGCAGACATGTAGAAGTATGAGGTTAATGAAAAATGCTTGTCCAAACTTTTACTTATCCTTTTAAATCAAAATTTATAAAGAAATGCAAGATACACGATAACCATTAGCACAATTAATAGAAAGTTGAAAATTTAAATTTAATGAGACTATGGCGGGTTCAGGGGGGCGGAGCCTCCCTGAAGAGATCTACTTTGTTATAATAAAAAAACAAAAATAATATAGATCATGAAAATTTCAGAATTTCCTAACATAACTAAAATTTTAACTTAACGGATTTGATGGCTGAAAACGTCTTATTCTTATACGTCTTATTCTTATTTTATTCTTATAAATAATTAGGTAATTTGAAAATTTTAAATTACAGTTGATTTTTTCCAGAAAGTTGATTTTTTCCCAAAGTGTGTTAAAAAAAATGATGAGCAAAGCTGACGTTGAGGCTCCTGATCTGCTGATTTACTAGTAAAAAAATTTTGAATTTACCAAACTTTTCCCAAAGAAACTGGTATTCCTTGAAAGTTTTATATAACGGTAACAATATTCATCTAATCGATTGTAGCTTTTCTTCTTACATTTGAAGATTATATTAATTTTAAAAAAGTATTTTTTAAACTTAAAAGTACATTTTTTAACACTGCTGGTGGAAACGTTTTTAAGGTAATGATTCAATTTCATTATTTTCTACATGTTAACATTAATTTGCAATAAATTGCATTCCAGATATTGTTTTACTTTACATTAATGTTATCTTACTTTAATATTTTTAAACAGACCAATACACACTTCTTATAAAAAAAAGTGTAGATCTTTTATTTTTACTAATTAATTCAATCTGGGTTTATCAGCATATCTCAGAGAAGTACGAACAGGGTAATAATAAAATATTAGAAGTTCAAATAGTATCAATTTTTAATAAAAAGTATAATTGCAAAACCGATAGTAAAGTATCGGGGTGCTCGTTTGAAGAATGTTATTTGAACGTCTTAATTGCATATTTATGTAAATCTGTCATCTGAAGAATATTCATGATCAATAATATTTTAGCATGTGCCTAGAATAAAGAAATTACTACACTGTATTTCAAAGATTAAAATCACTTCCAAAACACGAATTACTACTCCTGGATAATTCAAATTTCAGATTTAATAAATATTTATATTAGTAAAGAATATATGAAGGTGATGGTAAGAAATATATAAAAATAAATAATATTTCATGTATTTTAATTTTGACTTGTATATGTGAAATTTATTGTATGTTCTAGCTATGTCTATACCGTACAAAGTAGAAAAACACCTGGAAACTGGTATTCCTAGAACTTTTTATGTAACGGTAACAGAAAAAATTCCTTTAATCGATTCTAGCTTTTCTTGTTGCATTTTAAGATTACTTTTACTTAAAAGGATATTTTATTAAACTTGGAAGTAAGTACCCTGGGGTAATAACGCCACGTTAAGGTTCTACCAATTTTCACGGCTCAGTTTTAGATTGTATATTTCAAACAAATATATGATTTGATACAGCAACTCATTGACTATCTATATGAAAAATAGTTTAACAGATATGTATTCATAAAATGTAATGGCGTGATTTCTTAACCAATGCTATTTGGCGTTATTACCCACCTATATGGGTAATAACGCCATGCAAACAAAACTATGGAATAAGATGGAATAGAATTGCATGCAGATTGCCCAATTCTAAAAATACAAACTCTACAAACTTAGAAATTGACAAATTGCATTCAAAGCTATTGAAAATGTTCAATTTTTTGTGAAAGTGAAAGAAAAATAAAGGTGTGGTGTGTGTGTGGGGGGAAGGATGTGGCAAAAGAATATCAGACCGTGAGCTTCTTTTTGCTTAAAAAGGACCGCTTAAATAGAATTATTAGAAACATTGCACAGTTTTAACTGTGTTTATTTGAATCAGTATTTAGGATGTAGCTCGGCCACTGTAGGGAATCAACCGAGGTAGTAATGCCAAGGATTGCCGTTATTACCCTGTTATAGGTATTGCGCTGTACATTTTAAATTACAAATTATCTCGAGGAGATTTCCAAAATTTTCAACAATATTTTGAAAGTTCATGAAATGTACTAGAAATTTATGTAATTAACAATGCATTTTCGGATAAAAAAATAGTCTTCACATCACAAAACGTATCTCGCAAATTTTAGATCAAGTGTTGATTTTAGTTGCTTGTAAAAACAATAAGACCTAAAAATGAAACAAATTAACTTGAAGCTGTTTTTTGCGATCTATATGACTCAAAACCCTTCTGCGCAGAGCACATGTGTGTCATTTACCAGATTATTTCATAATTATGCAAAATATTAGCACTTGGCGTTGTTACCCCGCCTGGCGTTATTACACCAGACCACTTTATATTTTTGAATTATACTCATACTAACCGGCCAAAGGTGACCGGTACTTCCGATTTTAGACGAATAATTAAATATCAAGAAAAATGCATGAAGTGTCATTCTGAAACTCCAGGTATGCAAACATAATGCTTCAATTCATACATTTCTGTGAAGATTTTTTTTTCCCGAAACTCTATAGGGTCCTTCAACAAACTGAAAAAGGACGAAGATCTTTTCCACAACCCTGTAAAAAGTAATGTAGCAAAAGCGTTCAAACAGTAGATTATGATTAAATGGCTTATTGTAATAAACGTTGTTCATTTTTATGCGGATAGCCTTTATACTCATAGAGAAATTAAAATGTTTATGTAAACAGCTTCAAATTTCGCCAAGTTTTTTTATTATAATTTGCAGAGTTCTTAATATACAAAAAACTGTCCTTTCCCAAAAATATGGCAAACAACATTGTACGCAATATCCTGTAATCGACTATCATAAATCTATTTGCATATTGTGATAGCTAAATGTACAGATCAACGGTTGTAAAAGTCTAAAAAAAAATGAAAATTCTAAAAGTGTTCTTCGAAAGAATAAGCACAAAATACGTTATGTCCAAAAATAAACCAAACAAATGAGGGGTTGTTTCCAAATATAAGAGTGCGTGCCATATTTTGTATTCCATATTGACAATAATCAATGGATAAATGGACACAGCCCCTCACCTTTTTGCTCCATTTTGGGAATAACGGATTTCTATCTTATTCTATCTGCGAATATTTTCAGACTTCTCCAGAGAAGTTTTTTAAACTTTCACAAAAGTTGGTCTATACATTTATCTAACACAATATGCAAATGAAATTTTGATAGCCGTCACGCATGCGCAATGAAAAATTATTTAGTAAACCTACTCATTTTTCATACAATTTTTATTATTTTTTAATTCAGATTTCACGGTATTGTGTACAATGTTGTTTTTCATATTTTCGGAAAATAACATTATTTTATAATAAAAACTCTACAAATTAAAAAAAAAAAACTCTTGGGAAAATTTGGGACAGTTTTTAAAAAAATCTTAATTTCTTTACGAGTGTGCAAGCTTGTCGCAAAAAAAGAACACAATTTATTAAAATAAGTCATTTAATCATAATCTACAGTTTGAACGCTTTTGTTACATTACTTTTAATAGGTTTATCCAAATGATCTTCCTTCTTTTTCAATTTGTTGACGGTCCTCTATATAGTTTCGGGAAAAAAATCTTCACGGAAATGTATGACCTGTACGATTATGTTTAGACAATTAGAATTTCAAGATAATTCGTCAGGCCTTTTTCTGGATTTTTAGCCTTTTGTTAAAAATCACAAGCCTCCGATCACCTTTGGCCATATAGAGTAGAAACATTATTAAGGCACTGATTCAGTTTCATTAAATTTCAACAAGCTAACACTAAAATGTAAGTAAACATTCCAAAACTTTTTCTTTTTTCACTAACGTTGTCTTATTTTAATATTTTTAAACAAACAAACAGTCACTTCTTCAAAGATAAATATATAATTAGCAAATAAAAGAGTAGGATGCTAAATGATTTATCTTTAAAGAAAGTAAACTTAAAATTACTCTATGTGTATTAATTATTAATTAATTATTAAAAGCATGTCGAAAATATTAAAAAAGATGTTAAATTATTTCACTGTAAAAAAAAAAAAAAAAAAAAAAAAAAAAAAAAAAAAAAAAATCCGTAAAATTTACGGCAAAAACTAATGGCAGAAATGTTACCAGAAGTTTTTGCAGTAAAATTAGATGCAAATTTAGATCCAAAATTAGATGCAAATTTAGATCCAAAATTAGATGCAAAATTTGCAGCAAAATTAGATTAAATGTTTTTACTACGTCTAATTTTGCTGCAGTTTTCAACGCAAAATTTAACGGATTTTTTTTTCAAAGATTAAGTTCTCAGTACTTTCAATTGTTAACATAGCCGTTGTCAGACAATATAAAAAAAATTAAAATCTTAATCTTAAAATGTAACGTAATTGGTGTCAAAAAGGAATGGAAGTGAAAATCAATTATTAGATCCGGAAAACATTGGGAAAATAAAATATAGATATTGGGTAAAGTTAAATATTTCTTGTATTACGTGAATTACATGTATTTGCATCTATTCACATGTATATACATGTAAATTGTATTCTTGTATTATGTGTATTGTGAATATTTATTATGTTGTTGTATTATAATTTTAATATACTTTCTTAAAGAAACATAACTAAAATTCCACATTCCTCAATATCTACAGGGTGTCCCAATAGGTCGTTTACAAACTTAACATGCTGGTCTGTCATATCATGATGAACAATATTAAATAGGAAACTAAGGGTCCTAAACGTCTTCCAAAGGAGATATGCGCCATTAAAGCTTAGGGTCCAAAAATTCAAATGATTATAAAAAACAGAAAAATTGGTCGATTCGTTTGCGGATTTCACTAAAACTATTCTTTACGTCAGTATTTTCTTGAAAATAAATTATAAGGATAAATTTCAAAAAATGTCCATAGAGGGCGCTTTTGACTTTGGAGTAACGATAAACTAGTTTTTACCAGTATTTTTTGCATCTCATTAAATTTCTTTAGAAGCTTAGACATAAACTTAAATTTTGAGCTCACAATCTAAATCGTTGGAAGTGGTTAAGTAGCGCAAACTGAATTGCGGGGGGAGGTTCAAATTTCAAATGATTATAAAAAACGGAAAAATTGGTCAATTCATTTGCGATTTTCACTAAAATTATTCTTTATGTCAGTATTATCTTGAAAATAATTTATAAAGATAAAATTCAAAAAATGCCGATAGAGGGCGCTTTAGACTTTGGAGTAACGTACAACTATTTTTTTTCGTTATTTTTTGCATCTCATATATTTTTTTTTAGAAGCTTAGACATAAACTTAAATTTTGAGATGAAAATCTGAATCGTTAAGAGTGGTAAAGTAGCGCAAACTGAACTGTGTTCAATGGGGATGGGGAGGTTCAAATTTCAAATGATTATAAAAAACGGAAAACTTGGTCGGTTTTCGCCTAAACCGACCAAGCTAAAACCTAAGCCAACCTAAACCTTCGCTAAAACCGCTAATTCCAACGATTTTTATCAATAACTTCTTGAAAATAAATTTTACAGATATCTTTCAAAAAATTCCGTCAGAGGGCGCCTTAAACTTTATAGTAACCAAAAACTATTTTTAACCGTTATTTTTTGTATCTAATAAAATGCTTGTAAAAGTTCAACCTTACATTTTGTACTCAAAATCTGCATCGTTGCGAGTAATTAAGCGGTCAAAAATTGAACTGCGTTCGAGGGGTGGGGAAGGTAACATTTCAACTCCTGAACACAGTTCAGTTTGCGCTACTTAACCCCTCCTATCGATTTAGATTTTGAGCACAAAATTTAAGTCTAAAATTTTGCAAGCATTTAATTAGATTTAAAAAATAATAAAAAAAAAGGTTAAAAATAATTATTGGTTATTATAAAGTTTAAGGCGCCCTCTAACGGATTTTTTTAAAATTTATCTTTAAAATTTATTTTCAAGGAAATATTGACATAAAGAATAATTTTAGCGAAAACCGACCAATTTTTCCGTTTTTTATAATCATTTGAAATTTGAATCTCCCCACCCCCATTGAACTCAGTTCAGTTTGCGCTACTTTACCACTCCCAACGATTCAGATTTTCATCTCAAAATTTAAGTTTATGTCTAAGCTTCTGAAAAAATATATGAGATGTAAAAAATAACGGAAAAAATAGTTGTACGTTACTCCAAAGTCTAAAGCGCCCTCTACCGGCATTTTTTAAATTTTATCTTTATAAATTATTTTCAAGATAATACTGACATAAAGAATAATTTTAGTGAAAATCGCAAATCAATTGACTAATTTTTCCGTTTTTTATAATCATTTGAAATTTGAACCTCCCCTCGCAATTCAGTTTGCGCTACTTAACCACTTCCAACGATTTAGATTTTGAGCTCAAAATTTAAGTCTATGCCTAAGCTTCTAAAAAAATTTAATGAGATGCAAAAAATAATGGTAAAAACTAGTTTATCGTTATTCCAAAGTCTAAAGCGCCCTCTATCGACATTTTTTGAAATTTATCTTTATAATTTATTTTCAAGAAAATACTGACATAAAGAATAGTTTTAGTGAAAACCGCAAACGAATCGACCAATTTTTGTGTTTTTTATAATCCTTTTAATTTTTGGACCCTAAACTTTAATGGCGCATATCTCGTTTGGAAGACGTTTGGGACCCTTAGTTTCCTATTTAATATTGTTCATAATGATATGACAGACCAGCATGTTAAGTTTGTAAACGACCTTTTGGGACACCCTGCATATTTTATTTTGACAATGTTTTTAGGATCTAAAAACTGACTTTCACTTTCACTCCTTTTAGATACCAATTTTTTCAAAATTAACATGCTAATGTTTGAATTTTTATATTCTCTGACGACGGCTGTGTTTACAGTTAAAACTATTAAGTATTAAAGTAATTTAATACTTTTTAAAATATTTTTTGTCATCTTTATAAAAAAAATTCGCATAGTGTAATTTTACATTTATAAATGTAGGTAATTTGAATAAAATTTGAAATCCCATAAAAATTTTTAGATTTTTTAATTTTTTCTAATTCCTTATGTCCAGGTTATCAGGATATCACTCTTAGCGATATACGAACATAATAAGAATAAAATATTGGAAGCTCTAATGCTGGCCATTTATAATATAATGTATAATGCAAAACCAATTCTAAAGTATTGGGAAGTTCATTTCAAGGATGTTATTTTAACGTCCTAAGTGCATATTCATGTAAATCTTCATCTGTGGGATATTTATGATCCATAATATTTTAGCATGTGCCTCGAATGAAATAAATTACTACATTGCATTTCAAAGATTAAAATAGTTTCCGAGACACGAAAGACTACTCCAGGATAATTTAAATTTCACATTTAATAAATATTTATATAAGTAAGGTACATGTGAAGGAGATGGTAAGAGATATATAAAAATATTTTTTTACATATATATTTACAAAAATTGACTTATACAGGGTGAACTTTAAGTATCAAAACAATTGCTATCTCCTTAAATATAGCCCCTAGACCCATACTTCCAATTGCAAAGGTTCATAAAAAAGTGAATTTTTCGATAAGATAAGTTGCAACTCCATGGGGGACCTATTTTTAAAAATACGAAAATTAAATTTTTATACGGTCCCCAGAGGATAAAACTTCCAATTAGAAATTTTTTTCTTATCCATTCCTGAATTGAACAAATAAATTCATCTCGATATCTACAAATCCCCGAAAGATATTAAAATCCAAAATTCGTGACTTATACCACTTAAATATACCTCTGAGCACAGCGATATCAGTGCATTTGCAGTACAATTTAGGGATCGACTATAAATTTACGCATTGTACAATGTCGATCCAAGACAATACTTTAACTTTCAAATATAAAATAAAAGCATATAGGTTTTGCTTTAAAACGCCTTGAAATATGCTAGATGTATGCAATATCTCGAGCTTGGCGCCAACCTCGTAACTGGCACAACCCCCTTGGTCGGACCGTATTATTAAACACTTATTAAAAGTGTTATTAAATTAAGTGATATTAATTAAACTCTAATTAAAAGTGTCTTAAAAACTTATTGCCGCAGGCAATAAGTTTAGTAAAAATAGTAATAGCGATAATGACACTTTTATTAACGAAATCATTGGAAATATATTTTAATAAATTACATAGAAATATTTTCAAAAATCTATTCTTTACCATTCAGCTTCAAAATTTATGATGGTTTGAAACCTATTTTTACTTTCTTCTATCTTTACAAGAAAATGTTTTGGATTCATGAAAATTTTTAATTCCTGTTTTCGACGGATTCGCACGTTTTAGGGCTCAGAGATACCGAAAAACATGTTTTTACAAAATGTCTGTCTGTGTGTTGTTTACAAAATATTGCATCTGTTTTTTATATTGCTATTTTAAATACTTTTATTTTTAAAAAGTAAATATTATTTAAAATACCGAATCAAAATTAAAATTATAAACTTTCATTTAATGAAAAGACAAAATATTCAACGCGACAAATAATAATCTGAGTTATAACAATTTTAATTTACTCTACATTTTTGGAAAAAAAAAATTATTAAGAATCTTATGATGTGATAATGCTTACAAATTATATGGTTAACCATCACAAAACATTCAAAATTCTAACTCTATAAATAAGTAAATTAAAAAAAATGTTTCCTGGACCCATTACAGCAGCAGTATTTCTTCAGTTACACGCATTTTAATTTGCGTGTAATCTCTTGAAACCTCACGATTTATTAACATTGTCATAACTATCTGGAGTTTTGAAGATATCAAGATGATTTTTTTTTCTTTGTTCAATTCAGGAATGGATAAGGAAAAAATTTCTAATAGGAAGTTTGATCCTCTGGGAGCCGTATAAAAATTTAATTTTCGTATATTTTAAAATAGACCCCCGTGGAGTTGCAACTTATCTTATCAAAAAATTCACCTTTTTTATGAAACTTTGCAATTCGAAGTATGGGTCTAAGGGAAATTTTTAAGGAGATAGCCTATTGTTTCGATATTTGTGACTCACCCTGTATATGTGAAAAATATTGTATGTTTTAGCTGTGAATATACCATACATTGTAAAAAAATATTTTAAGCTATCAAACTTTTCCTAAGAAAACTGGTATTCTAATATCTTTTTACGTAAAGGTAACAGCAAAAAATCATGTAATCGATTCTAGCTTTTCTTGTTACATTTGAAGATGACTTTAACTTAAAAAATCTAATGTTCCATTTAATAAAAGAGATTTAGATCCTTTAATTTTTACTAATTTTTTATGTTTAGATTATCAGCATATCACTCTTAGAGATGTACGAATATGATAGTAATAAAATATTTAAAGTTCTAATGGTATCCATTAGTACTTAATCGTAATGAATTCGGATTAATGGAAAGTACATTTTTAAACATTGGTGAGAGAAACAGTAATAAGATGATGATTCAATTTTATTAATTTTAATTAAATGATACGATTAAACTGTAAATAGTTACATTTCAAATATTTCTTTTCTTTCCGCTATTGTTTTCTTACTTTAATATTGTTAGACAGACAAACACACATTTCTTAAAAGATTAATATGTATTGTCTCATTAAAAAAGAGGTTTAGATCCTTAAATTTTTACTATTTCCTTACGTCAAGGTTATCAGCATACCACTCTGAGAGATGTACGAACATGGTAATAATAAAATATTGGAAGTTCTAATGATAGCCATTCTTAACCCATTTTAGGCCAAGCACAGAAATTTTATAAAATGTAGCATTATTATTATTGAAATATGCTTAAATTACATACATTAAGACACAAAAAAAGATTCGTGCATGAAAAATAATATTTTATATAAGAAATAATATTTTATATAATACTATAAAATATTATTTCTTATAATGAATAATATGAATATGAATAATATTTTTATGACTTTTGTTTTATTCTTATTTCATATACAGAATTTGCAACTTTAA
The DNA here is from genome assembly GCA_964019185.1 of Maratus speculifer. Taxonomy (NCBI): domain Eukaryota; kingdom Metazoa; phylum Arthropoda; class Arachnida; order Araneae; family Salticidae; genus Maratus; species Maratus speculifer. The sequence goes on from OZ025295.1 coordinate 227,998,520, forward strand.
TCTATTTTAAAAACATATAATTCATTTCAATTGGAATAATAATATATTTTTAAAAAGTCGAATTTGTCAAAGGCGTTTCAAATTAAAACTCTAGCGTATTTTGAAAATTTTTTTAAGAGAAAGTGTTTACTCCAATTGAATTACTAATATTTTATGGATGTCTTCAAAAGCCTTAAAAAATAGAAGAAAAATAAAATTCTTGAAAAAAATGTGTCAGAGTGTTAAAAAAAATATTTATTGAAATGTTTCGTATACGAACCTTTGGCCGAAAATGGGTTAATATAAAGTATAATTCAAAACCGATACTAAGGAATAGGGAAGCTCGTTTCGAGGATGTTATTTTAACGGCTTAATTGCATATTTATGTAAATCTTTCATCAGAAGGATATTCATGATCAATAATGTTTTTGCATGTGCTTAGAATAAAAAAAAATTACTACGCTGTATTTGAAAGATTTAAATAACTTCCAAGACAAAAAGGACTACTCTTGGATAAATTAAATTTCAGATTTAATAAATATTTACATTACTAAAGAATATAGGAAGGTGGTGATAGGTTATATATATATATATAAATAATCGTTCATATTTATTAAAATTGTCTTACATATGTGAAAAATATTGTAAGTTCTATTTTTTCTTATAAAATTATTTTATTTTTTTACGTTAAAACCTCTCACGAAAAAATTTTGTGATACTTCTTTTGCTTTCTGTTACACAAATATATATATATATATATTAAAGTCAAGTTACTATTGTTATCCAAAGTAATGGAAAACTAAAAGAACAAGATATTTAAATAGATTTTATTCTTAAACAAAGTGATTGGTAAATTACAAAGTCATTGCTGCAATCATAAGGCTGCAGAATGTTTTCATGCTCAGACTTTTGAGCCTATCTTGAACTTTTTCTATAAAGAAGAATTTAGAATTTAGTTTTTCACTCAAAACTTATTTTATATATTCTTTGGTTTTCCTCGTATTTTCTGACATTTTATTTTTTAAAAACATGCTTTGTTTATATTTTATCCAATTTAACGAGATGCTTCGATATTTCATTTTTCCTGGATATGAAATGCCTGCAGAAAGTATAATTTGTTTGGAATGATAAAGTATTATGCAATTTGTACGATAATTAATTTTTATCAAACGCTTTCCAAACATACGTATCGGTTGTTTCTTGCTGAACTGTTTAAAATAATTAATATTAATAGTACTACTTTTCTTAAAAAAATTAGATTGAATTAATTCATGCACTTAATAATTGATTGTTTGATCCTAAACGTTATGAATTTATTTATATTTATGTGGATGCACATTTACTAAAATATTACACTACAATATTTAACTGATGATACATTTAAACCTTCACTGCACAATTTTTTTTCTATTTTTATGAAAAAAAAATTGAAATCTACATGTCAGTCTAATAGATAAAAAAAGTAAATAAAGAAATAAATTTCACGTTTTTGGCTAAAGTTCCATTTTTATAGCCTGCAGACGCATTTAGGGTTTCTAAATATTGCATTCCTTTATTTTGCAATTAAATGGCCTTAAACTAATTGAATTTACCTGCTTAACATTCAACGATTTTCTTTATATTAATATGCTAATTATTTATTAGAAATAATAAAAGTTAATTGTGCCTTAATAGCTTGATTAATTTATTTTTTAGAACAACAAACTCTAATTTTATGTTAAATGAAGCCATCTGACATGAATAAAATAAGCACCGCGACAATATTGCCCAAATACATGAAAAATAATGAGACTTGCTGTAGTTTGGATATGCATCAGATGCATGGATATGGATATAAATCTGTACCTATTTTATATAACGTTGGCCTCGAAGGAGGAGGGGTAATTCTAGACTTAAACTGAAAAAGATTAAAACAACTTAGTTTTCTCCTAATTAATTTTGAGTTTTACCTCTGACTACTAAGCTAAAATTTTTAAACAGAACAGTGAGATTTAATGTCCAACAAAAATTTTAATTGTAGGCGCTCATTTTATTCAGAACTTTAACCCTTAACTGTTGTGACAAAACTACTGTGAGTCTGTCAGGCAGATTAATCTAAAGATGAATAAAATATTAAAGTAACTCTCGGAATACTATTTTTTAAAATAAAACTTTATATACAGGACTATTATAAATAAAATTCAGCTATTTAAAACTCTCTAGCATAGTTTTAGGATTCCAAACGAAACAAAATTTGATCAGTATATATAGTTACGCTGAGAATTACGAATTAAACTCTGAAACTTGAAAAACTTAGCGGTCTGTGAGACTGCTAATAGAAGTTAAGGAAAAAGCTCTAGAACATTTGTTTTAATGTTTTTGATAGTTAGTTGTTTTTGAGGTATTATTATGGTATTAAAAAAGATTTTTTATTTTTTATTTTAAATAAAAGAGTTTTATTTAAATTTTTTATTTTAAATAAAAGAGTTTCATTTAAATAATTTTTTATTTTAAATCTATATGTATTTTCTAACGCTCGTCTAGAAAGAGAAAAAAACAAAAATATACTTATTGTAGACATAAAAGAAAATGATTAAACCAATTTCCTGTTTCCCTTTAACACGTTGGCTGCCCCTCACGTGAAAGCGTGTGATATGGCGCCAGCGTTTAGGAGCCACTCACACGCCAGCGCGTGATGTGGGGTGTTGTGCAATAGCCAGTCACGCGCTTGCGCGGGAAAATCTTTCACTGGTTCTTTGTTATAAAAAAGAAATCGGCTTCTGACAAAACCCCACTTCTACAGCGCGGCATTAACTCTCATCACATCTTCATGTAAACGGAAGCGAACGTGTTAATTCTACCAACTAACCACTGGGCTATTAGTATTTTACGTATATTTGTAAATTTTTAGTAATGTAAATAAGTTATCTAATATATCTCCCCTCTTCTTTAAAAAAAAAAAAAAAAAAAAAAAAAAAACTTATTTTAATAATCTATTACTTTTTAAAAATCTTTTCTTGATTTAACTGACACTTTATTCTTACAAAAAATAATCGATGAAGAACTCTTAACTTGTTTACTTTTCATTTTTGTGCACTATTTGTAAATCTTTAATATTGTAGATTATCAGTCGTTTGGTAACCCCCTCCCCTTCCTTTCAATAGTAAATAAAATATGGTTATCTTTGTCTCCTATTTGTTATACCTCCTATATAATTTTTTAAATGTCTTCATCTTTTTTACTCCTTTATTTAATGCATTATTATAACAGCAGTTAACCACTTGAAATCTTCCCTCAACCCAAGATTTTTGTACTTGGTACCAATGTGGAATTCAGGGGCTGGCCCGGGGGAGACATTCCCCCCAGAGCAATGAAATAATACCCCGGAAAATTTGAGATTTTAGGTTTTCATTGGTCAAAAAGTGCACCCCCCCTGGAACTCTATAATGTCCCCCCCCCAGAGCCACAGAAGTCCCTCTCGGAGAAAAGTGTCCGAATTCAACACTGCTTGGTACATCTTTTATATTCTGATAATTTCATAGATTTAAACGCGTAGCTCAATTATATGTCTGTTAAATTTTGATATATTTATATTTAATTAATTTTAGAGGAAGATTTATCTCTTTTTAGGGAATATTAGCCGTAAGAAAATGATGATAAAACCTTATTTTTAAGAGCAAGAGATAATATGGAATATATTATTTCATTTTATCTTTTCAAATTTGTTTTTAAAACCATGTATAATCAGCGAACTCAAATGAACTTTTCAAACAAATTCCATTTGAATGATTTTTTTTGCTATTTTGCTGCCTAAAAAAATTAAATTCTTCGATTACAAATGTGTTAAATTTGTGTGTTTTTAGTATTATTAATTGAATTATTCATACAGGAAACATTAATTTCGTTATTGGAAATTAGTCAGAAATAAATATTGAAGAAATTTTGTTTTATGTACAAAATGTTTATATACTGAAGCCGGCACGTGATACGATAAATTACGAAGAATCGTACTTGAAAATTATTTTAAAAAACATAATATAACGGCCATTTAAAATAGTTTATAAACAAATATATTTTTAAAATGGATTGTTTCCATATGGCGTTCTAAATATTGAAGGTGAGCGATGTTTAGACGTTTAAAAATTAGCAGTAGCAAAAATTGCAAATCCAGTATTTCATTTCAAATCGTTACCATTCGCAAGAGGATGTCAGTGTTATGCACAGATGTTTGTCCTTGATAATATAGATTTGTTTTTACATCAAAATCTTGAGTTAGCTATTTTTCACCCTTAAATCCGCTTATACCTGAACCAAACAAATGTTAAATTGTTGGCTAAAAAAGTTAGCATGTAATATTAAAATTTCCAAACTATAGTGTATAAAATTAAGTGTAGGGGGGAGATAGGAAAGATGGGACAATTTTTACAAAAGTAATATTTACCGATTATGTTTTGCAAATATAAAGTGGAAAATTTCATTATAACATTTTAAAACTTTTTAAAACATTTTAACACGCTTTATAATTATAAATTTGCTGATTCTAAATAAAATTTTAGACTAATAAATAAATTAATTTAATAAGAAAGTCCCATCTCTCCCTCACGTAAGGGATGAATGGGAAATGTTTTTATAATGAAAATTCATATTTAATTTTCAATAATGTGGTAGAAAAAAATGGCAGATACAGTGTGATATTGTCGTTTCTAGGGTTTATTGTAAATTACAACAATTATTTTATGATAAATTCTGTTTTGTGAAAATTAAATCTAATGAAAAATATTCTTTTATTCAGCTAGTGCCGCCAATTGATTTTGGAGGATGTACAATAATGGATAAAGGCACATACAAATAATATACTGACATACAAACATTAAATACAATAAACCCAACTGAAGTGAAAAATTAACCAGAGCCAGGAACCGAATCCAGGACCACAACTTTCTTCTATAGATGAATGAGAAAACTGAAGTTTATTTTAAAAACAGTGCGAGCTTCCCTGACGCTGAAAAATCGATAAAATCAGATGAAGAAAATGAACCATTGTGTATGAGAAAAATTCTTCCCCATACCTCACACGGACCTTCTAATATGTTCTACAACCCTGAAATTTTCAAATATTTAAATGTAATATAAGTTTATCAATCATTTTCTAACACTATCTTAACAAGCATGTAAATTTGATTATTGATATTTGAAAAAAATATGTTTCCAAAAATACTATCAATAAGTATGATTTTCATAGGTTTTTGCATAAACTCTAGTTATGTAATATTTGTAAAATATGAGTCATATTAAAAATGTATATGTACATCATTTTTATTGTGTAGAATGTAATAAATCGTTATTTGGAAATGAAATTTATTTATATTTCATTGTAATATGACATTTAATCACATCGCATTTATTGGATGTACATGTATGCATATCACATTTATAATAAAAATGACTATTCATAATATTTTTCAAAACATTATATACATTTCTATTTATTTTAATTCTTATTTCCATACATTTTCTGCTTTTAGAAAGTCTTCTTAGCCATCTCTAGTGCTTATAGCATACTGATAAGAACTAAAAAAATGTGAAACCTGCCCATAATGACTGTTGATATGCTTAATATGGATTTTTGGGTACATATGTTAATGTGTGTACATCATCTCTGTTATATGCAATTTTTCGAGTTAGAAATTCTAATTCCAGAGCTGAATTAACCACAGTTGAATCCTACTAAATTCATGCATTTAGATCCATTCTTCCGGATCTTTAAGCCAGTTGAGAGTTTTAAAATTGTGGTCTTATGAATAATTAAATTTTCCTTTTCATTATTTCAATATAAAACATAACTCTCAAGCAAAAAAAAAAAAAAAAAAAAAAAAAAAAAAAAATAGAAAATGTCTAGTGTATTAAGTGTAGATAGTGAAAGAAATCTATAAGGAGAAAATCGAGGAAAAAGACAATAAAATAAATAAAAGGAAGAAAGTTCCTAGTGATTAGTGACAACTATGCGGAATATTCAGCAAAAAAAATAGAATAATAGGTTAAAAAAAGATATTTTCTTAAATATGGCATTCAAGTAAAGACATTTTTTCACAGCTTTTACATTTTTTAGCTATTGAACCAGTTATTTTATAGTGTTTCAAATATATGTACCATAAGACACTCGTTAATGAGATTCTCATGACCTTTGAATTAAACAAAATAATTTAACGAAATTGAATAAGACTACTGTATTTCCATTTCTAGTTTAAAAGCACTTTTACATTAAAAAAACCGTTGCTGTTTCTCATAATATACAGGTTTTCAAATCATGAATTGGATTAGATAATGCACAGAGCTTACTTATACAAATATAATATTGTCTTTAAAAATTGTAAATTTAATTTGTCTCAATTACACCAGTATATATATTTTTTTAATTTAGGCATATTTTATAAACTTACTACTTATATTTTATTTACATTGTTTTTATTGACTTCTTTTAGTTTAACTGAAAATCGTAAGATCTCCTTCAGATTTATCTGCTTATTTAATGTTATTACAATTCTCATTTAGTACACTGCTCAAAACAATTAAAGGATATTTAAAATTTTATATAAAATAAAGATATAAACGAAATTTTTTTTGCCGAAAATAGAAGAAGAGAATCACAAATGCAAATTTTTCTGGCTTTCAAACTGTGGAGTATGCAAATTTTGTGTTCGACGTCAAAAACGTCACTTCAGCGGCAGCGAATGAAATTTGACTTTCAACTGGATAAAAGAGAATGAAGACAAGGATGATCAGCATTCAGTTATTGCTTTGTTTCGATGAGTACGATGTCTCAGCGAAGTCATTTGACAGATTCAGAAGCTTGGAGAATTGTTGGTAGGATAGAAGGGGGCCAAACTCAAGCCGAAGTAGCGCAAGCCATTGGAGTGTCACAAAGTGTCATTTCCAGGATCTGGAACCGTTTTTTGGAGAGTGGATGTTCAGGCCGAAGACCAGGGCAAGGTCGTAGACGGGCAACAACATCCAATGAAGATCGGTATTTAGCGTTAACAGCTCGGAGACACCGAAACATGAACGCTACTCATCTCCAACAACATCTTCGCTCGGCTACAGGCACCACGATTTCAACTCAGACTGTCCGAAACCGGCTCCATGCTGTAGGTCTGTATGCTCTCCGACCGATGGTATGTGTTAGATTAACATCAAGGCATCGTTGCGACCGCAGGGAGTGGGCAACCGAGCATGTCAACTGGAGAAGAAATGAATGGAGCAATATTCTGTTTTCTGACGAGTCCCGTTTTTCTGTGCATCCGGATAATAGGCGTATTTTCATCTGGAGGGACCGTGGCAGTAGAAATAATCCTGCGTTCATGCACTAAAGTGTCAGATTTGGCCGTGGAGGAGTGTTTGTGTATGGTGGCATCTCCATTGACGGGCGCACTGACCTCTACATCATTCGAGATGGAGCTCTGACTGGTCGCCGATATAGGGATGAGAACCTCAGACTTATTGTAGTCTCTTACGCTGCACCAATCGGAGATAACTTCATTTTAATGGACGATAACTGCAGGCCACATCGTGCAAACCTGGTGGAGGATTTCCTTTTCGAAGAAGGAATCGTTCGAATGGAATGGCCAGCGTGTTCTCCAGACATGAATCCAATCGAGCACGTTTGGGACGCTCTAGAAAGACGCATTTCTGGCCGTCAACAACCCCCACAAACTCTCCAAGAACTGGAAAGAGGTATTCTGGTAGAGTGGGGCAGAATATCCCAACTCGTCATTAATAGTCTCATTGAGTCCATGCCTCAAAGGTGTTCAACGTTGCTGGCCGCCCGTGGAAACCATACCCGCTACTGAAAATGATTTTCTTTGAAGAAAACACCTTTTCTTATTCTTTTTTTCTCATATGCACAAATTGTGTTTTTTTCCTTTTGTACACAAATGCGCAATAAAATGCATTTTTTCTGCCAAACATGTGGAATTTATTCTCATATAACCTACTATGTCTGTCGACAATGTATCAATCAGCTAAAAAGTTTCCCGGATACAAAATCCACCTAAAACTGCAATATCCTTTAATTGTTTTGAGTAATGTGTAAAAAATGAATTTGTATCTACTTAAATATCTACAGGGAAACTTCAGTGAGTTTTCTCATGCGTAACATACAAATACTTACGGCAATTATTGTGATATTGCTGAAACACATGCCAGACCATATTGCTTATTTTGGAAAAAATATTTTGATACATGAGAAAAACTCCACTGTGGGTATTTAAAACTATAAAAATTTCACTTCATATTGCAAAAATACTACAACAACTCCAATTAATATAAGTATTAGAATACAAAAAACAATTACTTGAAATCTTTTTGGAATACTGCTGAAAAACTATTAGAAATACTACTGCAAAAATTTTATAGTTACAAATACTTTTTGGAAAGTGTAAACATTTTGGAAACAATGCTAAGAAAACAGCAAATTTACTGCATTAACTCTTGAACTGTTGTAAAGAACTTTTTGGCGATAATACAAAAAATGTTTTAGATACAATATATAATATTTTTTTGTAATTTGTTTTCTCTGTACCTTAATAAAGTTGTATTTCTAATGATTTTTAGTACAGTATCAAGGAATTTTTTAGTATATTTGCTTAGAATTTTTTGTGGATTTGTAAAGGATTTTATAATGCATTTATTATTATTATTATTATTATTATTATTATTACTTTGAATGCATACTATGTATTTTATCTATTTTATCCAAAAAATGCAAATTTTATTAAACATATTTGATAAAGTACATAAAACACTTAGGGTGCATTACTAAATAAAAATAGTAAATGTACTTTAAAATCCTTCACAAACTCACAAAATTTCTTAGCAACTGTGCAAAAAAAAAATCCCTTGTAAGTGTACTGAAAATCATTAGAAAATTTACAAAATATTTTTTAGAAAACACCCTTCAAAATAGTTAGCACGTTTACTAAATAATCCTTAGTAAATTTACAAAAAAGTATTTAGTAAACTCTCTAAAAAATCACTAGTAAGTATACTAAACAATATTTAGTACCTTTACAAAAACTTATTTGAGAAACTCTTTTAAAAATCCTAAGTAAACCTACTAAACAATCCGTAGTAAGTTTACAAAGAGTTTTTGGAAAGCTCCCTAAAAAAATCTTTACTACATTTACAACATAATCATTGGTAAATTTACTAAACATTATTTACCAAACTCCCTAAACGATCGTTAGTAAGTTTACTAAACAATATTTAGAAAACTTACAGAAGTTTCTTTGGAAACCTCCCTAACAAATAGTTAGTACGCTTACTAAACAATATTTAGTATCACTTACTAAAGAAACTTTAGTAATTTACGTGATTTTCTTTATGTTGCGGTTACACAAAAAGTTCTAGGCATCCCATTTTCCAAGAAAATTCTTAGTAACCTTACAGAATTTTTTTTTACAGTGTACAAGAGCAGGAAAAATATGTGCGCTTTCCAGAAATATGATATGGAGGATTTATGCATGAATCATATCAGTAAGTTTTGTGAAGAATGTGTTGTAAAGTATAAATGTATTTTCACTGAAATAAAAAGGTGTATATTTATATTTTTTTATAGACTGAAATTTTAAAAGATTTTTTTTTTGTTTATTTTTTGTTATAGGAAATCTGTTACTTGTATTCAAAGATCCCCCAACAAAAACACATTCAAACGCCCGTCGGGCTTGTCAAGGACAATCCGTCTCCCCGTGATTAATTTTTAACGTACCTTCGCGTGGATTAACCCATCGAGATGAGATAACAAGGAGAGAGAAACGACAGCCTCTCTTTGACCCCAACTTGAAGTCACGTGACACCGGAACGATTTTCTCCCAAAGACGTTTCACCGCAGCTTTCATCCATTGGATTTATATGGGGTGTTTGCAAAAAAAAAAAAAAAACAATTTGGCCGTTTTATTTTTTAATTAATAATGTTGATATATGTCAGATTTAAATCAAAATATGTCAAAGGAGGAGGTATAACTTTCCATAGGAATGTCTTACATTTTCTTTTTAAATTTATTTTATTTAAAATAATAATAAAAAATGTGATTTGAAACAGTGTTATTAATTTATAATGGTTGGTTTTTGCCACGTAAATGAAGCAAATGAGTTAAAAAAAAATTCTTACACTGATATATGTCCATTTATTTTGTGTGAAGTATTAGTTTAAAATCACAGTTTAGTTTAGTTTAGTTTTAATTTAGTTTTAGTTTAGTTTAGTTTAGTTTTAAATCACAATAACTTTATTATTTATTTAAATAAATGAGAAGCTCTTGTCTTATATCTTAGTGGCATTTTTTGCGCCAATTTGTAATCTTCCTCTCTCATTTAATGTATTTATCTGTATTTATGACTGCTGTAAATCTTTCTCAAATTATTTGTAATGATCACATATAAGGGGCTATGCATATATAACGTTATTATTTTAGGGGGGGAGAGGGGATCTTGCTCATAATATCGTAAGATATATCTAGGTGGAGGGGGGTTTGCCTTTTGCTTCTATCTGACCCTTCTCCTTCCCCCTTCCTCCGTTCGGGGGGCAAATTCAATAAGACTTTATTACTGTTGAATGCATTATGCAACAAAATGCTATTATAAAATACTTTTCAATAACAACTTTTTAAAAATTTTATTTGAATAAAGCAATATTTTATTAACTTTTCTTCATTTGCTTCAATAAAGTATGCGAAAAATAAATTTAACCAGTTTTGTATATAACTTCAAACAAAAGAACAAAATGATATATATATATATATATATATATATATATATATATATATATATATATATATATATATATATATATATAATATATATATATATATAACAAATTTGATAATGATATCATTACCGACGTGGGGGGGGGGGGAATGATGATAACATATGATATCGAAGGGGGGAAGGGTTCCAAAATTACCATAAAGTTGATAACGTTATATTTGCACAGCCCCTAAGTAGTTTTTAAAGATGCATTTAATAATAAAAAATAGTATTTCAAAAGTTTTTTTTATTATTATTAAAGTTTTTCAAAAATTATCATTAATGAAAATATATATATATTTACACGAATTTGTAAAAAATAAAGAAACAATCTTAATTCTGTCGTCAAATTATCGTAATTTTTAGATAAAAACAGCTATTTTTTCAAAAAGGAAAAAAAAACTGTGAAAATTAATGCTTGAATTAATTAATAAGATAAATATTTGTAAAAATATTAACGTAAATTTAAAATTTTCATTCATAATATTAAGATGATATACATATAAGATTGTCTTAAAACATTCTTTTGAAATGCAGCGTTTCTAAATAGTGAAGACAAACAGTATTTTTGCATATTTTTTATAGAACGTTTTTTTTTTCTCCTTTTTTAAATCTGTGATATAATGTCAAATATGAGCATATAAAATTCTTTTGATTAAAAATTAACTAGTGAAAATGTTTGAGGAAAATGTTTCATTGCGCTTAACACACAAACGAAAGATGAAGGATGATAACGTATGTTATTGAAAGGGGAGGGCGAGGGTTTCAAAATTACCATAAAGTTGATAACATTATACTTGCAAACCCCCTAAGTAGTTTTTAAACATGCATTTAATAAGGAAAATCAGGAAGTTCTTTTTAAATTTTTACTTTCTTCTATCTTTACAAGAAGAAAGTATTGGATTCGTGAAAATTTTCGACTTCCGGTTTTCGACGGATTTATACGTTTTAGAAGGTCCTGAACGCATTTTGACTATTTTTAGAAAATGTCTGTCTGTCTGTATGTGAGTCTGTCTGTCTGTATGTGATAAAAAAATTTGTGGGCGCTCTATCTCAAGAACTAATGCTCGAAATTTAATAAAATTTTATATTCAGTTAGACCTTGTTAGAATTAGTGCCTATTGATTTTTGGTGAAAATTGGCCTGCAGGTGGCGCTGCTATACTACGTTTTTCATGATTTTCAAGATTGCTATGTCTCAAGAACTAATGCACAGAATTTCTCCAAACTTCAGATTATGTCAGATTATGTGCTGATTAAGTTTTGGTGTAAATTGGCCAGCAGGTGGCGCTGCTATGCCACGTTTTTCATGAATTTCATAATATCTATATCTCAAGAACTAATGCATAGAATTTCACCAAACTTTAGATTCCGCGATACCTTGAGATACATAGCCGCTGATAAGTTTTTGGTGTGAACTGACCTATAGGTGGCGCTGCTATGCTACATTTTGCACGATTTTTGCAATAGCTATATCTCAAGAACTAATGCAGAGAACTTCATCGAATTTTAGATTATGTTACACTAGAATATATAACATAATTAGACGCTGATTACATTTAGGTATTAACCTTGCAACAGGTAGTACAGCTATGCTGCATTTTGCACGATTTTTCTGATAGCTATATCTCAACAACCAACGCACAGAATTTCATCAAGCTTCAGATTTGCTTACAAAATGACATATAACATAATTACACGATGATTACGTTTTGTTATAAATATTTCAACTGATGGTGCTGCTGCGCTATATGTATATTTTTTAACTAGCTATATCTCAAGAACTAATGCACAAAATTTCATCAAACTTCAGATTATTTTACACCATAACATATTAGACTTTTTTTACGTTTTGGCGTAAATTGTCCAAGATATGGTGTTGCTGTGCTACGTTTTGCAGTTTTTTTGTTATAACTATATCTCAAGAACTAATGGACGAAATTCCATCAAATTTCAGATTCTGTTAGGTCTTGACATAAATAGATGCTTATTAGGTTTTAGTATAAATTACCCAACATGAGGCACTACTAAGCTCATTTTCTCAGACTATTAAATAAATTTTGCGTTTTAGGCTTTTCGGATGCCAGAATCTCATTAGGCTAGGTCAAATGTTCGAGGAAATTCGATAGTGGGTAATTTTGGGGTCACCACGTTTTTTTTTAAATGTTAAAATGTACTTATGAGATAGAAGAAAGTTTTGGGATTGACACATTCAACTAGCTATTAAAGTTTTTTTTCTAGAATATATCATTACAAAAAATAAATATTTATTCGAATTGGAAAACATTAAGGAAACAATCTCCATTCCGTCATCATTGGTACAAATTAGTGTAATTTTTAGATAAAAAATAATTATTCTCATTATTTCAGAAAGGAAAAAAAACTATGGAATTTAATACTTGAGTTAATTAATATAAAAAAAATCTGTAAAAATATGAACGTAAATTAAAAATTTTCATTCATAATATTAAGATTATATAAAGATGAGAATGTCTTAAATCCTTGTTATGTCTTAAATTTTTGTTGTCAAATATGACGCCATTTTCGTCGAAGTTTTCTATTTAAACACATTCATACTCCTTGTATTATTCTCAAATATTTTAATATGCTATTTGTGGCATTATAGAAATAGTGAAACAATAATTTTTACCGATATTTAGAAGAAAAAAAATAGGTATTTGTGATACATAAGCAATTTATTGATCACAATCTCTTCATGTCATCCTACTGTGTCAGTAAGCTGACTATCCCTATTTTATGTATTTATATTTTTTGAAGTTAAGTACTTTTTAAGACAATTTATACTCATGAAATAATATATTTAAAATGTGTTTTTTAGTGTATGCTTGCACATTAAACATTCAATAAAGTAAATTTTTCTGTATTTTCTTTGTTTTTATCATTTTTTTCCCTTTTAAACGTATATTCGTATATGATTTTCGTATACCTATAAATATTTTATACATATAAAAAAGAAAATTAATATTCAATTTTAATTTTATTTATTTTTGTGTGTGACATTTATCGAATATACTGTATCGAATGGTGCTGATAGGGAAGGGGGTAATTAAAAAAAAATAAGTTGGATTTTTGTTTTTAGTAGAAATGTCTTTCTTAGTTTGAACGTAACTCAAAATATTTTTGCCACAAACAAATTGAACTTTAATAAAAATCTGAATACTCTGAAATATTTAATTAAATTTTATAAAACATTTTCAGATTAAACTGAGAATGAAAACTTATATTCATGTAAACATAGAGATTATAACTTATATATTTATATATTTCCCTTTAATTCCTTATCTTGTAATTAAAATTGCATTTCTTTTGTTTAATAAAAGATAGAATTTCATCTTTTATTTTCGTTTTCTCACTTGTAAAAAATAAATATAGCTTTGTTTTATAATGTTTATATGTATGTATATTAAACATTTAACATCAATAATTTTACAGTGATTTAATTTAACGGCGAAATAGAGCGCAAAATCGCCAGTCTTGCATACCTAAATACCTAGCAGACGTGATACATGTTGATCCCACTTTTCAAGGCTACGGTGAAGAGAGATGAGCAGTCCAAGTATTTCATGTCGATGGGTTAACCTTCACTCCACCGCGAACAAACATATTCGTTCATTAACTTGCAGGTTTCACAGCAATAGAAATATTATTTAAATTATTATAAATCTACAAATATGATGCTGTTTTTAAACACTCTGTTTTAATTAATACTCTCCGGGCTTATATTCCTTTGCTTTTCTTATTATATATTTTTTTAAGTAATGTGAAAAAAAATTATTATTATTATTTAGATTTTAATAAAAGAGTTACTGAGAAAAAGACAAAAAAAATTTACAGCTTTGTACTTTTGCTTGGCAGACAAGGTATATTAACAAACTGTCATAAACTTAATATGGTACATAATCATTTAAATTCATTAAAGTAATTATTTTTTTAGCATAAATAATTTTTTACCATATCTTTAATCCAGTGAAGTTGCAGTTTATTTAAAGATATTATCGACATATCTAAGTTAAAAAAAAATACAAATATATAGTTAAATTTTAATAAGCAAAATATATAAAAAGTAAAACAGAATATATGAACTGCAACACAGAAATAGATAGTGAATTTACAAATTTACGAGTTCAAAAGCTTTGAAACATTTTACGTCAAATAATGAAATGAACTCCCTTACTATCAATTATAAAACTATACATCATTTTAGATATTCTCAAGATAAATTTTCTCTATTATCTTTCTTTTGGAGTGGAAATTCTATTAACTAAAACATTCCGTTTTCTGAAAAAATAGGGCACTAAAAGACAAAAAACATTGAACTATGAAGAAAACATACAAATATAGTTTTAAAAATATTTTGCCAAATTAAATTTCGTGCAATAAAAACTCATGGAAAAAAATAAGACAAATTAACAAGGAAAAACTGCACTTTCCGCTTTTATTTTTAATGTTTGTCAAGGAGGTGTGAAATGCATTTAAATAATAAACTAAAATTAATTTAGATGTTCAACTGAAAACTTCTGCAAACATTCCGCTAATTTGAATTGAATTAGTTTTTTTTTTCGGATTATTTTTCGTAAAGAATACACAATTATTTAACGAGTAAAAGCTATTTTTAGTAAATTACCTTTTTTATAAACACTGTAAGACTATAATGAAATATATGAATAACAATACAACTAATATATATTGAACTTAAATATATAGGACTAAAAAAATTAAAACCGTATCTTTTAAATAATAAAATAAATGTTTGATATATCCAATTCTAACTTTATGGTCATTTTCTTCTTTCTCTTTTGGAATTCCGAGATAAGTTATATCTTTCCGAGTTCTAGAAGTATGGTGATTCTAATTCAAAAATTACTTTTTTGAGTTTCATCGACATTATGAAATGAGATTGTGATTATCTCATGGTTTCTTCCTAACACTTGACTATTTATAGAACTTCGGCTAACCAGCATCACGAAAACCCATAAATAACTCAAAAATGATGTTACAAAAATACTAAAGTTTGCTTTTGGGTACCGTTATTTTCCAGCTGCAACACAAATGTATTCTTACAGAAAATGAAATCTATTTCGAATTTGCAAAATTTAGTCTTATTTAGCAGGAGATTTTCAAAGAAAATGCTAGCACGCAACTTCGGCTAATCAGCACGAAAACCCAATTCTAACTCAAAAATGATGTTAAAAAAGTACTTTAACAGGTTGCATTTGGGTACCGTTATTTTCCAGGTGCAATACCAATATATTTTTACAGTAAAATAAATCTAGTTCGAATTCCCAAATTTCAGCCTTTTTTAAGAAGAGATTTTCAAAAGAAATTGCTTGTACCTAAGAATTTCTAGATCTTGAAATTCCTAAATACGTATGAAACATGTTTGAACTTCCTAATTTCACCTCTTTTTCATTGTTTGATGCACTTAAAAAGAATAATTCAATGCTTTTACACTCTAAAATCAATCTCTAAACTTGCTAAAATTTTTCCGAGAAAATAGGATTTCTAGAACTGTTTACGTAACGAAAACAATGAAAATTATGTTAACAGATACACGTTTGCACTGTAAATCAAAATATCTCTAAGCTTACTAAGAACTTTTTAGAAAACTGGGATATCTAGAACTTTTTATGTAACTAAAGTCTGGTATACAGACAAAAAAATTAGTAAAATTACTGTAATTTAAATAGATTCTAGAATATGCAAAAACTAGATTCTTAGATTTACATTTTTTTTTTCTTTTACAGCTTATAGATAAAATTTTAGTAAGCATACATACTTCTGTAATATATCTGTAGTCTCTTAAAAAGTCAGCCAAAATATAACTCAAGTTGAGCCGAAATTCATTCATCTCACGTTTTGAGCTTCTCATAAAGAGTTGAAACAACTCAAGAGAATCAGTTGTTTTTAAACAATTTAAATCAAGATGAGTTATTTAAATAAGCGATTTAAATCAAGATGAGTAAAGCATTTAAAAAACAACAACTCATTCACGATTCAATAAATTGCAGCTTTTCCCTGAGAAGCCTAATCCACCCTTTCGTTTTAAGAGTGTATAATAACAGTTTCTTTTACAGCGAATTGCAATTGTTTATAAATAAAACAATAAAATATTTCTTTAATTTTTTAATCAATGGAATATAATATAAAATATAATAAATCTGTCTCAGTATAATTACATATAGATACTGTATCGATTTTTAACTTCTTTTTTGTTTCCAAATTCCAAGTTGATAAAAAGTTGCTACTAGACATCACAACTTACCACAAAAAATTTTGGATTTTTAAAAAAATATTTAGATCTCCCGCACAAGGCCTAAAGTTTAGAAATTTTACTTAAAAAAGTAAATTTTTAAAAATTAAAAAAAAAAACTTTTTTTTTTAATTGCAAGTTAAAATTCCACTAACAATAAGCATGAAAAACGATAGAAAATGTATTTCAAAAACTGAGCAAAACATTTAGGTCTCCCGCACAAGACCTAAAATTTGTTAATTTTGACGAAACTTTCGTAATTTTTTGTTTAAATGAACCATTTCTTTTTTCGTTAAAAACACTAGCTTTAAATTTATTTTTGTTACAAGAGGCATAATAGGACACTATATATATATATATATATACTATATAAATAATATATAAATGTTGTAAACCTTAAAAAAGATAGTTTAACAATGTAAATTGTTTTATAAAAGTGTTGAAATAAACTCTATCGTTATTTGTGATTACTATTGTTTATTACAAATGTATAAAATATTATAACGTGGAATAAAATGTAGTATTTAAGTAAAAAATGTTGCTCATGTATTTTCATAGAACATGAGCGAAGTTGATCCATTAAAAGCAACCGTAATTTTTCTAAATTGTAATTCATTCAAATGTATTAGACACACAACTGCCTGCCGTGGCTGTTGTATTTTATTTTCAAATAAAGTGATAACTCCATTTGAAGTGCCTGGGTTTGCTGCCGTACCATCACAACCAATAGCTTTTAGTTTTTTAAGATCGACAGTTTTTTTTTCACAATATTTTACAAGTGATGTAACTATTTTCTTTCCTGTTCCAATTATGGGAGTTACATGACCGAAATATTTTTATTCAGGTTCTTCAACAATAGATATGTATTCTTCCATTAAAGATTTTCGGACACTTTTCCCAGCTACAATTTCTTTTGTTATGGTTTCATCTTCACGACCATCAAAGTAAATGGCCAACAGATCGGAGGTTCGAGTTGAACTTACTTCTTTACGATACTTAAGTCGTTACCAAGCTGCTTTGTTTTGTCGATTACTGCTTCTTGGTTCTCCGCAGTAACGACATTTAAGTCTCGCAAAAGTGCAGTAGCTAACTGAGATGCTCTACTAGAAATGCCTCTGCGGTCACAAGCTGGTGAAAATAAAGACAAGTGTTGTGGCAGTTCCTGTTTTACTTCTGCACTTGAAACTCTTTTTGACTCGTATCAAGTACATTTATTTCAAAATCACTATCTTGAAATGATGTGTAAGACATTGGAACATCTTTACTATCACCAGAATCAATGTTATCAACAGATTTTAAGTTTTCATCCTCACTCTTTTTTACAAATACCTGCATTAAAGCTTGTGACCTAGATTTTCTTTCTAATTGCTTTTTAAGCGTTTTAGTCTCGTTTTTGTTACACTCTGCAATTGACATCAATCTAGGACCACGTTGGTTGAGCAAAATCTCGTGTTCTAGTGCCGGAACCTTTTTGTCAATAGAGCAAATACAGTTACTTAGGTCACATTTGCAAATACAAATATCAAACAATGCAGTTTCAGTTTTTGACTGAATGCTAGTTGCTGCATCTTTGTAGGACTTAGGATACTCCCTTTTAGGCCCTGAACACTTTTTAATTTTCTCAAGCTGATCACGCAATTTTAAAACCATAATTATTTTGTTTTTTGGTGCCACAAACAGGAATTGAAGTTCTTTTCCATATTTTCTCAAGTTTTTAAGCAATTCTTAACGCAATTACCTTCTTTTCAGGCTGATGTATTCCTTCTTGCTTCATTTCAATGCGTACCCACTCAAAATACTTCAAAACATCTGTAGCGACGTTTATTTTCCTGATCTGAAAAATGGAAAGTGAATCATAGTTCAGTTCAGTCTTGTAGCGGATAGTGAATGGAGCGGGACAAGAACATTTCAAAGTTTTAGCGGATAGAGAGTGGAATGGGACATTGGCATACTCTGGTTTGGCGTCATCCGGTCCTGTGTGGCATGCTTTTGGCGAGAATGCAGATGGCTGGAGAACTCAGTGGAGCTTTTCGATCACTTGATGTGAGACTTCATCGATGAAGCGTCGTGTTTTTAACGGCCGTGGATCGGTCATCAAATATAATATTTAATATGTTTAATTTACAATATGTTATTTATACAATTGAGTTTTTTATATGTTAATAAAGATTTATTTTGTTAAAAAGGAAATGTGTAATCACAGCTCACCTACAAATCACAACAAGTGGTGACCCGGTTGTCACGCTTAGTGCTGTGATTTAAAATAAATAAAAAATAAAGTTATCCCCCAGAGTTCTGGTCAAAACTACTGGAATACTTTTCAAAGTTTAAGGTATGAAATTTCATTTTGTTTATTCCTTTCGCATGTATCCTCTGAGATTTTTTAGATAATTTAAACTGGTTTAGTTTATAATGGTTGTTTAGGACTTTATATTGCTGTTTTATTTGTTAAGATGTTTTAATCTTTGCTCAGTGTGGTTTAAACTTTTGTCTAGTTTGGCTTTTTAAGATTTCTGCTGGTTTTTAACTGTATACGGGATGCCGGACGACATTTCTAAGGAGACTGTGCAAGGGGGGAGTACAGTTTGTAATAGAGTGTCGGTAAAAGTTCCCTATTTCTGGCCAAGTAATGCAAAGTTATTTTTTGTACAGCTGGAGGCTAGTTTTAGGCTAGCGGGAATATCGGCCGAACAAACGAAATTTGACCATTTAGTAGCATCTTTGGATACGGAAACTTTATCTTTCGCTTATGATATAGTGTTTAAACCGCCAGAGGAGCCGTATACTGCTCTTAAGACGCGTCTATTAGCAGAATTTGAAGTTTCTCAAAATAGGAAGATTAAAACTTTGCTAGAAGATTTAGAACTGGGTGATAGGTCCCCCTCATTATTATTGCGTAAGATGAGAGAGTTAAGTGAGGGCCATGTTGATTATGACTTTTTGAAAAATATATGGCTTCGAAGATTACCGGTTTCGGTACAAACAATTTTGTCTGTCAGCTCTGAGAGTTTAAATAAATTAGCGGAGATGGCGGATAAGATATACGAGTGTACGCAGGTAAACGTTAACTCTCTGGAATCGAGAAGGACTAAACAAACTTAGGTTAATCAGCAAAATAAACAGTTGGAGCAGTTACAATTTCAGGTTCAGGAACTTTCAAAACTAGTTAAAGCAAGTTCTTTTTCCAGGTCTCCTAAAAAGTCTAGTCGGAGGAACTCTTTTAACTCAGGGGATAGGTCACACAGAGAGGGGTGGCTATGTTGGTATCATTTTCGATTTAAAGAAAAAGCTCGAAAATGTGTACCTCCGTGCGCTTATAAACCAAAAAACGACCTTCGCTTGCAGGAGTAGCGACGGCTACTGCACGTATGGGCTTAAGTCGCAGGTTGTATGTTACAGATAAGGTTACACAGTCCAGCTATTTGATAGATACGGGCAGCGATGTTTCATGTTTTCCGAGGTCATTTTTAGTTAAAAGTACTAAAAAGGGGGATTTTACATTGTATGCCGTAATGGTACAAAAATCTGCACTTACGGTACTAAACTATTGACACTGGATTTCGGATTAAAACGTAAATTGCAATGGCCGTTTATCATAGCTGACGTGAATAAACCAATTATCGGCGCTGACTTTTTGCAACATTTTGGGTTGCTTGTTGATTTAAAAAAACGGCGTTTATTGGACCCTGTGACAAATTTTTCTGTTCGTGGTCGCGCCGGTCTGTGTGACGTTCCGGTAGTTAAGACTATCATTGGAAACTCTCCATATGTAAAGTTGTTGGAAAAATATAAGGAAATAACGCAATTAAATAATACTAATAAGCGTATCGTAAAACATGATACAGTGCATTATATCCCTACGGTTGGCCCACCTGTTACTGCTAAAGCTCGGCGTTTACATCCAGCGCAGCTTCGGATAGCTAAACAGGAATTCAATTACATGCTTGAAAAAGGTATTTGTAGGCCATCTAAAAGTAATTGGGCCAGTCCATTACATATGGTCCCTAAGGGCGTTTCAGATTGGAGACCAACTGGAGATTATAGGGCATTAAACCGAGTTACTGTTCAGGACAAATATCCTATTCCGCACATTCAGGATTTCACTTATATGTTAAAAGGTAAAAAAGTATTTTCTAAAGTGGATTTAGTCCGTGCCTACCACCAAATTCCGGTTCATCCTCCCAATATCCCTAAAACTGCTATTATAACTCCTTTCGGTTTGTTTGAGTTTCCATTTTTAAATTTTGGATTATGCTCTGCGGCGCAAACGTTTCAACGCTTCATAAATGAGGTACTGCGAGGTTTGGACTATTGTTTTTCTTACCTCGATGATATCTTAATAGCAAGTGAAACTCACGCTCAGCATATGCAGCATTTAGAGGAAATATTTAAGCGGTTTAGAGATTACGGGATTATAATTAATGAATCGAAATGTGAGTTTGGTAAGGAAACTATAGATTTCCTGGGCCATACTATTGACAGCCAGGGATGTGTTCCACATAAAGATAAGGTGAAAGCTATTCTTGAATTTCCAAAGCCGAAAACTGTTAGCGACCTTCGTAGATTTCTGGGTATGGTGAACTACTATCATCGTTTTGTACCCCATATTGCAGCAATATTGGGACCATTAAATGTTTTCTTAAATGGTGCACAAAAAGAGGGATAAAAGAGAAATTCAGTGGGATGCGGATGCAGGTAGTAGTTTCGAGCAAGTTAAGCAAGCAATAGCTAATGCGACTTTGCTTTATCACCCCTCACAAGACGCGAAGCTTGCACTTATAACGGATTGCAGCGATTTTGCTATGGGTGGGGTGTTACAAGAAATTACGCCCGATGGTCCAAAACCACTTGCATTTTTCTCTCGTAAGTTGTCCCCTACACAATGCAAATATGCAACATATGACCGGGAATTGTTAGCTGCATATTCTGCGATCCAATATTTTAGGCATATGTTGGAAGCACGGGTATTTACGCTGTATGTAGATCACAAACCCCTAACTTTTGCGTTTCAGCAGAAAAATGTTCCCCTAGAAGGCTTCGGCAGTTAGACTTTATATCCCAGTTTACTACGGATATACGTTATTTGCCGGGTAACGGAAATTTTGTTGCTGACAGTTTATCGAGAGTTTGTGAAATTCAGTTTTCTTCACTTGAAGATTTTGAATTGTGGGAAAAGTTGCAAACAGAGGATGAGGAGCTAAAGTACATTTTGGACGGAAAGGTTGAATTTAGTGAAAAGTTAGCTAAAGTACAAATGCCGGATGCTAAAACACTATTGTTTTGTTAAACTTCTGGTGAGGTGAATAGATTTTATGTCCCCCAGGCTTTGAGATATAAGGTTTTTGAGTCACTACATGGTTTGTCGCATCCTGGTATACGCGCTACTAGGCAACTAATCGGTTCAAAATATATTTGGCCAGGGCTAAATAAGGATATTGCTATATGGTGTAGGTCATGTATTCCCTGTCAAAGAACTAAGGTACACCTGCATACTAAATCTCCTTTGGTCCAATTTTTAGTTCCAGATGAGAGATTTTCTCATATACACTTAGACATTATTGGTCCTTTGCCTCTAGTACATGGATTCAGATATTGCCTCACTATGATTGATAGGTTTACCCGGTGGCCAGAGGCTGTAGCGATTGTGGATATTAGTGCTGAATCAGTTGCTCAGGCCTTTGTTCAGACGTGGGTTTCCCGTTTTGGTACGCCTCAGAGGATTACATGCGATCGGGGTAGGCAATTTGAGTCCATACTATTTGAAAGTCTGGCAAGAATGCTAGGCTCTAGTGTAGCTAGGACTGCTTCATACAGACCCCAGTCCAATGGATTGGTAGAGCGACTTCACCGACCTTTAAAACAAGCGTTAATGTGCTATAAGATGGACTGATTGGAGGCTCTTCCACTAGTTTTGCTTGGTCTACGGACAATAGTGCGCGAGGACCTGGCTGCATCTACAGCTGAGCTGACATATGGAACAACTTTAAGGCTTCCAGTTCAGTTGTATGAAGATAATCCCCTGTCAGACCCACCGGCTTATGTTTTGAAGCTACAAAAATTAATGTCTGCTTTGAGACCTTGTCAACCTTTAAAACATGGGCAGCAAAAGATCTATATTCCAAAAGAACTGAAAAATTGCACCCATGTGTTCATTCGGAGAGGTCCTTTTAAGAGATCTTTGCAACCGACTTACGAAGGTCCATTTAAGGTCGTAAGGCGACTTGAGAAAGACTTTGTGGTTTCTGTTAAGAACCAGGAAAAGATCATACATATTGATCGGTTAAAACCTGCATTTCTTTTACATGAAGACGGTGAGCCTGATTCTACGCCTTACATAACCCGATTCGGAAGGAGGGTTCGTTTTCGTCTTCCACGGCATGTGTGAGACTGGCGGGGGAGTTGTGCAGCGACGTTTATTTTCCTGATCTGAAAAATGGAAAGTGAATCATAGTTCAGTTCAGTCTTGTAGCGGATAGTGAATGGAGCGGGACAAGAACATTTCAAAGTTTTAGCGGATAGAGAGTGGAATGGGACATTGGCATACTCTGGTTTGGCGTCATCCGGTCCTGTGTGGCCTGCTTTTGGCGAGAATGCAGATGGCTGGAGAACTCAGTGGAGCTTTTCGATCACTTGATGTGAGAATTCATCGATGAAGCGTCGTGTTGTTAACGGCCGTGGATCGGTCATCAAATATAATATTTAATATGTTTAATTTACAATATGTTATTTATACAATTGAGTTTTTTATATGTTAATAAAGATTTATTTTGTTAAAAAGGAAATGTGTAATCACAGCTCACCTACAAATCACAACACATCCATCTTGGTTGGCAGAACATTAAACTAACTCACATCAATAGGTGGCCCAATAACCGGCCTGTCGGTAGTTTGTCTAGTTAAATGCAATTTTTTTTCATAATGAACAACAATAACACTCATTCAATTTATTCTTACAACAAGATTATCGCACTAAAACACAACCGTAATGCTCGCTCGCGCGCAGACGACTACTAGCAAGTCTATGCGGTGATTCATAGGTGTCGCGACACCGCGGCTTGACAGTGTGGCCTTCCCCCACCACATCGGCTCAAACTGACCGTTGACGTATTGAAATGTGATTAATTATTTCACTTATTTCAACAATTCCAATCAAGCCTAACGAGGCTTTAGCTACATTTAATTTTTAAACCAACAGCAACACAAATATCAAAGCACTGAAAAATGTTCAAAAATTGGCTGAAATTTACGACTTTCGGCCTTGTGCGGGAGATCTAAATGTTGTGCTAAGTTTTTGAAATATATTTTCTATCGTTTTTTGTGCTTATTATTAGTGGAATTTTAACTTGCGATTTTGAAAAAAAGTGTTTTAGGTGGGTTTTTTTTAAGTTTTGTAAAAATTCAGTTTTTAAGTAAAATTTCTAAACTTTAGGCCTTATGCGGGAGACCTAAAATTTTTTTTAAAAATCCAAAATTTTTTGTGGTAAGTTGTGGTGTCTAGTAGCAACTTTTTATCAACTTGGAATTTGGAAATAAAAAAAAAAGTTAAAACTCGATACACCCTAATATAGTTACACACACATATTTATATACATATGATATATTATCCATAAAAGAAAAAAAAGGATATTGTGTATAGCCCAATAAATAAATCTATTTATGTATCCTACTCTTGATGATAAAAGAAAGAAATATACATCTAAGGCTATATGGATACTACTTCGGCATGCAAAAATACAAAATTCTGAAATGAATAAATGCAAGAGTTTTGAAGCATTAGTCTGCAAATGATGAAATAAATTCTCATGCTAGACTATCATAAAATCATACATCTTCTTTTCTTTCGTTTCGGTTTATCCCCCTAGATAAGTTTTATCATTTGTCATTCTCTGAAAGCGGAGATACTAATTTAAAAATTCCTCCCTAAGTTTTGTTCCAGTGTATCTTTCTGGATTAATAGAAAAATTTCGACTTCGTGAAATGAGCTGGGAAATGTAGTTGAAAAAATTATTTTTCACAAAGAAATATTTGGAAAACATTCTTAAAAGAGACATTTCTCAGAATTAAAATTAATTTCCGTCTTACTTTCGTTTGCTTGTGAATCCATACGTTTTATTTTATTTTATAAATCGTAGGACTTTCTAACATGTATTTTTTTGTCTGTGAAATACTTATTCGTAAAACATATTACTAAATATACAAGTTTGAATTTTAAACAAAATAAATTAAGAATAAGAATGATAACTTTCTTTAAAAGGGCAAAACAAATGCACTTCTTGAAAAACAAATGCACCTTCAGTTAACTTCTGTTTAATAATTTTATTCTTATATAATTTATGTTATTGAAATATATTTCCCTTTTTCTCATACATTGTATAATATGAATGGAGACTAAAATGTTTTAATTGGCGTTCTATGTGAGGAACAGTGATATATTCCGATCTATACTGAAAATTTCAATATTTTCAATAATTTCTAAAACGATAAATATTTTTGTAGAAAGCTTCAAAATTTTTTCGGATGTTCTTGAGTGTTTTTTACTCTAAAATTTTCCAAAAGACTTTAAAAGATTTTAAAATAATCTACAAAGCTATTGGACGTTCTATAATAAACCAAAATGATGTAAAACGATTTAACATTTTATCGTATGCTGCTAAAATTGTCGTAAGCAAACATATTTATGTAACTTAACATCAGGTAAACCACGGATTTTTTTACAGCATATTATTATTTATCAATACAACAGTGAATAATTTTATTTTACAATATTTTATTGAATCAATATAAGAAGGTATAGAATATTATAAATCTGCATTAGTATAATTGAATATAGATACACATACATATATTTATTTATATATTACATATATCATCCATTCACAAAAAGCTTGGTCATATTCCTTGTGTATAATACCATGAATAATCAATTTATGCATCCCGCTTTTAATAAGAAAGAAATGTACGTCTAAGAATATATGGATGCTACTTCTGCAAGCAAAAATACAAAATTCTGAAATGAATAAATGCAAGCGTTTTGAAATATTAGTCTTCAAATGATGAAATAAAATCTCACGCTAGACTATCATAAAATCATACATCTTCTTTTCTTTCGCTTCGGTTTAACCCCCCTAGATAAGTTTTCTCATTTGTCATTCTCTGAAAGCGGAGATACTAATTTAAAAATTCCTCCTCGAGTTTTGTTCCAGTGTATCTTTCAAGATTAATCGAAAAATGTCGACTCCGTGAAGTGAGCTGGTTAATGTAGTTTGAAAAATTATTTTTCACAAAGAAATATTTGGAAAACATTCTTAAAGAGACATCTCTCAGAATTAAAATTAATTTCCGTCTTACTTTCGTTTGCTTATAAATCTAAACTTTTTTTATAATATTGCAGAATTTTCTGACATATATGTTTTTGTATGTGAAGTACAAAATTTATTATATTTATTGTTTATCTATAAAACAATATAATATAATTTTTTTAAATTTTTATATGTATTTAATCAATATAAAATAATATAAAATATCATAAATCTGCTTCAATATAATTATATATCGATGCACACACATATATTTATTTACATATTATGTATACATCGTTTATTAACCCGGGAGAACTCGCGCTACTTTCCGTTACACGAGAGTTCGCGTCGGGCTCGGTAGGCCCGGCGTGGAATTTTGCTTAAGAAAACAGTAAAATGAATTACCAAAATCATAAAACATGTGTGTTTTCAACATAGCATTACATATGGATAAATAAGAAATAAAATATTTTTTTAAACAGAAAATTTTAAGAAGTTTAATGATATATTTATATAAATATATTAAAATTCTTTAAAAAGTTTTTTAACTTATACATGCAATTAATTTTAAAATATGAACAATTAAAAAAAACCCTGAAATATTTTTTCTAATTGAATAACATTTATTACATTTATTTTAAATAAAATAAAACTTACATTTCACTGGCATATTCTGCAAATAATAGTACTATGCTCGCCGCAGACATTTTTTGAACACTTATCACATGAAACTTGGGATTTTCTGTCAATTTTGCTGAGACAGATATGACACCTTTTTCTTGAACATTTTTGTTTTTTTGTCGGTTGTGCTTCACTACAGTCATTATCTAACTTTTCAGGTAATTTGCATGGAAGCGCTAGCTGCAAATTTCTTTTTCTCTCATGCTCCTTCAGAAGCTCTAACGCCAGATTTTTCAAAAACAAACTCCTTTTTCTGTACTGCATCTGTGGCGTTTTCGCAGATAACAGTAAAATCCGCGCATTTATTGCTGCAGTATTCAAAATGCTGAAAAATACTGTCATTGGCCATCTGTTACTTATTCTCGCAGTAGAATAAGTTGCCGACATTTCATCTATAACATCTACAGCTCCCTTCGTTAGATTATAAAATGTTATAATCTCTGGTTTATTCGCTTCAGAAGTTGAAACATCAATAGCAGCATCATTGTGCATTGTAGACAAAAGTAACACGCATTTATTTATTTTTTTTTTGGTACTTAGGATACCAAAGTCATAAACTTCTGGAATCCAAATAATGAGGAATTCTCGTTTTTTCCCAGAAACGAATTCTTCTGGTATTTCTCTTTTATTTTTTCTGACAGTACCAACAAGAGTAATTTTCTTTTGAAGGAGATCTTTTGCTAATGCATAACTGGTATACCAATTGTCAACTGTCAGATTACGTCCGGAGTTGTAAATTGGTTCCACTAACCTCTTGACAATTTTATCGGGAGTATTTTCTACTTAATACGGACCTTCTGGTTGAGCCCCTGCATAAATTTCAAGATTCCAAGTAAAAAATGCTCTGGAATCGACTAAAGCGAATATTTTTATTCCGTATTTTGCAGGTTTACTTGGAATATACTGACGAAAGGAACATTTTCCTCTAAAAGGTTCCAACTTTTCATCTATGGTCACAAATTCTCCGAGACTATATACACGTTGACAATTTGTAACAAATTTTTCAAAAATAAATCTTATGGGAGCCAATTTATCCAGTTCTCTTCTAGAAGGTCGACTAGCTATGTCATCAAATCTTATGCATCGTATAAGGAATAAAAAGCGATTATATGACATAGTTCGATGAAACATTTCCAGCCCTGTGCCATCGGTATTCCAAATATCACGAACATTTACGTGGGAGGATTTGTGAATACCCCCTAAATATAGAAGGCCAATAAATGCTCTTATTTCTGCGATATTTGTCTCACGAGCATCTCTTTCTCTCTGGAAATTTGCAGTAATTGATCTGATAGAAATGTTTGTGCATTCCACAATACTCGTTATTATTGTTTCATCAATAAGCAATTGCCAAGAATCCATAGGGCAGGATACGTTTCTTGCATCTCCAGTATTTCCGGGCAATTTGGATAAAATATTGTGAGCAGGTGTTCTGACATTTCGTCTTGGTTCTTTTTTATTCCAATTGGTTATTTTATCTTTACTAATATAGTAATCAACAGATTCAATAATATCCGAATCACTAGATGAATCTAAATCATCTTCTGAACTTGACTGGTGATCACTATATTGCTCTGCATCTACTGTTTCGTCATTTTCCTCATTAATAGATTCCTCATCAGTTGAAACCTCAGCTAATAAGGTCTGCAATCTCTTCATTTCATCGTCATAAGATAAATACCGATGCATTTTACAACCTCCTCCTTCACTTTCACAATCTCAAATGAATAGCACGAGCGCTCGCTCCGGGCCTCAGAGGCCCGAACCGGTATTTTCGGAGAAAAAGGGAAGTTCTACATTCCTGAAATGCCTGTGTTCAGTATGTAGGTGACCTTCAACGCAGCTACTGTGAAGCCCGTCCATTTTCGTTGAAGGGGTGACTTCGTTGTGGTGCAGTTTTGTAATGGCCGGGCCTGAGAGGCCCGATGCGAGTGTTCCCGTGTTAAAAAAAGATATGCATCTTGTTTGTGTATTGCAAAATGAATGAATCAATTTATCCACCCTGTATTTGATAATAAAAAAAAATAAATGTGCGTGTAAGGCTATATGGATACTACTTCTGGTAGCAAAAATACAAAATTCTGAAATGAATAAATGCAAGAGTTTTGAAACATTAGTCTGCAAATGATGAAGTAAAATCTCACGCTAGACTATCATAAAATCATACATCTTCTTTTCTTTTGTTTCGGTTTATCTCCCTAGATAAGTTTTCTCATTTGTCTTTCTCTGAAAGTGGAGATACTAATTTAAAATTTCCTCCTTGAGTTTTGTTCCAGTGTATCTTTCAAGATTAATAGAAAAATTTTGGCTCCCCGAAGTGAACTGGGAAATGTAATTTGAAAAATTATTTTTCACAAAGAAGTATTTGGAAAACTTTCTTAAAAGGGACATCTCTCAGAATTAAAATTAATTTCGGCCTCACTTTCGTTTGCTTATAAATCCATATGTTTTTTTTAATTTTCACACATGTACGTTTTTGAATGTTAAGCTCTTGTTCGTAAAATATGTTAACTAACACAGTACAAGATTTATGATATTTAAATTTCACTTTTAAATAAAATAAAACAATAATTACTATGACTAATTTCTTCAAATAGGCTGATTTCGAAAAAAATTGCCATCAGTTAACTTATGTGTTATAATTTTATTCTTTTATAATTTATGTTATTGAAA
The DNA here is from genome assembly GCA_964019185.1 of Maratus speculifer. Classification (NCBI taxonomy): domain Eukaryota; kingdom Metazoa; phylum Arthropoda; class Arachnida; order Araneae; family Salticidae; genus Maratus; species Maratus speculifer. The sequence goes on from OZ025295.1 coordinate 228,028,198, forward strand.
TTCCTCTCTTTTTCTCATACATTATATTTATGGATGGAATCCAAGATATTTTAATTGGCACTGCATGTGAAAAACAGTCACTTTTTAGGTTGTTTATAAAAGTTTAATAATTCCTAAAAGGATCCAGAATTTTCTAGACAGCTTCAAGGTTTTTTAAAACGTTTGTGAAACTGATTTAATCTAAAATTCTCCATAAGAATTTAAAGGTTCTAAAATAATCTAGAATGTTGTAGGACATTCTATAATAATCCAAAATGATCTGAAACTATTTAAAATCACATCATGTACCTATAAAATTTAAGTAAGCATACATTTTTCAGAAACTTTATGTCGGTAGACTAACAGAATATTTTCTTTTCACCAACACATGAATAAAATAGTTCTTTAATTTATTTTTTCGATATAAAATAATATAAAATATCATAAATCTGCTTCAGTATAATCACATAAAGATACACACGCACATTTATATATATATACATAGTATATATCATCCATTAAAGAAACATATGCATTTCGTTTGCGTATTGCACCATGAATAAAACAATTTATCCACCCTGATTTTGATGATAAAATGAAGAATTTTATATCTAAGGATATATGGATACTACTTCTACAAGCAAACATACAAAATTCTGAAATGAATAAATGCAAGAGTTTTGAAACATTAGTCAACAAATGATGAAATAAAATCTCACGCTAGACTATCATAAAATCGTACATTTTCTTTTTTTTCGTTTCGGTTTATCCCACTAGATAAGTTTTCTCATTTGTCACTCTCTGAAAGGGGAGATACTAATTTAAAAATTCCTCCTTGAGTTTTGTTCCAGTGTATCTCTCAAGATTAATAGAAAAATTTTGACTCCGTGAAATGAGCTGGGAAATGTAGTTTGAAAAATTGTTTTTCACAAAGAAATATTTCGAAAACATTCTTAAAAGAGGTAGTTCTCAGAATTAAAATTAATTTCTGTCTTACTTTCGTTTTGTTATAAATCCATTTATTTATTTATTTATTTATTTTATAATATCGCAGAATTTTCTAGCATGTATGTTTTTGTCTTTGAAGTACTTATTCCTAAAACATGTTACTAATGGAATACAAGTTTTAAGCTTAAAAAAATTAATTAAGAATAGAAACGATTAATTTCTTCTAAAGGGCTGATTTGAAACAAAAATGAACCTTCAGTTAACTTATATTTAATAATTTTATTCTTATATAATTTATGTTATTGATATATTTTTCATTTTCTCATACATTATATTTATGAACGGAGTGTATAATGTTTTAATTGGTGCTCCATGAGAAGAGCTGCGATGTATTTCGATTTATCCTAAAAATTGCGATATTTTTAATAATTTCTTAAACGATACAGATTTTTCGCGAAAACTTCAAAATGTTTCCGAACGTTCTAGGAGTTCTAGGATTTATTTTATCTAAAATTTTCCATAATAATTTAAAGGGTTGCAAGATAATCTATATAGTTGTTGGTCGCTCTATAATAAACCACAATGATATAAAACGATTTAAAATTTTATCGTATACTGCTAAAATTTTCGTAAGCAAATATATTTATGTAACTTAACATCAGGTAAACAACGGATATTTTTTACAGTATATTATTAATTATGAAAGCAACAATAAATAATTTCATTAGTAATATTTTTTTTTGAATCAATATAAGATGATATTGAATATCATTAATCTGCTTCAGTATAATTAAATATATTTAAAGATAGAAAACCAACGAATATAAATGCACAAATAAAGTATGAGAAGGTAGCAAATAGCTATTTCGAATCTACTAACGAGATTCTTCATCAGTGCAAAACTCAGCGAGCTAAAAGTAGCAAAACTGAGCAAACAAGTGGCTCAGTTTTGCTACTTTTAGCTCGCTGAGTTTTGCACTGATGAAGAATCTCGTTAGTAGATTCGAAATTGCTATTTGCTACCTTCTCATACTTTATTTGTGCATTTATATTCGTTGGTTTTCTATCTTTAAACATTTGTGCACAAAGGCTTTATTTGCTATTTTAATTAAATATAGTTACACATACATATATTTATTTACATATTATATATATCATCCATTAAAAAAATGTGATTATCTTTCTTATGTATACCACCATGAATAAATCAATTTATCCAACCTGTTTTTGATGGTAAAAAAAGAAATATACGCTTGAGTATATATGGATACTACTTCTGCAAGCAAAAATACAAAATTCTGAAATGAATAAATGCAAGCGTTTTGAAACATTAGTCTGCAAATGATGAAATAAAATCTCAAGCTAGACTATCATAAAATCATACATCTTCCTTTCTTTCGTTTCGGTTTATCCCCCTAGAAAACTTTTCTCATTTGTCATTCTCTGAAAGCGGAGTTACTAATTTAAAAATTCCTCCTTGAGTTTTGTTCCAGTGTATCTTTCAAGATTAATAGAAAAATTTCGACTCCGTGAAGTGAGCTGGGAAATGTAGTTTGAAAAATTATTTTTTACTAAGAAATATTTGGAAAACATTCTTAAAGAGACATTTCTCAGAAATAAAATTAATTTCTGCCTTACTTTTGTTTGCTTATGATTCCATACATTTTTTTATATATAAAAATGCAGAATTTTCTGACATATATGTTTTGCATGTGAAGTACTTGTACGTAAAACATGTTAACTAACACAGTGCAATGTTTATGATATTTATGTTTCAAGTTTAAAGAAAATAAATAAATAGTAACTATGATTACGTTCTTCAATAAGACTCATTTAGGGAATTTTTTTATATTTTCGTAAATTTTATTCTTTATAATTTTATTCTTTATAATTTATATTATTGAAATAGCTCTCCTTTGTTCATACTTTGCGTTTATGAATAGAATTGAAAATGCTTTAATTGGCATTGTACGTGAAAAACAATGATGTAATCTTCTAATTGTTGCATATAAAAACATTATTTTGGATCAATGCGGGTTTAATTAATTTTTTTTTAAATCTACTTTTATTTATTTTTATTTTTTTTTAAAGATTTTATTCATGAAAAATTTACGTGGCAATTTCACGTGACAATCTCGAAAAATGAAAAATGCGACTAAATCTGCTTACTCTGCTTAACTCTTTCCGGCACACTGTGCCCGGTCTGGGATACCTAATTTTAATTCCAAACTTGCAAACGGCACCAGTAATATTTTGCTTTTACAATAAAAGCTTAAATTAAGGAATTCCAAATATTTAAAAAATTCGTTTGTGAATTCCGGTGTCGGTCGATAATTTCTTATTTTATTACAGATTTTGCCCGTGCCGGAAAGGGTTAAACACAAGACTTTCCCATAAACAAGTGTGTCTGTGTATTTACATGTTGGAGTTAAAATCGCACTCGCCCTTCTATATCATCGAAACGATTTCGAATTGCAGAAAACCGTAAACGTGTCCTATGATTTTAAATTGGATCTCATTTTGCTAAAATAAGTTTGAGTGTCAGAGCTATAACTAAACACTTTAATGTATGATGAAATTTCCAATACTAAAATCTAATTTTAAAATCTTATTTAGATTCATCGGCAAAGTTTGCCCGGAAACACGAAGCGACTAGACATAAGATCAAATTCAATTGTATATAACAGTATAACCCTTCTCGGCATGATTGTTTTTGTTTTTATATAAAAAAATTGAAATCTATATACTGGTCTAATAATATTGAAAATATTTAAAATAAATAAATTTCGAATTTTCAGCTAAAATATGATAGTTTAGGATGTGTACCCTATATACATATTTAATAGTTTTTAAATATTTTATTGCCATATTTTGCAATTAAAAATCTTAATTAAATTAATTTTATCTGCGTAACACACTGCAACTTTCTTTATAGTAATATTTTCAAATATTATGCCAAAAATATGCGTTAAAATGCTTAAATTGAACAAAAGTGCAACGGAAACCGACTGCCATTAAATATAGAAATACGCCATTTGAAAATTAACTTTTATAAATTATTTTATTGTTTTGTAAGAATGACAGTTTTTGCATTGAAAAAATCTGCCTCACGACAGAGATAAAATAGAAAATTTACCATTGATTAATGATCTTCTACAGTATAAGTGTTTGAATGTATAATGACCATTTCACAAAATGCATGCTATTCGAATGTCCTTGGAAATAATTTATAATACTCTCCACTTAATTTGATACGTTTGCTTTGGGATACTTTCTTTAACTGCAAAGAGGAATAGTGTCGTGTAATGACATCATTTGTGTTTAGTTAGAAAAGAAACATTTTGAAATTTTGCCATAAAAAGTGATATTTAGGTAAAATAATAAAAGAAACATTTTGAAATTTTGCCATAAAAAGTGATATTTAGGTAAAATAATAAAAGAAATATATCAAAGAGATATTTTCCAAAACCTGACTGCTATCGCAAACGGCTAATATGGAAATATCCTTTTTAACAGATTTTACAATTTTATTTGTATATATAATTAATAAGTTTCATATAAAAACTGAACTTACCATGTTAAGAAGAAAATCTCAAAAAACTATGTATTATAGTATACAGATATCTTTTTTGCAGTTATTAATAAAGTCCGAAATATATACACTAAGGTTATACACGCCTAATTTGACGTAAATCTGACTGCTATCGTAAACGGCTAATATGGAAATATCCCTTTTAATAGATTTTACAATTTTATTTGTATATATAATTAATAAGTTTCATATAACAACTGAACTTACCATGTTAAGAAGAAAATCTCAAAAAACTATGTATTATAGTATACAGATATCTTTTTTGCAGTTATTAATAAAGTCCGAAATATATACACTAAGGTTATACACGCCTAATTTGACGTAAATCTAACGGTGAACCATTCAGAATGAGTCCATGCCCAATTAACGCATTACAATGAAAATTGTTTAGAATCAGATGATGTGTTATGTTGTAATCAAGTAATATTTTAAAGATAATTATTAAACGGCTGTAAAATACATTCATTTATTGTAGTTACAGTTATTGAAAAATGAATGCTAAAACTTCTGATAACTATTTTATTGAAATCCCAAAATTCAATGTCACAAAAATACTCATAAATTTATTGCTAAATGCGACATACTTCTTCAATATTTTTCGAAATTCTTTTGTGGTATCTAGCATTAATGGCATAATATAGTTTTTATTTTAATACATTATGTATTATGCATGCAAATATTTTATTTGGAAATTATCTCTTGACAATTCTTTAAATGTTTTTGAAGAATAATTTTTTTTTACATTTTTTATTCATTTTCACTTTACGAAAGGGATAAAAGAGATAATTTATAGGTGATTAATGACCTACAACAATAAAAATGTTTGAATATCTAACGGTCATTTCACAAAAAAGAATGTCATTCAAGTTTACTAGGAAATACTTAATACTTAATAACTCTTAATTAGGACATTTAAATTGATATGTTTGCTTTCCGATATTTTCTTTAAATGTAATGAAGAATAATGTCGTCTAATAACATCATTTGCGTTTAGTTTGGAAAGAAACATTTTAAAAGCTTTCTATAAAAAAGTGTCATTTAGGAAAAAATAAAAGGACTATTTTAAATTAGCTAAAGCTGACAATTTTTCTTTTCATAATTTTCTGATACGAAAATATCTTTTTTGATAAATTTCACAACTTTATTGGTATAAGTACATTTAAAATATTTCATATTACAATTTATTTTATATTGGTTAGTAAAAAATCTTTAAAAAATACTTATACAAATAACGATGCGGTTAGAATATATCAATACACTTTTTGAAGTTATTATTTACGCCCAAAATATATACGCTTAGATTGTACACGGCTAATTTGGCTTAACTCTCCATAATGAGTGTGCGCTAAATTAACGTGCTATAATTGTTTAGCACCAGATGATGAGCTGTCTTGAAATTCTGCATGATTTTACAGACAAATATTAAACGACAATAAAATACATTTAATTACTATTTATAAATTACAGCTATTTAAAAAAGAATGTTAAAACTTCTAATGATCATTTCGTGAAAATCACATTACGCAAAGTCACAAAAATTTAATTTATTCACTGTTAATTGAGGCAGCTTGAATATTTTTCATAAACTTTTTATAATATTTAGCTTAAATGACATACAATAAACTTTATTTTAATATATGACATATTATGTATATGAATATTTTATTAGAAAATTAACTTTTGAAAATTCTTTAACTAATTTTTAAGAATCACATTTTGCATATTTTTTTTCTGCCGCACGAAGGAATGAGACAGATAATTTACAGATGATTAATGACCTATTACAGCAAAAGTGTCTGACTGTCTAATGATCCTTTCGCAAAAAGCATAAGATTCAAATTTACTAGGAAAACCTTTATAACTCTATTGATTAGAACACTTAACTTTATATGTTTGCTTTGCGATACTTTCTTTAAATGTAATGAAGAATAATGTCGTCTAATGACATCATTTGTTTTTAGTTTCGAAAAACATTTTGAGAGATTTAGATAAAAAAGTGACATTAAAGAAAAATTATAAAAGAAATATTTCAAAAAGAAAATTAACTAAAGTTGGTGGTTTCTCTTGCTATAATTTTGAAGCATGCGGTTAACACTACAATATGGATTTTAATAAATTTTGCAACTTTTTTCGAATAAATAAATGGCATTTTTAAATAACAACTTTTGTTAACGAGGTTAGCAGGAAATCGTAAAAAAAGAAAAAACAAAACAAGGAAAACATAATACAAATAAGAATACTATTAGAGTATACAAATGCAAATTTCCAAATTTTCAATGACGTTCAAAATGTATACGCTTAGGATATACACTAGGATAGAACGTTAAAAATTCTTTCGTGGTAGTGCGGATAAGTTGAAAGAATATATGAGAAACATATGTTCAGTATTTTGGAGCAATTAATAAACGTCTTCCGATTCAACTTTCGGGTCAGAATTGGAAAATAGCCGAAAAGGATGTAGATATTCACATTTCAGTGTTTTTTAATTTTAATTTTCTATTTTTTATTCCCACTACAATAAAAAAGTTGAAAGAAATATACAAGAAAAACAAATTGAAATTTCATTAGTTGGCAATTCTGACAGTCCTTAAGATCCATGTAAGTTATAGCTTTAAATTAGATTGCGCAGTTGGAGCGCGAAATCTTTGGAAAACAATTCAAACTTCACTTCAACTTGCAGATTATCAGAAACTAGTTGTGGATAACGTCATCAAGAGAAATGGTTATCTTGTTCATCCTGAAGCAATAATTCTTGCAATGCCTGTCGACACAAACCAGAATGTGCGAGAACTTGCAGAATTTTGAAAGAAAATACAAAAAGCTAGAGCATGAATTCGTGTGTTCCAAATTCCTACACTTAATTTTAAAACTAAATCTTACGTGAATCACACAGACTGGCAGAATTGCCAACTGACGGAACCTCCAATTAGCACTCAAATGTCGAAAACACATAATACAACTAATAAAATCTGGCGAATGTTCGGTATCGGCATTCGGAAATAAAAACTTCGAGTGCCACACTCAGCGTGTTGAAAGTGTGTACTAAAACCGAGAAAAGAAGCTTCCCTTGCTGTCACAGGAGAAAATAGCCGTGATGGCTACATCCATCCCAGAATGGAGTCAAGGCATGTCATGCCGTCATTTGAAATCGAAACCTGTATAAAATGAAAAATATTGAAACAAGTGAATGAAATGTATTTCATGCACATTTTCCAGTCTTATTTTTCAACTCAAATACAGTTAGTTATAAAAAATGTGTATTGCGTGAATAATAATCTTTGATGTTTAATTTTCATAACTAATAGTTGCGAATGTCTAGTCTTGTAAAAAGAACTGTCTAAAGCTTCCATAACCAAATTTTATGCAAAAGATTTCCATTTTTTCTATATTTCAATCCCTAAATTTTCTACACTTTTGCAAAATTTCTCATATTTAGTCTCCGAAGGGGAATCGGAAAATATTTATTGATGACTCTTAAATTTTATTCTTATCTTTCTGGAATCTTTTCCCAACTTTACCAAGGTAGCAAAAAAAAAATAATAATAATAACAATAATAAAATACTAAAATGTGAAAATTTACATAACTTACGACTTATTTTCTAAATTAAGATCCCAAAATGGAAGAAATTGTTTATTAATTCCTCTAAAGTTTTTGACTTATATTTCTTATATATTCTCTTAAGTTTTTGACGCTGATGCTAAGAAAAAGTATGTAACATTTTTAATAATTTCGGACAAAACTGAAAATGTTCATCCTAAACTAGAATCAGAAGCTATTTATTCGTTATCTGAAATATTGTAAATATGTATTTCTGCGGCCAATCCACAAATTTTCTGCTCTAGCGGAAAAAGGATTTAGGGGAAAAAAGATAGAAAGATAGAAAAGGAAAGAAAAAGAAAATCCTAAAACTATTAAACTGATCGTGCATGCCTTTTATATGAAGAGAAACTGTACATTTTGTAAGATGAATATCTAGGAATACAGTTATTTAACGAAAAAGTTGTTTTTTAAAATATAAAAATAAATCCCTTTCAGTATAAAAATAAAGAGTATAAACAAGAAAATTTTTCTATGGTTGTAGTTTTTGTATTGAGAAAAACTAAAAAATACTCCGCCCTATTATGCACGCCTAATTTTGGCATGAATCAAACGGTGAATTTTCATAACGGGTCCTCGCGAAATATATATTTTTCTATAAACGAGATTCTTTAAAGCCAGATGATATGTCATCTTAAATTCGGACATGATTTTTTTCGATAAACATAAAATGACTATCCCTCTGAGCGTCTCGCAAATGGGTAAAATTGTAATGTTGTTTTCTACGCATTTTCATTTAAACGCTGAGAAAATAAGATTATTTCAACATAATATTAAAAAAACTTAATTACAAAAATGAATGCAAGCCTTAAGAGTATTAATCATTCTAAAATGTATTTAAAATTTATTAAATCTACAGACTTATATTATCTTAATTATTGCTTATTATTGCAGTAAAGGCTGGAGCCTAGAGAACGGAATATTGCGGTCCAAACACTAAAATATAATTTTTACTACAAATAAGTTATACTTATTAAAAGAATAACACTACAAATTCCTATGATCGTTTCGTAAATGTCACACAATTCAAATTTCCTAAAATATTCATAAATTTATTGCTAATGAAAATATTTATCATGAATATTTTCAAAATTGGTTTAAGATATTTAACCTTACTGACCAGTTGCGTAACCAGGGTTGGGTTCGAAAATCATTATTATGTAAGGTTTTCGACTTATTGATTCATAACAAAAAATTTTCTGGTTAGATAAAGCGAACAGAACTTTTAAGAATTACCCGTATTCAGAACACTTCGGCACCAACTATGATTACGTCACTATTGACATAAGATATATAGAACTTTACCACGCATTTTATTACCACGCATTTTTCATACATATACACTGCAAAAGAAAAAAAAAACAAAAAACAAAAACAAAAAAGACAAATGTTTCTTAATTTTAAAAATTTACCATAATCAAGAGCGACAGCATAGTATAACTTCTTTCGAGTCACTGAATATTCCAAAAAATCCTTTTTAATCACTTGAAAACTTACGAAAGAAATTTTAACTGAAAATTAAAAAAAGGATAATATATATACAGGGTGTTTCGCTACCAGACCGACAAACTTCTAGGGGCGATAGCAGCCATAAAGGCAAACATTATTAAATAGGAAACCATGGGGCGCAAACGTCTTCTGCAGGAGCTTGGGGCCATTAAAGTTTAAGGTCCTAAAATTCAAACGCTGATAAAAATAGAAAAAGGGTCGATTTGTTTGCGGTTTTCTCTAAAATCATTCTTTATATCACGATTTTTTATTTTTTTTAATTTTAAAGGTTACGTTCGAAAATTGTCGATAGAGGGCGCTTTAGACTTTAGAGTAACGAACAAATGCTATTTGCCGTTCTTTTGTGCATGGGGTTGAAATTATTCTAAAGTTTAGACTTTAACTTAAATTTTAAGCCAAAAATCGAAAATATTGGGATCGGGTAACTAGCAAAAATTTAACTGTGAACCGAGGGGGAGATTTTAAACGCTCATAAACATTGGACAAACTAATCGATTTTGTTGCGGTTTGCGTGTAGGTCATTTCCTTGGTAATTATTTTATTCAAAATGACGTACAGCTGTGGTGTCCTCGTTTTTTCATAGAGGGCGCTTCCGACATACCTCTGACAATTCAATGGCATTACTCCTGGGTGTTTTACTACCAGACTACCATACTTCCAGGAAGTGTTAGGGATGCAAAAGCGACTCGGAATCACATAGGAATGTAACGTTGAAAATGTCTTTTTTGAGAGTTATGGTTAAAAGAAGCAGAGAAAAAACAGCAGAAACAAGCAGAGAAACAGCAACACGTTAATATGACATAAAACAGTTTATTTAAAGGTTTTACTAGAAAAGATGTTCGAAATCACGACCAGAAGTAATTCGACATGCTTGACAGCGGCGTCGCATGTAATTCCTCCCGCTTTGAAAGATTCCTGGAATCTTTGATAGATTTTCGAAAGCTACAGAAATACGAGCTGCTAAGTCTTTAATTGATGGTACGGGATTCTCATACACCCAACTTTTCATGTGACTCCAGCAGAAGAAGCTCATACTTGATAAGTCCAGTGATCTGGCAGGCCAATAAACCGGGCCACCACGACCTATCCACCACTGTCCATGTGTTACGTTGAGGTATCGGTGAACATCATTGGTAAAATGTGGAAGAGCCCGATAGCGTCACATAGAGCTGGGCAACGAGAGAGATACTTTCACGCGCATTACCGTTCAGCGCCGTCTACAACAAGAAAATCGCAGCGCCATCTACTGTCGCTGTCAAGCTTGACGGACTTTTTCTGGTCATAATTTTGAACACTTTTTCCAGTAAAACCTTTAAATACACTTTGTTCTGTCACTTTAACACGTTGCTGTTTCTCTGCTTGTTTCTGTGCTATTTTTTAAACGTAACATGCAAAAAAGCAATTTTTAACGATACATTCCTGTGTGATTCCGAGTCATCTTTGCATCCCTTACTGGAAGTATGGTGGTCTGGTAGTGAAGCACCCTGGAGTAATAACCATTGAAATGTCGGACGTGTGTCGGAAGCGCCCTCTATCAAAAAATGAGGAGATGAAAGCTGTACGTCATTTTGAATAAAATAATTACCAAAAGAATGACCTACACGCAAACCGCAACAAAATCGATTAGTTTGTCCCATGTTTATGAGCGTTTAAAATCTTCCCCTCGGTTCGCAGTTAATTTTTCGCTAGTTAACCGATCCCCATGTGTCCGATTTTGGGCTTAAAATTTAAGTTAAAGTCTAAACTTTAGAATAATTTCAAACCCATGCACAAAAAAATGGCAAAAAGTATTTTTTCGTTACTCTAAAGTCTAAAACGCCCTCTATCGACAATTTTTGAACTTAACGTTTAAAATTGGAAAAAAAGGGTCGATTCGCCTGCGGTTTTCGCTAAAATCTTTCTTTATATTACGATTTTTTATACTTTTAATTTTTAAAGTTATGTTTAAAAATGTCGATAGAGGGCGCTTTAGACTTTAGAGTAACGAACAAATACTTTTTACCTGTCTTTTGTGCATGGGGTCGAAATTATTCTATAGTTTATATTTCAACTTAAATTTTAACCCCAAAATCGGAAACATGGGGAGCGATAACTAGTGAAAATTAAACTGTGAACCGAGGGGGAGATTTTAAACACTCTTGAATATTGGACAAACTAACCGATTTTTTGCGATTTGCGTGTAGGTCATTCCTTTCGTAATTATTTTATTCAAAATGACATACAGCTATGGTGTCCTCATTCTTTGATAGAGGGCGCTTCCGACACATCTCCGACATTTCAATGGAATTACTCCTAGATGTTTTACTACCATACCAACATATTTCCAGGAAGTGTTAGGGATGCGATAGGGATTCGGAATCACATAACATTGAAAATGTCTTTTTTGCGAGTTACGGTTAAAAGAAAAAGAGAAAAAACAAGAAGAACAACAGAAATAAGCAGAGAAATAGCAATACGCTAATGTGACAGAAAACAGTTTATTTAAAAGTTTTCTAGAAAAGATGTTCGAAATTACGACCAGAAGTAATTCGGCATGCTTGACAGCGGCGTCACATGGAATTTCACACGCTTTGAACGATTCCTGGAATCTTTGATAGATTTATGGAAGCTACAGAAATACGAGCTGTTAGGTCTTCAACTGATGGTACAGGAGTGTCATACACCGAACTTTTCATGTGACCCCAGCAGAGGAAGCTCATACTTGATAGGTCCAGTGATCTGGCAGGCCAATAAACCGGGCCAAGGCTACCTATCCACCGCAATCCATATGTTATATTGAGGTATCGGTGAAAATCATTGATAAAATGTGGAGGAGCCCGATCGTGCTGGAACCATATAGATCTGCGCAACGAGAGAGAAACTTTCACGCGCATTACCGTTCAGCGCCATCTACCGCAAGAAAATCGCAGCGCAATCTACTGTCGCTGTCAAGCTTGCCAGACTTTTTCTGTTTGTAATTTCGAATACTTTTTGCAGTACACCTTTAAATAAACTTTGTTCTGTCACTTTAACATTTTGCTGTTTCTCTGCTTGATTCTGTTGCTTTTTTCTCTGCTTTCATTTAACCGTAACTTACAAAAAAGCCATTTTAAACGTTACATTCCTGTGTGAATCCTAGTCGTCTTTGCATCCCTAATCCTTCCTAGAAGTATGGTGGCCGGTTGTAAAACACTCAGGAGTAATACCAATGAAATGTTGGACATTTGTCAGAAGCGCCCTCTATCAAAATATGAGGACACGAAAGTTGTACGTCATTTTGAATAAAAAATTACCTAGGGAATGACCTACAAATCGCAACAAAATCGATTAGTTTGACCGATGTTTATGAGCGTTTAAAATCTCCCCCTCGGTTCACAGATGAATTTACGCTAGTTACCCGATCCCCATCTTTCCAATTTTGAGCTTAAAATTTAAGTTAAATTCTAAACTTTAGAATGTTTCAACCCCATGCACAAAAGAACGGCAAAAGTACTTGTTCGTTTTTCTAAAGTCTAAAGCTCCCTCCATTGACAATTTTTGAACTTAACGTTTAAAATTAAAAAATAAAAGATCGTGATATAAAGAATGATTTTAGCGAAAACCGCAAACAAATCGACCTATTTTTTCTATTTTTTTATTACCGTTTGAAGTTTTGGATCTTAAATTTTAATGGCCCCTAGCTCCTACAGAAGACGTTTGCGCCTCATGATTTCCTATTTATTAATGTTTGTCTTCATGTCTACTATCATCCCTCAGTTTGTCTGTCTGGTAGTGAAACACCCTGTATATATTTACATATAAGCTGCCTGTAGTTTTCTAAAGCACTTGACAGTTACATTAATGAAATCTCTCATTAATGTAACTGTAAGGTCTGGTAGTCAAACACCCTGTATATATTAACATATAAGCTGCCTGTAGTTTTCTAAAGCGCTTAACAGGTATATTAATGAAATCTCTCAACCTAGAAAACCAGTGTTTCAGATTCTGGGAAATCGCAAGTAAATGTCTTCAGGATCGGCAATCAAGTTTAATTAAAAAAAAAAAATACTTTAAAATTATCGATATTAACATTAACCTTTAAATTAATATTTTTCTGTTACAAATGCATGCACACTACAATTAAGTCATCTGAAAATATTTAGTTGAGGTCTGTTGGTACGCGAAAAACCGATTTTCCTAGTAGATAGAACTTGCTATGGATTTCTGCTATGGTTTTCTAATAAAAGTTATTTTTATAAATTCTTTTTAAAATTTCTAAAATTGTTTTTTAAAATTTCTAAAAATAAAGGATCTTTTTTCGGAATATTTTTCTGACTTGAAAGCAGTTATCGAATATATTCGTTTCTTATTATAGTAAATTTTCGCCATTTCAGAAATTTATGCCGTTTTTTACAGTATATTAACCTTTTGTATTAGAAATCCCGTGTTTCATAACTGCAAAATACTCAAAAGTTAAAAGTACTCCAACAGTAAGTTTTAAAGCTTGATTTTATCTGTTTTTCTATTTCCCAAAATACACCAGTTGATACAAATGTGTCATTGGAATAGACGATGACATTGAATTAATTTCTCATACCAAATCTTTGTTTATCATTTGAAAAGTTTCTGGTTAATATGCAAAATTTAGCTTAGTGAATTTTGTCAAATTAAAAACGCTGGAGAAGTCTGAATATAGATTTTTGTAAAGATAGTTTTGTATATTTGTATTAGAAACTGAACGTTATTTATGCAGTGCATAGCAATTTATGATTATTGTAACTATGGAAAAAGTACCTTTTAATCCTTAATTATTTTAGTTTTACGTTATTTATTTTTTATTTTTTATGTGCTTTAAATTATGTACTCTACCATCTGAGTAAATATTTTTTTAATTAGTGTTTTTGAGCAACAAAGGGCATGTAAATATTCCATTATTTGGAGTATCATATCCGTTATAATATTCCACATAAATTATTTGGAGTATCATATCCGTTATAATATTCCACATAAATTAAGCATGTAAAAATTTCATTGAAAAAAAAAAAAAAAAAAAAAAAAAAACTTTCAAATGTTATTAAAAATTTTCAAAGTATAACGCTTTTTGCATTTGTTTTTTATTTACTCTCTTACAAAATAAATAAGAAGGATAATTTAAAGATTAATGATGTTCTTTAGTATAAATGTTGAATGTCTAATGACATTTCGCAAAATGCATGCCACTTACATTTACTGGGAAATATTTTATAACACTCTTGATTAAGACAGTTATCTTTATAAGTTTGCTTTGCGATACTTTCTTTAACTTCAATGACAAATAGTGTCGTGTAATGACATCATTTGCGTTTAGTTTGGAAAGAAACATTTTGAGATCTTTCCATAAACAAATAACGTTTAGGGAAAATGCTATAAGAAATAGTACAATGATCTGAATTACGTATGGAACAAAAGATCATTTGAGTTTATCTGTATTGTTCCAACTGATATGTAATTTGTAATATTTTATTTTAACAAACATTTTTCTTTATTTTTGTTATGTAACGTCAAACGGCACATTATAATAAATTATAATAATGTACATAGAAAATTATAAATAAATAAATAAATATATATATATGTATATTATTTCAATGGATACAAAAATGCCATTAACCCGCGAGTAGTCGCGATTTTTTTCACAACGTCATTAGTCGCGCTCGGTCGCCGCTGCCCCCCCGTATACCAAATATGTAAAATAAGAAATATTTTTCACCTAATACATGAAAATAACATTAAAACGAAGATATAAATTTTCAGTTTTCTTAAATTATGCATTTTATTCATGAGATCTGGAGTAATTGGAAAGATTAAAAATGAGCTCACATTAGTAGTAATTTTTAAGTAGACTTTTTCGCCGATTTCAACTTTGTTTCTAAAAATATACCTGAAAGAAAAACAGAGGTGTCCTGTTACTTCACTAAGGTGGTCGAGAAAGCTTCAAAGTCAGCTACATGGTAGATCTCCGTTGTATTTGTAATGTGATATACGTTAAGAGAAGTTAAGTTATACGGGCGGTGAAAAGACCGACACGCAACTACTGACGGGATAGAAGATGAATTGATGAACATTTAAACGGTTTATTGTTGTAAATGGAAAGCTAAACATTTTTGTTTCAAATTTCGATATGAACGATACAGTATTCTATAAATTAACATATCAATCATTTATTTGAATTTTACACATACTAAAAAAAATTTTTAAGCATTTTTAATGCTGATTTTCGAAAAAAAAAACAGTCGGAAATTAGACGATATATTAACTCATAATTATACGGGCGGCTTGGGCATATATAGCAGATGGTGCCGTACCCTTTTGTACCATCGACTTTTAAAGTAAATATAGCATCTTTTATGACATATTACATTAATGAAGTACCAAGTATCAGTACAAAAGCAATCAACAACAAATTGTTAAAAACAGACTAATTTAAGTAGAATCAACCCATTAATGTTCAAATCATTTTCTTTGTAAAAATTTAAATTTTAAATTTCCCATCACTTTTAAAGAAGAGTATTTTTATCTTATTTTATCAAGAAATATGTTATTTATTGTCGTGTGAAATAGATTAGATATTTATCTTCAATTTTACTAGAGTGAAAGACACTTTCTTGCCACTCAATCTAGTGATAGAAAAATTTGGAACTGGGTATTAATGGGTTAATAAGATAAATACTATATAATTCATGACTAGTTTACATATAATAGATCTCACAATACACCTCTCCAGTTTTTAAGACTTAATTCCTTCGGAACGCTTATTTTTTTTTTTACATAATTTTTAATCCTTTAACACCGGCTTTTCAAGATAAAAAATTTTGCTTAATGGAATAGAGAAAATGTCCAGATTAAATAAGGCAAAATTTACAATAAAAATTTACTGGTGAGAATAATGCGGCACGAATTCTGTTCGCTCGTCTCCAAGAGATTAATTAAGAATAGAAAGTCCGTGAGCGATCCTTTTGACTGCTACCATATGAATATATTTCGGCTCAAACCAGAAATTTTATTATAAAACAATTTATAAAATATAAAGAAATAAACAAACTTTAAAATTTTGCTGCCATGAGTACACTTTTTTAGTGGTTCTAAACTTATGTGCCAGGATGAAGTTTCGTTTAATAAAAAAATAAACTATTTTAACTAAAATTGTGGTATGAAATATTTTTTACAAAACCTGACAAAAATTTCCGGTCTTTCTAGTGTTCAAAACTATGTGAAAAAATGGGACACGGACCATAGTGGTGTTCCAAATGTTCGACATACTTTCGAAGTGTGCTTAGCACAATGCCAAGTTAAAATTCAAAGAAGTGTTTTATTTTAGCTGCCCTGTAAATACAAAAGATTATTACGACGTTGAATTTAGTTTTACGAAAGGCCAAATGAAGTTAAAATACGCACTATTTTTATTGTCTGCACCAAATTAAGTTCATAAAAAAATAATTGAAAAAACGTAAGGTTTACGTAAGGTTTAAAAAAGACATATAGAGAATAGAAATATCTGATATTATATTATATTTTACATATCTTTGACTTTTTATTGTGTGGGCATTTATACTTTTCTAGTATATACAGCTGTACTCATAGATGCCAATATCTGTTAATTATTCCGGAGTCTGATCATAGACAAAAGTGTTTCAGACCTGAAATTTTCTGTAATAAACGATTTCAAAATGAAATCTAGTAAGTACCATGCTGAACGAAAACCCATTTTCTTATGAACACTATAGGTTTTTTAATTTCTGGCTTTGGAAGTCTCCTTGGGATACAACAGTCAATGCGACTTCTACATATTTCCAAAATCATCTACTGTAGCAGCGGTTTTGTAACCCGGACTAGTCGTTGTGCAAGCATGGACCACACGTTTCCTATTGCCGATAGATCGGGAGAACAAACAGGAAAAAAGGAGATATTTAATCTGATTATTAAAGAAAACCCCTTACGTTGCGTGCTACATGTGGAGGCGCATTATTCTGCTGGAATATGGCTGCTGGCAATCGCTGAATGTATGGGAAAACCACAGGCTCCAACACCTCAGAGATGTAGTGTTGCCTTTCAGAATACCGGCAACACGCAATAGAGGGATGCAGCAGCGAAATTCAATACAACCCCAATCATAATACCATGCACAGGACCAGTGTAACAAAGCATAACGCAAGAGTTCAGCAGCATCTTACCACAGTGTCTAGAAATTAAAAAAAAATAAATGTTCGATTTAAAATATTTAAATATATGTTTAGATTTTATTTTGGAATTCCAAAGCATTTTTTAATCATTTTACACGTGTTTTATTTTAAAATTTTATGTTATGTATATCCATGGTGGGTAAGCATTACGGTTGCCCTCTTTTGTTTCCGTATATTTTGAAAAAAAAAAAGAGAAAAAGATTATATTTATTTTTGAAGTAACAACTCACGTACATAAAAATATTCCAAACATACTGAACAGAAAATAAATGCTAAAGTTTCTTATTAATATTCTGATATGTAATGTTTAAAATATATAATATCCATAAACAACGGAGCACAATTAATGAATATACAATGTTTTATACGTAGTTATTGCAAAAGTTACTAAGAAATTAAAATAGTTATTCCTTTGGCTAATTAAATTTTCCCAGGTTTTACTTAATCATTATGCAAATTGTATTATTTCAATTAGCTTTATTAAGTCTATAACATGAATTGTTTGGTAAGTTCATTTTATTGACCAATTTATGGAAACGTTATCGTCAATTCATTGCATAATCTTAATCATTTGGTAGCAATAGCATTTATTCACATGCTATAAATATTTAGTGATTGTATTTGCCACGTAATTATGAATTTAAATGAACGAATATTCATAGCTGCAAAATTGATAATATGCAAGTTTACCGAATCTTATAAGTTGATTCAGCAACCTATATGTTAATTATTGGCACGAAATCAAATCGGATAATTTAATTAAAATGCAGAAATTGCATTTACTCAACTTATAATATAATATTAATGTATACGAAACGATGCAGTTTTATTTGGTTTTATTGCATGTCATTTAATAAAAATACACACCCATTTTATACGAGTACTTGTATAAGGATGTCACGATTAAAATTAACCTTTAAATTGTTGATGAATACGCAAATATACCTATTTTTGTGACGTTCACACAAGCAAATGAACAGTTTCATTTTTTTCTTACAAATTGCTATACAAATTCAAATGAAATATATATATATATGTGTGTGTGTTTATATATATAAAAAAAATTAAATTTTCAGCTCAAAATCTAAATAGTAGGGAGTGGTTAAGTAGCTCAAACTAAACTGTGTTTAAGGGGGTGAGGGAATTCAAATTTAAAATAATTGTAGAAAGTGGAAAAATTGGTCAATTCGTTTTCGGTTTAAAATAAAACTATTGTTTAAGTCAGTATCTTCTTTAAAATAAATTATAAAAATAAATTTCAAAAAATTCCGTTAGAGGGTGATTAAAATTCAGAGTAACAATTAATTTTAACCATTATTTTCTGGTTTTAATTAAATGCTTGCAAAAGCTTATTAAATGTTTTCGGAAGCTTAAATTTAAACTTAAATTTTGAGCTCAATTTCTGAATCGTTGGGAGGGGTTAAGAAGTGCAAACTGAAGTGTGCTCAGGATTTGAAATTTAACCCTCAGCCCTCCTCGAACGCAATTGAATTTTTCGCTACTTAAACACTACCAACGATTCAGAATTTGAGCCCAAAATTTAAGTCTATGCATTTGAAAGCTTTTATTGAGATTAAAAAAATAACAGTTAAAAATAGTTTTACGCTACTCTAATTCTAAGGTGCCCTCTATCGGCATTTTGTGCAATTTATATGTAAAATTTTTTACAAGAAAATGCTGATTTAAAAATTGGTTTTAACGAAAACCGCAAACGAATGGACCAATTTTTCCGTCTTTTATAATAATTTGAAATTTGAACCCTCTGAACTCAGTTCAGTTTGACTACTTAACCACTCCCAACTAGAGCTCAAAATTTAAGTTTAAGTCTAAGCTTGTGAAAGCATTTAATAAGTTGCAAAAAGTAACGCCAAAAAAAAAGAGTTTATCGTTACTCCAAAGTCTAAAGTGCCCTCTATCGACATTTCATGAAATTTATCTTTATAATTTATTTTCAAGAAAATACCGACATAAAGAATAGTTTTAGAGAAAACCGCAAATCAATCGATCATTTTTACCGTTTTTTTACAATCATATTAATTTGAACCCTCTGAACACAGCTCAGTTTGTAATACTTAACCACTCCCAGCTATTCACATTTTGAGCACAAAATATAAGTTTGAGTCTAAGCTTACGAAAACATTTAATGAGATGCAATAAATACCGGCAAAAAATAGCTGTTCGTAACTCCAAAGTCTAAAGTGCCCGGTTTCGGCATTTTTTCAAATTTATCTTTATAATTTAAGTTCAAGAAAACTTCGACATAAAGAATAATTTTAGTGAAAACCGCAAATCAATCGACCGATTTTTCCGGGTTTTTTTTTTTTTTGTTTTTGTTTATTTGAAAATTTGGTCCCTAAATTTTAATGGCAACTATCTCCTTTGGAAAACGTTTGGGACCCTTGGTCTCCTGTTTAATATTGTTTGTCCTCATGTGTACTATCACCCCTCTTTTATTGTAAAACAATTTAGAATCACCCCATATATATATACAGGGTGATTCTAAATGATAATGCAAGCTTACCTAATCTTATAAGTTGATTTAGCAACCGATAGGTAATTTATTGACTCGAAATCGGAGGAGAATAATTAAAATGCATAAATTTCATACATTCAATTTATAACACAATGCTTAATGTATACGTAACGATAATTTTTTATCTATTTTTATTACATGACATTAAATATCAATACAGTCACACTCGTTTTATACGACGCTTATTAATCATTTAACGATCATAGCATTTTCATTGCTAAGATGTCGAAATAAATGAATGACACCGGTAATTAAGTACAAATATATTTCTAAATAAGAAAACTTGACTTTTCACATACAAAATAAAAGGGATATTTTTAGATAAAAATACCGGTGTCAGTTCTGCGTATCTGAATTAAAATTTTGTGGTTTCGTGGCGAAACCAATGTCACGGCTAAAATGAACATTTCAATCGTTGATGAGTAAGCAAAATTTACATATTTTTCTGAGGTTCACACAAGCAAGGGAATAGTGTCTTATATTTTTGTTTTGTTACAAAACTGCTATACAAATTCAAATGATAATTTTTTGTTTGCGTGTGTGATATTTAGAAAAAAAAACTAGTTACACACTCTTAAAAAACTCCGTTAAATTTACTGGAAAAAACATTGGCAGCAATCTTGCCAGTAGTTTTTGTCGTGAAAATTTCAGTAAAATTAGATATCATAAAAAATTGCATCGAATTTTATTGAATTTTTTACGGCAAAAATTGCTGGCAACATTGCATCTTCCGTAAATTCAAAGGGACCTTTTTTGTTACCGTGCATTTGTTTTGGAAATTTCAGTTCATAAGAATTTCATTCAATTTGAAATTCATTCAGTTCATTTTGAAATTTCAGTTGTGCATAATATTATTTCAAAACGTAATTTGCTTGCTAAATTTATTTATTAACTAATTTATGGAAACATTGTCGTAAGTTTATTGTATAATCTTAATCATTTGATAGCAGTATCATTTATTCACACGGGTATAAATATTTAGTGATAGTGTTTGCTGCGTAATAATTAATTTAAATGAACGAACATTCATAACTGCAAAATTGATACTATGCGGAGTTTTCCTAATTTATAAGTTGACTCACCAACATATTGGTTAATTACTGAATTGAAATTGGAGCGGATAAATTTATTAAAAGGCAGAAATTGCATATACTCAATTTATAACACTATGTATAATGTATAATAATGCAGTTTTATTTGTTTTTATTATATAAAATTAAATGTAAGTACAGACTCACTTGTTTCTGCAAGCTTTTATAAAAAAGATGTAACGGTTATAAAGAACATTTTATACCTACTTTTGTGGCATTCACAAAAGCAAGAGCATAGATTTATATGTTTTGTTTAAAAAACTGCTAATGATATGTACTGCAATATTTATTAAGAAATTCAAATTGTTATTCAATTTGCCTGATGAAATTTTCCTCGGATTTACTGAATGATGTACTCAGATTTTATTATTCAAATTAGATTT
Source organism: Maratus speculifer (assembly GCA_964019185.1). NCBI lineage: Eukaryota > Metazoa > Arthropoda > Arachnida > Araneae > Salticidae > Maratus > Maratus speculifer. The sequence continues at coordinate 228,050,009 of OZ025295.1, forward strand.
ATTAAGTCTGTAACTTGAGGTGCTTGGCAATTTCATTTTATTAATTAATTAATGAAAACTTTATTGTCAATTCATTGCATAAACTTAACCATTATGTAGTAACATCATTTATTCACATGGGGGGGGGATATAAATACTTAGTGATTTTGCTAGGTAATTATGAATTTAAAGGAATGAATATTGATAACCTCAAATTTGATGCTATGCAAGTTTACCTAATCTTATAAATTGATTCGGCAACCGATAAGTTAATTACTCTCTCGAAATCGGAGGGGATAAATTACACTGGTGTCCAAAAGTTAAGCATAATTGGCAATTAAGTAAGTAATGAAAGAAATTTTAATCGGAATGTGGTAAAACGTGATATGCGAGTGTAAAATGGTTATAACTTCAGGAAACAAATCAAAAGAACGATAATATTTACTTTTATAATCCAAAGTAGCAGTTTTAAAAGAAAACTGAGCATAGTAAGGGTTCACACTTTAAAGAAAAAAATGAAAGAAAACTTTAAATAAAATAGTGATGCTGCAGTTTAATAAGACGTGTGGTCACCTCGCGCCAGGCACGCTGCATAGCGATTTCCCATACCTGCTATGACATTATGAATGAGTTGTGGGCTCAAACAGTTCTAAGCTTCTATGAGAGCTCCTTTCAGTTCTGGAACGGAACGTGGTGGGTGCAAAAGAGCTAGAAATTGTCTTCCGAGCATATCCCATACATGCTCGATAGAATTTAAATCCGGGGAGTTCGCAGGCCACGACATGTGCTGGGTGTTTTCCGTTTCAAGGAAGTCGTCAACCAGTAATGCACGGTGACAAGGCGCGTTATCATCCATAAATATGAAGTCAGGACCGAAAACACCTCGAAACAAGCTAACATAAGGTTCAAGAACTTCGTCTCTGTATCTTTCACCAGTCACAGACCACGTGTCAAAGATATGGAAGTCTGTGCGTCCGACCAACATGATGCCTGCCCATACCATTACTCCCTCTGATTGAAAATGATAACTTTCCGTTATGTTTCTTGGTTCAAAACGTGTTCCACGTTTTCTCCATATCGTTACCCGATGATAATCACTAATCAGACTAAATCGGGACTCGTCACACAGCATCACATTGGCCCACCCTCCACCACTGGAATGTTGATGTTTCAAACTCCAGTTTAAACGAGTGCATTATGCGCAGACGTGGATGGAATGCAAACTGCTGATCTTTTGGCATACAGGCCAGCATGATTGTGTCTTCTGTAAACGGTTTGTCTTGAAATTCGTGTTCCTGTGGTAACTGTGAGCGCCGAACTCAGTTCCCTGGCAGCACTGCCCCTTTGATGTCGCGCACTTATTGCCAGATATCGGTCTTGGAGAAAGGTTGTGACTCTTGGTAGACCTACTACTGGTAATCGGGTAACATCTCCCGTACTTTGAAACCTATGCCACAGTCCTGAGATCACAAATTGGTCCACGTTCAGAATTCGAGACACTTCAGTTAATGATCATCCAGATTCCAGCATTCCAACGATTCTTCCTTTCCCAAACATGTCCAGTTGGCATCTTTGTGCCATAATTAATCCTGTTTGATCGTAACAATGTTTCTTGCCACATCAGTTGTACGAAATTCGTCTGAACTGGCTATACTGCGTGAACCGGTTTGTAAGTGTTCCGATGTGCGCATGTATTTCGCGCATGGCGTAGTCGAATGAAAAGTTTTGCATGAACCCAATGTTTCTTCTTCAACCAATTAATCTCCGCAAGTGATTTTGAATAATTTTACGATTATTTACTTAATGTTTTTAGCATTTTACGAATTATGCTTAACTTTTAGACACCAGTGTAATTAAAATGGATAATTTGTATGTACTCAATTTATTACTTAATATTTAATGTACACGTAACTACATTTTTATTTGCTTTTTATTACATGTTATTAAATATAAATACAGTCACACTTGTTTTATACAAGCGTTTATATAAGAACGGCACGGTTAAAACGAACATTTTAATCGTTAACCTAGAATATCACTGAAAAATGCATTATTATTGTTCATTTCTATTTATAGATATTAATGTCTGAACAATTTTAACACAATAATAAAGTAGACATTATTCACGATTGAAAATAAATTAGTTTTTTCTTCACAGACAATCATATGCCGTTCAAAACCGCTCTGATACGTGTTATTTTAGTTTACTTACTTGTACATAACACCTACCAAGATTTCTTAAATTTTTCTACGTTGAATTTTTATATGTATAATTTGTTTTTTAATTAATTTTATCAAATTTGATGCTTTATAAATATATGAAAAAATCAGAGGTTTTACGATGAAAACATCCCATAAAATGACTCCGCAGTTTCTTTTATGTCGAATCAATAACAACATGAAAAATGTAACAAGAAAATTAACAAAAAAATGACTACAAATATATTTATATGTTTATTTTTAACAAATAAACGTATACCGTACAAAATAGCACTGATATGTGTTATTTTACTTTACAAAATTATACTTTCAGTTAACATGATTTCTTTTTTTTTTCTTTTCGATATTGACATTTTAAGAAATTAAAAATAGTTTTTAAATAAAGTTATTAATTTGTTGATGTTGTTTAAATATATGAAAAAAGATTTTATGAGAAAACACCCCATTAAAACAAGCTGTAGTTATCTTCTATGTCGAAATAAAAACAGCATGAAAAATCAAACCCAAAGATTTAAAAAAACTGAAAGAAAATATTTTTTTAAGATAACCATATGTTGTTAAAAATAGCGGAGATTTGTCTTATTTCGCTTTATGAAACAGCACATGCACTGTAAAACATTTGTGAAGTACTTTAACCGATATAATTAGAGTAACATTGTGAAGTTACACCAGTAATACACCAGTAATATATGTTTAAATTACACCATTGTATAAGTGAAAAATTACTCTGTAAAATGGAAGTCGTAGCTGCCACCAATTTTATGGAGTAACGTTACACAAATGTTTTACAGTGTATACTATCAGAAGAATATGTCATTTTCTTCGTTATTGGCATTTTGAGAAATGAAAAAAAAATTAAATTAAATTATTCATTTGCTGATGATGTATATATTTATGAAAGAACATCAAACTATTTAACACGAAATCATCCCACTAAAAACATACCGTACTTTTTTTATTCTGAAATAATAATTTGAAAAAAAAAATGAAACATCGAACCCCAAATTTATACAAACATACACAGAAGAAAAATACTTTTTTTAAATACCAAGATTTTTCTCTTTTTACGTTATTGACATTTGGTGAAATTAAAGTAGCAATAGTTTTAAATAAAACTATTAATTTGTTGATGATGTACAAATTTACGAAAAAGAAAAATTATGATTAAAACACGCCATAAAAACATTAACCAGTTTTCTTTTATGTCAAAATAACAACAGTATAAAATATCTAACATAAAAATTACACAAAAAACAAAACTAAAAGAAAGAACTCTTACTAGAGCAATGTTATAGATATCATTGATTGATTATTTAATATCTGTCAAAAAAAATAATAAAATAAAATAAAATAATTTGATTTATTCCTGCTGAAATGTCTTTCGTTCATCATTGTATAGATTATCGGAAACATTATTCTACCCGAAGCTCTCGAGTTATATCTTGAATTATATATCTGCAATTTTAACGATTCTTCACAGACAATTATATGTCGTGTTCAAAATAGCATTGATATGTGTTATTTTAGTTTACTTACTTGGAGGTAACACCTACCAGAATTTTTTTCTTTTCTTTCTCTCATCGATATTATATAAGTTAAAAAAATAATTTCAATTAATATTATTATTTTGTTTATGATCTATAAATTTATGAAAAAAAAAAGATTTTAAGACAAAAACATGCCATAAAACTCTCTGTAGTTTTCTTTTATTTCCAAATAACAACAGCACGAAATAGGTAACATAAAAATTACAGAAAAACGGAAGTGAAAGAAAATACTTTTACTAGAAAAATGTTAAGGATTTTGTTGATTAATTATGTAATCTTTATCAAAATAAAACAATAATAGTATAATTTGATTTATTCCCTTTGAAATGTCCTTTGTTCATGATTGTATAAGTTATCGGAAACATTACTCCACCCGAAGATCTAGAATTACATATGGAATTATTAATGCTCAATTTTAACGATGACCTTACAACAAAAATTGTAAAAACATGCATTGAAGAACGAAGTAAAATTGCAAAACAGATCAGTACCTCACTTTAACGTTTTCTTTTTTGAGACATTTTTTTTTATTAGACAGTTTAAATTAAATGAAGGAGAAAAATCACAGACTGTTTTACGGCAAACATTTTCAAAAAAAGCGGCCATGTCCCATTACCTAAAATTAGCAGTTATTTTTATTGGTTATGACATTTCTATGAAGTGAAAATTAAATGCTTTCTGCTGAGCCCAACTTGAATGAATTTGTACCATTTAAAGAATGATTATTTTACTTTACGAAATTGTATATATAAATACCCGGATTTCTCTCTTTTTCCGTTATTGACATTTTGAGAAATTAAAAATGGTTTTTAAGTAAAACTATTTATTTGTTGATGTTGTTCACATTTATGAAAAAAGAACAAAGATTTTACGACGAAAACATGCCTTTAAAATATTCTGTAATTTTCTTTTATGTTAAAATAACAACAGCACGAAATATCTAAAATAAAAATTACGTAAAAAACGGAACTAAAAGAAAGCAGTCTTACTAGAACATTGTTATAGATTTCATTGATTTATTATTTAATCTCTGTCAAAAGAAACCAATAATAGCATAATTTGATTTATTCCTTTTGAAACATCCTTCGTTCATCATTGCATGGGTTATCGGTAACATAACTCTACCCGAAAATCTCGAATTACATTTGGAATTATATATCTGCAATTTTTTAACGATTCTTCACAGACAATCATATGTCTGGTTCAAAATAGCCTTGATATGTGTAACTTTAATTTACTTATTTGGACATAACACCTACCAGAATTTTTTTTCTTTTCCTTGTTTCATCGATATTATATAAGTTAAAAAATGTAATTAATATTATTGTTTTGTTTATGTTCTATAAATTTATTGAAAAAAAATAAAGATTTTAAGACGAAAACACCCCATAAAACTGTCTGATTTTTTTTCCAAATAACAAGAGCACGAAATATCTCACATAAAAATTACACAAAAACGGAAGTGAAAGAAAATACCTTTATTGATGAATCTTATAGATTTCATAGGTGATTTATTTAGTCTCTGTCAAAAGAAACAAATAATAGAATAATTTGATTTATTCCCACTGCAATAGCCTTCGTTCATTATTGCATGGGTTATGGGAAACATTACTCCACCCGAAGATCTCGAGTTATATTTAGAATTATATATCTGCAATCTTAAAGATTCTTCACCGACATTAATAATTCGTGTTCAAAATAGCATTGACATGTGTTGTTTTAAAATACTTACTTGGACATAACACCTACTAGATTTTTTTCTTTTTTTTCTCTCATTGATATGATACAAGTTAAATGATCAAAAGAAATCAATAACAGAATAATTTGATTTATTCCCTTTGAAATGTCCTTCTTTCATCGTCGTATGGGTTTTCAGAAACAATATTCCACCCGAAGATCTCGAATTATATTTCGAATTATATATCTTCAATTTTAACGATGACGTTAAAACAAAAAGTGTAAAGCCTATATAGAAAAACGAAATAAAATTGCAAAACCGATTAGTACCGCATTTTAACTTTTTGAATAATATTTTTCAAGACAACTTTTTTTCTTCACATAAGGTTCGAAATAGCGCTGATATGTTTTATTTTACTTTACGAAACTGTACATATACCTACCAGATTTCTTTCTTTTTCCATTATTGATATTTTGAGAAATTAAAAATAGTTTTTGGAATAAAACTATTAATAAGTTGATTTTGTACACAAATTTATGAAAAAAAATACGATTATAACACACCATGAAACATTCACCAGTTTTCTTTTATATCGAAATAATAACAGCCCGAAATATCTAACATAAAAATATCACAAAAATGGAACTAAAAGAAAATACTCTTACTAGAGGAATGTTATAGATTTCATTGATTGATTATTTAATCTCTGTCAGAAAAAACCAATAATAGAATAATTTGATTTATTCCCACTGAAATGTCTTTCCTTCATCAACTGTATAGTAGGGTGGTTACAAGATACATGGGGAAAAATTTTTTTCATCGTATCTTTCGGGGGACCCCTGTAAAATTTGCCAATTAGTTAGAAAAGGATATTGACAAAGTTTCAGATCAATTGAATAATATTAACCCGTGCCGCATCGGGGTTGAATTATTGAAAAAATGCAATTTTTTGCAAAAAATTGTGGTTTTTCCTTTATTAAATAAAAACTATTTATCCTAGAAACCTATTTCTTATCTTATTTCAAAGAACACTTTATTGACTTTGAGTTTACCTACTTTAAATCTTATGTTTAATGACATTTAGCATTTTTCAGGCAAAGTAGTGAACGATACTCTCAAACTTTGCTTTTGAAAAAAGAGGAAAGTGAGAAAAGAATAATTCTAATTACCTCGGATATTCATTATTATTATTATTATTATTGTTATTATTTGTATTGAAAGACAAGAAAAATAACAATTTTTGTAATAAAAAAAATATTTTCCCGAATTATAATTAATTCACTGGTATTTAGGCCTGCATCTCTAAAGAAAGAGCTATCTAATTTATATTGCAATTAAAATGCATTAAAAACAAATCTTTTAATTATCTCTTTTTTTTTTTTTTTTTTCTTTTCCTTTTTTTCAACAAGAAACATTTCTGTTACATGGTACCATAATCTATTTTTAGAATCCGAAACATTCCGGCACCCAGCTGTACTCAAACTGCACCCCTCTTTCTGAAATGACTGACAGGAGGTTTCACATTACCTCCCCCACTCATTCGTAAAAACAGAAAAGAGCGCTTCAGTTACAGTTTAGATTTCAAGCGGTTAAGTTCATTTAGTGATTTTTTCCTTGTGAAGTTCGAGATACAATGGATTTAGAACCTTCGTGTTCTAAATTCACAGTGAATATGAGTTTAAGGCAGCAAGACCGGATTTTTCTAATTGGCCACATGTCACATCAAATAACTGGCAGTAAGTTACCCAGTAATTGCCAAGTTTTACGCAGTTTATTTTATAATATTCGCCAAGTAAAACTGATGACCAGAGAAGCTGCTAGACTAACAGCTCAAGAAGTTGTACTTTTCTGGGAGAAAGCCAAGATACCAACTAGGCATTTTAAAGATTGTGTTGCAAAAATCTAAAAGCTTTATGAAGAGTGGAGAAATCTACAAAAAACTGCTAGCAGATCCAATTCAAAAGCACAAAATAAAAAAATAGACACATTTAAGTCAACTCTTGATGACCTTTTTGATATTGCTCATCAGGATGCCTTAAAAACATTACTGAGGAAGACAAACAGTTTTTGTTACTCCAGAGAAAGAAAGGGCGCCCTGGCTGCATGGGAGGCGTTGACATGAAATTTGTAAAAGTAGAAGAACGAAGGGAAAAAAGACGAGCAGCTGAAATGGCAAGATTGGAAAAATCAAGAAAAACTGCTGGTGAGTTTTGTCTATTTTTTAATGTTATTCAAATTTAATAGTTTTAATTGCACATATTTTAATATTTATTAAGAAATTAATTAAATTTTTTTATTATATTTTCTGTTAAGATTATTAAACAAAATACAATTTTCTCTAAGGGCTCTTTTTTATGATGTTTCTTTTTATTTTTAGAAGATAAAGGTGCAGAATTGGAGCCTTTACTAAGAACAAGCAGCACCAGTCAGTCGGAGGAAGAGGAACCTTTTCAAGATGATACGGCGGAGAATTTTTCGGATGCAGATGAATGCGAGGCAAAAATTAAGAAAAGGAAGTACTCTCGAGGAACGGAGGAAATTATGACCGAAAAATTGTCTTTGTTATTAGATAGGTGTAGCATTTCTGATAGAGATGCATTTCGAATAATAACAGCTACTGCAGAAGCATTGGGTCACAATCCACAGACATTAATTTTAAGCAGAAGTGTAATACGACTCAACAGACAGTTATTTCGAAAACAGAGAACTGAACTCATTAAAAAAAGATTTGAAAATTCCGATTTAGAGGGAACTGTTGTTCATTGGGATGGAAAACTGCTTCCACATATTTTGAATAAAGAAAATGTAGAGAGAATAGCGGTTTTAATTAACTGTGGGAATGAAGAGCAGTTGATAGGTGTTCCCCAGCTTGAAAATAGCATGGGGATAACTCAGGCAAAAGCTGTATTTTCTGCAGTTGAAGAGTGGGGAGCAGTTGACAAAATACAGGCAATGTGTTTTGATACAACTTCTGTAAACACTGGTCATCTGAGAGGAACCTGCGTTTTGCTACAACAGTTATTAGGCAATAATCTTCTGCATTTAGCATGTCGCCACCATATTTTAGAAATTATTCTTAAAGCTGTTTTTGATACCAAAATAGGCAAAACCACTGGTCCTCAGCCAGATATTTTAAAGAAATTTCAGGCTGGTTGGTCTAAGTTAGACAAGACCAAATACAAAACAGCTATTGAAGATGAAGATGCTAAACATAAAATACTCAATTTTGACGAAATTTCAAGTTTCCTCATCGAACATTTAAAATCTCAACAACCAAGGGATGATTATAAAGAATTTGCTCAGCTTTGTTTAATTTTTATAGGACGTTATCCTGTAACTGACATTTTCTTCAGAGCTCCTGGTGTTATTCATCATGCCAGATGGATGGCAAAAGCAATATATTCTCTGAAAATTTATCTTTTCAGGGATTTGTTTTTATTAACAGACTTAGAAAAAGATGCTTTTAGACACATTTGTCTATTTATAGTCAACGTTTATGTAAAAGTATGGTTTAACGCACCCATTCCCGCTCTGACCCCCAATCAAGATATAAAACTAATAAAATCACTTGTCGAATATCGAAATATAGATAAAGAGATTGCGGAAAAAGCACTGTCTAAAATGATAAAACACCTTTGGTACCTCAGCCCCGAGCAAATTGCCTTTTCATTTTTTGATGATACTTTGTAAAAAAAATCAAAATAAGTATGACCGCTAAAATAATGCCAATTGAAAAAGAATATGATGAGGATGAGGTTGATAATAGGAATGTAAGAGCATTAATAGGTTTCAACGAAGTGGATAGTTTATTGGACAAAGAAGTCGATTTTTTTGTTTCATCTCAAACTGTAAATTTTTTAAAAGGTTTGATATTAATGTGCGATTTTTAAATGCTGATCCCGATTTATGGTATGAAAACAAGGATTATTTGAAAGGAAAAAAAAATAGTCAATGGTTTTAAGGTTGTCGATGGCCCAGCTGAAAGAGGAATAAAGTTAATACAAGATTTCAATTCATGTTTAACAAAAGACGAAGAACAAAAACAATTTCTGTTACAAGTTGTGTCTGAATGTAGAAAAACTTTTCCGGATTCTTCCAAAGCCACTTTATCTAAGCCATTATCATCTTAACGTGACAGTAGTAAGTGATAATGTTATTTCTTTATTAAGCTCCTTTTTAATAATAAAACTTTTGCATTTAAACATAATTTGTTCTCATTTTATACTTTATTTGCTCTTATTTTTTTGTCATTCATTCACATTAAATTTCAATTTTTTTCAATTACTTTGATTTTATTTTTATAATTATAACATTTTTTAAGTGCAAAATGAAAAAAATAAAAAATAAAAAGGTTAGAAAAAGTTAAAAGAAAATTTTGCATTTATTTTTCGCATTATCATAAGAAGTCTATTTTGAGGATCAGATTACGTCTGATCCTGAAAAATGCATATATTATACATCTATATATATATATTTTAAATGATGGAAAGTGATCCTTCAAGACAAAAGATTACTTTATCAAATAAAACTAGAGTTATGTTTCTATGTCTGTTTTTATTTATTTCATGAAGGAAAAACTGCATTTTTTTGAGAAAAATCACGTTTTTTCTGAACTTTGACCCGAATGCGGCACGGGTTAATATTATGCAAATGAGCTGAAACTTTTCCAATCTCATTTTCTAACCAATTGGCAACTTTTTGAGAGGTCCCCCCGAAAAAATTCGAAAATTGATTTCTTGTGACCACCCTACTGTATAGATTATCGGAAACATCACTCCATTGGAAACTGTCGAATTATATTTGGAATTATATATCTGCAATTTTAACGATTTTTCACAGACAATCATATGTCGTGCTCAAAATAGCATTGATATGCATTATTTTAGTTTACTTACTTGGACATAACACCTACCAGAATTTTTTTTTCATTGATATTATATAAGTTAAAAAAATTAATTAATACTATTATTTTGTTTATGCTCTATAAATTTATGAAAATGATAAATTATGAAGATTTTGCAAAGAAATCATCCCATAAAATTTACTGTAGTTTTTTCCCCTCAAACAACAACAGCACGAAATATCTAACACAAAAATTACACAAAAACGGAAATGAAAGAAAATACTTTTATTCATGAATCTTATAGATTTCATTGATTGATTATTTCATCTCTGTCAAAAGAAACCAATAATAGAATATAACTAAATAAATAGACAACGTTAAAGAGCACAAATGTTGCAAAATAAAGGATGTTAAAAGCATACAGCCGTTTCGGGACTTCTAAAGTCCCATCATCAGTGCTATAAAAGTGTAAAAACTAAAAGAAGTCACATCGTTAATTAAAATAAAATAAAACGTGCATCAGAGCCCATCGCTAAGGTGAACTGATCACGAAACGTCGCAAAGCAACTGTAAAAAGTAAACCGGCACGCGCACCCAGAGGAGACCAATCATGTTACTTCTCGCTGGACGAGTCCAATTCAAGGAGAACAGGAGGGGGGAAGGGGGAGTGACATTACAGGAATGGAAACCAGACATCAGAAAATCTTGGTGTACTGGACATGTCATTGACCAAATTAGTAGAGTTTCTCCATATATGAAAAGCTTCCCAAAAGTCCAAATCATAAACAGATGAACAATATTGTATTATTGAGGCTTCGGAGAATCTAAAATTGTGACTATTTGACCAGCAATGGTTGGCAATAGCAGAACGTTTTATTTCACATTTTTTAACGTTAGCACTGTGTTCTCCCACACGTTTTTTCAAGGTACGCTTCGTCTGACCGATGTACATTTTATCGCATTCACAAGAAATCTTATAAATACCCCAATGTGAAAAAACATCAATTGGATCTTTGAGATTTGAGAATTTTATTTTATTGAAAGGAGTAAAGGTTATTTTAAAGTCAAATTTTGACAAAATTTTAGAAATCTGATGACTGATTTTTGGAAAATAAGGAAGAATAATTAAATTAACATTGCGGTCTGAGTTCGAAGGAGTACGTTTTCTTAATTTGTTATGAATGGAATCAACGATATCGATCGATAAACCCCGATCAATGGCAATGGATTTGATATGGTTTAATTCTGCTTTAAGTAAACTATCAGAGGAGCAAATATTTAAGGCCCGGTGTACATAAGTGTTAAAGGCAGCTAATTTCTGGTTAGGGGGGTGAAATGACAGGCGATGGGGGGGGTAAAGATACAGCGAAAGGTTTACGATAGACAGTTGTGTGAAAAAAGTTATTTTCGCGGGAAACTAAAACATCCAGGAAAGGTAATTGATTGTTATTTTCAAATTCGTAGGTAAATTGAATATTTTCATCTATTGAGTTCATAACTGTAAGAATATTAGTAAGATCAAGTATATCAGAGTCCAGCAATGCAAAACAGTCATCTACGTAGCGGATATAAAATGGAAAAGTAAGTTTTTTGAATAGTTTTAATTCGAAATAATGCATATAAAAGTCGCTACGGATTGGACTGAGGGGGGAGCCCATGGATAAACCATCAGTCATTCGATAAAAGTTACCATTGAAAATAAATGTGTTTTGCGAGAGACAAATGCTAGTAAGGTGAATCAGTTCATCAATTTCGAAGTTTGTGTAATGAAATTCTCTTAAACGCGATTCAAGACACTTTAGAGCACCTTGAACAGGAACATTAGTAAATAACGATTTAACATCAAAAGAAACCATGTTAATGTTTTGTGCGCTATTGAAATTACGAAGTTTATTGACAAACTCATAAGAGTTCTTACAAGTATGAATATTGTTAGAGAGTAGAGGGGAGAAAATAGAGGTAAGATATTTTGCCAATTTGTAGGAAGCGGTACCGATGTTAGAAACAATCGGTCTGAATGGAATGCCTTGTTTGTGTACTTTTGGGAGTGTATAAAATCTTGCACAATGTGAGACGGAAGGAATGATAGAAGATTTGGTACTATTGGAAATAAGGAGGGAGTTCTCAATAGTAGATTTAATAGCTTTCAGTTCTTTTTGAGAAGGATCAGAATTAATCTTTTTGTAAGGGCCTTCATCTATTAGTTTCTAGGTTTTGGTAATGTAGTCAGATTTATTCATAACAACAATCTGTCCGCCTTTATCGGCTTTACTGATAACTATGTCTGCATTAGATTTCAGATTTCTTATACAACGGGATGCGGCTTTACTGACGTTAGACTTAGGGAGGTTGTTATTGAAGTTTACATTATTGGCAATAAGATGTCTGATTGAATCCTTTTGTGATGGATTTAAAGTACTGAATTTGAACGCTCTTTCGATAGGAGCAATAATATTGGGAAATGATGGTTTACTGGCAAGTGCAAATCTGATACACTAGACGTCCATTTACAGTTGCTTTGCGACGTTTCGTGATCAGTTCACCTTAGCGATGGGCTCTGATGCACGGTTTATTTTATTTTAATTAACGATGTGACTTCTTTTAATTTTTACACTTTTATAGTATGATGATGGGACTTTAGAAGTCCCGAAACGGCTGTATGCTTTTAACATCCTTTATTTTGCAACATTTGTGCTCTTTAACGTTGTCTATTTATTTAGTTATATATAAGCACAAAGTACAATCCTCCCCCCTTCTTAATAATAGAATAATTTGATGCTTTCCATTTGAAATGTCCTTCGTTCATTGTTGTATGAATTACCGAGAACATTACTCCACCTAAAGATCTTGAATTTTATTTGGAATTACATATCGTCTGTTTTAACGATGACCTTACAACAAAAAGTGTAAAACATTTATTGAAGAACGAAATAAAACTGCAAAACCGATTAGTTCCTCATTTTAACGTTTTGTTTAATATCTTTGAAGACACGTTAGGGGCCGTCCATAAATGATGTCGCGCTTGAAGGGGGAGAGAGTTTCGTGAAATTGTGATAGATTCTGACAGGGGGGGTGAGAGGGGGTAAGAAGATATGTGACGTGACACACTTGGTTAAAGTAAAAATACTAAATATCAGCAGAATAAATTTTGAAGTTAATGTGCAATTAAAGTATTTTATGTTATGATGATTAACGAACTTTCATCAAAAGGAATATTAGAATTCCTTAACGAATACAGTTAAATCAAAATTTGAATATATAAGCAATTGTTATTGTGGTAATTTATCACCTTATATTATTGATTAATGAAAATAATAATTTTGACAAATAATTTATGTCTAAAATTTTGTATGAATAACTAAGGTACCCTGGGGTAATAACGCCACGTTAAGGTTCTAGCAATATTCACGGCTCAGTTTTAGTTTGTATTTTTCAAACAAATATATGAATTGATACAGCAACTCATTGACTATCTATATAAAAAAAATAATTTAACAGATATGAATACATAAAATGTAATGGCGTGATTTCTTGACCAATGCTATTTGACGTTATTACCCACCTATATGGGTAATAACGCCATGCAAACAAAATTATGAAATAAGTACCATAAATGATTTTATTTAATAATCAAATGATCTTTAATCACTTATTCATTATTATTTTAATTTTTTGTGATTATTTTTCATATTTTTCACATTAGTTAAATGAGAAAATACTTTAATATGCTATTTGTTTATTCGTGAATAATTAAAGAAGCGAGGTAGATTATGTCGGGGGTTAAATTTAACCAACCCTCTAAACACCATCACATGCCTTCAATATTAAGGGTTTTACACTTTCATGCACATTTTTATTCTTCCAAATTTTCTTTTGTCTCTCCAATGAAATTTACTTTTTACAAGATGTATCACTTTTCTTGCGGGTGGTGTTATGTTATATTTCTACCCTACCACATTTTTTTTAAATTATTATTATCAAAATGGCTTCAGAAATTTTAAGAGTTTTAGGTGCAAAGTACTTGTATTCATAAAATGCTGAAATAATTTATTTATAAAAAAGGGAAAGTGTATTTTCGCGTATTTAATAAAGGGGAACTTTTCTTTTAAAAAATTGCATGTCAATATGGAAATTAGGAATTTAAATTATACGATGCCGTGGAAGCTTCATCGCCCTTTACAGGGTTAATCGGGTTTTTAGCTGAAAAGTACACTTATTTGGAGAGATAAGCAACTTAGACATTTTAATTTGTGTCAAGTTCTTGCACATCTTTATCCAACACATGAATTAAAGTATACATATAAACTGTGATAATATTAAGTTAAATACAGTTGATGCGTATAAAATGATAGAGTAAAATTGGTGTGAATTGGCATGGCATACCTGTGTGTCTTTCTTTAACCATTGCAAAAATCTAGGAGATTAAATCTTTAAGATTAGGAAGAAATAAGATAAATTTTGCAAATAATAATAATAATAACAATTAGTGAGAATAACGAAGGGTTCTCAGCATCATAAGTGGCCTGTATATAGTTGTTTGTCCCCAAAGGGTTAATGCAAGGGTAGGAAAATCGAGGCGCCAGGGGTCAGTCTCTAACTTCTAAAAATATTTCGATTTTTTTTCCTCTAATATTTTGTGTAAAATTCTCACAACAATGATGTTAAACTTTTAGAGAAGAAAACCTTTAAATTTCAGTGGTGAGAGACTACTCGCTGGCGACAAAATTTTCCCACCAGTTATCCTTGGGATTGAGGGACCGCTATAAGAGCATCTTAAGGCCCCTGTCCTCGCTCGAGGAAAAGCTCGCGAGCTAACGCTATTCCTATGGGGAAACATTTTCCTAATAACTCTTTCGCATTTTGACATTTTTGAATAATTTTGTTTTGCATTGGATAGCTAAAGTGCATGTCAACAGCGCACCTTTTTTACTTTTTCGATTTTGGTTCTAGGTATTTTTTACAAAGTTAGTTTCACTTTCAAAACCGGTTTCGAAACGGATAGTGCTTTAAAAAAATATCTACAACCAAAATCGAAAAAGTGAAAAAAGTGCGCTGTTGATATGCACCTCAGCTATCCAATGCAAAAAAAATATTCAAACATATCAAAATGCGAAAGAGTTGTTAGAAAAATGCTTCCCCATAGGAATAGCATTAGTTCGCGAGCGTTTCCTCGAGCGAGGACAGGAGCCTTAAGGTGTCCTTCCGTCATTATTCTCACAAGTTATATGTTATTATAAAGTTTAACGTATTTAATCAGAATTTTTTTGTAATTCAATTACAAGTTTTCTGTTTTGAAAAACCAGTAGTAAGAGATAAAAATTATGCAAAGGACTATCTTCGCAAAAAAAAGTTATATTTTCACGTGTACAACATCGTAACATATTGTGCACTTTTTACTTTTTAGAGAAGGAAACGATGATAACCATTATAGTTTTATGTATCTAAACATATATTAGGTCTAGTTCAACCGTATAATGTGATTTCATGCCTACATTTTTAAAAGACAAATTTCTTCATTTGTATCTCTTTTTTTTTTTTTTTGAAATAGTAAAATTCTCATTGTTTTAACCTCAATGTGAAAAAGGAAAATTAAGGGAATTTTATTATTTCGACAAAGTGGTGTCATTAAAGAAATATGATTTTTTAAAAATTAGCCGTAAAATAATTTTGTATTCAAAATTTTAAGGTGCACCTAATGTATACTACATCTAAATTATAACTTAACTTACAAAGTTACATTAAATTCAATAAATAGGTAATAAATGATTAAATCACGATAAAACTCTTAAAGCAATTTTCTCCATACCTGCTTTGGGCATAAAAATATTCATTTATTTCTTATTTCTCCACAGAAAATTACGAATAATTTCATTACAAATCCGGGTAGAATGAAATTCAGCATTTGCATATTTCAGACAACTAGAGAAGTATGTTTATTTAAAATTTTATTTGAAAAGTACATTTTCCTGCTTAGTGAATGCAGAAAATGTTGGGATTTAATATATCAAAAATAAATCTTTGAAAGATTTCTGTTTTAAAATATTCTGTTATATTCTAGAAAATACAGCTCTGATGTGTTTTCGGAACATTTCTTTGTATAAAAATATTTGATTGCAGCATAAAATAACTTTTTCACGCTTCTACTTCTATGATAAAGCTATATTTTAATAAAGAACGAATTTCATTTGCATTCAGAAAAAGGAACACATAAATCACTGTAATTCAAGTAATTTCAAACTGTTACATTTATTTAGGTAAATAGAGTCAATTCCCTTGATTGGTTCATCAATTCCCTTGATGTGGAAAATTCCATTTACTACTTCAATGTCAAGAAAATAAATTATGTTCTATTCCGGGTATTATATGCTATAGTTAATTTAAAATATAAAGCACAGTTTAGTTATTTTCGCGATTCATTAAAAAAAAAATCTGTTTTGATTAACCAGTAGTAAAAGATATAAAATTAGCAAAACACCAAGTTGCGAATGAGTTAACCTTTTAAGCATCTTGAAGAATTCTGCATGCAAGTTTAACGATTAATAAAATAAAAGCCACAGAATGTATTGGTATGGAAATTCGTATTTTCTAACTTTAGATATATATTTATATTACGCATTTCAAAAAATTAACATTAATATCAATTTGTAGTGAAATAAGCCTTTGAATCTACAAAATTACGTGATAAAAAAATCGGATAGGCTGCTTAAAAGGTTAATAGTTTAATCTTAGTTTCTTTCATATATTCAGCATAGTAACACATTGTATACTTTCCACATTTCAGAGACGAAAACGATGGAAAACATTATAGTTATACTTATCAAAAAGTAATATGTCTAATGCATACATAAATATATGCATCCAAATTATATTTAACATTACAAAGTTACATTGCATTCAACAAATCGGTAATAAATAATTAAATTACAGTTTCTAATTTCTAAAGTAAATTTCTCCATGCCTGCTTTTGTGCATAAAAATATTCATTTACCTTTTATTTCTCCAAGAAAAATTTCAAATAATTTCATTACAAATCCGGGCAGGATGAAATTCATCATTTGCATATTTCAAACAACTAGAGAAGGATGTTTATTCAATTTTTTCTTCCAGAAGTGCATTTCCATGCAAAATAAATTCAGAAAATATTACGTTTTTAATAAATCAAAAATAAATCTTAGAAATGATTTCTGTTTTAATATCTTCTGTTCTATTTTATAAAATCCAGTTTTGACGTGTTTGCGAAACACTTTTCTGTATCAAAAAATTTCATTGCAGCAGAAAGTAAACTTTGCAGGCTTTTACATTTATTTTTATATAATAAAGCCGAATTTTAATATGGAGTAATTTCATTTTAATTTAAGAAAAGGAATACATAAATCATTGTATTTCAACTATTTTCAAATTGCTATATTTATTTAGATATATAAAGTATGTTGATTAAAATCTTTTAAATGGAAAAATCTATGTACTATTCAAAGTCTGAAAAAGATATTATGTTTGATTCCGATTATTATATGTTATGTTTCATTTAAAATGTTAAGTACAATTAAAATATTTTCGTGATGTATTTACGCAAAATTTTCTGTTTTGATGAGACTGCTAGATTAAAAATCAAGCAAAGGACTATCGTTCAGAATGAATAAAAAGTTAAATCTTATTTTCTTTAATATTTGCAACATTGCTACATATTATACAATTTCCACTTTTCAGAAAAGAAAACGATAACAAACATTATAATTAAATCTAAAAATATATATTGAATATATACATAAAAATATACATCTAAATTATATATTAATTACAAATTGATATTAAATTCAATAAATTGATAAGAAATGATTAAATCACGGTTTATAACTCTTAAATTATTTTTCTCCACACCTTCTTTCAACATAAAATATACATTTCCCTCTTATATCTCAAAAGAAATTTTCAAGTAATTTCGTTACAAATCCGGGTAGAATGAAATTCACCATTTGCATATTGCAAACATTTAGAGTAGGATGTTTATTTAAATTTTTATTTGAAAAGTGCATTTTCATGCATAGTAAATTCAGAAAATGTTTTTAATAAATTAAAAATAAATCTTAAAAAGATTTCTGATTTAATATTTTCTGTTATATTTTGTAAAACCCAGGTTTGATGTGTTTTATAAACATTTCTTTTATCAAAAATTTCGATTGCAACATAGAATAAACTTTTCATGTTTCTACCTTTACTTTTTATAGAATAAAGTCCAATCTTAATATAGAACAAATTTCATTTTAATTCAGGCAAAGGAATACAAAAATAACTGTATTTCAAATATATATATATATATGTCGTTATATTTATTTAGATAAATAGAATATGTTTATTAAAATCGTTGAAGCGGAAAAACATAATTATTATTTCAAGTTCTGAAAAAGAAATTATGTTTGATTCCGGTGAATATATGTTATGTTTAATTTAAAATATAAAGGGCAATTTGAAGAATAGAAGGAAAAGGATATAAATTATCCTATTTTTTAACTCAAATTATTCAAAGTCTTTGTATTATTTTTATTCCACAAGAATATTTTATCATTACAGTATGAACCGTTTTTATGCCGAATTAATATCGCAATGTAATCATAATTTTGTTTTTCGTATGTTACAGCTTCAAATGTTTTAATTTATGTATACAAATTTAGAAAAAATTAACAACAAATAAAGATTCTGTAGTTTTTTTCTCTGTTTTCATTTCTGTGTTCGTTTTTTTGGAACATGACTATTGATTGACAACGTATGCAACTATAACAAATTATTTTCCACTATATGCTATTGTATATTGTTCTTGAATATTTTCTCGAATTCCAAAAACATTTAAATTCCTAGAGGTCAAATGTAAATAATATAGACAGAGCCTAAATTATGAACGGAGCACACTCCTACAACTAAAAAGGAAGAAAAAATTTATCTTTATTCATGACAATAATTACGCCTGAAAAGGGCGTTTAAACATGGGGAATTTTTCTCTAAAAATTTACTGGTGAGAGATTGTCCCGTTGGTAATCAGGTCCTGAATATAGAGAAAACAATAAAAGCAAATAATATATATTTTATTCTAATTAATAAATTTACATTTTCCTTACACCTGTGATAAATGCTTAAACATTAATATTTATTTTTAAAAAAATCCAATCAATCTTATATTTTATAGGAAAAATAAGGACATCATTTTTATGTTGGAAATTATATGTTTTGTATTACAAGTGATTTAGTGTTTCCATTTAGAAACATTGGCGTTTAAACAATTAACTAAAAATGGGAAAAATATTAAACGAGGATAGGTTTTTGAAGAAAGAAGTACAATACGCCTGTCGTAAGAAAAACCTATTTTTTTTCTTTTTCTCCAGATGAAACATCCGTATTTCTGTCTTTCTTTTTTTAAATAAATCTTGTTCAAACGCACGAAAATTTGTCTTTTTTATGAAGAGATTTCCTACAAAAAATACTAGTACAGAAGTATTTTTCTCGTCGTGAAATACATGAAACCGTAATCTTAATATTTCTATTAGGGATTAATTCGATTTGTATTTAATCTAATTGTTACTCGTTTGTAAACTAGTGAAAACTTCTATTTTAAGACTTTATTTTTTTAATTTAGTAAAATAAGGTTGATTCTGGAATGTTAATAAAATCTTCTCTGTAGTCGTTACAGTGGTCTATTTCTTCATCATCTGATTCTAGATTTATGTAAACAAATTTATGTCACACATATTATATTCTATGTCTTATAAATTAGAAAATATCTAAATTACTGATGCACTAGTTACTGATTTAGCAGGCATTGGAATGATAAAAGCGTAGTCGTCCACCAGAAGTAGTAGTTACCATGGGACAATGTATGTTCATGGATTTAGAATAAATAGTAAAATTCATAAGCATTTTGAGCTTCCTATTTAAAATTCCATAATAATTGCATCAGTAAAATACTTCTATAAAAAAAAAACATTGATAAAGTTGATTCGAATTTTAAATAATATTTGAAAAGAAAATTCAATAAATTTTTTTATCATTAAAATGTGAAATGTTAACTAAAGTATATTTTATATTTTATCATTATTATGTGTTAAAAGATTATTGATTTCAGTTCTTTTATATCTGCAGCATTGGGACATATTGTATACTTTCCCATTTTCAGAGACGAAAAATATGAGAAACTTTATGATTAAACATATCTAATAATAAATATCGAATAAATATATAAAACGTATATGTAAATCACATCTTTACTTACATTTAATTCAGTAAATCTGTAATAAATTATTAAATCACGGTTTAAAACTCTTAAAGTATTTTTCTCCATACCTGCTTGGGCATAAAAATATTCATTTTTGTATTATTTCTCAAAAGAAAATTTCAAATAATTTCATTATAAATCCGGGTAGAATGAAATTCACAATTTATATATTTCCAACGACTAGAGAAGGATGTTTATAACAACGCAAAAACAACCCAAACAAATGACTTCAAATTTAAAATATGTAATTATCACATAATGCTGTCAAGTCATTTCAAATTTTATGAAAATCAGATGCATAAATCAATTACAAAAAAAAATATATATATATATATATATATTACATTACGGCTAGTGGTTTTCAAATGTATTTTAACTGTTTTAAATGTAAATAGTATAATTATAACATGATTTTGTCGAGTTATTACAAATTTTATGATAATCGGATGCATAGACCAATTACAAGGGCAATCAAAAAAATTCCGTTACATTACGGTCAATGGGGGAAAGTTTAAAATGCATTTTAATGATGTTACACTCATTTGAACAAAATAAAATGTATATGAATTTATGAAGTACATATTATAATATACATTTTGCACAATTTGTGGTGAAAAGAACATTTGTTATTGATTTACAAGGCCGCACAAAATTATTCCATTGCATAAAGGCAAAAGGAGAACATTGTTTGGTGCGCGTTCTAATTGTAATTAACTATTTCATATTTTATGAGATTGATATGCGTTGTTGAGGTGTAATAAAAGTTACTTCTTCTATATTTACAGGAACACAAAAAGGATTTCGGCCATCATACTATATCCGAAGTACTGTCTACTATAACAACAAGATCAGAGTATTTTTAAAACTTCTTTATTGAGGAACGCACCTCATTTGATACGCGTCACGTGAAATTTCGAACTTAAAAACATAAAAACATAATCGAAGTGAATTCTTCAAAGTTTGAGTAATATTGGAATAGAAAATTCATTCAAATTTGATATTATTAATATAAAAAGCGTAAAATAAATTATATTTAATATTTCATGATTATTATGTGCTAATGATTAATGACTTCGTTTCTTTTGTATCTCCAACACAGGGAGATATTGTATACTTTCCCATTTTCAGAGACGAAAAAAATAAAAAACATTATAATTGTATATATCTAATAATATATATGGAATATATATGTTACAGGCCAATCCCGATTTCAGGCCAAACTAGATTAGCCTAGGCCAAACTAGTCTATCCTAACGCCCATCGGATAAACTAGTCTATCCTAACGCCCATCGGATAAACTAGTTTTTCCTAGGCCAAACTAGTCTATCCGAACGCCCATCGGATAAACTAGATTTTCCTAGGCCAAACTAGTTTTGCCGAACGGCCATTAGGATAAACTAGTTTAGCCTGCTATTCATTGGTTTGAACTAGTTTATCCTAGGCCGAACTAGATAGTCCTAGGCCAATTCAATTTGACGTGATATTTTTTTAATCTAAAGACCGCCACGGCGCCAACTTTCTAATTTTATCTATTTTACCCTAGGCCGATGCAGTTTGACGCGATTTTAGCTCACCGACTATCAAAGCCTGAGAGCTAATGTGCTCGCAGATTCTGTGTATGTGTATGTAACAATTTACGTACGTATGGCCGTACGTATGTACGTACGTGTGTACGTAATGCGATAACTCCTGATAGAAATATTCAATTTGCTTCAAATTTTGGACATAGATTTATCCTGATAATGAAATATCCTGATTAGTTTCAGGGGTTCATTGAATAAGAATAAGGGGAGGAGAACAAAATGCTAATCCGCACCCCCACACACACACCTCCTTAATTTAGTTAAGTCAGTTTTCCATGCAAAATGATCAGATTTTATTAAAATTTTAGGTATAATATCATTTTGATAAGGTACATCCATGATCAGTTGTGGGTGTTCATTGTTTACGTATAAAGAAAGGAGCAATGGGAGGTAACACTCTTAATTTATGTAAATAGGTTTTTCACAGAGAATTTACCGATTTGTTTCAAATTTTTGGATGTATGTTCCTTCTGATAAGGCGTTTACCTGATTAATTTGGGGGGTTCTGAGATATAAACGTAGAACGGATTTTTTTTTCAATCGGATACAGACTTTCGGTTTTATGAAAAGATTTTTAATTCGTAACAAATATTGGTTTTTGCACACATCACTTCAGGCGAAATTGTTCATATTAAGAAACTAAATATCCAAATTCTTTTAAAAATAAGAAAAAGCTTAAATAAAGCATGACACTTGAAATTTAGGATGGGGGGGGGGGGGTAGAGTAAGAGGACGCTAGATTTTTTTTTAATCTCAGCACTTTTTAAGGTTTTAGCTGATAATTAAATATTACCATTATTTGAAACTTTTAGAAACATAATAAAACATGATGTTAAATATTTAAGAAAAAAGATGGCGCGTCAAATACCACGATTTTCTATTAGTAATTTTTGTAAAAATGGTACATTCTTGTTGGAATTGTTTGAAACTTTGTGATAGTTTATAACACATGATAAAAATTGTAAAAAAAGTCCCATTACAAAAGGGAAAGAGGGAGGGGGGGGCGAAGAAAATCAGGAAATATAACGGAAATTCTAGGTTGATCTAGTTGAAACTTTAAGATAGTTTATGACACCGCGTTTAATGCCACTATTGACGAATAGTGATTTTTGAACGATTTACATGAATATCTAATCAGAATCAATTTATATCAGGGACTATCTGAATATAAATTTATATTAAATTCCGTTCATTAGTTCTTGAGATACAGCTATTGTAAAAATTGTTAAAAATGCAGCATAGCATAGCCATGTTGAGTGATTTACTTCAAAATAGAAACAACACCGACTCATCTCATGGACGAACTGAATCTGATGTTTGATGGAAATTCGTGTATTAGTAAGATAAAGCTAATGCGTAAATCATTAAAAATGCAAAACAGCAGCTCCACTTGATGAGCGATTGACACCAAAAACTAATCAGCATCAATTTAGATCAGAGACTACCTGAATGTAAATTTTTATTAAATTTCGTGCACTAGTTCTTCAGCCGCATCCCCTGCGACAGCGTATAGCAGGTGTGCTGCACATGTACTGTCATATGCCCTCTTTCTTTTCGAACGAACTTCGAAGCGAACGAAATTCAAATCGTAGCAAGCGTACTGAGTACGCACCGCCGAATGTAATCCTCCTTTTCGAAAGAACCTCGAAGCGAACGAATTTCCAACCATAACCCCGCTGCCTAGGCCAGTCAGATAGTGTGCGAAGCCAGCATGTTTTAACTAAGCCACGTTATATTAGTTTCTCATTCCAACACCAAGGAGTGCACTCTATTATTAACAAAACTGTATCTAAATGAAACTCCGTTAAACAACCTAATAGTAGATATGTTACTTGAGGTCGCGGTGCTTTAAAAGCTAGAATTTCCGTTATATTTCGCGATTTTGTTCGCATCCACACTCTCTTTCACGCCGAAATGTGACTTTTTTTTTATAAATTTATATCAAATGCCATAATTTGTCAGTTTCAAAACTGCAAGTTTCATAAACTGTAAGTTTCAAAATGTTCCATCAAGAACATAACATTTTTACAAAAATTACTATTAGGAAATTGTGGTATTTCGATGCTGAATCTTTTTTCTTAAATATTTATCATCATGTTTTTTTCTCTTCGAGGTTCATTTGCTTCAACATACGGGGTGCGTTAACTTGGCCCCCCCAACACCGATTTTTTTAAATTCAAACACATGAGGAATTAGCTCTCAATTTGCTCTAATTTGCTCTCTAATATTAGAATTTGCTCTGGTGATAAAATCGAGATATTTAAATTAGAAAGGTGGGGGGGCTAAGTTAACGCTAGCCCCCCCCCCCCCCACTTTCAAATATCGAAATTTCAAAGGTGCCAAAATTTAGCTCTCAATTAGCTCTAATTTGCTCTCTAATATCAGAATTTGCTCTGGTTTTGTTATCGAGATATTCCAGATTCCAGTAGGGGGGAAAGCACTAGCTAGCGCCCCCACATTCGATTTTCGAAATTTCAGAGGTGCCAAAATTTAGCTCTCAATTAGCTCTAATTTGCTCTCTAATACCAGAATTTGCTCCGGTTTTTTTAACGAGATATTTCAATTTATATGAAGGGGGCAAGCGTTAACTTAGCCCCCCACATTCGATTTTCGAAATTTCAAAGATGCCAAAATTTAGCTCTCAATTAGCTCTAATTTACTCTCTAATACCAGAATTTGCTCCATTTTTTTTAACGAGATATTTCAATTTATATAAAGGGGGCAAGCGTTAAATTAGCCCTCCCCCCTTTCGAGTATCAAAATTTCAAAGGTGCCAAAATTTATCTTTCAAGGAGCTCTAATTTGCTCTCTAATACCAGAATTTGTTCCGGTTTTTTATGGAGATATTTCAATTTATATGAAAGGGGCAAGCGTTAACTTAGCCAACCCCCCCCCCCTCTATTTTCGAGTATCAAAATTTCAAAGGTGCCAAAATTTAGAACTCTAATATTAGAGCTCCAATATTAGTTGCTCTAATTTGCTCTCTAATATTAGAAGTAGCTCATCGAAATTTCAAAGGTGCCAAACTTTAGCTCGTAATTAACTCTAATTTGTTCTCTAATATTATAATTTTCTCTTGTTTCGTTATCGAGATAGCCCTCCCACACACACATACACACACACACAAACATTCTAATATTAGAGAGCAAATTAGAGCTAATTGAGAGCTAATTCCTCATGTATTTGAATTAAAAAAAATCGGTGGTTGGTGGTGGGGGGGGGGGGCAAGTTAATGCACCTATTGCAGGTGTTATTTTTAACACTCTGACACTCTAGAATTTTGGTTTTGTTTGGTTTATTTTTTGTCGGACAATTTTCTATACTAGGGATATAGGCCTTGGGTAGGAGTGCCCATCGTGGTGGTCTTTTTGAAGGAACCTAACCCGTTTTTACGCAAGATTTGAAGAAAACCACGAAATCTCCCAACGGTTAGGCCGACGGCCGCTATTGGATTCGAAACCAGCAGCTACTGTCTACCAGTTGATAGGTGGGAACCTCTCGGCCTCTGGTGGGGCCCAGAATTCTGGAATAACGCTTCTTTTTATTCTGAAATATAAGTATTGCTTGTTTATTGTTTGTTTATAGCGGTAATTTAAACTCGTGATCATTCTAATTTAAGTAATTCTATGCCACGACAAGGGCAAATTCTAGTATTAGAATATAGTTTAATTAATGTGTAGTATAATTTGTTACTTCTTTTTTTAGAGAAAAAACAAACCGAATACCGATATATTCTTCTTTTAAATGTAAATTTCTAAAACAGTAATTTCTGTTTTTGGCTAATGTTTATAAGAAAATTCAACAAACAAACAAGACATATATCTTTAACATAAATGCTGAATACTTGCAAAAATATTTCTCCTTTTTTATACAGTATGTATGTAATAACTGAATTGATTATGCTAAAGGAACATTGTATACGTATAAAAGATATAAACGTTAGAAGGATATATATATATATACATATAATAATGGTTATATACATTTCATAAAAATGTCGTATCATTACTTTTAATATCAGACAGTATTACCTAATTCAAAGATGATTGTAAGCGCCAAGAGGATGAAAAATCATCATAGATTATGGGATCGAAATCCACACATTTAATCAGAAATATAAGGCATTCTCCCCTATTCCATCTTCTTTTGACGTTTTTAACTTTCAGTAAACTGAAGTATATTATAATGTAATATTTAATAGACTAAGTTGTAAAGTACGATAACTCTCCAAAATTGTAGGATACACGCCAGTATTATGCAATTGACGCTTAACATTTTGGACTGTAATGACTAGTTTATAATAGTATCATCGATTGCGTGAGTAATCTGCTTTTTCGGAACATTTTCTGTGAAGTTATCACATTCCTTACAAACCAAGGTACATATTGTTACATTGTTATTGAAATATTTTTTATTTTTTGTACATTTTTTAGCGTTAAGCCGACTTTAGTTATTTGTGACAAAATAATCGTCTTGCATTCTCGTGTTCAATGGAAATATTTCATCCTCTTGATTTCTAATATCAACCTTCTAAATTTGTAAATCGAATTTGACAACATCCAGTATAAATGTTATCTATTAATTAAAAAGCACAAATTTTGTTGGTGTTTCTTTATCCCTCTTTTTATGTGTGTTAATTATGTTAATGTGAGAATTAATTATCTAAATACTACGGGAGCCTGCACTTGCAACTCCTTTGACACTTTGCGACCTCCTTTCGAAACACGCTCAGCCCAAATTTTCTTTTGGACTTTGAAGAAGGGTTTTATTTCAGTTACACTGTAAAAAAAAAAAAAAAAAAAAAAGATTTTTACTACGCTGAATTTAATTTTTTTGAAATACCAAATGAAGTTTAAATATGCACTATTTTTATTCTTTGTATCGAATGAAGCCCATCATAAACAATTTAGGTTAAGATTAAAAAAAGAGTTATACAGAATAGCAATATTTGATATAACTTAGGATCCATATCTCTTTGAACTTTCATGGTATTCTGATTTATACTTTTGTAGTTTATACAATTATATTCAGCGCTTCATTGCATAGCTTTATCACAAATTCTTATTATCCTTTTAAAAACGATTATTTTTAATTTTACACATATAAATCATTACATTTATAGTACGGAATTCTCTTCGTGCGAGAAATACTGGGACTTGACCGTTTATTTATTAATTTCTTTTTTAAAATTTTTTTCAAATATGAATCTTACTTATTTTTTTTTCACTTCTGAATTGCAAGCAATATTATTAGAACAGTAATGCTAAATTTTATTTTAAACATTTTGAAGCACATACACACATGTATGAATAAGAGGCTGGTATATTATTTATTAAAATGTGAGAAAATGTATATAAAAATATTTCTTTTTTTTAAAAACATGTATTGTAAACATGGGAGTATATTTTCTTTTTACACAATTGAAAATATTCTACTTTTGAAAATTGGTTGTAAGCATTTTCAAAGTTTTTTTATACGCTGATATTACATCTTAAATAATACATTTTAAAAATATTGCAAACAATTTTTTTAAAACTTTTGAAAACAAGAAAAACGAAAATCTTAGTTCATGTTGACAGAAATAAAAATTATTGTATAAAGTGTAATATTATGTTTATTATTCTTTTAATTATTGAACCAGAATTAAGTAAATAATTGTAAATAATTTGTCTTTAAATCTATTATGCTTAAATAATGCGTAATATTTGTGTGTATCCTATAAGACATAACAGAAAATCTAAATACACAATATTTTATACATATGGATATTTATCATGAGTTGTTGTATCATTATTTTATTTTTTGAAATAGATTTTCTGTCTTTCACGAGTAAAACAGTGGGTTTTACGAACTTTAACCCGGGAGAACACGCGTTTATCCAGGGTATGAATGTTTTAACTTTTCCACCAATAAAATCAAATTATAACAGTCACTTTATTAATACGGAGACAATTCTTACAAACTTTGCGATAAAATAAGTTGAAGATTACTTTAAAAAAATTAGTGGTTTCAATTGTAAAAACCATGCGCACTCCGGGTCTTTTAGGCCCTGCGCGCGTCCTCCCGGGTTAAAAAACTTTCATCTTTCTTTGATTCAAGAAAACTCATCTACGATATTGTTAAATTTCATCCATTAAATTTCATTCAAATATCTATTAATTCGAGACATTATTATTCATTCATTAAAAAAAAAAATCCTATTTTTCTTAGTGATTTAAAATAATAAGGAAATGAAAGACTGGGTTAAAAGATTTTATATCACAATTTCAAACTCCTTTGCTTCAAATTATAGAATCTTGTATATATTTAGTATAAATAGGATATAAATATTTGTTGATGAATAGTGTATAAAATCCTATAACTGAAAATCAGTGTTCAGTAATATAGCATGGAAGCAGAAAAATAGCAGTTCGCACTTTGGTACAGTTTTAGAAATTCTGTTATGAGCCATTTAAATTTTTTTATGATATTAATTGGATGCAAAAAGTATTCCTGTTATAAATTATTTTACATCATTCAGTAATAGTTTAGAAAAAAACATCCTGATTTGTAACAGGTGTTTAATTATTAATTCAGATTTGATTATTGTTTCAAATATATATATATATATATATATATATATATATATAAATATATATATTAAATATTTGTGAAGAATAAAACTATTTGAGAATGAGAGAGTGTGAATTCATTTTTTTTTTTTTTAAATTCTTTTGCTTATTGTATTCGTTTTATTATATTTTATATGTTTGACATTCGACAAGCAATTAATTTTAATTAAGTTCATACTTTTAATACTTTTCCTAAAAAAATGTTCTTAGTATGCATTATTCTACATGTATAAGAAATTATAAATTTAAATTAAAATTTGCCTTTAATTTAAAATTTGGGATAGTTGAATGTTTATTTCTTTTTGTAAATCAAGTGATTTAGATCTATTAATTTCTCTGTAGATTATTTTTATTATATTTATTTGTGTATATTTTCCACTTAATTTAAAAATGAAAACGTTATGTCCTTGTGAAATGAAACTGTACAGACAAGGAAAGATTTTTTTATTTAAAATCATCTGAAACACAATAAATATATTTTTTATAACTTATAATATTTCAATAAACTTTGTAAAATTGTTCAAATAATTTTGTAAAATTTTGAAATATCTATGCATTTGATTTTTTTTACCAATATGCATCATATAAGGTTTTTGATTATATTTTTAATAAAGATATTTGTAATTAAATTTTGTTATATTTTATGAGTTTTAATAATTTAAAAATCTCCTTTTACCATTTTCATACACATATAAGAGTTTTTTAATAAGCAAATTCAATAATTTATATTACTAATTTTTGTCATTTTTTTTTTACATTATGGAAATACCTTTCGAATATTATTAAATTTGAATGAAAAATTTTGCTTTAACAAGCACAGAAATTTGACAATTAAATAATTGCATTAAAAACAATGGAAAACTCGGAGTTATTCTGGTTAAAATAAGTAAATTGAATTTATTTAGGAGGAGAAAGCTTTATCCTATTCTGAATGTTTTATAAATACCTTTTACGCAAACAGATATAATTGAATTAAAATCTCTTTGGTAAAATCTGAAAAATTACATCTTTTTTTCTGTTGTTGAAAAACGTGTGCCCCAGTAATTTTGCTTTTTGCTTTTAATCAACATATCTGAGTTAACTCTGAGCCAATTTAGGTACTTTGAAATGTCAATATTAGATTTTGAAAGTTAGGGCGTATACTGATTGTTAATTTAGACTGCAACACACTATTCTAATAACATATAAATGAGTAAATCTAATGTAGGTAATGAAAACAGAGCTAACTGAGAACTAAATTTTGGAACTCATGGAAATTCCAAATTGAGGTAGTTAGTGCTTACCCTTGGGATTCAAACTGCAATATCTTTAATTTAATAAAAAAGTACCAAATTTAATTTTAAAGATGAGTAAATTTTTTGCGTCCTTGAAATTTTTATATTCGAATGGGGGGGGGAGGTGCAAGCTAGTGCTTTCCCCTAGTTGAAATTGCAATCTGTCGATAACAAAATCAGAGCAAATTCTAATATTCGACAGCAAATTAGAGCTAATTGAGAGCTAAATTTTCGCAACTTTGAAATTTTGATACTCGAAAGTGTCGGGGGGGAGGACGTTAAATTAATACTTTTCCCCTTCATATAAATTGAAGTATATCGATAAATGAAACGGAGCAAATTCTAGTATTAGAGATCAAATTAGAGCTTATTGAAAGCTAAATTTTGCCATCTTTGAAATTTTGATAGTGGAAAGTGGGGGGGGGGGGGGCTAAGTTAATGCTTGCTCCCTTTATATAAATTGAAATATCTCGATAATATCATGGGACAGAATTCTAATCTTAGAGAACAAATTAGAGCTAATTGAAAGCTAAATTTTGGCACCTTTGAAATATTCATACTCGAAAGTGGGGGGGGGGAGGGGCTAAGTTAACGCTTGACCCATTCTTATAAATTGAAATATCTCGATATAAAAATCGGGGCAAATTCTGGTATTCGAAAGCAAATTAGAGCTAAATGAAAGCTAAATATTGGTACCTTTGAAATTTCGAATATCGAACGTGGCGGAGGGGTAGCTAGTGCTTTCCCCCCCTAGAGGAATCTGGTATATCTCGATAACAAAACCAGAGCAATTTCTAATAATAAAGAGCAAATTAGAGCTAATTGAGAGCTAAAATTTGGCACCTTTGAAATTTCGATGAGCAACTTCTAATATTAGAGTGCAAATTAGAGCTACTAATGTTGGAGCTCTAACATTAGAGCTCTAAATTTTGGCACCTTTGAAATTTTGATACTCGAAAGTGGGGGGGGCGGGGGCTAAGTTAACGCTTGCCCTTTTCATATAAATTGAAATATCTCCATAAAAATCCGGAACAAATTCTGGTATTAGAGAACAAATTAGAGCTCCTTGAAAGATAAATTTTGGCACCTTTGAAATTTTGATACTCAAAAGGGGGGGGGGGGGGGCTAAGTTAACGCTTGCCCCCTTCATATAAATTGAAATATCTCGATATTATAATGGGAGCCAATTCAAATATTAGAGAGTAAATTAGAGCTAATTGAGAGTTAAATTTTGGCACCTTTGAAATTTTGATACTCTAAAGTGGGGGGGGGGGGCTAAGTTATCGCTTGCCCCCTTCATATAAATTGAAATATCTCGAAAAAAAAACCGGAGCAAATTCTGGTATTAGAGAGCAAATTAGAGCTAATTGAGAGCTAAATTTTGGCATCTTTGAAATTTCGAAAATCGAATGTGGGGGGGGCTAAGTTAACGCTTGCCCCCTTCATATAAATTGAAATATCTCGAAAAAAAAACCGGAGCAAATTCTGGTATTAGAGAGCAAATTAGAGCTAATTGAGAGCTAAATTTTGGCATCTTTGAAATTTCGAAAATAGAATGTGGGGGGGCTAAGTTAACGCTTGCCCCCTTTATATAAATTGAAATATCTCGTTAAAAAAACCGGAGCAAATTCTGGTATTAGAGAGCAAATTAGAGCTAATTGAGAGCTAAATTTTGGCACCTCTGAAATTTCGAAAATCGAATGTGGGGGGGCTAGCTAGTGCTTTCCCCCCTACTGGAATCTGGAATATCTCGATAACAAAACCAGAGCAAATTCTAATATTAGAGAGCAAATTAGAGCTAATTGATAGGTAAATTTTGGCACCTTTGAAATTTCGATATTTAAAAGTGGGGGGGGGCTAGCGTTAACTTAGCCCCCCCCCACCTTTCTAATTTAAATATCTCGATTTTATCACCGGAGCAAATTCTAATATTAGAGAGCAAATTAGAGCTAATTGTGAGCTAATTCCTCATGTATTTGAATTTAAAAAAATCGGTGGTGGGGGGGCCAAGTTAACGCACCCCTACATACGCCCGTTTCGCGATTTTATATAAAACAAGGGGCCCGATAGCGGGCGAAGCCGGCTGATTTGAACTAAATCGCTTCCAAATTCCAACACTTGGGTGCTTGTTTTATATTAATTCCACATTAGTCCGTTATATTAGTCGCTATATATTAGTCCGACGTACGTGCGTACGTACATAAGTATGTACATACGTACGTACATGCATACATACATACGTACATGGTTACATACACACACACAGAATCTACGAGCACATTAGCTCTCAGGCTTTGATAGTATGTGAGCTAAAAGCGAGTCAAATTGCATCGGCCTAGGATAAATTACATCAAAACTAGAAATTTGGCGCCGTGGCGATCTTTAGATTCAATAAAATCACGCGAAACTGAATTAGCCTAGTACAATCTAGTTTGTTCTAGGATAAACTAGTTCAAACCAGTGTACAGCAGGCTAAACTAGTTCATCCTAATGACCGTTCGGCCAAACTAGTTTGGCCAAGGAAAATCTAGTTTATACGATGGGCGTTCGGATAGACTAGTTTGGCCTAGGAAAAACTAGTTTTTCCGATGGGCGTTCGGATAGACTAGTTTAGCCTATGAAAAACTAGTTTATCCTATGAGCATTAGGATAGACTAGTTTGGCCTAGGAAAAACTAGTCTATCCAATGGGCATTAGGATAGACTAGTTTGTACTAGGCCAATCTAGTTTGGCCTAAAATCGGGTTTGGCCTGTAACATATACATAAAAAATACATAAATTATATCCAAACTTACAAAGTTATATTAAATTCAGTAAATTGGTAATTAATGATTAAATCGCAGTTTATAACTACTAAAGTATTTTTCTCCATACATGTTTGGACATATAAATATTCATTTCTTTCCTATTTCTCCAAAGAAAATTTCAAATAATTCCATTACAAATCCGCACAGAATGAAATTCCCCATTTACATATTTTAAACAACTAGAGAAGGATGTTCATTAAAATTTTTATTTCAAAAGTACATTTTCTTGCATAGTGATTTCAAAAAATGTTACGTTTTTAGTAAATCAAAAAGAAATCTTACAAAGATTTATGTTTTAGTATTTTTGGTTTAATCTGTAAAATCCAACTTTGATGTGCTTGAAAAACATTTCTTTGTATCAACAAATTTGATTGCAGTATAAAATAAACTTTTAAGGTTTCTACGTTTATTTTTACATTATAAGGACGAGATTTAATGTAAAACAAATTTCATCTTAACTCAGGCAAAGAAATACATAAACCACAGTATTTCAAATATTTCGAAATTGTTATATTTATTTTTGCAAATAGAATATGTTTATTACTACCCTTGAAGTGGAAAATTCTATTAACTATTTTAGGATCTGAAAAAGAAATTATCCTTGATTCCGGTTGCGTTTAATTTAAATATAAAATACAATTTAAAGGATATCAGGAAAAGGGCATAAATTGTTTGTTTTTTATTATTCAAATTATTTGTGTTCCTTTAATCCGCTAGAATTTTTTGTTATTACAAAAGTAACTGAAAAAAGGATAAATATTAAATAATGTTTTTGAAGAAAAAGAGTATTACGTTCATGTTTCGTACGAATAACATTATTTCTTTGGTGAAATATAAGTTATTTTATATTAAAAAGATAAATATTATTCAATCGCACGAAATTTTGTTTTAATTATGAAGAAATAATCTATAAGAAAATACTAGAACAGAAAATTTTTCTGGTCGCAAAATTCCAGAACCTGTATAAACCCTGATTTTTATATTAGTGTTTAGATTGATTTAATTGAATCTAACAGTTTATCATTTGTGAACCTGTGAATTGTGCCATTTACACTTTTATTATGGAATTTAGTATAATAAGAGTGATTTTTTAATGTTATTAAAACCTTCTATAACCGTATAACATTGGTCTATTTCTTTATCATTTCGTTGTAGGTGTTGTAGATATGTTTACACAAATTTATACCCCACACATTTTAATGCTGTCTTATAAATTATTACTAAAAATTATCTGAAATTATTGTCTTATAAATTATAAGTTATCTAAAGTGCTCATATACTAGTTGTTAATTTAACAAAGATTGAATTGATTGAAATGTCATCTTCAACCAGAAGTAGTAGATATCATGAGTCGATATATGTTTATATATTTAGTATAAATTACGAAATATATTAGTATTTTGAGTTTTTTGTTTAGAATAACATATAATTTATTTTGTAAAATATTTCTGTTTAAAATATAGATGAAATGAATTATTCAATTTTTGAGTAATTTTTGAAAAGAAAATTCATAATTTTTTGTATTATTAATATAAGAAATGTAAAATAAATTATACTTTTTTTTATGAATCTCGTGTGTTAGAAGATTGTTGTGTAAATATAAGCTCTTCAGACCTGAGCATAAAATAACTCTACAAATAATATTTATTGCTTTTGCATAGTCGAAATGACATCATAGATGACAGAAAGAGTCATTTTTATGAAATTAGTATTTTAGGGGACTGGTAATTTAGGTTTACAAATGTGGATATAAAAGTACTAAATCCCTTAAAACATCAGTTTAACTATCAGTAATATAAATTTACGCAATAAAAAAATCAATGCCTTTAAACAAGTAAATGAACAGCAAAATCCCCAAAATGTTTTGTTGTAAAACATTTAAGTTAAAAAATGATGAATATTTCTTACTTTCTTGGCCACAATGTCTTGACGGTACTTTCGAATCTCAGATGAAAATAATGTTTATTTTATGAGGTATTATTCATCATTACTGGCATTCATTGGTTTTATTTCCA
The DNA here is from genome assembly GCA_964019185.1 of Maratus speculifer. Classification (NCBI taxonomy): domain Eukaryota; kingdom Metazoa; phylum Arthropoda; class Arachnida; order Araneae; family Salticidae; genus Maratus; species Maratus speculifer. The sequence goes on from OZ025295.1 coordinate 228,084,827, forward strand.
AGGAAAAAACATTCACTGTATAGAAGTGAAGTAATAATGCAAAAAATTCGAACAGTTTAGCTTTTATGAGGAAAAGAATGGAGGTCTGAAATGGTTAAAGCAATAATCATAAAGCATTTAGAACATTTAACAAATTATGGCACTAATACATGGTCTGTAACGACGAGCCTATAATTATAAACTTCATTTTAAATAATCAACTACACAACACGTCCTCACAGGTATAGAGAGAAACGAGTTTTAAGCCTAGGAAGCGAACAACCCCTCATGAATAATAAAGCCATCGCCATGCATTCATAGCTCTATTGGCGTTAAATAAAACTCTGCACAATTGTCAAAAGTCAGCAGAACTGAATGCTGAACTAATGAATATTGCTGAATCAATATCAGAATGACTCAGTTAGTGATAACTAACAAGGAGAGGTTCAATCTTCAATCACATCTTTTGATCATTTTAATAATGTTGTATTGTAGAGACTCCTTAGTCTTAGGTTCATCGGATTTTATTCAACATGTATTTCTTGTGAAACAGGTGAGATTTGGTTACCTAATATTATAAGTCAAGTTAAATACGTATCTTTTTATTCTAAAAAATTAAGTTACTAATGCTGTCACAGCGCTGACAATGAATTATTTTTTGTGTGACCTAGGATATTACTTCGCTAATATTATGAAAAATACTACAAAAACTATACATAGGAAATTAAATAGTTTTACATTAGTTTATATATAACAAGTCCTAGGCGTGCGTACATTTTTTTATTATTTGAGTAATTTTTTACAGATTTACACCACTTTAAATTCAAATTTTCAGTTTTTTGAGAGACATATTTTATGTATTTTAGAAAAGGATATTATTTTAAATTATTTCCGAATGATCAAAGAATGATATTTAAATCAAATTACAAAAATATATATATATCTTTATACGCGAGTATCTCAAATAGAAAAAGAACATCCAAATGAGAATTAAATAATTAGGGGTTACAAATAGGAAACTATTAAAAATTACGTCATAAAACTACATTTACACGTGACTATTAAAGAGAAAGAAAATATTAAAATAATGAACTCATCTAAATGCGTTAAACGCCGTAAATGGAGGAAATTACGACACATTAAAAATAGCCAAACAATGATATTTCAAACAGTTTAAACTTAAAAATATGTTTACAGAACTATTACACATTTATACGCCATTTAAAATATTGTTGCCTAAATAAAAACAATTCCTTTCTATCAATAAATGTATATTCACGTGAAAAAAAAATAATAATTAAAAAAATTTTAACTAATATCTTATTAATATGCGTTAAATATGGACTTTTTTTCGTAATAATCTTAGAAATAGGGCTTTCATTATATTGCGTAATACGTAATTTTTTGAGTTTTTTAAGGTGCCTGCCTACCTTCAGAAGGGATTTTTTTTTATCTTTGAAAAATTGCCTAATTCTGTGTATTATATTATAGAATATAGCTAAAACTAATGAATAACATGTAAAAAATATTTATATTATTAAATATTTTGATTTTTATCCTCAAAACATACATAAAAATTGCTATAAAATGGCACTTTTGCAAAACATCAAAACTCAAGTTTAAATGAAGATATTTTTATTCTGTAAATTTTATTATGATTAATGAAACTTTCTTGAGGTACTGAAGCATTTTCACAACTATAACTATGTTATTTAAAAAATTATAGAAGTTGAAGTTTTTACACACAGAAAAATCAAGAAAATATATGACAATTCATAACTTGTATCAACTAAAACATGAAAAATAATTAACTGTCATAATAGTAGAGGCACAAAACCTAAAAAAACTCCTTAAGAGTATTTTTGCAAAGTTTCATAATGTTACAATCATAATTTTTCGAGTTATGATGTTTTGCGATAAAGCGAAATGTGCAAAATCTCATTTTGAGAAAAAGCACAAAATATACTTAAAAACCAGATTTTACCTATTAAATGACTAATATTAAAATGCCTGTAACTCGAGTTCTAAACAAGATAGAAACACAATTCAAACTTATTTAGAAAGCTAAAATATCAGGGTTTAATATTAAACCAAATATAGAAAATCGGATTTTTGACCGAGAAGTGCATTTTAAAGGTAAGCAGGTACCTTAACAGACAGAATAATAATATTCCTTCGAGAAAATAGATGATTATTTCAGGCCAACAACTAAAAAAATATAATAAAATAAATTTTATATATTTTACTGCTTCTATTGTCATATCATTTTTCAACTAAGGTAATCGTTAAGGTGTAATACAGTGGATTACGGGTGTAATTTTAGTTATACGGGTAGAGCATTTTTTCCGATAATCCATAGAATGATGAATGAAGAACACTTCATTGAAGGAAAAATATCAGATTTTACCTTTTCTTTGACAGAGGTATGGAGCTACAAGATTTATTAAGTAATAGACTATTCTTAAATTTTTTTTTTCTGTTACTATGATTTTTCTGTGTTATGATAATTTTAAATAACATATACTTTTTTCTCTTTTTACGGCGTTTTGCATCGGTAGAGATTATAAATATAAATTTGTAAAAAAGAAAATAACAGTAATATTTTAATGTTAATTAGCAAAAAATATCTTGGCAACATTTGCAAAAGAAAAAATCTTTGAACATTATACTGTAAAATGACTGTTAAGAAAGAATAAAAACAATCACGTCATATAGTATACAAATTATACTGTACGATATTGATGGACTTTATATAACACTTTCGTTATTTCATGAAGAATATTGTTTTTTGAAATTTTTAGCCGACTGAAAAATATTTTTCTTTCGAAAAAATAGACTGTCATTTCAGGCCAACAGCTATAAAAAATACAATAAAATAAATTTTATATATTTTACTGCTTCTATTGTCATATTTTTCATCTGAGGTAATCGTTAAGGTGTAATACAGAGAGTTACGGGTGTAATTTCAGCGATACGAGTACAGCAACTTTTCCGATAATCCATAACATAATGAATGAAGAACATTTGAGTGGAGGATAAATAATATTTTTCTGATTTTAACTTTTTTTGACAAATGTATGGAAATACAAGATTTATTAATATATTATAAATTATAATTATTATATTTTATGCCATTCTTAAAAATTTTTCTTATCTCTATGATTTTTCTTTTTAATGATAATTTTTAGTAATATCCTCTTCAGTCCCTGAGTACCCAAATGGGTACATCAGTTTTGTCCCATTTTATTAATGATACGCATATATAAATGAAATTTCGATATAAGAATAATATGTTTCGAATTCTAAGATTCGAGCTAATGAAAATAAAACAAAAATCTCGCTCTGAAGTCAAACGAGAGAAGAAGTAATTCAGTAATAATTAAAAAAACTGTAATAATCGCCAGTAGCGAAGAGGATATACATATATTTCTCCTGTTTTGTCGTTTTATGTCCCTAGAGATTTTATATACAGGGGTCGCAGCGTCCCTAAAACTTTCACACTTTCCTACCACAATTTTAAAACGACAATATTTATCGTAGAATTTTAGTCTATATGTTAAAGGAATTTTTGATTCAAAATACTGGTACAAAAGTGCGAAAATTTTAGGGACACTGCGACCCCTGTATATATTTACATGGAATAAAAACAAATTAAGAGAAAAATTTTAATTAACCTGGGAGAACTCGCTATGAGAATTTTTCTCACGATGCCCAATTCTTTTCTTTTACTTTACAGCCACTTAATATCAATTTTTTTTGTTTGGCTTAGTACTTTTATTCAAAAAAGAGTTAAAGTTATCGAAATGACATTTTCAAATATTATTCAAATGAAAATAAGTCTTAAAAATAGTCTTTAAAAGGGTACGATGGAGAGAGAAAATTTGATGCACGAGTTCTCGCGGGTTAAAACTTTAAGTTTAATAAATTTAGAAAAAATGTAAAGAAACATACATTTTTTAAAAATAATTTTCTTTCACTTTAGGCCCACAACTATAAAATTTATGATATTACTACTTTATGTGTTTTATTACTTCTATTGTCATGTCATATTTCATCTAAGACAATCGTTAAGGTGTAATATAGAGGATTACGGGTGTAATTTCCGCGATACGAGTAGAGCAACTTTTCCGATAATCCATAAAATGATAAATGAAGAATATTTGAGTGGCGGATAAATAATATTTTTTTCTGATTTTACCTTTTTCTTTGACAGAGGTATGGAGCTACAAGATTTATTATAGAAGATACTATTCTTAAAGATTTTTTTCTATTATTATGATTTTTTTAAATGAAAAATTTTAATAATAGATTCTTACTTACCCATCATACGAAGTATACAGTATGTCTTGTAATCGTTTTGAAAATCGAAAAAAAAAATTACGGATTTACAGGTTACAGACATTGGAGATTCCGAAACACATATAAAAAAATACCACATATCTGTCTGTTTGTTTGTCTGTCTGTAAACGCTCTATCTCTTGAAGAAATTGAGATAGAGACTAGAAATTTTGTGTGTATTTAGTATGTAATAATGAAAAAAAGTCTATAGAAAAACACTTGACTCGAATATCTGGAACTGTTCTTTTAGACTTTCGAAATATTTGTTCTGGTGAAAAGTATGTAAAAATTTTCGATTTTTTTTTATTTTCAGGAGTGGATATCAAAGACAAGAACAACAACAAAAGAAATGTCAAGAAATGTCGCATCCAAAATGAAATTCATTAGACAAATACTTTCCAAAAGAGTTATAACCCTATTTTCCATAATTTTCGATTTTTTATGACCCTGTATTACATTTAAATTTTTATCTTCAAATGCACATTCTAATTGGAAATGAGAAGCTTAATCGGACGCATTAAACTGTTTGTTTATATAGTTATTATTTTTGGAGTAATAAGGATGTTTCTTTCACGCATTTCGGTACTACTTAATTATTCCGAAGATCAAAAAACTATCGCTAACATATAAGATTAAATGCCAATAATGGCTTATCGTAAAGGTCACATTCACTTGACATTAAACTCGTTACGCGTCTTCAAGTTATATTTAAATCGACGTTTTATTTGCATTTTTATTAATCTTTTACTAATTATTTTTTTCGTTATTTAAAAAGAAAAATTATGCCAATTTATATACTTTACGAGTAGTTTGGCTAATTATGTAATTTGTAGAAATTGATCGACGGGATAGTCATATAATACCTTACTCCATTTTAGGAACAGAGTATTACTAACTTAACAAAAAATTTTAAATATACGTTAAAATTTTATTTTGGGATTCTATGCATTTTATAAATTGTTTGCACATGTTTTATTTTCATATTTTATAATATGCACATCCATGATTTGTAAGTATTACGTTACCCCCAATGATTGGTTTTTGTTTTTGATGGTGTTTAGCGTATGTAGGAATTATTTATATACATATTTGTACTGAATAAAATAGAACTTAACAGAAAAATTTTGATTAAAACACAAGTTTTATGTATCTAGAAAAAATTTTAAACAAATTTACAAAATTTTGGGATACGATTATTTCACTTTTTCAAATTAAGTGATATAGTGCCCAGGCAGAAGTCGAATTAACCCTGTATCTACCGAATTATGAATACATGAAAATTTTACATTCTAAAGCTTTTTACGTAAATCGTTTCAACTAAATTAAAATATTTACATAACCATTTAATAAATTTTTGTAGGATGTTAGAAGGATTGAAAGATTTAGGAGCATTAATTAAATTTGAATTTACAGGGATTTTGTGCAATATTTAAAACCCCACTCAAATCTTTTATTTTAAATTGTTTTCTTAGTATTTTGTAGAATTTTAAAATGTACGAATATGATGTTCTTACAATACAACTATTGAAATATTACCGAATTGAAAAATTCCCCCCCCCCCCTCAGCACCAAAAGAGCAGAAAAGATACAAAAGCAAACGAAATCATCCGTATCAAAATATTTTTTGTTTTGTGTAACCAATGATGCTTTTGGAACAAGATAAAGTAATGTATCTCTAATTCATTCTAAACAGAATTACAGCTAATTGGCATATTAAAAGAATTTTATAATAAGTAATTTTAATGATAGTTATACCATATTTACTCGTGTATAAGGCGCACTTTTTTTAAAAAAAGTAGGGCAAAACTTTTTTAAGAAATCGTCATTTTTACGGGTAAAGTAGGGGTGGGCCTTATACACGCGTGCGCTCTACACACGAGTAAATATGGTAAGGGTAAGTACCGTCGGTAGATAAAGGATTAGGATCCCTTCCCCGAATTTCAACGCTTCGAGTATTGAACAAATTGAGAGTAAACACATTTCATTCAGATAAGGTTATCAACAATATCATCGGGTTTGCCCTAGTAAACAGATTACAGAATATACCGTAGGAAACTTAATTTACAAGTAAGGTCTTCATATGAGCATAAAAACTCCCAAAAAATCGGAAGAAATACAGAATATTTTTCTCGTGAGGATATATATCCTTATAAAAAATTTTTGCGGAACCTAGAGAGAGCGTCCATAAAAAAGTAACGAAAATGTCGTAATATGTCGAATTTTTGTCGATTGGTAATGGATTACAATTAAAAAAGTCTTTGTCAAATACGTTTTAAAGAAAAAATATCCTGTTGAACTTGTTTAAATAAATTTATTTTAAATAACTTTAATTTTGTCAGTTTTAATTTGTAAAAGTTTTAATTTTGCTATATGTATTTCTATTATGTATATATATATTCATATGTCTATGTATATGTATTCATGTGAATTTGTAATAGAATTTATCTATAAAATTTACAATTGAAAACGAAATTCACAATTTAACTTAACTAAAATTGTTTAAAAATCAAAATGAAGTCCAAATGAGCATTATCGATTCAATTTTGTAGCTATATAAACGATTTTTTTTTTTTTGAACACGCTTAAATGTACATATATATTTTTTTAATTAGTATGAAATATTTTTATGTATGAAAGTAATTTCGCCGTGAATATGTTAAATAACTGCCAAAACAGGCAATATATACATGTTATACAACAGTATATTTATTAAACTTTCTCACTTTAAGTTTCTTAAATACCATTTACACGCATTCTAAAAATTCATTAACAAACAATTTTCACTATTTAATAAATGAACTTTCACATTCCTAACTAAGCGTAGAACCAACTTAGTGAAAAATATCCAAGCCGGAGATCGAACACGGAAACCTGGAATAGCACTTCAAGTGCTCTATCATTAAAGCTACGAGAACGATGCCCATCTTAGAATTTCTCACTTCATATGTTGCTCATACTGCAACATGCAACCGTCTTCATGAGCACACAATCCTGAGCGCGTAATATGAGACACAAGAAACCCAGACTCGGTAAATCACAGATGTTAATCGATTTTTTGCTGTGAACATACACTTGAAATTCTTGAATATTTAACTAAGTGAATTTTTGTATTGTAAACTAAGCGTAGAACTAACTTAGTGAAAAAAATCCATGCCGGTGATAGAACCCGGAACCTTTGGAATAGCGCTCCAAGTGCTCTACCATATAAGCTACGAGGACGATGCCCACCTTATCATTTCTCACTTCATATGTTGGTTATGCTGAAACACGCAGCACGAAATGAAACCGTTTTCATGAGCACACAATCTTGAGGCGTACTTGTGTGCTCATGAAGACGATTCCATCTATTTTTTTTTCAATTATCATCATTTAAGATACATTTTTTTTCATTGATTTTTTCATCTATTAAAATATTTACTAATGACTCAAAATAGCATTGCATTTCGGTGATGTACTATTTTATTTATAAAGCAATTTTACACAAATAATTCAAGAGCAACTATAATTTGTTTCTGGGAAAAAGAGATAATAAGACAGAGACTATTCTTTATCATTCTCCACGGAAAACTTTTCAAAAGTAATAAAAGTTTTCTTTTGTACATGTGACAGGAAAACGTTCATCTAGGGAATATTGTCCAGTGAGTTCCGTGATTTATTTGATTGTATTAAAAGAGTCTTGAACATGTCTATGATTTTTACAATAGTAATAATTTTTATTATTATCAAACTTATGTAATTAATATTTCAGAACGCTGTAAGTAAATTTGCTAACAACAAATACAGTGGTACTTGTGTACAGTGTAGTCCGAACACACGGTTCAGTACACGGTACAGCATAGTCCGAATTCATGCGTAAATTACTTTTTAATAAAATGGATTATTATAAATTTATTTAAAATTTTTGTGTTATAAAAATAAATATGGATAAGAAAAGAAACATTGAAATGTAAATTTAAGGAATTATAACGATATAAACAATTTATTAATGTACGCAAATACTTTTAAAATTTTACTGTTAGAATTTTATTATCTATGAAATGTGTCTTTTATAGGAAAACGTATTTTCCACTCATTTGTAAGAAAATGTATACATTTTACTTTATTTGCAGTTTTTGTAATTATCGTTCCCCCTGACCGCCGAGCAGAAAAGCAAAATTGTTATGTTTTTTAATCTAAAATTTACTTCAAATATTAATAAAAGAGGGATTTTTCATCATAATAAATATATTTTTTTGTGTATATGCTTATAAGCCTTTAAAGTATCAATCATAGCTTAATTTCTTATAACAAGATTATATTTTTAGAATTGTATTAATTTAAATAAAGCTTCAACTGCAGATAAAATTGCAGCCTACTGAACGGACATATCCGGTCGCGGCAGTGTGAAGGTTAAGATATAGTATTGTTCACTAATTTATTCAACTTTTTAAACATTTATTAATTATTCAATATAGCATTGCATTTCAGTGGTGTACTGTTTTATTATATAAATCAAATTCACACAAATATTTCAAGTGCAACTTTAATACGTTTCTGGGAAAAAAAGAAAATAAGAATAAGGCTATATTTTCTCACTATTCACGGAGAAAGTTTCAAAAGTAATAAAAGTTTTCTTTTGTACATGTGACAGGAAAACTATCATCTAGGGAATATTATCCAGTGAGTTCTGTGATTTATTTGATTGTATTAAAAGAGTCTTGAACATGTTTGGGATTTTTTGCAATAATAATTATTTTCTTATTATCAGACTTATATAATTACTATTTCAGAATGCTGAAAATAAATTTACTAACTATAAAAAGAATTGAACAAATAAATAAATATTTTATTTAATAAAAGCAACAAGAAATATTCGGTGATATAAAAAATTGTATAAATCGATAATAAAATTACTGAAAAGAAAAGTATAGCAAATACAACCGTTTCTCTAATGCACTTAATTTACAATAAAATATTACACAGGTTTGTTTAGGATTTTCTGTAATAAACAGGATTATATACCGGGTGTTCTATCTTTTTGTAATGAAATATCTAACTTCATAAAATAAAAAAGAACCTTTATATTTTCGAAAAATCAGTTTACGACTTTTGTTTTATTTTAATTTTTAAAGAATTACTCAACAATATACAAAGTAAACCCAATAAAAAATTTGAATTAATTTTAATTATAATAAGTTAAATACTGTGAATGAAAATTGGAACGAAACAAGATATTTAAACATTCAAATGCCAAAATATCTTTATTAAAATATAAAAAAGTAGTTCAACATAAACAATACAATGCAAAAAAATGAAAAATAAATAAATAAACTTAATTTTTTAAATTTAAATGAGGAATTTAAGAATAACCTGTCTGTAGGTTTGACATTAAAAAGGAGCTGTTTTTAAATTTTCTCTGAGTAGGCATTTCCTCAGGTTGGTAAATTTGGTTAGTTAGTTGGTTATGTTTCTGGCGGCCAATTATCATCACAAGGAATGTATGCCCTAAAGAGGGGGTGCCTTCGGTGCGGTTCTTTTCCAGGGAATCTACTCATTATTAACGCAAGGAAATTCAAGGTTCGAAGAAAACCACGGAAGACTCCGAATTCTTAGGCCAACGGTCCCGATTAGATTCGAACTCAGCATTTCCCGACTATCAGATTCGAGGACAGAACCTTTAAGTAAATTTCAAGTTTACTCGCACTGTTACTTTCAAACTATATCAGGTACGGTTAAAAAATAGCCAAATATACGTTTCTATATAGTTTTCATGCTAAAAGAAAATAATAATAAATATATATATTTTTTGAATATTCACCGTGTATAAATCAAAAAGTTTTAGACAAAATTTGGGAGTTTAAAATAGAGGGCTGCCTTATACACAAGTTTGTATTTTTTTTTTCAGATAATCGACGAATGGGCAATTCATTTAAGTAATCACATATGGGTCTAGGTTGGAGAGAGACATGAAAGTGGACAAAAATCATTTCCCTGTGGATGACATAAAAGCTCGACTTTAATTTTGCACAGATCTCTTCCAAACTGATGCATAAAACCAAGGGACATAAAATCTCCGTCAAGTTTATTATTGGACAAAAACGGGCCAAAAGGGTAGAAATAGGCAGAAGTTTCATGAAAAAAAACTATTACTTTTTTATTAAAATAGATATCGAATCAGTTTAAAGTTTATATTACTTCTAATAAAATGGGCCAAAATATATCAATGGCAGATTTTTGATAAAATTAAAAATGGGCTCAAGAGTTGAAAAAAATAGTGTTTTTGGGAGTTAAAAATTCATGAAATTGTCAATTTTCAAGATATAAAATCCATTTTTTATAAATGCTCTTACTATTATCTAAAAATTTTATATTTACAAGTTTTTGATCGAAACAACTTTTATTGCCATAAAAAAAGGGTTGAATAAGAAAAAAAAAAAAAAAAACTCATAACTTCTCCAATTCTTAAGATATGAAATCCGAAAAAATGCATCATAAACCTTCTTAATAATATCTACAACTTTTATATTCATGCTGTTAATAGGAAAAATTCTTATAGCAAAAGTAAATGAAACAATATTAGCAGTTGTAGAACATTTCTCAAATGCAAATTGCTTATATTCTGACTCATTTTGCTCTCAAACACATCCAGTTGGCAGGTTCTCTTATTAAGGAACTATATAAAGTGACGGATATTGGTCAGTTTTCTGAAAAATGCAGAATATATTTCAAAAAATGCTGTTAAAATGGCATTTTGAACAGAATTTCCCGAAGCGATCGTGATTGAAAAATTGAGGAAGTATTCAAATAACATATTGCTTTACTTTCTGACTCATTTTCCGTTTTTTCTCTCAAACGCTTTCATTTGACAGCTTATCTAATTCAAGAACTGTATAATGTGCCGTATTGGTCAGTTTTTTGATGAAGTCAAACTATATTTTAATAAAATCTGTCAAAGTTGGCAATTCGAAGAAAATATCCCGAAGCGATCGCGATTGAATAATGGAGGATGTATTCAAATAACAAACTGCTTATTTTCTGACTCATTTTTAAATTCAGTTTTGTTCTCACACGCATTCAATTGACAGTTCCTCTTGTTTTGGAACTGTATAACGTGCCATAATGGTCGATTTTTTATAAAATCAGAATCAAAAAATGCTGTCAAAGCGGTCATCAGTGCCGAATATCGCTTAAGATAATTCTGATAAAGACAGCTCTTACAGAAAGATGAATTTGAAAGTTCTTCAAAAGCGGCCAAATAAAGTTGTTAAGCAGAGTTTTTGTCTAATCATATTTTATTTTTTGTTTTTGAAATGAGCATGTTAATTCGAAATCTACCTTCGCCTATAGGCCAAGCCATCAGATATTTTTTTTCTTTGGGTGTAATTCCCTTCATTAGAAAGGAATTTCTTTTAAAATTAAGTCAATTGAGTCAACTTAAGGATGTTTTTAGATGTCTCTTGAAACAGTCCTACAATACAAAGAAGTACTATATTTTAGCAGTTTAAAAAGCTGTTTACACATGTAAAAAGCGTGAATAGTTTTTTGAAAGATATTTTTTTTTTCAGTATCATTAAATTGATTTAAATACTTTTCAAGATATTTTAAGCTTTTTCGGTTTTACATATTATACAGTTTTAAAACATTCAACTAAAAAAAAGTCTGATTAGAGGCATAGATAAAAAGCATACAAATTTAATAAAAATTGAATGATTTTTTTTCGATTACAAATCCTTTTTCAACATTCTACTGAAAATGTGGTTAGATTTATACATAAAATTTCAATTTCAAGATTGTGATAGAGCACAAAAAATTATGTGTTAAGTTAACAATTTCTAAATTTACCGTAGTTTTAAGCGTTTATATATTTCTGCATATGTCATATGCTATATATGTCTGTGTTCAAATGTATTGTTTACCTTTTTGTACTTTGTAAGCGGCCACTTCCTTTTTATATTTTGGGCTATAACTTTGCTTCTTATTATTATTGAACTAAAAGAAAGATATTTTTTGGAACCCTAACTATCTGATCTTCAATTTAAAATAATTAAAAAAATCGAAAATATTTGCAAATACAGCGATTTGATGATAGGAACATATCTTGAAGAATTTATTCGACACGAGAAAAATTTAATCTTTGGTAACAAATTACGATGCATAACTCCATGCTGTTAACCCTTGCAACACGTGTACGTACGCATAATGTGTTTCTTGATTCTTCTCACCAATAAAACTTTAAAATGACCTTTTACTTCCTTCTTCCTAATATTTTAGTTCAATTAAGTAAAAATTTCTGATTTGAAAAACCAGTGGTAAAAGACTAAAAATTATGTAAAAGAAGCATACCCCGAAGGGTTGAGTTGATATTTTTTAGTTATCTTTTTAAATATCAATGAATATATCAAATACACGATGCATGTATTTACTTTAAATTAGGAAACAAATGTGAATCAAACAGAGAATAAATTATTAATTTTTAAAAAAATACCACAATGAGTGTTAAAGATTGCAGTTTATTTATTGCTTTAAAAACGTACTGTTATGATTATTTAAATTCTAATAAAAACAAAATTCATAATCAAAATCATTGCAACTGATTTTTTAACTTCAAAAGTATATCCTACTTCATTTAAAATTAGATTTTGATCACAGAAGTTAATCATTCTAACAAACAATGAAAAATACGGTAAATGTTACTCTGACAAAAATTCCAAAATAAATCCTAGAAGGAATTATGCTTTATTATTTCCGAGAACTTTTTATATTAAATTTTGTTTGGTAAATCTGCAAAGTAAAATGGAATTTATGCTTTTCCCCAAAAATTCGATTTAATATGAAATAAAACTTAATGATGTTCAGTTCAGTATTTATTTGTAGATTATGCAGATGTGTTTCAATTTAGAAACAAATTCCGATTTAATCCAGGCGCTGAAAGATATCTTTTGCAGTGTTTAGATAGTTTGTAAAAAGTGTTATTTATTCAAATTAATATGGTTTTCTTAAGGAAATTCCTGAAATGGAAAATTTAATTTATTGTTTATACAAATGCAAATTTAGATAAAAGTTTTAGAATTGAATAGGATTTTTGTTCTGAATTTCAAGAGTATTTTTTATGAAAGAAAATCGGATAAATGCGTCTGCTTTAGATGGTGAGAGAATGCGTTTTTCGGCTTACTTTTAAATAATTATAATAAAAATAATTATTTTATATTAGACCTAAGTTGTTTTATGTCGAAATTGTTTATTTTAATAGCGATTTGATTTTTAAAGTTTTCTTTTGAAAACAAATTCTATCTCGGTAGACATTTACTTTTGTCTTATGAATTAGAAATAAATAATTAATATAAAACACATTTTGATCACATATCTGTATAATGCTGCATTTTTTTTAATATTTTTGTTTTACTTCGAAAGATATTAACATAATTTCCAGTATCCAAAATAAAAAATAAAATTAAATGACAGCATTTTTTGAAATTTCAAAAAGTTACGCCACATTAATTTTATTGGATTTATTAATGACTAAAGCAAGACATGGTTTAGAAACTTTCACAATTTTATGATGGGTTTTAATGTACTTAAAGGAATTTCTTTTTTACATAATTTGTTATTTAAAATCTATCTTCTATTTCGTGCTTATGACGAGGATTATCATATATGTTTACAAGAATTCCAACGTAAATTTTAGTTTATAATTTAAAGTATAATTCTTTATTAATAACGAAAATCATGTAGTAGTACAAATTGAATTTTGTATAAAGATAATTTGAATATAAAGATACATGATTACAAACCATTTAAATGTATAGATTAAAATGGTCATAAAAAATTGATTAATCGTGAAATTCCTAGAATAGTACTAAATTTTATCAAATATTATCCTAATAGTCCACGAACTGACAGCACATAAGCCTAAGGTATCAAGCACAAGATAAATACCTTTATTTTGTAGAAGAGTAGAAATAATTGAATCTAATGTTTCATGGCTGCCGGAAACAAAGTGATGCATAAGCCATAAATGAATACCACCAGTGGTTTATTCGTAGGTTTATCACTGTGTTTGTGCTACAGTCAAAGATATGGAATCATTGGCGAGTGAGAATTGGAAAACACAATGATAAACCTACGAGTCAACATTTAGTGATATTTATTTTTGGCTTATGCTTCTCTTCACTTCTACCAATCATGAATCATTAGATTCTCCTATTTCCATTCTTCCATGAAATAAAGATTTATTCTTCTAGTATTGGATACATTAAGCTTTTTTCCTGTCAGCCCTTGGACTATAAGATATACTATAAGTTTTCTTAATGAATACAGTAATATTTGATAATGTAAAAAAAGGATAGGTCCTAAAAATAATTTCAATAAAGAAATAATTTAAAAAAAATGTATTGGATTTTTTCTTTTTAAAAACATATCATATATGCTTTTAACCAAAAAAAAAAGCAAACATAGAAAGATATTCAAAATACACTTAAAATCTTGTTTAACCGTATTTATTTAAGAATAAAGTCCATAAACGCATTATTAGTAATAAAGATAATCATAGAAAGTTAGTATTATAATTTAATAATTTAATGTAGTTAAATTAATTCAGTAACGTAATAGGATATATGACGTAACATTATAATATGAATAAATATTTATAATTAAACACCAAAACATATATATTTATAACGGCTGTTTAGAAATTTATAAATATAATAACCTCAATAACTTAAAATTATTTTCTCACAGATGATTGTTATAATCCGTTCCCATTCCGTGGCGCAACGTTTAAGATATTTAGTAATTAAAGCTAGAATATAAACTACAATTACATTTTTGTAAACTATAATGATTTACTTTCTATTTCATTTATCATTGTAGAATTTTGATCGATAAAAGTCGTTAAAAAGTGTCGTTTAAACTATTTTAGAAATTTCTTGAAATTTTGTTTTGACCTTTCCTAAAACAACCTGATGAACATAGAAAAGACATTTGAGAGTGTTAATCATCTGGAATACCAGTTAATGGATTTTCCTGAGAATAAATGATCATAAAATTTATTTATTTATTTATTATTTCGCTTATTTTCTTATTTTGAAGAATATATAAATTCCAAAATTATTTTGCCGAAACCGCACAATATGTTGCAAATCGGAATACGTTTGAATTTAAGGATAAGCATTACTTTATCAGAAAATAAGTTTCTTAATTTCTGTACATGGTTTGCTATATTTGATTTCCCATTATTTAGTCCCACTGTTTTTCATCAAACCATTATTTTGTATTGGTTTTAATTTCTAATATACGTATGCATATGTGATTTTATAAATTCTTAGCTATAGTTATCTTTCTTAACTTTTGAGAAGTCCTAAAAAATACAGTTAATGCAGTTTACACATACGATTAAAATAATATTATAAAGTTGTTACATAAATCACACCTCATTTATTTCCTTTTTAAGACTCATAATAATGACATATGATAAGTACTTCAATGTAAAAATAATGACAAATAACTTTAAAAAATAAATAAATAAACGTATTTTTAAATTGCATATTATTTTCATGAAATGAAAAACATCCTAATTCTTAATTGAATACATTTTCTAATTAAAGTAAAATCCTTATCGTTCCCTTCCACTTTCTCATCACCTAGAGGCATATTCTTTGATCTGAAATACAGGCACTTTTAATGAGATCACCGCACAGACTGAATATAGGCTGCACTTAATTAACCATAGAAAAGATAATTATATGAGGCAAAAGTTAATTAACTGCTTTGTTTGATCATCAAACACACTCAAACTTAAAAGTCGATATTACGTATAAACGATATTTAACATTTAAAAAATAATAATAACATTTCGATTATTATTTAACGGAGAATGTATATTTGAAAAACTTTTTCGAATTATATGCTACAGTGTCATTTTGTACAAGATATCATAACGAGATATAATATAGTATAAGCGTAAAGGCATACATTTTTTAAATATTTTATCTAATGAAGGAAATTTGAAATACATTTAACAAAAAGGTTGTGAGGGAGTGACCTTTGTCATAAATGCAGTCTAGTATTTCTGAGATCGTGACGTCAATGATTTAACATGTGTAAGCGTGAAAGCGACATCTATCCTCTCTTTTACCTTAATTTTCTTAAGCGTGTGTGTCTCTTTCGGATTCTACAGTTAGGTCTCGGTAAGTAGTAATATGTAAATATGAAGTATCTCAGTTTGCAGCATATAAAAGCTTGGAGTTTGAGTGTGTGTGGAGTGTGTCTCTGGCAGCGTTGGCCGACTGCGAGTGTCTCTGGCGACGTTAGCCAGCAGAGTGTGCCTAGCGATATTAGCCAGCTAAGGAGTGTCTCTAGCGGCAATTGCCCGCTGGTGTCTAGCAGATTGTGTCTATCTGCGTTGATTGATCCAGAGTGAGTAGTATCAAGTAGCATCGAGCCTCCAGTGAGTTGGGAAGGTGTTTTGGAAGGCAACTCGAGAAGTTGCCAGTGGTAAGAATTTAATAGTAATTTCGTTGATCACCTGAAAGTTAATAAAGAAATATATACATCCACGGGCTGTCTAATAAGATTTTATCTAACAGCTTAGCCGAAAGGTAGGTGAGAAGTAATCAGAGGTGCCCCGATTGAGCTAGTTCCGGAGCTGTAAGTATGAGTTTAATCTTTTAGTAGTATTTAGTACGTTTTAGGAGTCAGACGAAGCAAAACACATATTTTTATAAAATGACCATCTGTGAGTCCGTGACCAATCTCATGATCTCATGACCAATGCACGGAATTTTATAAAAATCTGTCTTAAGTTAGGTCCTGACATATAGTAGTGGTGATTAGTGTTGGTGACATTTGCTCAATAGATGGCGCTTCTACACAGCATTTTTTACGATTTCCGCAATAGCTCTATTTCAAGAACTAATTCGCAGATTTTATAAAATTTCAGATTCTGTTATTCCTTAACATGAGTTAAAATTTTCCATATTTTCGCTCAAAATATATGTGCATGTTTGATTTTATAAATTCCTAGATTTCTGTCTTTACATTGCCTTACTTGTATTATTTTTAATTAAGTGCTACCAAAAATAGTTAATGAAGTTTATAAAAGTATTACACAGCTGTTATGTATAGCACACCTAATTTATTTTATTTATTTATGTACAATAATGAAGCACTATAAATACTTCAATGTAAAGAAAAAAATCTTAACACATTTTTTAAATTACATTTTATTTTCAGAAAAATGAAAAACGTCCTAATTCTTAATTGAATACATTTTCTAATTAAAGTAAAATCATTATTCTTCTCTTCCACTTTCTCGTCACCTAAGGCATATTCTCTGATCTGCAGTAAAGGCACTTTTAATGAGAGCACCACACAAAGAGAATGTAGGACGCGCTTAACTAACCAAAGCAAATATAATTAAATGAGGCAAAAGTTAATTAACTGCTTTGAATTATCATCAAAGACACTAAAACTTCAAAGTGAATATCATGTATAAACGATACTTATCATTTAAAAATAATAATAACAATTCGATTTTTTTACTGAGAATGTATATTTAAAAAAAAATCTTTTGAATTGTATGCTACAATGTCATTTTGTACAAGATATGATAACGAGATATAATAGAGTAGAAGAGTAAAGGCATATATTTTTAAAAGTTTTATTTAATGAAAGAAACTTGAGAGAATTTTAGCTAAAAGATGGCATGATATTTAGCGTATATCGTGGGTGATTTTCACATTTTTTACTTTCTTCTAACTTTAGAAGACGAATTTTTTACTTCTGGTTTTCGACGGATTTACACATTTTAGGGGTCAGACAAACCAAAAAACTTATTTTTATAAAATGACTATCTGTGAGTCTGTATTTGATTTCTATCTCATGACCAATGCACGGAGTTTGATAAAAATCTATCTTTAGTTAGTTCCTGAAATATATTGGTGGTGATTAGTTTTGGTGTTATTTGCTCAATAGATGACGCTTCAATACAGCATTTTCCACTATTTCCGCATTAGCACTATTTCAAGAATTAATTCACAGATTTTCGTGAAAATTTAGATTCTGTTAGTCCTTTACATGAGTTAAAATTTCTTATATTTTCGCTCAAAATATGTGTGCATATTTGATTTTATAAATTCCTAGATTGCCTTACCTGTATTTGGTAGATTTCGTATGAAATACTACCTATTGCATTCGCACCAATGTTGGAATTTCTGAAATTTTTTTACCGATCTACAACGATCGTGACCTCTAGACCCCAAAACCACCACCATTAAAAACATTTATCTATATCTATATATCTATATATATATATATATATTCGTATTGTTTTGCTTTTTCATGGCAAATACGAAGATGAAACCACACACTTCATTTGTAGTTCCAAAGTATTTGGGACCTGAAGATTCTGCTTTGGTTCTACAAATTCCATTTGTATTCGATGAATTCCAAGCGTAACGGTTAGGAAATTACACAAGAATTTTACCATTTAAATACTTACTAAAATTTCCAAAGACAAATATTTTACAAGACTATGTTAATTTATGGAACAGTGCTTAATTAATTAATTAGAAGCGATGAAAAAGCTTAATTATTTAATTATAAATTAATAAAAATGGTATGTAACAGAAGGGACAAAAAAAAACCCCACATTTTTTGACATGCACTGCAATTTATATAAAACTCTGTGATTTGGAAATTACAAAAAAGAAATTAAATGTATTTTTTAAGTAAAGATATATTAAGGTAAAATAAGATAAGATTGTTTAAATTGAAAACACATTTTATTTAAATGATATTAATCGAACGTAACAGAGGGGACATGGAATGTAACAGAGGAAACATCTTACAAATTCAGTGATCATATTTCCAGTGCAATATCATTATCAAAGGTGAAGTTTTGATTATATAATGTTGGAGTTGGTAGTACTTGTTTTATTTCAAATATATGAACGCATGCTTTATCTTTATGATTATATTTAAATGTTTTCAGTCCACTAGACCGACTTAAAAATACAACACGGACATTGTCAGTTTCATTCTCAATTTCAGTTATTTGGGCAACAAATTCTACCATCCTATTCTTTCTTTGAAATCTAACAATTGCAAAATTGCCAACATTAACCTCAGGAGTTAACAAATTATTTTCTACAGATTTATCTGTACTATCTTTGAAGCAAAACTGTACACCTTCTTCAACAGACACAGATGAATAAGAAATACAATATTTTTGTAGCACTCTAACACAATGAATTCTCTTCAAATTTGATATAGCTTTTATATTTGAAACTCTTTCATTAAAGGCAGCAATGTCCCTTTCTACACCCGCTTTTGCACAATAAATAATTTCTACTCCATTGCAACTGATATCGGCAAATGATTTAGCATCAGATCGTGGAGGAGCCCATTTTCCCAGACATAATTCCTCGGTACACAGCCCTCTTTACAGTATCTCCCACTCCATCAACTGCACTCTTTACATGACTATACTCTTTGCAAGAAAAATCGGCCTCTCAAGGTCGAATGTCCCCCTTCGCGATGGTCACTCTCGGCCCTTATCTTAAGATAGTAACTATGGTAACAGTCATGTGATCGATTGACCGCTCTTCTTTTTCTCCACACCGTTTGAGAGGTATAGTTGAACAGTATTACTCCGTCGTTTGTTTGATTACGTTGCTTTCTTTAATTTTCTCTCCTTTTTGTTTCTTTAAATTATGGCAGCCAGTCCTGATATTAGAAAACAGTCGAAGAAGTTTATTTACAATGCATACAACTATTTAAAAGAGCTCGTTGCTTCCAATCCTGATGAAAAAATCAAAAATGTGCTCAAATTCATGGATTCTAATCTCAATGTATTGCTCACTAAATTCATAAAGCATTTTCATCCTTAAAAATTTAACATGCGAAAATTTCTCTCACTCAGATTTCTATAAATGAAAGAGATATTTTAATTTACTTGTATTTTGCTTCTTATTCAAATTTTAATTGATTTCATTCTTTTACTCTATGCAAAGTATTTTTCAAAAAATGCTGTGAATTTGCTATTTTATATCCAGGGATGCATTGGAGGGTAAATGGGAGTATACGCCGTATGCCTTCCGGATTTTTTAAAGTTCCGTATACCCTCTATTTTACAAATAAAGCATTTGCGTATATCCATCTATGAGCATTCATGATGTAGCGCATCCCCTTTACTTATACCGTATACTCTCTGCTTATTTTACGATTACAACTCTGTTTATATCGATAATTGGGTCATGACTGAGATGATAACCAGATAGCAACACAGTATAATGTAATTTATAAATAAATAGCATGCATATTATATATATATACATACATATATACACTGGTGTCCAAAAGTGAAGCATAATTGGTAATTAAGTAAGTAACGAAAGAAATATAAATAGAAATGTGGTGAAACTCCAGGTGTGTAAACAAAATAGTACGCGTCATATATTTTCGCGGAGAGTTTTCCCCGAAATCGAACAGGGGACCGTCAACAAATTGAAAAAGAACGAAAATCTTTTGGATAACCCTGTCAAAACTAATGTAGCAAAAGCGTTCAAACTGCACATTATGATTAAGTGGCTTATAGTAATGTACTTTGTTTATTTTTATATGGATGGCATTCATACTCGTAGAGAAATTAAGGTTTTTATAAAAACAGTCCTAAGTTTTTTGCTTATAATTTGCAGAGTTCTTAATATAAAATAATGTTCTTTTCTGAAAATATGACAAACATCATTGTACACAATACCCAGTCATCGGAATTTAAAAATAATAAAAATTGTATGAAAGATGAGTAAGTTTAGTAAATAATTTTTCATTGTGCATGCGTCAACGATATCAAAATTTCATTTGCATATTGTGTTAGCTAAATGTATAGAGCAACTTCAGTAAAAGTTTCAAAAACATAGCTTGAAAAGTCTGAAAATTATCGTCTATGAAATCAACTCAAAATCCGTTATTCCTAAAAGGAAGCAAAATATCAGAGGTTTTATCAAAATACAGTTGTACGTGCAATATTGTCTAGGCACGAAACAATGGAATATGGATACAGCCCCTCATCTTTTTGCTTCATTAGGGAAAAAAATATTTTGAACTCATTCTATCAACGATAATTTTCAGAATTTTTAATCTATGTTTTTGAGACTTTCACAAAAGTTGCTCTACACATTTAACTAACATAATATGCAAATGAAATTTTAATAGCGTTCACGCATGCGCAGTAAAAAATTATTTAGTAAACCGGCTCATTTGTCATACAATTTTTATTATTTTTACATTCTGATGGCAGGATATTGTGTGCAATGTTGTTTGTCATATTTTCAAAAAAGAACATTATTTTATATTAAGAACTCTGCAAATTATGAGCAAAAAACTTTGGACTGTTTTTATAAAACCCTTAATTTCTCTACAAGTATACATGCTATCCTTATAAAAATAAACACAGTACACTACAATAAGTAACTTAATAATAATGTGCAGTTTGAACACTTTTGCTACATTAATTTTGACAGGGTTATAAAAATGATCTTCGTTCTTTTTCAATTTGTTGACGGTCCCCTGTTCGATTTCTGGGAAAACTCTTTGCGAAAATATATGACGCGTACTATTTTGTTTACACACCTGGAGTTTCACCACATTTCGATTTATATTTCTTTCATTACTTACTTAACTATCAATTATGCTTAAATTTTGGACACCAGTGTATATAGATATGGGGAGGGTTCAACTTTTTTTTCACTTAAAATAGTAGGAAACTTCCTGAATATACGAATGCAGATAGCATTGTATGCTCTAGAAAGTCAAAATTTATTTAAATATATAATTAATTTAAATTAACAATAAAGTTACAATTACAAATTATTAATTGAATTAAAAAAAATAATAGCATCATTAGTCTGTCGTCGAAAAATCTACCCATATTTCTTGCTATAAATAGACTTACAAAACAAATGTTTTAAAATTAGCGAATCTACAGCTTTTTCTTAAGGTAAGAAAATCTAGTTGGTGTGCGGGAAAAAGAGTCTTGGAATACCACATAACCTATACTCTTACACACGGATAAATTTGTTTACCGCAAGTGCAGTGGAAAAAACAGGACAAGGGTCTGGCTTCCTCCGATGCCATGGCAACGGAAGGAAAATGGAAAGAGGAACATTCGGCCTTGAGAAGTCTTTTTTTCTTGCATAGACTATAGTAGCACAATAATGCCAATTGACTTTAAAGGGTGAGAAAGTAACAATTCAAAGCGTGTATTTTTGTTTGAATTGGGATGATGGCCCATCACTGAAAGTGTCAATTTCTTTATACACAGGGAATTCCTTTTATAATTTATCAGATAGGATTTCATTGAAAGTGTGGATTGCATATTTGTCATGTTGCATATAGTCACTGGCTATGACATAACTCCTAATTTCTTTTTGTTCCAAGAGATCATCTGTTGGGAGCCAAGCAACAGCAGTAAAACAAAGAACACTGCTTGTGAATCCAATGTGCTGATTGTATCTCATTTTGTGTAACAAAAGTAGAGTTTTCGCTAAACTCTACTTGTAACACACACTTGGTTGGATTTTATCTATGCTTCTTAAAATAATTAGATTGTATTGAAAATTAGATTGTGTTAAAATAATTAGATTCGTTCACAACCAGGTGTAACAGAGGGGACATTTCGCTCCGTCTCCTCTGTTACATCCCCTCTCTTAAGCATGTATTTAAAAATATTTTTGAATATATTTTCAAAATTATTACATAATATGATTACACAAATGATATTTATTGTAAACACTTTTTATTAAATTTAAATCTTTTTTATATATTAAATAAAATAAACTTTTTTAAAAAACTGTTACAGAGGGGACAAATAAAAATTGTAAATAATTTTATTTTAAAGAAATAAGAAGAAAGTTGTATATGAAGATTATTACTGTTACATTATGGTTAGGAACCATTTAACTTACTATATAAATGAAAAAATACATAAAATCACCATATTTTTAATAAATAATTGATCTTTTAAAAAGTCACATTTTTAACATTATAAATTAAAATCATTAAATACCCATTATTTATCATAAAGTTTAAATAAACCATGCATAATTTTCAAAAATAAATATTAAATCCATTAACTGCAATAAATTGCCTTTAAAATGACACTAATTACTTGAAGATAACATGAAGTTGAAAAATCACTACTGGTTTCAGTTTGCATGGAATTCGTCATTCATATTATTTTTTTATTTTTTCCTTCCATGTTCAATGTGCTATAAGTTATTAAATTCAATGGTTCATATATTTAAATAGTTTTAATGGTTATATATATATATATATATATAACTTTTTTATGGACACGATAACTTCTATAATTTTGCAACAATCTCCACCAAACTAATACATAAAATCAAAGGGGATAAAATCTCAGCTAAGATCGTTAATGGGCAAATCGTACCAAGGGGGTCGAAATGGGGGGCGTTTTGTGAAAACAGAAAAACCCCATAGCTTCTTATTGAAAATAGATATCGAATCAGCTTAAAGTTTATATTACATTACTTCTAAATAATGGGCCAAAAAATTATGCATGACATATTTTTTATAAAGTTAAAAATGGGCTCAAGGGGCGAAAAAATTAGGGTTTTTGGGAGTAAAAAAAATAACTTTTTCAATTCTAAAGATATCAAATCGAACTAATATTTTTATAAATCTTATAGCAAAAATAAGTTAAATAATAATAGTTGCAGAAAAAACCTCAAATCATAACTGCTTATATTCTGACTCATTTTTAAATTAATTTTTTATTTTAAACGCATGCAAATTGCAGGTCCTCATATTTAGAAACTATATGATGTGATGCATTGGTCAGTTGTTTGATAAAGACATAATATATTTCAAAAAAAGGCTGCCAAAAATGGTATTTTGAGCAGAATTTCCCGAATTTATCATGACTAAAAATTTGAGGAAGTATTCAAATAACAAATAGCGTTTTTCTGACTCATTTTTAAATCCATTTTTTCTATCAAACCCATTCAATTTACAGGTCCTCTTATTTGCGAACTATATAATGTGACGCATTGGTCTGTTTTTGATAAGGGCAGAATTAATTTTTAAAAATGCTGCCGAAAAGGGTATTTTGAACAGAATTTCCCAAAGCAATCGTGATTTAAAAATTGAGGTATTCAAGAAACAAATTGCGTTATTTTCTGACTCATCTTTAAATTCAGGTTTGTTCTCAAACGCATCCATTTGTCAGGTTCTCTTATTTAGAAACTGTATAATGTGACGTTTTGATCAGTGTTTTGATCAAAGTAAAATATATTTTTAAAAAAGCTGTCAAAGTGGACACTTTTCACAAAATTTCCTGAAGTGATCGTGATTTAAGAATTAAGGATGTATTCAAACAACAAATCGGTTATTTTATGACTCATTTTTAAATTCAATTTTTTTCTCAAATGCATTCAACTGACAGTTTTTTTTATTTAGGAGCTGTATAATGCACTGTTTTGGTCGATTTTTTAATGAATTCAGAATTTATTTCAAAATATGTTGTCAAAATGGGCATTTGAGTTGAATTTTTCTTAAGATGATTCTGATAAAACCAGTTTTTGGAGAAAAATGAAATTTAAAAATTTTTCATAAACGGCCAAATGAAGTTATTAAACTGGGTTTATCTCTAATCATATATATATATATATATATATATATATATCGTCGTTGTTGAAATGAGCACTCTTCGAAATCTACCTACAAGCTATATAATGTGACGCATTGGTCTGTTTTTTGATAAGGGCAGAATTAATTTTTAAAAATGCTGCCGAAAAGGGTATTTTGAACAGAATTTCCCAAAGCAATCGTGATTTAAAAATTGAGGTATTCAAGTAACAAATTGCATTATTTTCTGACTCATCTTTAAATTCAGGTTTGTTCTTAAACGCATCCATTTGTCAGGTTTTCTTATTTAGAAACTGTATAATGTGACGTTTTGATCAGTGTTTTGATCAAAGCAAAATATATTTTTAAAAAAGCTGTCAAAGCGGACATTTTGCACAAAATTTCCCGAAGTGATCGTGATTTAAGAATTGTTAATGTATTCAAATAAAAAATAGCTTAATTTATGACTCATTTTTTAATTCAATTTTGCTTTCAAACACATTCAGTTGACAGTTTTATGTCAGAATATATTTCAAAACATGTTGTCATAATGGACATTTGGCCGAATTTCTCTTCAGATGATTCTGATAAAACTACTTCTTACAAAAATTTGAAATTAATTTTTTTTCAAAAGCGGCCAAATAAAGTTGTTAAACTGGATTTATGTCTAATCATTTTTTTTTTTTTTTTTTGAAATGAGTACTCTTTGAAATCCAACTCCGCCTATAGGCCAAGCCGACATGGATTTTTTCATCTTTAAGTAAGTGCTGCTAAAAATAGTTAATAAAGTTTACAAAAATATTACATAGCTATATTGTAAATCACACCTTATTTATTTCATTTATTAATGTGCAATTATGACGCATTATAAATACTTCAATGTAAAAGAAGAAAAAAATCTTAACATGTTTTTAAATTGCATATTATTTTCATAAAATGAAAAACGTCCCAGTTCTTAATTGAATATATTTTCTAATTGAACTAAAATACTTATTTTTTTCTGTTTTACTTTCGCATCACCTAAAGGCATATTCTTTGATCTGAAATAAAGGCACTTTTAATGGGATCACCGCACAGAGTGAATATAGGGTGCGCTTAATTAACCAAAGCAAAGATAATTAAGTGAAGAAAAAGTTAATTAACTGCTTTGTGTGATCAGCAAAGACACTCAAACTTAAAAGTCGATATAACTTATAAACACCATTTATCATTTAAAAAAATAGTAACATTTTGATTTTTTATTAAGAAAGTATATTTTAAAAAATATTTCAAAATATATGCTATAATGTAATTTTATACAAGATATGATACCATGAAATAATGTGGTAAAAGTTTTCGGTTAATATTTTTAATATTTTGTTTAATGAAGGAGAGTATAAATAATCTTAATGAAAAGTTTGCATTATATCTATCGTATATCCTAGATAGTTTTTACATTTTTAAATTTTTCTATCTTCTTAAGAAGATAGTATTGGATTCGTAAAAATTTTCTATTTCCGGTTTTTGACGGATTTACAAGTTTCAAGGGTCATATAAGCCAAAAAATATATCTGCACAAAAAGTTAGTCTGTGTGTCTGTATGTGTCGCAATTTTTCTGAGAGATCTATCTCAAAAAGTAATCATGGAATTGTAATATTTTTTTATACTCCCTGATATATATTGGTGCTGATTAGTTTTTAGTTTAAATCGCATTATTGGTCAGCCTTTTTCAGGATTACCGAGATAGCTCTATTTCCAGAACTAGTGGACGAATTTTTCTAAAACTTCAGATTCAATTAGTCCCTTAAATATATTAGTGTTGTTTAGTTTGTAAATTGCCTTAAAAATGGTGCT
This sequence comes from Maratus speculifer, assembly GCA_964019185.1. NCBI lineage: Eukaryota > Metazoa > Arthropoda > Arachnida > Araneae > Salticidae > Maratus > Maratus speculifer. Next base: position 228,111,603 of record OZ025295.1, read on the forward strand.
GCTATGAAACATTTTCACGATTTCGCAATAAATGTATTTCAAGATCTAATGCAGGGATTTTCATCAACCTTCAAATTCAGTTAGTACCTGATAAAAAACTTATCCTGATTAGTTTTTGATGTATATCAACGAAAATGTGGTGCTATTATTCAGATATTTATTTCATAAAACTTCCGATCCTGACAGTCTTTGGCATGAATGGAAGGTTTCTATATTTTCACGTAAATCGCTCAAAAGATGGCTCTGCTATACTACATTTTTATGATTTCCGTAATATTTCAATATCCAGTACTAATGCATGGATTTTCATTAAATTTCAGTTTCTGTTAGTCCTACAGATGAATTGAAATGTTCTAAATTTTGATGTAAATAGAGCAACAAGTGGCGCTGCTATGTTGCCTGTTGCATAATTTCCGCAATAGCGCTATTTGAAAAACTAATGTACGGATTTACATTTACATAAATTTTATAAATTGTTATAGATTATGTTTCGGTATAAATCACAAATCTCAAGTCAAGTTAGTCCTTGCCATGAGATAAAATTTTCTATATTGTGGTGTAAATCGCTCAGAGAATGGCGGTATTATACTCCATAAAAACTCAGAACTAATTCATGGATTTTCATTAAACATTTCATAGTCCCAGAGAAAAATTGACATGATATGCCTTTTGTTATAAATCGATCAACAAATGGTGCTATTATACCGCATTTATTGCGATTTCCGAAATAACTATATCTGAAGAATTAATGCACGAATTTTCATCCGATTTCATATTCAGTAACTTTTGATGACTTGACGTTTGCTGCATTATGGTGTAAACAAACCAACAGGGGACGCTACTATGCTGCAAGTTACATGATTTCCGCAATAGTTATATTTCAAAAACTGATGCACGGATTTTCATCAAACTTCATATTGAGTTAGATGTTGACATAAGTTGTTACAGATTAAGTTTCGATGAAAATTACATAAAAAATGGTGCTCTAAGCTGCATTTTTCATGATTAACATAATTTTGGGGAAAGTCCTATATTATGAACTAATGCACGGAATTTCATTACATTCGAGTCATTCAAAGTCTTAAAGTAATTGACAGATTTTCATTAAATTTTTACACTATAACGGCAAATTTTGATGTATTTGCATGCATGAGATAGAGGAAAGTTTAGAGATTACCACATCCTACTATTTAAAATTGTTCTTTGTGTGCTAGATGCTGGATATGCAAAAAAATAATGTTCCAGCTCGGTGCATTGTAAAATGAATGGCAAAATTTTCACTGAATTTACCTGTATAAGAGGATAAAAACTGGGTTGTCATCGATTTCATATCACAAGTAATTGCTCCATATTAGTATTGCAGCACCCAATTGCGTTGAATCCTTTTAACTGGAATTTTTTAAGCTTTTAAAACTAATTTATTGTATAAGTTACAACTATCCGCACTAAGATTATTCAGAATGGAACACTGCTTGCCGAATTTTTGCATGAATTCACTTTTTTAACGCAATTTATGGACATTTGTTTCTTCTGTGTATAGAAATACAGTCTCTATATAACAAAATGATTCGTGCAGTCAAAAAGTTCGTCATATAGAAAAATTTGTTGAATGGAGAACGATTAAAATTTTTCACTTAATCAGTAAATTTTGTAAGAAAAAGTCTTTCAGCTGTTTAATTAAGGTTTTGAAATGTTTAATGCTAAATATTTATTTCATTCTTTGTCTTTTATTTATTTAACAGTTTCGAAATAGAAAATGAACGTTTATTTGAAAGCATAGTTTAAAAAAAGCATAAGGAAGACTAACATTTATTTTAGTTGATGAAATCTGTAATTTTTAGTTGTTTTGATTTCAAAACTTTTGCACTTCTGAAAAATTTCATACTTTAATAAGAAATGCAAATTTGAGTGGGGGATTCCTTCAATTTGACATCGTTTCCTTTTAATGCTGGGTTCGCACGTATCAAATTATTCAAGAAATATTAGTGTTTTAGTATCACAAATTTAAATAATTGGTCACTTTATTAAATAAGGCAAATATTCTGGTAAAAAATGCTTGAAAGTCCTAGAAGCGTACAGATCCTGTAACGCCAAAGGAATTTATCGTAATGAGTCTTTTTCCTTGTTTTAAGTATGTACTATTATCTTTTTCTCCAGCATTGCTGACAAAGCTGTTTAAATTGTCATTATCAGTAGGATAATACGTAACAATGACATTGTTATCCAACTTCAAAAAGTGAAAGTTCTTAATTTCGCTTTTTAGTCTACAACCGTCATCTTTAGAATCCACTTAATTCTACATTTCAGAAAAGATGATTTTTCAAAAACAATTATAAATCATTCTATCATTGACATAGAACGTCCAAGCTTTATAAAGTTACTCATTACCCTTTTAACGGTTGTTAAGGTCTTGGATAGAATCGTTTTTTGTCAGTAACTAGGAATTATTATTTATAAACTTATTTTCCTTTGAAGCTCATGTAAGTTTTTTCATTACTCGCGCGTCCAAGATCCCAAGTCCACAGTGAAATCAGATGGTAAAAAAAAATGATTTATACTTTTTGAAGTTTATTTCAATTGTTATGTGTGGATGAGTTCGATCATTGTCAATAATCAAAGCATTTTTTCGGTCATTTTTCTCATTTCTTTGTCAAGCACTTTTAATCATTTGTCAAATATTTCAATGGTCATCCATAACTTATTATTAAAATCATAGTATATTTCTAAGACGTTAATTCTTTTAAAACAACGAGGAGATTTACTTTTGCACGTACTCTGAATTTTTAAGTTTTAAATACTAGAGTTTTGTTTGTAAGGCGTTTTTAAAAGAGCCCGGTTTTAAGGTTGTCTAATTTTCACATACTGTCACCAGAGAATGCACAATTTCACCACAGACCGTTATCTGTAATAATTCTTATCTCCTCTTGAACTTTTCTAGCTAACCTATCTCATTAATTTTCTTTAAGAAGTAATAAATAAACTATCATAATGATATAAAATTATCATAGTAAAGATATTTTATCATATTATCATTATTGAATTACCATATTCTATTATATATTTATTCCATTATATATTTTTTTTCATTTGATTTGTTTAAAATAGCCAAAATATATTTCTATTATTTCGGAAATTATTTATTAGTTATTTAATTTGAGAAAAAAACTGACCAATTGTAAAATATTATTGAAATATTACATTAAAAAAAATCTAATTATTTACGATTTAATTCCATTTATTTGTTAACTAATACAATATTTGTTCCATAAATGTATCAACTAAACATGTATGATAATTTTTTTCTCTCGATTTTAAGAAATGCATTTAAGTCTCTCTATAAGAAATCGCCATCCATTTTCTCTGTTTAACGAATATTTAACAGAAGCGGTCAATGTTTCCATAATTGCATTAAAAATAATCTTCATACAGCGAACTAATTTCTGATTCCTGCTGCCTTGGAATGCTGAATCTACAAAAAATGAAGAATATTTTAAAGTCTTTTCTAAAACTATTCGTACCGAAATTTCAATTCTTTTACCTTTATAATCTACTTAAGCACTGCTTCATCTAACTAGGAAAGCTCCTAATTCCAGATCGGAATTTTGTCGAGAATAATGTCGTTTGAAAAGTCTTACCATGGGGATCAGGGAAATGTGTACAACTATCCGATTGAATGTAACCGATTAAAACGTTCCAGTCAAGATTAAACTGTCTTATCTGTAATGTCTTTATTCCGCACTCTTATGCAACACATAGTGTCTTTCTTGCATAGCTAGCAGCCAGGAGAAATCAATAAAAGGCAGAAATACATCGGCTTATAACTCTTCACCAGTTGCATTCGAACGGGTAGTTGGACAGTTAGCTGGTTGGTATAGACAATGCTAAGAACGTTTTGGAGTTACCACTCTCTACAAGATCCCTATCTGGCAGTTGGGACCATTCCTAGTAAGCAGTCCAACTGGCACTGTTTTTTCAGACTAGAACAAGCTCCTATTTGGTGTTTTTTCTTTTTTCGGTGATTGCCTTTTTTTTTAGATTGCCGATTGAAGTGCTTTGCCGGAAACTCAAACATTTTTGCCACATCCTTTTTTTGCAGATCCTCATTGATTAGTTTTCAATTCTTCATTCTATCAAAGATATTTGTTCTTATTCAAGGATCAATTTTATTGAGATGCAGTAGAACATCGCACTATCATTTAGATGACATATAGTAAAGATTTTTCATTCAAATTATTTTTGTCACTAAAGAATGCTCCGAGAAGCCACAAACAACACATCTCCATTCTAAATTCTAAAGATAACGAGAATTAGTTTATTTCACAGACTTCTCATATAGTTCAGTATTCCTATCTTTCCACTGAGTTTTAGGTAAATGAAAATGTGTTCAAAGAGACTACCCTTTCATCAACTGACCCCTGTAATCCGTCATTATCTCTGCTTTACTATCCAAATCAAGAAACAAAAAACAATTTCCATGTAACCATAAAATGATTTTATCTTTTAGGATGCTTTGTGTCAGTTGCAAAACCGCACCAACAACAAACAAATGTATCAATATTTCTCAAGAACGTATGCTCATCTTGATTCAAACTGACAAGGAAGGTCTTCATACTGGACATACTCAGAAAATTTTGAAAATAAAATACTAAATAAACTACTTATGTATGTAATAAAGGATCAGTGAAATTCAGCGGCGGAATAACAGTAGAAACTTTGTAAAAAAAATTAAATACTTTCGAATATTTGGCGTAAAAAAAGGAAAGCGTCACACGATTTGGAGAACAGCATTTTTCCTCGTCAAAAGCAAACGATTTTCATGTAACTGAAATTTATTACTGTTTGTCAATAGATTTTTAGAATGCGTGTAAATGACATTTGATGAATTTTAACGATGAGAGAGTTTAATGAGAGTTATAATGCATGTATTACATTGCGTTACATATATAAATTGCTTGTTGCAACAGTTATTTAATTTTAATGTTGTAAAAATAATTATATATATACAAAATATTTTCATAGTAAAACATATTTTTTCATATATTTAAGCGTATTCCAAAATAAAGACTAGATGAGGAATGCTGCAGTTATAAATTTCAATATCGGATAAGTTTTTGTTTGCATAGAAACGAAATTAAATAGACATTTTCAATTGGATTTAATTTTAATATTGAAACAAATTTAATTAATTTAATGTTCGTTTTAATTCATAAATTTTTATAGCTAATTTTCATTATAAATTTATGTATGACAAAACTATATAACAAACTAAAACCGAAAAAAATAAAGTTATTTAAACAAATATTTAAAAAATAATTCAGCAAAAAACATTTTTACCTTCAAAAGTATTAGACGAAAGAAGTATCTTTTGAAACTTTATTTCGTCGCCAACCGGCGGCGATAAGTTGCCAAATAAACGAAATGTTCATTATTTTTTTACAAACATGCCTTCGGGGTTCCGCCGAAATTTTTTTTATAAACATATCTATTCACATGAGGACAATCTTTTGTAATTTTTTTAGAATTTTCTGAGTATGCCCGTATGGAGACCTTCCTTGTAAGTCAGGGGTAATCATGCAAGAATCTGATATACACCGCGTAAAGAAGAGCTTTTCTTTTGGAGGAGGGTTGCAGGTGAATGATTTTCTTGAACTAAAAGAATAAGGTAGAAAAATACAGTTATGAAATATGAATCAGGAATTAGCGAAGAAAAATGGATTCCACAAACAGTTTGAAGCATTTCCTGAATAAATGAAAGAACATCCCAGATAAAAAAATTCGTTATACAGATATATATATTTTTTGGCTATTATATTTGGATATATTTTGGCTATTTTAAACAAATAAATGAACAAAAATATATACGGTAATTCAATGATGATAATATGATAAAATATCTTTACTATGATCATTTTATATCATTATGATAATTTATTTATTACTTCTTAAAGAAAATTTATGAGATAGAAAATAATTTCGAAATTAATACTATTTCGAAAAACAATTCTTAATATTTAAATTTTTATTTATCTAAAAAAGATTCCTTCTTTGTATTTTAATTTTTAAAGTACAGCATACTTTAAACAAAATTAAATTGGGGTAAAAAAAAGATAACCATTATCCAATATATTTCTATAGAAGTAACAAAAACAAAAATCTTTTATTTCCAATAGTTCTAAGATAAATCTTGGACCGAAATACGCCTTAATATTTCTAAAGTGCACTTCTACTATTGCATGTTTCTCTTAAAATTGGCAATGTAAAACGAAATTTACGCTTTTTGAAAAATTGGATTTAACATGCAATAATCGTTTATGTCACTTTATATTTATTTATAGATTATGCTAATCTTTTAACATTAAGATACATTTTCCAATTTTACTCAGGCTTCGGCAGATATTAATCGAAGTATTTACATATTTAGAAAACAAAATACATTTATCTATATAATAATTTTCTACTTACCAAATTCATGAAAATAAAATTTAATTTATGGTTGAAACAAATAGAAACTGTTTTTACTCATCTTTGGTACGAGCAAATTACGAACAGCTACAAATTGCGATTTTTGTTTTATCTCTTTTTTATTTTACTTTAAAAGAGAAAGTACTTTTTAAATTGAGATAATAGAATTATTACAGCCTTCTCTGAATAAACTCTGACCTTTATACGTTGTTTCTTCAAAAATTAGTCAGTTTAATTCAACATTTAATATTGTTATACAAATTAAAAATTAAAAGAAATTAACATACGCAATTGCATACAAGGTGTTTCAGCGAAGTGCGGACAAATTGTAAGGGGTGATAGAAGGCATGATGACAAACATTAGGGTATAGGAAACCACGGGGCGCAAACGTCTTCTGTAGGAGCCAGGGGGCATCAAAGTTTAGCGTCCAAAAGATCAAGCGATGATAAAACACGGAAAAAAAGGTCGATTCATTTCCAGTTTTCGCTGTAAATTTTGTTTATATCGAAAGTTTGTCCAAAAAATTTTTTAAAGGAAACTGTCAAAAAATGACGGTAGAAGGCGCTGTAGACTTTGGAGTACGAACAACTACGTTTTACTGATTTCTTTTTTATTCTGTTAACAGTTTTCTAAAGATTGGTCCTTAACTTAAATTTTGAGTACAAAATTGGAATAATCCCAAACGGTTAAGATGTGCAAATTGAGCTGTGAACAAGGGGGCGAGGTTAAAACGCTCATAATCACTCAGCAAAGTAATCGATTTTGTTGCAGTTTGAGTGCAAGTCATTCTCTTAGTAATTGATTTATTCAAAATGACTTCAGTTTTGGTGCCCTTATTTTTAGATACAGGGTGCCGGAGATACTTTTCCGACATTTCATCGACATTATCCCTGGTTGTTTTACTAACAGAGCAGCATACTTGCAGGAAGTGTTAGGGATGTAAAAACTACTTGTAATCGCATGGGAATGTAATGTTGGAAATGCTTTGTTTGCGAGTTGTGGTTAAAAGAAACGGAAAAAATAGCAACAGAAAGAAGCAGAAAATCAGCAAAAGGTGAGTGTGATACAAAACATTTTATTGTAAGGTTTGACTGCAAAAGGCGATTGCAAAACGTTCTTCAAACTTTGGAGTAATGAACAACCAGTATTTTTTGACGGGATATTTGTAGTTATGTTGAATGTTTAGCAAAGTTCGACCATTCACTTAAATGTTTATCTCAAAATCGGAATCGTCCAGAATGAATAAGTAGCGAAATTTCACGTATGTATTGAATTGCGTTTTTTTTACACTTAGGTGGTACGGGCAGCACAAAACGCAAAGAAATGACACGAACAGGATAAAAATACATGCAGTATTATTCTAAGTACAGCAAAACATGCTCGGAAGTTTTTAGTTAGGGTACGCGATACCAGATGTCTGTACGTAAACGGAGACATCAAAGGATGTTGCCTGCGCACACTCAGTTGTTGCTGCCTCGCTTGATGGGAAGCTTCATTTCGCCTTCCGACTGAAAGGTAGTAGAATACGGACATACGGGGCTGCTAATTACAATGGGAGAGCCGCACAGCGCTTGTACTCCCATCGTTATCCTAGGAGGCAAAATCCCGGTCCCGCCTACTTTGCGCGCTTGCACCAGCTATTGTCCGACAAGGGATCTTTCATCTGGGATACACAGGAATCCTCGCGAACAGTCAGAACAACAAACAACGAGGAGGCTGTGCTGGAGGTGGTAGAGAACAATCCCAGTATGAGTACGCGCGGAATTGCTACTCATGTCGGTATTTCACATACGAGCGTCTGGCGGACTATGAATAGAAATGACATGCACCCTTATCATATCCAGCAAATGCAGTTACTGCAAAGAGAAGATTTTGATGCAAGATTGGCTTTTGCACGGTGGTACGTACAGATGCGCACTGTAAATCGTTGTTTTCCACGCAGCATTCTGTTCACTGATGAGACGAGCTTCACGCGGGAGGGAGTGTGCAAGTTGCACAACAGCCATACGTGATCGAGGGAGAATCCACATTCACGCTGGCGTCGTAGGAGACCATCTGGTGGGACCATACCTGTTGCCGAATCGTCTGCGTGGTCCTGAATATCTGATCTTCTTGCAGCGAGTATTGCCGCAGTTGTTGGTCGATGCCCACATTCCCGCTGCCAGACGTTCGACCATGTGGTTTCAACACGATGGTGCCCCCGCCCATTACAGCAATGACGTACGTCTACACTTAAATGCAACTCGCAAACAAAGCATTTCCAACATTACATTCCCATCCGATTATAAGTAGTTTATACATTCCTAACACTTCCTGCAAGTATGCTGGACTGTTAGTAACACACCCAGGGATAATGTTGATGAAATGTCGGAAAAGTATCGGCGGCGCCCTGTATCTAAAAATGAGGGCACCAACACTATACGTCATTTTGAATAAATCAATTACTAAGGGACTGACCTGCACTCAAACCGCAACAAAATCGATCACTTCTCTCATTGATTATGAGCGTTTTAACCCCCCCCCCTCCTTGTTCACAGCTCAATTTGCATATCTTAACCGTTTGGGATGATTCCAATTTTATACTCAAAATTTAAGTTAAGGTCCAATCTTTAAAAAACTGTTATCAGAATAAAAAAGAAATCAGTAAAACGTAGTTGGTTGTACTCCAAAGTCTACAGCGCCCTTTACCGTCATTTTTTGACAGTTCCCTTCAAAAAATTTTGGACAATCTTTCGATATAAACAAAGTTTACAGCGAAAACTGGAAATGAATCGACCTTTTTTTTCCGTGTTTTATTATCTCTTGATCTTTTGGACACTAAACTTTGATGCCCCCTGGCTCCTACAGAAGACGTTTGCGCCCTATGGTTTCCTATGTCCTAATGTTTGTCATTAATATATATCCTAATATTTGTCACCCCTTACAATTTGTCCGCACTTCGCTGAAACACCCTGTATAAGTTGATTATGTTGAAATAATTATGAGAATCTTAACATAAATTTGTTTTCTTTTATTTACAAATTTAACAATTTTTTTGTAGTACTTTAACATGTAAATTATAATGTGCAATATTTGAGGAGCCTATGGAGCAAAAAGTTTTACGATAGTGCGTGTAATTACGCTGCTCAAAACAATTAAATTATATTAAGGTTGTAGTTTGAACATGTTTGAGGCATGGAATCAATAAGGTACTTATAAAGAGCTGAGATATTCGGTCACACTCCTCAGGAAGTGCTTTTATTTTTTTATTGTTATATACAATGATATAATTAGCATATAAACTAATAAAAGTTAAATAAAATACTTACTATTCCAGTAAGGTTAGTTGCCTTCGGAAAAGATCAGAATCTGTTATGAAATCTCAGTAAAGCAATTAAGTCAAAATTTTGTTAAATAATCAATCACTTCATTCTTTTTCTAATTATTTATATGATACTTAAACTTACAAAGGAATTATATTTGCAATATATACAAAAATTACTTTTCGTTTTAATTCTAACAATCATGTTTTGTTTCTTCTAGAATGAGAAAAAACCCGCTTCTTCGCAGCATCGGAAAAACATTCTAATTCTGAAAACAATAAAATTGCTATTGCCAAAAATAAAAGAGAAAGTTTAAAGTTCTAAAATAAATGTTCATGGAGGTTTGCGTTTTGCAATAGTTATGATAGAGCTTGTGAGCTAGAAGGCGACGTGCAACTCCTCTACCTAAAATGTCCGGAACATGCTCTGATGAGTTCATGTCAGGAAACTACGATGGCCTTTCCATTCTTATAATGTTTTTGTTGAAAACGAAATCATTCACCATGAGAGTACGATGTGAACTGCAACGGGGTCATTCCATGGTAATTTACGTTACATTTAAAACAATTTACTGCAATAATTTTAGTAATAGAACAATAAATAATATTCAAATGAAAACATGACTTGTCAATGAAACCTTTCAAAGGATAAATTTGGATAAAAATTACCCAAAAATGATATTGAAAATTATACCTTATATAATAACCGACATTCTTTTTCAATAATGGCAGTTACCATAGTAAATATAACTACCAAAATTTAAGAAATGAGATTAAAATTAGGTAATTTTCAAATAAATTGGGCTTTTAATATGTTTTATTAGCACCCCATGTTAAATTTATATTTGAATATTTTTTGTGTAAGTTATATTACTAAAATTACTGAAAATAGTTCTAAATGTACCATAAGTGACCCAACTGTCATCCATTGACATGTAGTCCATTAACAGAGGACTTAAATTCCAGATATATTTAAAACTTGATTTTACATAGCTCTTTGCACTAGAAAAATTACTTTCACTCAACACTAGTATTGTCAGATGTCACTCCTAAATCGAGACATAAAATTCTTTGGACACTGTTAATATCTTACAGTTTATTTCGCCATATTTTATAACACATTATTCGGACATTAGATAAGTCAAAGGATATTAGTTTAGATTACTGGTGTCCAGAGCATTCGGAGCAATCATTTACGCGGTATATTAGTAGTCAGTGAAAATCACCACTGAAAAGGGCTAAAAACCAATCTGACTGCAAAATCATTATTTGGTAGAAAACGCCTGGAAATTCGTTTTTAGCTCACAGGCTATCAAAACCTGGGAGCTTATGTGCCCGTCCGTTCTGTATGTGCGTATGTGCGTAACGCGATAACTTATGATAAAAGTAACGGATTTATTTGAAATTTTTGATATTTGTACATTATGATAAGGCGCTTTCCTGATTAGTTTTTAGAGTTCTTTCGATATGTATAAGAGGGGAAACGGGGCTCATGTCCCTCCTCCTAATTTATATAAATGGGTTTTTCATGCAAAAATATCAGTTTTCGTTTAAAATTTAGGTACAGGATCATTCTGATGAGGCACCTCCTTGATTAGTATTAGGTAATCATTGAATAAGTATAAAGAGTGTGAACGGGGGTTCATGCTCCTTCCCTAAATTAATATAAACGGGTTTTTCATGCAGAATTCTGGATTCTGATTTTTCGAACGGAATTAACCCTTGAAAATAAAAGACTGTAATGTACAATTAGTATGCGTAGGCTGTGAGCACATTGCCATTAGTTTAACTGGGCAATATTATTTTTCTTAGTGGTTTATTCGTAGGTTTATCCTTATGTTTTCCTGCAACCAAAGGTATGAAAACATAGAAGACTTGAATGTGAAAAACACAATGGTAAACTAACGAGTTGCGAATTACAATTATATACAATAAATGACTTTTTTCGTGTCCTCTATGAACAATAATGCTTCATCCAATGTATTCATTAAAGCACTAAAGTTTTCAGAATTATATAGATTGTAACTCAAATGAAAAGAGGTTTTCTAAACGCATTGTTATTACTATCTGTAACTCTATTTTATTAGAGGTTCATTTAAATTTAATATGTGTAGGGCAAGGTGGGGCATTTTGGGACATGCCCCACCTTGGGACATCTCAATTTTAAGGCATTATTTTGAAGTTAAAAAACAGTATTTTTAACTGCCAATACATGATATTACAATCTATTCTCTCATGTATTTGGAAATAGCTTGTGATTGCTGGCAACAAATAATACCATTATTTTTGTTTTAAATGAGGTTGAATAACATTATTGTTTGTTTTGAAGAGTAAATTTTTCATAAAAAGAAATGAAATAATACAAGTGGGAGCGCATTGTGATAAAAAAGGTGGTTTTTATCGTTATTTTTAATGATAAAAATAAACTATAATTCTAAGCTTAACAGTGTAAATGCACATTACGTAATGTGCAAGATGGCGCAGGTTGGATAACTCAGTTATGGGTCTCCTTGGACCATTCTAAAAAAGCTGAAGAGGTAAAATGCAGCTTACAAAAGGAAAAAAAAGGACAAAATAATTTTCATCAAGAGTGAGGATGAGGCAGTTGCTCTAGGATAATTGGGAAAAATTACCACTGGAAAGGAAACGAATATAAATGGTTTGTGTAAAGGCAGAGTGATGAATTTAAAGAACCCTGTGATGCTGATTTTCCAACAGGTTGCAAACTCGCATTGTGCACTTCCATTGCTTAGTGCGTATTGATAAAGTTTGCTGGGAAACAGTGCATGTATGATTTGTTACACATGTAGAGGACAGCAGAAAATATAGGGTATCCATTTTGAAAAGACGAAATCAAAATTTGTGTTAAAAAAGAAAAAAAAACTCTAATAAGCATGATTTTTCATTTGTGCATTAAACAGATATTCTTTTAAAACTTGGTACTCCTAAAAGCGAAATAGGTCAAAGATGAGTTTTATTAGAGTTTGGAAAACATCATTTTTTCGCATCAAGTACAAGAACAGTTTTGAAAACATGTGTTACAATTTAACTTATTAAAATTTTTCATTGTTCAAATTATTTCATGTTCAACTAAATGTTTGTAAATAAAACTTTGTTCATCAATTAAATGTAAAATTTTGCATATATTTTGGATTAAAACTAGTGTCTCTATTTGACCTACTATGTGGGGCAGATTGGGACATTTTAAACGTTTTTGATTCGTTTTCATTCTGTTCCTATTTGAAATATTAAATTATTATATGGTTTACTTGATGCAGAAATATTTATACTTTATATCTACTTGGTCATAAAATAAGAATAAATGATAGTAAAATTTAGTAACATTATTTACTGAAAAAATCCCGAGGTAACCCACCCTCCCCTATAATTTATTTTTTTATTAGACTTTTCAGTATATAAACTTATTTTGCGTATGTTGTTTGTTATAATTTTTTGTGTTATATATTTCAATGCTTTTATAAGGATATAATGCAAATTATCTAACAAATATCTTAGCATTGCATGTTTCCGTATTGTGCCTTTTTTTATAATTCTTTTTCCATTTTTATTTTATTATCTCAAATGTGAAAAAAAGTAAAAAACAAAACAATGAATTAACAATGAATGTTTATTGAACATCATCTTAATCAAATTTCATTGCTTTCGAGCTACCTGCAGTCTTATTCAGTGACGTCAAATAATGGTTAATTTAATGAGATCATCACAGAGAGGGAATATATGGTGTATTTAATTTACCGAACGACAGATAATTAAATTGGGTAAAGGTTAATTAACTACTTTATGTGTCAATCAAATAACAATTAACTCTAAAATGAATATTTTTCATAAACAGCATTTACCATTTCAAAAACGAAAAATTTTGTTTGGTTATTCAATAAATTTATTGTTTCTTTTAATTGACATTGTTGTGTTTTAAAAAGAAGACGATGGGAGAAGAAACATTTTTTTTATTTTGTTTCAAACTCAGAAGTAGGCCAAATGAATCGTATAAATGATTATGTACATTGCGAAGAATGAGGGCCGGCAAAAGACCCGATAGCTACCATCATTACTTCTTTTAAAACAATAAAAGAAATCTTAAATCAAGATGACAACAGTTTCAAAGTTAAATTATAAAAAAAATATAAATTGATAAAAGAAATAAAGTTACCTGTGAAGTCCTTGGTTGCTGACGAATAATACCAGACAGACACATGCACAGGAAATTAAAATGCAAACAGATTGCAAGTAAAAATACTTTTATTTTTCATGAAAAACTTGTTTACCTTTTTTTTATGAATATTGAATATTTCTTCACAAGTATATATATTCTTGCTCTCGTACACATTAATCAATTTATCATATATTTTGAAGCAATAATTTCACAAACGATGTTAATCATAAAATTGATATCTTCGAAAAAAAACAAAATCCTCTTTCATAACACATTTTTTTATATGTCTTGACAGCATGAACTAGAAAATTTCTCATGATACGAAAAAGGGAAGATAATATTATTTTCTTCAAAACATCACTTAAGGATATGTACTTTCAAATATATATATTTCAGACGAAAAATTTTACATAGAGATGTACAATATTCTCCTTTGGAACGCCCCGTGATATTTCAAAATTTATATATATATAAAGTTGGGCCAAATAACGATATAATGAAATAATTACTTTATGAATGAAAAAAAAAAAAAAACTCATATCTTGGATGAGAATGACCACCTCCGCATGTTTCCTTCAGAGGGGTGAGAACACACAACGTAATATTGGAGAATGAGGAACGAATTTGGTTAAAGATTTTGATGAGATATTTGACGAACAAGATATGGAGACAAATGATGATATAACTTTACTTAACATCTGTACCCTGGAAGAAGTAACGCACAAGATCATTTTCTGGATGCTTTTGAAGACAGCTTTGCTTCTCGCCGCGTTAAAAATCAACTTCGAAATAATCCTGGCCTGAATATCTACATGGAGACAAATGATGATATAACTTTACGTAACATCTGTAACCAGGAAGAAGTAATACACAGAATCATTTTCTGGATGCTTAAGATTGATGCCTTGCTACTCGCAGCCTTAAAAAATCAACTTCGAATAATCCTGGGGTGGACATTTTTAAGAATCAACACCTGTTCCATCTAACGGTATCGGGGGAGCACCCTTTGCCCCGGAATTCCACTAAAATCTCTGATCAACCAGCCGCATCCATTTCGGCAGGAGTCTAACAGCGCGACTGACGCAGGAGGCCGAGAGCCAGGAGGGAAAAAGAGGCAGGGTTACTGGAATCCCGAAATACGCCAATTTGGCAGCGAGCGAAAGAGGGGGGCGATGACAAAATAAGCCAAGTTACGAAACAAAGTATGGAGAAATATGAATTTAATAAAAACAGAATTGATAAACACCTAAAGAAGGGAGGCCAAAGCAGGTGGCCATGCACTCAAAGGCTTAAAATACGTCACCTGCGGAAACTAATTTGATAGGCTAAGGGGGGTGTCCGAATAAACGGAAGTTCCACCCATAGAACAAGCCAGAATGTTCTCGAAGGATTTCTAAACCGGAAGGAATGATTTCAAAATAAGATTTTACCGGCTTGGAACATTCGAAAGCTAAGTAAGAAAGAAAAGACTACAGGCGACGATATGAAAAGAAACGAAATCGAAATAAAATTTAAATTAAGAACATTAATAAAAAGGAGGTGATAGACAATAAAATTGAATACAACTAAACATATGGGGGGGTTATCGAGTAACCACCACATATTTACCCGGGGTTCCCCAAAAGAAAATATTGGTGAGATGACAAAAATGAACAATTTTTTCATCGAGACAATATTTTCTAACACATGTACAAATATACAAAATAATTACACAAAATAAATGTATCAGAAATAGTTATATGAATATAAATAATTGTTTTACATGATGTTTAAATAATAAAAAAAAATAATTATTGTTATGATAGTAATCCTTATGTAAATATACCAACTATAGTAAATGTTAAAATGGAAGGTATACAAAATTTCTTCCAGAAGTATCTATCATATATCAAAAAAAAATTTAAAGTCTATGTCTATGTGCAGAATAACAGTCCTTAACTTTGACGAGTCTCTTGTTAGGCTGTGCAAAATGCACTAGAATGCTTTAGCATATGTCAAAATATTTGATTATACAATAATATGTATATTTATATTCTTAGTTGTCAACAAAATGAAACATACTATAACTGTATATGAATCATACTATAACTATATATAAAATATATGGTTTCAAATAACACATGATAAATTGAATGAATTTGTAAGTTGACAATTGAACAAAAAAAAAAATATATATATAAATGGTGCAGAGAGATTAGTTAGGCTCTCATAAAAAAATTTACTTATATCACCACATAGCCTTTTAAGCTTTCCATAAATCTTAAATGAATAACCTTAGCATTATTCAATAACACATTCTCACAGAAAATAAAATAATAAGTTGCAAAAAGAATGGCATATGTTAAATTGGTAGCAAAAGTATGATATTATATTTCAACAAAAACATCTTCAAAATGAATATAACAATTTTCACAGAGAGAATCTTTACACTCTCATAAAGGAATATTCTTGAACACTTTCAAAATAAATTGACAATAATTGCATAAATACTCTTAATATTATACATCATTCAAAATAAACATAAAAGCTAAGATATTTAATATTCTGAAAAAAGGGAGAAACTTATATGAATATGTCAATCTTATATATGACTTGATAATGTCAACTTACAAACAAAAAAAATCAATTATGTCAAAATTTTATATAAAAGATATCTTGAACATATTTAATTGTAATTCTCAAACATTTTTTTAAAAAAATTAAGTAAGTGATCACTTTTGTATTTGTCATATATCAAGTATTTGCTTTATATAACTATATATATTGACTCAACCAACCTCTTTGGATCCAAAGTATAAATACCCAAAAGTATATAAAAAAAAATATACTACTTATTGTGAGTCATTCACCTTCTATATTTCAACAAGAAGAGAAGAAATATTAGTATGTATAAGTTTATCATGCACTTTCTTTTTTTTTTATCAAAAGAGGTTAAATGTTAAAGCATGCATGCATTGTAAAGAGAAGTCACAATAGAGAAAATAATTTGAGGAGTACTCCAATTTATGTTTACCCTATATTAATTACAATTTCACCTTTCTTATTAGAATACACATTTGTCAAAAATAACTTTAAATAATGACATAATATTATAACGAGAATATAAAAAGACAAATTCTTTCTCAATTTCAGCACCAACTATTGTAATTAAAGACTTTATAAGATTTAAAAGTATGGCATACATGAGATTATATATCTATTGTAATAATTATGACTTAGAGATAAATGCATTAAATAAAAAACTATTGAAAACCATACATACATCATGAGGATGACTGTTGTATTGTATCAGGGAGAAGAAGACTTAGATAAAGAAGAAAAAAAAATAACAACAGCTGCCTGCAGCTTGGAGAAAAGAAAAAAAATTTACACAGTGATTCTTCTTACTGGAATATCAGTCTAGCTAGCATTGACTGATTATATTACAACTCGAGTCATCCTGAAAAAGGAAAAAGAAGATTAGTTCATTTTTTATATTTTTTGAGAGTGCGAGGGCGAAGATCATAATTTTTATATTGAGTAGACTTGTTTTTAACACCAGTATGAGTGCTATCAGGAGGAGCTTGTGACAGTACTGATTTACTTGAACAAGAAGATGTTTGTTGACACTTAGAAGAAGAAAGAATTGGAGGAGATGTGTTACAAGCAGCATCATGATTTGAAACTTGAGTAGGAGAGTGTTGTCTCACAGGAATAGAAGATGCATTATCAACAGGAGCTTGATCATGTGATACACTTTTAGAAGAAACTGAAGGATATTGCAATGCTTCATTTCTCTTTTGAAGCTTCAAGATTCTGTTAGTGTGAATCAACATGGGTGAAGCGTGACTATTATTAGAATCTTGAATTTGAATAAGCACAGGAGAAATTATTTTCTTCACCAGTTATGGGCCCTGTATTTTTTTGTTAAACACAGTGGGAAATTTTACGTAAACAATGTCATTAACATTGATGTTGGAAAACTTTAATTTTTCTCTGGATTTTTGGTACACCTTTTGTCTAGACGATTCGTTATTCTTGTAAGCTTGATAGTATATTTTTTCAATAACATCCATCAATTTATGAATTTCATATGCAGTATTGAGAATTTTCCATGAAACTTGAGTTTTATAATTGGAATAAATGTCGTTTATTTCTCTTCCAAAATGAAGAAGATTTGGAGTGAATTTTGTGGCTGGATGAGGTGTAGCATTATATATGGATTGGTGAATTTTTAGAGCAGTTGGTATATCGCATCCTTGTGAAGCCATTGTATTCACAGACGATTTTATTTGAGAATTGACTCGTTCACTTAATCCGTTGGCCTGGGGATGGGCTACAGAACTGTGTTCTAATTTAATGCCAAGCTTTTTATTAAAGAAAGAAAACATGTCACTAGTAAATTGAGAGCCATGATCAGTGAGCGTTAATTCAGGTTTTCCATGAGTGGAAATGTAATGTAATAAAGCTTTTGTAACAGACTCAGCGCTGATATTATTCAAGGCATATAATTCTAAATGACGAGAAAAGTGATCTATGACTGTCATCACATATTGACGATTCTTCAATGGGCCGAGTAAATCCATAGAGACTTTTTGATTGGGAGCAGTTGGAAGAGGCGCAGGTAGGTATGGAGCAGTATTTTTTTTATGATTTTTGTTTACTAAACAAATTTCACAAGAGTTGACATAATTAATGGTATCTGAAACAAGGGTTTTCCAGGTAAATCTTTTCTTTAAATTAACAATGGTTTTATGAATTCCAGTATGAGTAATATGAGCAATTCTTAAGGCTTTTGCTCTAAGTGACAAAGGTAAAACAGCTTTGTGTAGCTCGATATCTTCAGAAGAAAAATGACCATTGTAGCAAAGTAACTCATTACTTGGATTAATATAGTAGCCATTTAAACTTTTAGATTTCTTATTATTTTTAAGATCTTCATAAATTTGCTTAATTTTTGGGTCTTTTTGTTGTTCAGAGAAGATGGTGTGATCAAGAATTTCTAATAATGGATCTTGATTATTATCATTATCTGGAGGTGAAGAGTCACTTTGAAGATGACATGTGTGGTGGATTTTGTCAATTAAACCACATGGAAAGTGAGGAATGTCATTATGTAAATCGTTTTGATTATCAACAATAGGTAGAGGTTCTTGCGAAGAAATAAGATCTGGATTATTATTGAGATCTTCAGTAGGAATGTGAGGTGTTCTACTCAGAAAATCTGCTAACACATTCTCTTTGCCTGGTACATGCTGGAATGTGTACGAATATTCTGATAGTTCTAACATCCATCGAGTAGTAATATCAGCAGGAGATGTAGCCTTTTTATAATTATTAAGAGGTTTGGCATCGGATAGTAGAATAAAAGGTCGACCAAAAATATAATATTTAAAAGCAGTTATGCCTTTGTAAATGGCATAAAGTTCCAATTTGATGGCAGGGTAGTGTCTTTCTGATTGAGATAGAGTTTTGGAATAATAGGAGATGGGTTTTAGTTCACCATCAAATTTTTGCATAAGAACAGCTGAAATTGCTGTCTTTGATGCATCTGTATTAACATAGAACGTTTCATTCCAGTTTGGGAGATTGAGCATAGGTTTATGGAAGAATATGTCTTGTAATTTTTATATGCATTTTCTTGTTCAGATTTCCAAGAAAACTTATTTTTAGGTTTGGTGACTTCAATGAGAGGAGTAATCAATTTAGCAAAATTTGGAATAATTGACCTATAAAATGAACACAAACCTATAAAACTTTTCGTTTGCCTCTTGGTTTTAGGCGTTGGAAAAGAAGTGATTTTTAAAATGTTACTCGTAATAGGAAGAATTTTATGATCTGTGAGTTGGAATCCTAAAAAGTTAATGCTTGTTTGCATGAAAGTACACTTTTCAGGAGACAAGGTAATGTTGTTAGCAATAAGAGTGTCTAATAGCTTAGTGAGTTTCATAGACATTTCTTCAAATGAATTAGCACCCACTACAATATCGTCTTGATATGCATAACAGGAATCAATTTGAGATAATTGAATAACAGAGTCGATTAATTGTTGGAAGGTGCTTGCAGCCGTATTCAAGCCAAATACGAGACGTAAATAGGTAAAAATTCCCCATGGAGTAGTAAAACTGAGTTTATCTTGCATATCTTTAGGTACCGCAATCTGCCAGTATGCAGAGGGCAAGTCAAGAGTAGTATAATACTTAAATTTTGATAACTGCACCAATAGATTTTGAATTCGAGGAAGAGGATATGAAGATGGAATTATTATGGAGTTTAACAATCTTAAATCCAGAGCCAAACGATACTTTTGAGGCTTAGACATATCAGTTCTCTTCTTTTTAACAAGAAGCATGGGACACGCCCAAGATGAATTTGATCTCTCAATAATGCCAGCGTTTAACATTTGATTAATTTGGTCAAGAGCTTCTTGCTCAAGTGCCTGTGGCACAGGAAAAGGTAGAGTTTTGACTGGATGAGAGTTTAGCATCGTGAATTGAGGATTGACCAGGTCCGTATGACCTAAAGTGTCAAGAGATTTTGAAAAAGCTAAAGCTTTACTACATAATAATTTGGTCAAAGATTCCTTTTCATGAGGAGGTAAATGTTTAAGATCAAAGTCATTTGGGGATAATTCTTGAATACGTTTTCTTTTAATCTCTTCAGATGGTAAAATTAAATTACAATAATCGTTCTCGAAATCCAAATCAAAAGAGTATTCCTCAATATCTTTCTCATCTACATTGATACATTCGCCAATAATTGAATTTTTATTTAAATGAATATCCAGCTTTGATATATTCTGACATACAACCAAAAATAAATCATTTTGAATTGAAGAATTTGAGTGCAATGATTCATGTAACACAAGACCCTTATTTTTTAAATTGGGTTTGAAAATAAAATATTCAGATGGAGGATTCAAGTACTTAACATGTAAATAAACAAAAGAATTGGGAGGAATTAATTCTCTATTGAGTAACTGTACCATATTGGAATTCACCAAAATTTTATTACCAATATTTAAATGGGTTTGCTTTTCACCAACATAACTAAGATCATTAGTATTTTCAGATGAAAAATTCTTGCCAGGTATATTATCATTAGTAGATACATAGTTGACAACATTACCATAATCAGTTGGAAAATAGTTAGAAAAATAAGTAAAATTACTATCAATATAAGGATTATGAAAATTCATAGCAGTGTTAGCAACATTATTTGTAAACAAACCATTATTTTGAAAACTATAATTGTAAGGATAAGTTGTATAATTGTTGACTAATTGTAAATTTGTGTCATCATAATTTGCACATATATTATCAGAATAAATACCATTACTTAGATTATTTGACATAGAATCTTCATAACAAGGCATCTTGTGTACATCTAAAGAATATGGTACACTTGAATTAACATAATTATATTCAGAATTCATAAAAAAGCAAGTAGGAGATTCGTTATAACTGTGAAAAGGAATATGTTTATCTTTAATTAAAATAGACTTAAAGCTGGGTGATATGGTAATAGAATGTTTGTTGATAAACTCAAATCCAAGTATGGCTTGAAAATGAACATTTTGTATCTTTGTAAGGTAAAAAACATGATGAAAAAAAAATTTATCAATTTTAAATGCTATTTCTATGCATCCTTTGAAGAAAACCTTAGAATTTATGGTAGACACCGATACATTCCTGGATAAAAATTTGTAATGAAGCCTGGATTTAATGTTATGAAAGCATTGTTCATCCAAGAGAGATAAACTTGAACCAGTATCTATTAATGTGGAGATTTCATTACGTTGAACGTTTATTAGGATGCATGGAAGAACATATGAATTATTAAATGAGCTGCAGATGACATGTCTTTCTTGTACATCATCATCAATTTCAAGACTTTGTTTGGATGTCAACGAATTATATGAACAGGAAGATTTGTTAAGTTTAGCTGTCATAGGAGAAGTTTGGACAGCTGTGGATGACACTAAGGTAACCGAAGAGCGTTTGTCAAATTGTTGTTGTTTGTTTTTGTTGTCAAAGAGTACTGACCCTGAATGAGAATTACGGGAGAGAAGGCGGTCAGTAGTACCAGTCTCCCTTATGTGTTCAAATGGTAAACATTGTTGTTATTTTCAGAAGAAGAGGTGTGGCTTTTTTTTCTGTGAGGGTGAGACGCAGTTTGAGATGACGAGTTCTGATTAGAATTACAAATAATGTTTTTGAATTTGTAGCATGAGTCCATACGATGATTGAATTTCCCACAGAACGCACACTGCACAACATCTCGTCTGTGATAAAAGGATGTAGAATTTTTTTTGTGAGAAAACTTATCAAAGGTGGGTTGATAAGGACGTTTCCGGTAAAAGTTACGTTGATGAAAATTATTGTTACGTTTATTTGTAGCCTCTTGTCTCGGAGGAGAAGGCGAAAATGTTCTAGGCTTTCTTTTGAAATTACGAGAAGTATGAGAATTGTCTTTTGGAGTTTGCAAAGGAGAGTAGTTGGTTTGAGAATTGTGATAAACTTTATCCTTCGTATGCTTTATAGGAGTTTTATGAAGAACATTATTAGAATTATCGCGAACTTTTTCAGTATCCAAACAATAGGCTTGATTATAATTCTCGTAAGATTTTTTAGGAGGGGAGTCGTAAATATCTTGAAGAAAATTTGCTCGTTCAAGAGCTAACTCAAAAGATGAAATATTTTCTTCAAGAATTTTTCGTTTAATTTGTTTAGGCAAAGCCTCAAGAAAATGAGTGAATTTTAATGAATTGAGAGCAGGAGGATCCAATTTAGGGTAAGCCAGCCGAAGTTGTTTATCCAGTAGAAAAGCAAAATTTTTGACTGATTCATTTGAATCTAAGCTTAAATTCTGCAAGGATTTGAGAGAAACAGACTTTTTTGAGGGTAAGAAATAGTCTATAAAAGTTTTTCGAATGTCTTGGAAATTAGAGTTCTTGAGCTGAGACTGGATTTCAAGAAAGAAGAGTAAGGCAGTGCCTTCAAGTTTGGATTTGAAGAGAACAAAAAGTTCTTTATCTGTGAAATTATTTAACTCTTGTATATCAGATAATTGATCAAAGAAGAATTCCACAGTCTGAGGGTTGCCATCGAATGGCTGAATGGCAATATTTAATTTAGACTTGGGTGGCATGATGAAAAAAATTAATATAAGAGCTCAATAAATGACATGATAAGTTTGGTTATAGACTGGTCTTGTAATGAATAATAATATATATATATAAATTGACCCATTATTTAGAAAAAAAAATGACGAATTTCATTTACGTGATATACCATTTTTATATATTAAAAAGAATAACAAATATATGACGAAGAGAAGAAAATGCAAAAATATCTTTCTTATCATGTGATCAAAATAACATGGCCCAAAAACTTATGTAAATATCTATTATATGGCTCAAAACATATATTGTTATATTTATGAGAAGAGAATAATTTATGTTAGCATTATCATTTATATTTACCTGCACCTCCGTTAAGTAATATATCTATTAGTTACAAATTATATCCTGGCAAGAAAAAATATTGATAAATTATGTTATATATTTACTGCACTGCTCCAGAAAAATATTACGTCAGCATAAAATCAAGATATATTGCATTTATTTATTGTACGAGACTGCATAAAATATAAATATAAAATATTAATCATTGCATGAAGAAGTAATTTGCAGAAAATGAAAATACAACTGAAGATAATGAAGACATAATTGAAGATAATGAAAAATAATTGAAGATATTTTTTTGAAAATATGTATCTATAACAAAAATACAATGGTAGCCAGGGAAGATGATGGACCAGCGTTGGTCAGTGCACCAAAGGAAATTGAATGCTGTTGTGTTTTAAAAGGAAGACGATGGGAGAAGAAACATTTTTTTTATTTTGTTTCAAACTCAGAAGTAGGCCAAATGAATCGTATAAATGATTATGTACATTGCGAAGAATGAGGGCCGGCAAAAGACCCGATAGCTACCATCATTACTTCTTTTAAAACAATAAAAGAAATCTTAAATCAAGATGACAACAGTTTCAAAGTTAAATTATAAAAAAAAATATAAATTGATAAAAGAAATAAAGTTACCTGTGAAGTCCTTGGTTGCTGACGAATAATACCAGACAGACACATGCACAGGAAATTAAAATGCAAACAGATTGCAAGTAAAAATACTTTTATTTTTCATGAAAAACTTGTTTACCTTTTTTTTTATGAATATTGAATATTTCTTCACAAGTATATATATTCTTGCTCTCGTACACATTAATCAATTTATCATATATTTTGAAGCAATAATTTCACAAACGATGTTAATCATAAAATTGATATCTTCGAAAAAAAACAAAATCCTCTTTCATAACACATTTTTTTATATGTCTTGACAGCATGAACTAGAAAATTTCTCATGATACGAAAAAGGGAAGATAATATTATTTTCTTCAAAACATCACTTAAGGATATGTACTTTCAAATATATATATTTCAGACGAAAAATTTTACATAGAGATGTACAATATTCTCCTTTGGAACGCCCCGTGATATTTCAAAATTTATATATATAAAGTTGGGCCAAATAACGATATAATGAAATAATTACTTTATGAATGAAAAAAAAAAAAAAACTCATATCTTGGATGAGAATGACCACCTCCGCATGTTTCCTTCAGAGGGGTGAGAACACACAACGTAATATTGGAGAATGAGGAACGAATTTGGTTAAAGATTTTGATGAGATATTTGACGAACAAGATATGGAGACAAATGATGATATAACTTTACTTAACATCTGTACCCTGGAAGAAGTAACGCACAAGATCATTTTCTGGATGCTTTTGAAGACAGCTTTGCTTCTCGCCGCGTTAAAAATCAACTTCGAAATAATCCTGGCCTGAATATCTACATGGAGACAAATGATGATATAACTTTACGTAACATCTGTAACCAGGAAGAAGTAATACACAGAATCATTTTCTGGATGCTTAAGATTGATGCCTTGCTACTCGCAGCCTTAAAAAATCAACTTCGAATAATCCTGGGGTGGACATTTTTAAGAATCAACACCTGTTCCATCTAACGGTATCGGGGGAGCACCCTTTGCCCCGGAATTCCACTAAAATCTCTGATCAACCAGCCGCATCCATTTCGGCAGGAGTCTAACAGCGCGACTGACGCAGGAGGCCGAGAGCCAGGAGGAAAAAAGAGGCAGGGTTACTGGAATCCCGAAATACGCCAATTTGGCAGCGAGCGAAAGAGGGGGGGCGATGACAAAATAAGCCAAGTTACGAAACAAAGTATGGAGAAATATGAATTTAATAAAAACAGAATTGATAAACACCTAAAGAAGGGAGGCCAAAGCAGGTGGCCATGCACTCAAAGGCTTAAAATACGTCACCTGCGGAAACTAATTTGATAGGCTAAGGGGGGTGTCCGAATAAACGGAAGTTCCACCCATAGAACAAGCCAAAATGTTCTCGAAGGATTTCTAAACCGGAAGGAATGATTTCAAAATAAGATTTTACCGGCTTGGAACATTCGAAAGCTAAGTAAGAAAGAAAAGACTACAGGCGACGATATGAAAAGAAACGAAATCGAAATAAAATTTAAATTAAGAACATTAATAAAAAGGAGGTGATAGACAATAAAATGGCAAATAAATTTGAATACAACTAAACATATGGGGGGGGGTTATCGAGTAACCACCACAGACATATCATATTAAAAAATTTAATGAGGTGAAGAAGATTGTGGTAAAGGGACAGGGTACAAGTAAAATGATATTTGAGTGAATTTAGCTTCAATGAGATTTATATATATGAAGGTGTCACAAAATTGTGCATTATGTAAAATGAAAAAAATAAAAAGGGTTTGAAGAAAGGTTAATATTACTTAACGTCGTATTTATTTAAATAAATAAAAGAAGTTGAAAGCGTTACTCTAAAGAATTGTATAAATTCTCTAATTTAATCTCTCTCCCTTTTTTCAAATTTTAAATTTGGTATACCTTATTATACAGTGCTCAGCAAAAGTTTAGACATTGAACGATTACGCTTCTATATTCGGAAGTATGTACGGAATTTTTGTAATTCATCCGTCATACATTACTTGTGACTTATATTTTATGCACAAACAATAAATTTTAAATTTTACATTTTACATAATATATAATGATAAAAAAACGAAATTAACATTGTGGCAAAAGTATAGAGAATTTGCAAATTCACAGAAAAATAACTACTAATTAAAATCGAGTTGCACATACATTGTCTGCAATTAGTGCAAAAATATTATTTTTCAACAAAAAAACTAAATGCTGTGTTATGTTTCACTTATTTTAGAGTCATTTAATTTTAAATTTATCAACTCGAGGACAAAATATATATTATTAGACGCCCCTATGATCTGAGGATTGGTAAGTTTCAATATAGGGGAGAGTGGGGTTACTTGAGCATAGGGGATACTTGAGCCACCCCTATTATCTCTACAGTCTGTTAATTTTTCTTTCTAAAACTGCCAATATGGTAACATATTTATAGTTCTGAACAGGTAAAAAAGAAATTACACATCTTGGTACCATTTTGAAAGTATAGTGATTAATAGTTGTCTTTTCCCTATCTGAAGTAAATATTTAGGTGCATGTTTTTTTTGTTTTTTTGTGATCAAAGTTTTGTTTAAAGTTGCAACTATATACATAAAATTAATAAGCATAATTTCAATTGTATTTTGAATCTAAAATAGTTCTTATAGCTGCATGCTTTATTTCGTAAAACTCTGGGAAACAAAAATAGTGGTAGTGGGGATACTTGAGCCAGTGAGAGTGGGGATACTTGAGCCATATCTCAACCATCCCCACTAGAAATTAAACATGGGTGAAACAAACAAAAAATAAAATTCCATCCTTATATTCACTAATAGATTTTTTTTCTCGATAAAAGGGAGAATAATTTTTCATTTTATTTTTTTTTTCTTAAAAAAATAACTACCTAAAAATGTCTAAAAATGTATATTTTTTAAATGACAATATCCATTTTATTTTTCATTTTGACTAACAAAATAGCCTGTCTAGATAAATGTAAACATAGTTTTCAATTTAACTCTTATTAAATTAAAATAACTTTTTAAAACTGTTTTACAGGCTATAATCTCTAATACTTTAATTAGTTAGGTCCAACATATTAAAATATTTATTTTTTAATATAACATATTAAGATTAATATTTTACATTGAAATCGTAACCTCTGTTGCTGTAACATTTTTTTTAACTAAGAAAATTCAAGAAAAATTGGTAAAAAGAGCGCACAAAAAACAAGAAAAGCAACAAAAATCCCAGTTCAAGCTTACCTGCATGGAGCCAAAGAGGAAGACAAAATCTTTTCCTGTGAAATCAAAAAAAGTGTTTGAAATAGTAGAATGATACATCTGGCTTAAATTCCGACAACTACTAAATTAAAAGCATGAGTTCGACAATATCATTAGAGGAAAATTCTGTCAATGATAGTGATGATGTGAAAAGAAAACCTTCTATTGATGGTTGGTTGCCAATAAAATATGTAACTGACTAAGTCCCGTAATGTAAACGAATCCCGATATGTAAACGAAAACTGTAAAAATATTTGTTGAAAAAGTGCTTAATATTTTGAAAATGAAATTTGCCCGAAGAATTACAGATTCCAAATTTAAATGGCTCTGAACTGAGGCTGTTTCTACCGTCGTTATAACTCAAGTTGAAATTATCTTTCGATAACCAGTTCTAACGAAATAAAATGATCGTATTACTAGCTTTCTTTTCTCAATTGGTTTTGAAGGACTTTATGTTTCATAATTTATCATTCTGTAAAATGTTTGTGCAAAAATAAAGCGAAAAAAAATTACTTTTCTAAGTATTTTTTCGTAGTGGCTCAAGTATCCCTTCACCATGGCTCAAGTATCCCTCCCATGGGGATACTTGAGCCACGATGTAAAACAAAAAATAAACATTTATTATACATAGAAAAATAGTTCAAAATTAATTGAAAATGGTTTTCAGTTGAAGCAAAAATATCAAATTTTCATTTTCAATATTTTATTTTATTCTAAGAAATTATAAAAAATTTAAAAAAATTAAAATTCAAAAAATGGCTCAAGTATCCCCACTTTCCCCTACAAAAAATGATGTTTAGTTAACTGAATCAAGAATTCTTAAAATTAATAATAATCTCAAGAGGAATTCTCCTTCGTGTAAACAAGTTTAAGTTCTAAGATTGCGTTGTGTAACAATGATGCTCCAAAGTAGTTTCAATTATTATGAGTTAAATCAATTAATAAGGATAGGAAGCAAGAGTTCCAGAATTAAAGAAACTAATACTTCTATTACTAAGATAATATTTTTATTTACAAAATTTAACAATTAGTATTTATTGATTGAGATATATTTACCAAACTTAATCATATTACAACAGAATGTTCTTATAACAACTTAAAATTACAATTAAATATACTGAAACTCGTGTAGAGTAACGAAACTCCCTAGGGGTAGAATTTATAGTATATTCCCCAAAACATAATAAACCACACTTACCCCTATTTCTAATACACACAACCCTTTTCTCTCTACATCAACTCCAGCAATATATAGTCTTCGGGCACCTCAGCTCAGACCAAATCCTCCCTATGAAGCCTTCATCGTCGAGTCCAAACCCCGCGGCTGGAATCTAGGATCAGACGAAGCTCTCCCAAACGAACTGGCCCTGTCATCCCGTTGAATAAGCGAAGAGCGGGAACCTCCTTTGCCGCCAAAAAAACACCGGGGACCGCTTACAGGCTGACGATCTCTTCCATCCGTAACTCGAACATAGCTAGTATCAGAGGCCCGTCAGCTTTCAAACACAATTCTGTCTCATCTCTAGCGCGAACAAGCCAAAATTACAGTATTATAGTCTTCCGGAAAAATCATAACTTCCTTCAGGACCTCATAATACGCAGATCAATTTCTCCATCATGAGAGCTTCATTCGCTCGGAGGAACCAGACCAAAGGCAAGAGCTGCAGCCGAGAGCTTGCAAGAGAATCTAATGACTTTTCTTAAAAATCCCCAATCCACTCTGTCTATCTTTTCTCTCTTTATTTTTTTAATAATTGGCCGACGGGAGGTTCCCTTAAACACCCCCCAACTTTCATTGGCCAAAATGATCAATGCCCTTCTTGATGCAGTGAATTTTTAAGTGACATTGACCATTCTGACCTCCGAAATCCGGGAGTGTTAAAGTCGGCATTCGAAGGAAAATAATTGCTCCCTCAGTCCACCTGCGAGGGAAATTCTATGTCAAAACCGCATCCCGTCCTCAATTTTATAGATTCAAAAGTCAAAAGTCGACTCGGAAAAACCTTTGTAACTGTATACTCCCTCCGCGCCGACCCTATTTCAAAGCCGCTACACTTTCATCCTCCCCGAGAAAAATAACAAGCTATCCCCTTTAATGATAAAAAGAGCAGCTGTGCTTATCTTTCTAAATACATCGCGAGCCTTGAGTTTTAACCTAATATTTTTAATATTATTCTGTTCCTAAAAACCAGTATAAACATACTATAACAGCTGCATCACTTGGGGGTCTATTTTGTAGATCAGGGCTACACGCCGGCTAGTTGAGATAAGTAGTATTTTCAGCGTTAAACGAAGTTCTTGTTTTCTATGCAACAGGAATAGACGCATTATCTTGCTAAAATCCATATTTTGGACAAGCTGAAAGTTTCCCAAATGACTGAAAACTGATCTCCAACGTATGTATGTAGTCATTGTTGCTTGTCAACCGTTGAATAATTCCAGAGATCTCCGAGCATTAAAGCAAAGTGGGGACAAAATTATTAAAAACTCACCTCCTTATTATCGACTTAAGAAAGTCACAGGCTCGTTACGCAAGTCGTGCCAATAGTATGCCCACCCGTTTGGGCCATTCTAATTCCACTTTTGTTTTCATTACTGAATATCATAACTTACCATATGGGTCCATATGACGTTTGTTTGCAAGTTCATTGCATTCTTGCCATTTTGCAGCGAGATTTTAAAGCTGATTGTTTTATCATTTTCATGTAAATTGATTTACTTTATTCTTTAATTCATCTACGAATCAAGTCCGTCGACATTGAAAGTCCTGGCATACTTTGAATGTGACTAGGAATCATCATTTGTATAAATGCCAGTTTATGGATCCTTTTGTCATCTCATTTTCTGGTCACACAAGATCTTCCAGATTTATCTTTTATTTTGAAGTAATCACCCTTAGAGTATACTTCATAGACAGACCACTTCGGACGATTGAAGCTGCTGAAATTCTTTCAACAGTCTTCCTTTTCCATTTCAGCTTTCCTACTTCAATTACATCATCTAACTGAATATTTTTAGCTCGCGGCATCATCAATAACTGATGCTATATTGAGGTATAATTAAATACTTCAGACATGTAACATCATAACTTTGAAATTTGCATTTTTCCATAAATAGTTGGCAAAAAATCAAAAAAGTTTCTAAACTTTTGCTATATACAAATTTAGTTTCTTCGGTTAAATTAAATATTATCTTATATTATAACCGTTATTTTATCCTAAAATGTTTAAAATATATTTAAAAATAAGTATAGCCATTTGTAAATCTCAAGAGTGCGTATTTTTTATTTAAAGATTACATAACACCAGTGTCTAATTTTTTGCTGAGTACTGTATAATAGGATTTGTTATAAAAACCAAACCTAAGCGTTTTAGCTTCATTTTGATATGTTTAGATCTATTTCATATAGCATGATTGGAAAACAAACAAGCACTTTCTGTTTCGTAAAAAAGAGTAATTGTAAATTTCTGTAATGTACAATTACCATTATTATTTTCAAAAAATATCACAGGAAAAATCATTCTATTGCAGATTAATACCATCTCCATTAAGTAAAAAAGTGTTAATATAATTAAATTTCTCCATAAATTTCTTTCGTCCTTTTATACTATTGACATATAACGCTCACCGATAATATTGGATCAGTTTTCTTGTATAAAAAGTACACTTTACTGGAGGAATATGTAGTAAGATTTTTCTTTTTTTAAATTTTCTTTCTTTCTTTTTTTGATTTTATTCTTAAATGTATTAAAAAGGGAAGTTTTTACATTATGTTTGGACATTCCTCTCATTTATCGCATTGACTAGTACACTTATGTTCTTAGCAGTTTCGGAAAATATTGAATCTTTTTATTGATTGAATTTCGCAACTTATTTTATTTTATTCCTTTTCTGATTGGTCCATGCTTAATGTTTAAAAATGAAATACATCTGTTTTTTTATTTTATTCGTTTTCTGATTGGTTCACATTTAGTGTCCGAAAATGGAAAACTTCTGCTGCCACGATGACAAAAAAGTATTAAAAACTACAAATAACAATAACAATAATAATAATAATAATAACTCAAAACCAATTTAGATACAGATTTCAAACAAGTTGCATGCCCCATGGCCGGGACACTTATACACAGAACTCTAGATCAGCAAAGACATTGTAAAAACTCATATATATTTAGAACAATATATCTATCCAGTTAAGAAATAGGCTAGAAATTACTGAGATTAAAAAATACTTATGTTTAGTCTAACAAAAACCATCATCATCATCATTACTGTTACGTTTAAATAGCATTTCAAGTAGAATCATCTCATATACTTTACATGAGCCTACCTCCTCCAGTGTGTTTCACACACTCGTCAATTGTTTTAGAATTTTTGTAAGATCCTAAAAATATTAAATACATATGTAATCGTTATGTTTATTATCTAAAAAACTGGTAGATTTTTTTTCTTTTTCTTTTTTTCCGTTTAAAAATTTTTATAAGGTTTTTTAGAATCTCGCTCTCTTTTTCTCTGTCTCTGTCTCTCTCTCTTTTTAATGAACCTATTTTTAAAAAAAAATAATAAACAAAGTGCTATTATTTGCACTCTGTTAAACATATGTTTATTTTAAAATTCGTAAAATTTTGTGACATCTTGGAATTGCGTAGATAATATTAATACTGAATAATAAAATAGCTTCTAGAATAATGTTTAAAAAGATTGCTATGTTTAGTTTTTATATTACTTTCGATGTTATACTCAGACATTATTATATGCCAAGGGCCTTTATGCAAATAAATAAGCTTGATATTATTTAATTTTTTTTTT
Organism: Maratus speculifer; assembly: GCA_964019185.1. Lineage (NCBI taxonomy): Eukaryota > Metazoa > Arthropoda > Arachnida > Araneae > Salticidae > Maratus > Maratus speculifer. The sequence continues at coordinate 228,143,701 of OZ025295.1, forward strand.
GAAATATTTTATGAAACAGTATAGCTTAGGTCAATACGGATAAACCTTGAAAGCTTGAACACGTTTACTTGCTACTAAATGTTTCCCCTTCGTTATGTGTAAAAGTTCCCCTGATGCAATTTCGATATATAAATAAACCCAGAATCGCCGTTCCAATTGTTCTCATTTAATTAAATAACCAACTTTTTCTTTCTCAATCTTAAAATGCCAATATTTATTCCATTAAAATTATATATTTTACATCAATTTGTTATTTCATATTTTGTTCCAAAAGTCGATTTCGCACCATTTTTCGGAAACATTGCAGGTGTCCTAATTTCTTACGTCACCAGAACATAGTTCTACCCTGATTTTAGGCTGTAACTGGCCATCCCACTCGTAAACAATAGCGCAGGTAACATCACAATTCTTAACATTTTGTATGATACATGAATGCAGAGCTGAAATGTTGTCATCTGATCTCTTGTCTAAATAAAATACTATATTTGCTGTAAAAAAGTGGTACGTCGAAGTTGTCATGTTATATCGAACATTACTAAAAGTAAAGTTCGGGTAGAGGACACGACTACCTGTATTAACAATCAACATGAGAAATTAAATTTTCAACAATAAGGAATGTTTAATGCCTTAGATATAACTCATATTTAATAAATTGATTTCATCGAACTATGCGTCCTTTCTTTCTGTGGAAATCCTAAAGATTTTTGAGTCCAGCTCGGAATGATTGCAGGATTGCAATCATTTGTAAAAAACCTGTAGTTCACTCACAATCTACTAAATAAATAACGGTATTCTACAGATAAAATGCCTGAACCTGGAATTATGAGTTATTTCAAGATGAGGTGTCAACAATTATAAAGGAAACTAAGACCACGTCGAAAATTTCGTCAAAATGTTATGATTTATCGTAACACATATGCAGGTAATAATTAATTGGGTTCATTTTGGTTGATTTTTTTTAGTTTTATGTATAGAGTTTAGAAATTTAAATAAGTATTTTATTTTTTTTAATCAGTATATGTATATATGATTCGAATATTTTGTACATGCATAAAACAATGCAAAAATTATCTAAACAGTTGAGATATTTAAAACAAAACCTACTAAAGGGTTTATAAAATTTAAAAAATAGCTGAAGATAAAAAGATAAGCTTTTAAATAGAACCACAAAACTAGACACTTAATACCATTTCAAACTCTATTCTAAAAACTTTTCTATGAAATTTCAGAGAATTTACGGGTAATCCATTATCTTAAGTCTTATTTAAAAGTACAAAGATTAGAAAAAAACGAGTTTCTCTTAAATAACAGATAAGTTATTTGGTAAATTTTTAATAAACGGTGTAAGTTATCACCATTGAAAATACCTAAGACTCTGTAAATTTACATTTAATATTTTAATTTAGTTCTTAAATTAATTTATCACTCAATCTTCAGAGAATTTTAATTTTTCGAGTAAATTTTAACTACCATATCATTAAACTCTAACACAATTTGTTTCTAGTCGTGCTGGGATTTTAACCCGCGACATCTTGCCAGTGGAAGAAAACTTTACTAACTGAACTGTTAGAACTGTTGCTATTTTGTACAAATTATGTCATTTATGATTCAGAGGGGGGGAATACTCCAATAAATCCGATGAAATGATTTTTCCCTTTCTAAATTATTCTAAATTTTAAACAAACTATTTGTAAACTAAATATTCTTCTTTAATATTTTTAATAAAATTTCAAAAGAATTTTAAGTGTGTGTATTCAAACTTGAACAAATAAAAAAAAATCTTTAAATAAACACATGGAAATCCCTACAGGGAATTCAATAGATAAGGGAAATATGTGTAAAGTAATGACCGAGAAACTCAATCTAATGCATTTAGCCAAAAACTTTTTTTTAAATATTGTATTATAACTTTTAAACAGTTGAGCACAATGCTAAAAAAATAATTTAAAGTGATTAATAATTCTATTTTAGAGTACTAAATTACTAATTTTACATTTATGCTGACATGGTGTTGGAGAATGTAAAAATTTAATAAATAAATGGAATACATTCCCTCACAAAATATGTATTCCAAACTTATCACCTTAATGTTTTTATCACTAATTGTGTAACAAAAGAAAATGTATAACATTGTCCCGTTAAATTGTTGGAAACCTTGCTGGCAACATCTTAAGGAGTAGTAATGTGTAATATTTCGCCAGATACATTTTCGACAATTTTTATTTTTCACAAATTCACGAAAAATTATTTTTTAACTGTTCTTGTAAATGTTATTTGCAAAGTTTTATTTCATATAAGAAATTATAATTTTGAATAAATAGATCTGAATAATATTTGTAAATATTTTACTGAAAAAAAAATATAACTGAAATTTTCAGAAGTGTCATATTCATATTTAAAAACAGAAAGAACATTTAATAAACAATAACGCAAAAAATCAATAATAATAAATTATTTTCACAAATAAAATTCTTTTTATGGTGTAATTTGTTTGTTTTTGCATAATAATATTTTACTTCGTACTTGTACGCTGCTAGCTGATCAACTCTGATAAGAAATATTGCGAAGTTGAACGATGATCAAATATCCGTTGAGCAAATACTAGCCGATTCCCTTTGATTGTATCAAAACGTAATACGTTTATAAATTATATCTCTTGTGGAAACTGTTTTGTTTCCTTACATCTCTTACTCTATATGGATTCACTACTGTGGTTAATGTACCATGTTTGATTACATATTAAGAGATTCGTGCTTGAAATAACTGTATTCATAACCTGAGGAATAGAATCGACTAAAGAGTTAAGTCTGGTAATAAAATACGGAAGTAGTAGGGACTACTAACAATTTATAATTATATGCTTCAAAAATCTTTTTACATTTAAAAATATATATTTACTTAAGAGATAATGGGAAAAATCTTATGAAGTAGAAAGGTTCTGAATAATTTTAAAATATCAGAAGTTCACTGTTTTAATAAAATAAATTTAGTAATACCAGTGTTTATAGGTTTCGAAACATTATATTTGAAATAATCAGTAGTTGTAGTTAAAAGCTTTAAAATATTACAAGGTACAATTTAGTTTTTAGGTAGATTTAGTAGGAAATATTACCTAATACATTCTGTCCGTTGATGAAATTTCTGATAGAAAAAATTTCAGACCTATGCAGATCATGACACCTTAAACACAGACCATTTTAAATTAATACCTTTATACATATGTTCATCTACATCTACATCTATATATATATATATATAAAGAGAGATGTGATAGTGAGAGAGAGATTGAAGAAAAAATTATCAATCGCCTCTTGCAGAAAATTAAATTAAAAACTTGTCAAAAGCTGCTTGAAAAAATTATTAAAATGAGTTTATCCATAATTTTGATTTAATTTTTGTTGATGAAATCAATAATTAACTTTAAAGTCTACCTTTGTCTAGGGCCTGAGAAAAAAAGTATTTTCAATTTTGTAATTTTTCGCAATATTCTTTCGGCAAAGAAAGAAAAAAAAATATTAGTATGTTTGGCACCTTTAACAAGATATTTTAAACTGACAAATCTTCCTACTTTAGTTTCCAAATGGTACCACATTATGCCACATGGATAAATTTACTTTAAATTTTAATTTTCTCAAACGTTTAAATTCATATATTTGAACAATGCAAACTAGTCTGATGTAGCAATCTCAAAACTTTCTGCGATGTCATTCATGATAATAGTTCAAAATTAGCTATCAGAGGGCTAAAATTAAATTAACTATGTCCAGCATTACGATTTTAAAGATATGAAATTCGGAGCATTAGTTTTTGAAGTAAGATTATTAAAAATATCGGAAAAAATCAGCATAAAACACCACCTATTGGGCTATTTGCACTGAAACGTAATCCGCAATAATATTTATCAAGATAAATCTGAATCTGACATTTGAAAAAAAATTGTGCATTAGTTTTTGATATAGCGGTTATCAGAAAAAATCCATCATAACAGAGCCATCTGTTAGGCCATTGATACCAAAACTTAATACAGAAAAACAATTCATATCATTTAAGTCATATCAAATAAAAAAAATTATATGAAGGATTAACAGAATCAAAAGTTTGATGAAAATTCGTGTATTAATTAACATACGAGTTTTCTTGAAGTAGTGTATTAATTCCTGAAATAGAGCAATTGCAAATATTGTAAAAAATGCAGCATAGCAGATTCACCTCTTGAGAGAAAACGCCAAAAATTAATCTACATCGATTTACAACAGAGTTTACCTGAATATAATTTATTAATTTCTGTGCATAAGTTGTTGAGATAGAGCTCCCACAAATTTTAAGTAACAAACAGACAGACGCACAGACTCAGATATATATATTTTGGAAAAACATGTTTTTTAGAATTTCTGACTGCAAATAGTGTAAATCCGTCAAAAACTGGATTTGTACGCTTTCACGAATTCAATATCTTCTTCTTGTAAAGATAGAAAAAAATGTATAGTGGACATAAAAGGGATATTCTGCTATTTGGATATCGAATAAAGGTTCCTATAACATTAGTTTAAGTACTTTATACTTCTAAATTGGTTCATATATTTTGTATATAATTACCGCAATAAATGTCTTTTGTTCAAAGTTTTCTAATTCTTATGATCTATTAGTAAAATTATTATGCTTTGAGTTATAAGGCGCTGCTATTTCCTTTCTCTTCATGTAATGTAAAAATATTCATAGTAGATCTTTTTTTTATGAAATTTGTTCCAAATTTTAAAACATTTCAAAATTTATGAGAAAAAAAAACTCAAATATATTATTCCTTATAATTTATGTTTAAAAAATGTATAGTGTATTTCAATAAATGTATTGTAATAGATATTATTATTAAAGAAATTTAAAAATATAGATTTTGTTTATAAAATAAGCCAGATGAGAATGTCAAAATAAATCTTAATATTTATATATAAGGTGTTAAAAAAACGTATTCATTTCTATAAAATCACTAATTTATTGATTTTTTTCACAGGCGTTTGTATAAATGCTCTCCTTAGAAAAAAAGAATAGTTTTCATTTCCTGGAATATCGGTTTTAAAATACACTAAGAGCTGCGTCAACTATACCATCAAGAATTTGGATAACAGCCACCAGCAAGGGCCTATATCATGCTACTTGTGAGAAAATTCAAACAACCGGCATTGTAGTGATGGAAAACGTACTGGAAAACCATCAACATTACTTTCAAGAGATACTTTCAAGAGCATTCGTGAGGCAGTTGAAAGGAGCCCACGTTCACAAGTAGCCTAACATTGGCGTTATTGGACGTTGTTTTCCATATTTTTTATGGGTACACCCAGAAAAAGTTTTCTTGAATCAACAATAATTTTTTTGGTGAAATAAATCTTTTCGTCTAAATATAGGTCAGTGGAAATTCTGTTCGAATAAACAAAGAAATATTGTTGTTTTTTTTTCAATTTTCCGTCAAAAGTTTTCATCCGAAATGCATAATAACTTAATAATAACGTCTTTAATTCGTCTCAATTTGATAATTTTTTATTATCCAAAATTTATGTTAATCCTTTATAGCTATATAAGTCCATTAAACAAAATTACGTGAGAATGTTATGGCAACTGCACACGAATTTAAGTTTTGCTAAAACAGCAAAGTTTTGTTGGAATTACAAATTAAAAATACAAGACTTTAGTAAGACCCAAATAAAATTGATGAAATTTTGTTACAATTTTATAAGTGTGTTAACTTTTTTTTCTTCTATCTGAGCCGATTTTTTACTTTAACTAAAATATTCTCTTAAAACAGCCAAACAAACAACAAAACATGTTTTGTTGTTTTAATCAATTCCTTTTCCTGGATGTATCTCTGCGCAAATCTTCATATGTTTTATCACTCAATTTCCATTATTCGGTGACTTTCTTTCTTTAAAGGAGAGCATTTTCAAAACTTGTGAAAGAAACCAATAGATTAGTGTTTCCATAGAAATTAATCAGTATTTTTAAAACACAAATTCAAAGCAGGAGATCCTGACTGTTCGGTCTGCGTAATTTCAAAAACCATCCGGTTGATTTTTTTTCACAGATTGCATGATTACATACAGAATATTAATGTTTATCTTTCTATTTTACAGATATAATAACCTTTTTTTATAAGAAATTTCATATTTTCTTGTTATTTCAGATGAAAAAAAATCGCCAGTGGTCATTATTTGGCGAGTATTCTGCTGACTGAAGAATTAAAATAGTAAATAACTGAAACCACGCACTCAAACACACACAGCGATATTATATTTAAGAAACGAAAAGTTTTAATGAGAAGCAATATCATACAGGAAAATATTTTATCTAAACTTGAAAGAAATATTTATAATGTTTAAGAAATAATTTATTGTGAAATTTTACAATTGATACATTATTTGGATATTTATCGTTAGCATTAGATTTAAAAAATGAATCTGAAATGTTGATTAGTTGAAATTTGAATTCATTACTTACAATTTTGCTGCTTGGATTTGATGTTTATCTAAATGACACATCATGTGACTTTGAAGAAAAAAAACAAGAAGATATAATTGTGATTTATATATTATTTGTTTCTTTACGGTTTTTTTTTCTTTTGCTTTGACGCCATATATTCTAATTTGAAGCCAAGAATTCATAAGAATGGGATTAGTTTGAGATTGTTCGCAATAATTGTGCTTATGGAAGTGATCGAGATCATCTTTTGATTACATTGTTATATTGAAATGTAAATTACACATATATCAATTAATATATTAAATATAAAATAAAAATTTTAAATTTTAGTATATTTTATTTCCGCACATACATATAGTATTATTTTTTTAACTAATTGACCCAAGACCACAAATTTGCTTCTAATTATACCTTCGTAGTAAGAAGAAAACATTCCTTGTTACGGAAATATTAGATGGTGGGTTACATAGTGTGTAAATGGTGGGTTACATAGTGTGTCTCTATGACTCTTGCATATGGGGAAATTTAAGAACCAATGAAAAATAATGCATATGAACTGAAAAATAAACGAAGTGTATTAGTTAATTTTTAAAATAAAATTAATTAGATATTTAAACATTTTGATCAGAAAAAGTTCTAAGTCTAAGGAAGTAATAAAAAAATCATGTGACTTAATTATTAAGACAAGATCATTTACATTCTACTTCCCTTTTCGGGACATTAAAATTGAAAAAAAAAGTTATTTCTTAATATTATAAAAGCATGCAATCTCTCAAAAGACAACATTTTAAATATATAATTTATAGGAGATTACATCTTTAGAATATATACAATGTATTCCAAAAGTCCGGGACATATTTCAAAATGCAACATCAAAAGAAGTAATTGTCTTATAAGGACGAGGATTGCCCTAAAATGTTTTCACGATGAAAAGTGCTTTTTTTTTCATTTCTCTCTTTTTGTATATCTCTCTCTCGTCTTTTTTTTTCTTTACGAATAAAATTTTAGTTACCATTTTCGCCTTGGATGGCACTTCACCATAAATTTTCAGAAAGAAACATAAAAACCTTAAGACAATCAGTTACAAATTACTTTATTTTGTGGAAAGCTATGGGTGAGCCAAAAGTTTTGCTATCCATTAACGTAGTTCAATGTGTGCGCTATTTAGCTCCAGCAATCTCAGACCAAAATTTCAAGCCAGATCAATCTACGTGTTTGGTAGCCTTGATAGCGGAAATTACAGTATTATAGCGGCATAAGTTATCTCATCTTCAATACTTCAATGGCACAATAGAAACACATACTTAGTCACTTAAGCTGCTATCAGATTCACCAACATTTCCGGAGACTTTAGACCCAACACTTGATTTCTTTCAACTTTTAGTGAAATATCTCCACAACATCCAGTGTGATAGCAAACAGCAGTGTCCCCCAACTTTTTTCTGCAATAAAAAAAAAAAAAAAAAAAAAAAAAAAAAAAAAAAAAAACCTGCGCTACCTGAGATTTTTTATCTACCATCGAACATTTAAACGAATCAGAGATAAGCGATTGATACGAATTGGCGATAAATATTAACGGCTGGTACTAGTACTATAGTTTTCCTGCTTTCCTCCAACTTTTTTAAAGACAATTGTAACCTTTTTCTCTCTTTGAAAGGGAAAAAGTTTGTGTTAAAATCGGCTGAAAAGTTTGTCGCACGTAAAGTTTGTGAATTTGATAACAACTTTGCATAACATTATAAGAAAAAATTGAGTGGGGTCAAAATCAGAAGAGACTCATGCTTGAAACGAAACACATGTACATGTGGCTCCATCTAAGATCCAAATTTAGAAATATATATTTTCATACGCTTGAAGAAGATTATTCATAGTTTAAAACCCCTTCCTGGATGGCAATTATTTGATCTTATATTAAATTTTAAAATGTGTCAACGATTTTTTAGATACCTTGTATTTAAAAATAAACGAAAGCAATATATTTTATTTTTTAATATTCTTTGAGGGATATTTTCATGTATATGTATACATTTTTGATTTTAAAGACTGCAATTTTTCTTCGCTGTTTTGCATTTGACATACCGTATTTTAATTTGCTTAGGACATAAAAATATTTTCGATTTATTCAGCAATATTTCATGAAATAATAAGTTCTGTATCTAGATATTAAAAGTTCAGAATATAAAAATATTAAATAAATTTCAGATTAATTAAATATAAAATTCAGAATATTAAAAGTTCAGAAAAGTTCATGATATAAATTATTACTAAGCATGAAAATTTATATTAAATACATTTGTTAATCTGTGATAAAATGGCACTAAAAATCTCAGTATTTTTTAAAATAACAATGCAATTGACTTTAACATCAGAGCAACTAAATAATATGTTTAAATACTGTAGCTAATTTCTTCTTATATTTCATTTTTCATTTATATTTTAGGGTAATACCAAACAATACAAATAAAAGTAAAATTGTATTAAAAATATAGTGATTGTTTTTTTTTTTAAGTATATTTGTATTTCAAAGATTTTTTTAAATAATTAAAGCAATCAAAATGTAATTTATAAATTAATAATTTCATCTTAATAGGTATTTTACACTGTATACTTTTCTCAAAATAAGAGTCATATATAATGCATTGAACACTTGTAAATTTGTTGAACATAAACTTGCAACTTTTAATTTTGATTTGAAATGAACAACAATGCTATAGTGTCTTTGTTTTCTTTTATTAGCTCTCTAAAATTGGAATATATATTTATATACACCCTGTATTTCGCTCAGTAGAAGAATATTAACTTTACTATGCTTCAGATTCATTTTAATATGCATAAGTAAATTACTTTTTTAACTTAAAGAGTGAAATAAATAAGTTTTCTGAATAATTTAATCTTGTGCAAATAAAAACAAATAAAGTAACAAATTTAAAGTAAAACTTTAATTGAGTATAAAGGTTTAAACGTTTTACTACGAAGTGCTTTTTTAAAATGATTGTCGAAAAATCACATAAGCAAAATGTCTTTGATAAAAATATAATATATTCATGCCGCTCATTTGTATAAAAATGAACTATTTTTCTTTATTTTTTATTCTACATTTGTTATATCTTTATTCTACTTTTAATTTTTGCACATATTCTAATTTAAGGTAGATTTTTTTCTTCTCTTGGATTTTTTTTAAAATGTAATTTTAATTTCTATTGCATTATAGAGGTGTATTATTTTATTATACTCATAAAATGTGCGCAAATAATTCAACAGCAACTATAATTTGTTTCTGGGAAAAAGAGATAATAAGACCGAGACTATACTTTATCATTCTCCACGGAAAACGTTTCAAAAGTAATGGAAGTTTTCTTTTGTACATGTGACAGGAAAACTATCATCTAGGGAATATTATCCAGTGAGTTCTGTGATTTATTTGATTGTATTAAAAGAGTCTTGAACATGTTTGGGATTTTTACAAAAATAATTAATTTTTATACTCAGACTTTAATAATTATTGTTTTACTATGTAGAAGTAAATTTACTAAGTATAAAAAGTATAGAAAAAAAACAAATAAATATTTTGTTAATGAAATACCAAGACAGACCAGTTATTCCTTAATCTACACATAATAATTTTGTTCTACATCTGGTTTTCAAGCCGTAACTGGATGACGTGATTATGCCGCAAAAATCGGTATAACTAGCGCCAAGCTCAGCTCGTTTCGTACCAAGATATAACGAGAGCGGTTGAAATATTTGTATTGTGCAAATCGGTATTACCTAAAGTACCAAAATTTCAAGCCGTGATTCGATGACTTAATATTACTGTCAAAATATAGATTTGGTGCCCCTATCATCTCGTTTTTTACCAAGTTATGCAGAATCAGTCGTTTTCTCGCTTATTATTAATAAGCTTTTCCCCAACCATTAATTCATCAAAGTCGATGGCGGAGTAATATATATTGCAATGTAGTGTAAAATATTTTGTTTAAAGGTTTGAATTGTACATTATGACGCCTTTTTTGATATAATTTTTTGTCTGCTGAAAGTCTCTACCAGAATAGCCGCAGACAGACCAAAATATTCTTAAAATGCTTCATTTTACATTTAATTTGGCACCAATTTCATCCCATAACTGGATGCTGTGATAATGATGCCAAAATGACGAGTAGGCGCCCGCTATCGTTCAAATCGTACCAAGAAATGCCGAGGCAAACCAGTCATTCATTAATCTACACCTAATGATACTTTCCTACATCATGATTTCATCCTGTAAGTCGAAGACGTAGACATTTGTGTCGCCGCCGCTCGGTCTATAAGTATGAATATCATACGATCCCTTAAGCATTTCCGATGCAATTAATTGCATCGGATTTTAGCAATTTGCATCGGATTAAAGCAATTTTAAGAAAACAATGAAATTCCACTGCTTTTTAGTGAATTTTAAATATTTAAGGCTTAAAAATAATTTTGTCAATTATTTTATTTCTTTTTAAGTCTTATACATGTTGTTTTCATGATTAAGATGTATATGAAGAATACATTTTATAATCGAATAATATTCAATTCCTTAATCGTTATTTTTACAGAATTTTTTGTTCTAATTACAAAATATTCCAAACTTTTTTCTTTAACATAAAAAAGACCATTCACGTTAAAACATTTTAAAATTTACGAAATTTAAAATTGTATAAAGCCCCTTCGCCTATATAACATTCATAGAGAAAAACACGTCACGGGCCTATAAAAAGTTAAAAAAAATAAATTTCCATTTCTGAATGATGATAGTTATCATGATGTGGTGTCTAGTTCACTCAAAAAAAAAAAAAAACTTTTTTTAGTACTTGAAAGTTTTAAAAATTTACAGTAATAAGATACCTCGTAATACATGGCTAAATTTGTTAAATACTTTCAATTTTTTAATCCTTTCGAATCCGATTTTTTTTCAGTTTTTAGAAAAAAAAAATACTTTTATATTCATTACATTAACACTAGCTATTCAAATAAATTTATTAGTTTTTAAGGAATATTTCATTTACTGAATGATTTATTTCATTTAAGGAATATTTCATTAACGAATATTATTATTTTTCCCACTATTCAATTCATATTCATTTGACAATAGGCTAAGGAAGAATTTTTTTAGATGTTTGAGAAATATTGTATTATATTAAGATTTAACTTGCATTATAACTTTACAATATATTTTGCGCTTTATTACACATGCTTCTTTCAGGAAAGTAACTTTTATTTTAAATTTAATGAATGAATTATAAATTTAAAATAAAAGAATCGCAAACGGCGTAAAGTTAATTAAGCAAACAATAATAATATTTATTATTATTAAATACTTAAACATAAATGAATTTATATAGTAATTTTATATATATACACAGTCGAGTCTCTATATAACGAAATCCATTGTTCCAGTAAAAAATTCGTTATATAGAGAAATTCGTTGATTAGAGAAAGCCGTTAAAATTTCTGTTTAATGTGCAAACTTTGAACAAGTATTATTTTTTATACGTTTAATTAAAAATTTGAAGTGTTTAACTATAAATATTAAAGTAATATCCTATTTCTTACACTGTAAAACATTTGTGGAAACGTTACTCCATACAATTGGTGTAAAAATGGTGGTAAATGCTGCCTCCATATTCATGGAGTAATTGTTTTCACATATGCAATGGTGTAATGTAAACATATATTACTGGTGTAACATGACAATGTTACACCGGTTTTAATGGTCAAAATACTCCATAAAATTGGAGGCAGCAATGCTGCCACCTATTTTACGATGTAACGTTTCCACAAATGTTTCTCAGTGTAATTATTTGAACAGTTTCAAAAAAGAGAACAGACATTTATTTAAAAGCTTAATAAATATCACACAAGAAAAACGTACGTTAATTTTTTTGCCATTGAAAACACAACATCTCAAATTTTTGGGGGTGATCTCTTTGCTCCGGGAGTGAATGTCCCCCAAAGCCACCCTCTGAAATCAACACTTATTTCAATTACCACATTGATCCAGGTTTTATATGCGTAACAATTAAATTGACTCTGTTTCTCGAAGGGTGTTAAAAGATGTGTGGGAGGGGGGCTGGTGGGATGAATTCGTTGGACTTAAAGATCAAGGAGATTCAAGGTAGAGAAGCAATATAAAAAACTCAGCTTTGAACGATAAATCAAAAATAAGTGATGGAAATTTGATTCCATGTGATTTTGAAGCTTTTTTAAAACTGAATAAATAAAGAACATTTTATGAAAAAATTCGTTATATGGAGATAGATATTTCGCTATATAGAGATTGTGTTTAATGTAATCATGGAAAAAGAGGACCGTTCCTGCTAAAAATTCGTTATATAGAGAAATTCGATGTACAGAGTTTCGTTATATAGAGACTCGACTGTATATATACTAACATTATTACGTGCAAATAGTATCGAAAGTATTTGCTAAAACAAAATAATACTCCATTAAACGACATGTACTATTAATTGTGCACAAGATCCGAAGGGGTTAAATGAACTTTATGATAATAAAATAATGAAATACTAAAATATGTGTAACGTGATTATATTTAATCGGAATAACTTTGAAAGACTTATGGACAGATAATTAAATTATTTTTTTCTTTGAGATGGATATTAAGCACAAATATATATGTAGAAAACATCATCCTAAATGAATAATAAAACTTTTTACTTTACATCAAAACATTTTATTGTAATTGACACGTTGCTTTTCTTATTGACACAAAGTTGACAGCTGTGTTATTAAATAACATATTATAAAACTATATATAAATATACAGGGTTCACATGGATCCTATAATTTCAAAACTAGGAAATTCTTCGGTACTTGTATATTATTATTTTTAAAATTCTCTAAATTTCGAGCGTTTGAAGTGAATTTATTCTTTAATTAAAAAAAGGAAGTGCTAAGAGATACTAATGTAAGTACTAATGGAAATGGACTTGAAAATCTGGAAAACTAACGGTACTCATACAAAATCTGATATAATGTGTGCCACTTTGATCTTTAAAAGCTAAAACTTTTTTATTATTGCTTGAATTTCATTACTATTTGTTGATATAAAACGAGATAGCTTCTATTAAAAATTCACCAAGTTCATTATTTTGCATCTAATAATGATACCTTACAATAAACAACATATAATTATTGATAAGGCTTTTTTAAATATATCAATTCAAACATACATAAAATATATTCCTCTTCAAAGAATATTCGTGAAAAATCTCCAGAATACATACCAACAATAATCAACATACCAGTATTGATGAAATGGTTATAAATTTCACACTTCAAACAACACCCCCAAAATGAAAAAAAATACCGGTTATTAAATAACACATATCTACTGATACAGAGTACGCTTCTAAACTAACGATTGCCTCAAACGTGTACAGTGTCTCACATAAGTGATGGGACACTTGTGCTTTACAAAAGGAAACTAATCAAATAAATTAAAAAAACATGTACACTTTTTTTTGTGGGTGTGTTTCATACTTAAATTTAGTAAAGATTATTACATAACATACATTTTGTCAAAATATTAAAATATTAATTTAATAAAAATACAAATGTTTAGAACGGAGCAAAAAATAGCTCACATAAGTGATGGGACACCATTATATATGCAACAAAAATCGTCTGAAATAAGCAATACAAATAATTTTTGGGGGTTTATTTTACTTAAAAGCGATTGGCAATAATTTATAAAATCGTCTCTCCAGTCAGTCCTATCAGTATTTCTCTCCAGTTTGTTTTTGAATTTTTGTGTTTTTTAGCTCTATGTAGCCATGAGTGCTAAACGAAAAGAAACTTCGCTTGAAATTCGAAAATTAGTTATTAATTTGCATATTGAATGTGGAAAATCTATTAGAAAAACTGCTGAAACAGTTAACTTGAGTCGTTCAACATTTTTCAATATCATTAAACGATATAAAAAGAATCATATGATTCAGGATAAAAGAAGACCTGGCTGACCATCAAAGCTATCCAGTGGAATAAAGCGAATTATCGTTCGAAATATTAAAAAAAATCCAAGAAATAGTGCTTCAAAAGTTGCTGCTGATTTACAAGCATTATATGGAATAATTGTTAATCCTGAGACTATTAGAAGGGTAATTCGATCTGCTGGATATCACGGTAGAGTAGGCAGGAAAAAATTCTTCGTAAGTGAAAAGAATAGAAAACTCAGACTAGCTTTCGCAAAATCCAACATAAATAAGAATTCTGATTACTGGAATAAAGTTATATTTGCTGATGAGAGTAAATTTAATATATTTGGTTCTGACGGTAGAATCTTAGTGTAGAGAAAACTATGGGAAGAATTTCGCAAACAGAACTTGGCACCAACAGTAAAACATGGTGGAGGAGGAGTTATGATATGGGGGTGTATGTCGTCCGCTGGAGTTGGTAATCTTGTTTTTATTGACAGTATAATGGATCAGTACAAGTATATTCATATTTTAAGGCAAAATTTGAAATCTTCAGCACGAAAATTGAACCTTCATAACGATTTTAAATTCTACCAGGACAATGACCCCAAGCACATTGCTCTGAACGTTAGACTCTGGCTGCTATATAACTATCCTGAAATAATAAAAACACCACTACTATCTCCAGACTTAAATCCCATAGAGAATATTTGGCAAGAATTTGAATCAAGAATTCGCAAACACATCATTTCTTCAAAACAACAACTAAAATCGGTGCTTCAAGAAGAATGGGGTAAAATCACTCCAGAAATCACAAAAAATTAGTCGAATCCATCCCAAAAAGATTAAATCATGTTTTAAAAGTAAAAGGAAATCCAACAAAATATTAAAACCTTTTAAAAAGTAAAATTTTTGGATAAATATTTGATGGAAAAGTAAGTGTCCCATCACTTATGTGGGCCATTTTTTGCTCCGTTCTGAACAATTGTATTTTGACTGAATTAATATTTTAATATTTTGACAAAATGTATGTTATGTAATAATTGTTACTAACTTTAAATATGAAACACACCCAAAAAATTTTTGCACATGTTTGTTTATTTATTTTATTGCAGTTTCTTTTTATAAAGCACAAGTGTCCCATCACTTTTGTGAGACACTGTATTTCCATTTCTAGAATATTTTATTATAAAAATGCATTATCGATATTCGTTTTGAAGCAGAAGAGTTCAAGTATGAATTTTGGGAAAAATGGCTTAGATTTGAGAGAAGAATTGACCATGGATGCATATAAGCATTTTGAAAATATGATACAAAATTTGTGTTCCTCACCAATAATGAAGAAAAGAATATTTATTTTAAAAAATAAGATCACTATTGTAATTAGGTAAGTGAAGGTAAGTTATTAAAAAATAACTATTATCAAGTGAATGAAACTTGCGTAACAGACTGATCAACATGCATTTTAAACTTTCGACCGAAAAATAAGATGTTGTATAATTTCAATATTTTGTTCGACTGTATTTTATTGTTATAAATACGCTGACCTATGATTATTGACAAATGATTTAGTTTATTATTTGAGGCGAAGCGACTATAAATAAAAATAAAAAAACTCTTTGATAATATTGATGATGGCTTACTCCAATTTGCGAAACCGTTACATCTGTGTTAAAGTATATTATATGAATGGATATATGGGAAATTGATATAAATTTTTACATAAAACTATGAGCAATGTGAACCAAACTGAAAATAATTTATTAAACTGTTAAAGAATATAATAATTGTAATTCTACTCAAATCTTAAGGATTACAATTGTTTATTACTTTTAAAACGAATCTTTAATATAAATTAAATTCAGAGCAATGCAAAATAAAATATAAAATTTACAATATAAATAACTGCAATGAAATTATTCTTTTTTACTTCAAAAATATGTTTTACTTCATTTAAAATTAGATTTTGATCACAGAAGTTAGTCATTATATCAAACAATAAAATACGGAAAATGTTATTTGATAATAATTCTAAAATAAATCTCAGGTGGAATTATGTTTTATCCTTTCCGTACATCTTTTCATATTAAATTTTGCATGATAAATCGCCATAGTAAAATAGAATTTATACTTTTGAAAAAAATGGATTTATTATGAAATAAACCTCTTTGACATTCAGTATTTATTTGTAGATTATGTGGATGTGTTTCAATTTAGAAACAAATTCCAATTTAATCCAAGTGCAGAAAAATAGTTTCCGGAGTGTTTTAGATAGTTTGTAAAAAGTGATATTTATTCAAATTAATAATATTTTCTTAAGGAAATTCATGAAATGGAAAATTTAATTTATTGTTAATACAAATGGAAACTTAGATAAAAGTTTTAGAATTGAATGTGAATTTGTGTTCTGAATTTAAAGAGTATTTTTTTAAATGAAATAATGAAATGCCGTATTTAATATACATATGTAATGCCATATTTATGGCTGCTGTAGCAGCAAAAAAAGGTTAGGAATTTATTATTGTTACACACATAATATTATTAATGTATAATTAATATACGATGCATTATGATTACATTTTTACATAATTGCTTTTATTTTTGTTTTTTAATAAATGAATTTTCTTATACCAGAAAAAAAAGATTTTTTTAATTAATTGGCAAATTATCACGATCAAAGAAGGTAAAATTTAGTACAATGGAACCTTTGTAAAGTGACCACTTTTAAGACAGGCTAAAATAGTCACTATATAGAGGTGGTCACTTTATGAAGTATCTTTCAAAATGGCATATTAAAACTTTTATAATCCCCCCCCCCAAAAAAAAACAAAGCATAAATATGGAAAATGCACTATGTTAAGTAATAAACTTATTAATTAACAATTATAATAACTGAATTACTAATTTAAAATATATTACATAGAAGATAATTTACGTAAACTTACGTTATTTCTTTTAAATACAGTTGAAATTCTGTAGTGATTGATTTAAATAACACATAACTGCAAGTTATATTGTAATGTATACACGAATATCATTGTAATTGTATAATGATAACCTTTTTGTAATATTATTAAACTCTTCCTTAAAAATAACCTTAGACAAATGCAAATATAATTGCAATAAAGGACAAAGTGGTCACTTTATACATTAAGGAAATAGTCACTATAAGAGATAAATTCATGTACTTTTTTAATGGATAAAAATAAAATTTCAGAAATGACCATTTTGGACTTTTAGCTTCAAAATTTTCTCGTGCAGAAAAATGAATGGTCACATTTTACAGGGTCAAATAACATTGACAATGATATGCTAACTGGCCCCTTTGGACAGGTGGTCACATTAGATAGGTGGTCACATTACCGAACAATTCTCATATTATTTTATTTATGAGCACAAATAAAATTTTCCAAAAGTGGTCACTTTACCCAGGTGGTCACTTTAGCAGGTTTCACTGTATTGAATTTTTGTGGCAAAAGAAAGATTAATTGTGAGAGGAAGCTGAAAATAATCTCAAAATAATTATCTCTCAATAGATAATATCTCTCAAAACAATTATGTTTCACGTAAAGAGATTGTAACTTCAATTGAAGAAGCCAACATCTGAAAAAAAAAGAATAGTTTTGGTAAAACAGTACATTTTTCAATTAGAAACACCTTCTCGCGTCACGTTTATTTCATTCAATACTAATTAAAGCAAAAATCGGTTGCTGACATTCCAGAGATAAATAAGTATAAGTAAATGATACACTCGACCTCTTCAGAACCCATGGGTTATTTATGTACTTTTTTAACCCCTTAACTGCCACAGGCAGATATATACGTCTTCAGAGAATACTTGCATATATTACAGAAATGGGGAACTCTGATGGCAGCAGGGCCGTTTTTAACAAAAAAGACGTTTATTGCATACTTATAACATGTGCATTTCATTATTGTTATTTCAGAAAACCAATCCCAAGTTATTTAATTGTAGAATTTTGTTATTAAATAAGGCACTGGAGATCACACCAGATTTCGCCGGCATTTACGGTGTTAAACTTAAGTTAAGGATTTATATTAACAAACTCATAATTAAGAAAGATTGAAAAGCGAAAAAAATAAAATTGTATTTTCTGTACATAAAATTTAATGATTCCTGGGATCTCAAAAAATACATTTTTTAACAATTTCTTGGGATTTTTTAAAATTTCATTTTATTTTTATGTATTACAAAACCTTAAAATCAAGAAATAAATATGTATTTAATAATTTTTTGTTACTAATAGACTCTAAAAATTGTATCTTAAAGTGCAGTTATATTATTTTAGTTTTCATTTTTGTACATTTCGCACATTTCAGTGGCAAGTCACTTTTATAAAAGATATAACTCGCTAAAATAGCTCAATAAGAAACAATTTTCTGTTTTGTTTTGTTCTGCTATCTGTTAGGCTCCATTCACACAAATAATTTTTATTAAACATCATTTATATACGAAAAAAATTGGAGATGTGTATCCTATAGGGTACAACAGTTCCGAAGAGGTTAAAAAAACTTGTCTTTTACATAATTGATTTTGACCATTTAAAAAGGCATGTACAACATATGATTACGTAAAATTATTTTTCAAACAAATGCTTGTTACAATCTTTTTTAAGTCTGTGTCGGAACGTTTATGATCTCGTGTAATACAAATTAGAATATAAGCTAGAAATATTAAGCCAAGTTTAATGCTCGGCTTCATATTTAGTTAATGTTTGTAGAACCTTTATAGATTATCGTCTTAGGAGATGTAAAATATTTTTAAAACAAATTGAGAATTTTTTCCAATAGCTCTTGAACCAATTTTATATATATTTAAATCCCTTAACATTCACGGTTTTAACGTTTGCGAGTTTTTATTATTCACGAAATAGAAAATACAGAAGGTTTCAACATTGGCAACACTTTTTTAAAGAAAAATATTTTACACACGCGTTGACAACATTTGGAAGAAAAATATTATTATTAATAATAATATTCATATTTTAATAGCGATGTGAATTGAATATAAAAATAGTAGTCGGTCGTATTCATAACCCGTAAGGCATGGTGACGTAACTCCGGCGTCGTTGTGAAGTCACATTGTGACTTTGTGACCATCGATTGTCGATGTGACGTCACGTGACGTCGATGTAAATTCACAGTAACTAAAATGTGAAGTCTTTATGGCCGTTTTAGAGCTCGTTTCTGACGTCACATTGTGACCACTTTGTGAAGTCACGGTGTGACAAATTTGTGAAAAATGTGGTATTTGTGACTACTTTGAAATTAACATTGTGACGAAACTGTGACAAAAGCGACGATATTTAAATTGCCAGAAACATGTTTTTTAAAGTAAATAACATGTTTTGAAGATTTTTTTTAATTTTCTAAAGATTTTTAAGAAAGTCACATCTCAGTCACAATGTGACGTCACTGTGACCATGCATGCTATGAGGGAACTTTCGCGAAACCTAAACGTATTAAAGGAATTTGAGAATGATAACTGTTTAAAATACCATTTATTGCCATATGAGATATCATACAGGTCCGGGAATTTCATAACTAGGAAATTCCTCGGCACCAGTATTTTTTTATAGAAAGTATCTTTTAAACAAGGTAACATTTCGCATATTTGAACTACATTTCTATTTGTATAAAAAATGCTGCTATTTCACTGGAAAATAATGGCATTCGTACAATTATACACCTTTCGTGCTGATAAATGAGCAGGGCTTTCATTTATTTATAAATGTATATATTTCTAAAATGTATTTATTTTTTGTAAAGATTGATTTTTGTAGAACACACCTAATCAAAAAATTATGCTGTCAAATATACAATATATATTACAAATCCTCCCATAGATATATTTCAGAATAAATAATAATTAATTACAGTTTTGAAATAATAGTTGAAACAGCATTCGTATCCTTCCCTGATTTTTTTAGAAAGATTTTACTTATTCTCTTGTTTCTGTTTTTAATTTCTAATATATTTGCATATGTAATTTCATAAAATCAAGAATAGTATTAAAATATTCATGTAGACTAACGTATTTTAAAAACATTCTAAAGTTATATATACTGTAAAAATGTGCACCTTTTATAAAAGTTAAAATTCTTATATTTATGTTTTTGTTAACATAAAAAAGCGATATAAGAAACAATTGATGAAATCGACAAAGGCCATTTACAGAAATATTCTAAAATGATTAGATAAATAACATTTACCTATCAAAAATATAGAAACAAAACACCTCCCTCTCCCCCTAAAAGTTAAACTAGAACCCAAAGAAAAAAATATTGGAACATTTTTTATTATATATTATTTTCAACAATATATTTCAGATATTTTTCAAATATAAATTTCATTATGTATCATATATTAAAAAAAACCTTAAAAGTTAAACTAGAACCTAAAGAAAAAAAATCTTGAAACATTGTTAAATTATTTATTATTTTCTTAAAAAAAAAAAAAAAAAAAAAAAAAAAAAAAACTATATTTTGTAATTAAACTGAAATCCATATCCTTCACTTTCGCAATCTCATCAAAATAAAGGATCTGAAATAAAGGCATATTTAATGAGATCTCCAACTCAGAGTGCGTATAGATTGCTTTTAATTAACCAGCACAAAAGATAATTAAATGAGGTTAACGTTAATTAACTACTTTTTGTGATCTTCAAAAAGGCTTAAATTCAAAACTGAATATTCATATTACCGATATTTATCATTTAAAAAAAATAGTAATACTTCGATTTTTTATAATAAAAATACGTTTCAAATTATACATTATGATAAAATTTCACACAAGGTCTCCTAAAGAATTATAAGATTTTAAATTCGTAATAATGTTACACATGTTTTGTTTAGTTAGATTCCTATAAGAATTTATTTTATGTTTAGTGAACTAGATCTGTAAAATAAATAAATTAAATATAAAATTAAATAATATAAAAGATGACATGAAATTTATCAATTTAAATTTTCTATTTTTTCAGTGCTAAATGCTTGAGATTCAATGTGGGTTTGGGTTTTTTTTTTCATTAAAAAGGATACCATTATATTTATAAAAAACTCCCTGTCGGTTTGGCCTATAGGTGGAGGTAGATTTCGAAGAGTACTCATTTCAACAACAAAATCTAAAATAGGATTAGATATAAATCCAGTTTAATAGCTTTGTTTGACTACTTCTGAAAAAAAAAATCTGTTCAATTTTCTATAAGAACTAATTTTATCAGAATCATTTTAATTGAAATTCGCTCATATGCCCATTTTGACAGCATAGTTCGAAATATACTCTTACTTTATTAAAAAATCGGTCAATGCAGTACATTATAGAGTTTCTAAATAACAAAAAACTGTCTCAACTGAATGCGTTTGAAAGCGAAATTGAATTAAAAAATGAGTCATAAATTAAGAAATTTGTTATTTAGATACATCAACAATTCTTGAATCACGATCGCTACGGGAAATTTTGTACAAAGTACCCACTTTGACAGCTATCAAAACACTGACCAATACGCCACATTATACAGTTCCTGAATAAGAGAACCTGTCAATTGGATGCATTTGAAAGCAAAAATAGATTTAATAAATATCTGGTGTAACCATATTTTTAAATTTAAGCTGTTTCGAAATATTATAATTTGGAATTTTTAAATATGGCATAATTTCCAACATTTATTGCTTTTAACGCATATTATTTTAAACTTTTATTCTTTAATATTCAAATGTGTAAATTACAATTTTTATGACATAATGTTTTATATTTTTCTGCTTTTGCCACGAAATTAATTTATTCTAATTAGTTTTTTCTTTCTGTTTTTAATACTCACGTGTCAATAAATTTTTAATTCAAAAGAAATACCGTTTTTTTTATTATTTTATTATTATTATTTTTGCACAGTTTTTACAACCAAGGTGACCGTTTTTGGATTGATGTAAGAAATCTGGACAGTTG
The DNA here is from genome assembly GCA_964019185.1 of Maratus speculifer. Lineage (NCBI taxonomy): Eukaryota > Metazoa > Arthropoda > Arachnida > Araneae > Salticidae > Maratus > Maratus speculifer. Next base: position 228,166,089 of record OZ025295.1, read on the forward strand.
TAGAACCTACAACAAGCTAAATCAAGCTAAAAAAAGAATACTGAGCAGTTAAACTGATGGCATTGAGCTCACAGGCTACGCATACTAATTGTACATTACAGCCTTATATTTTCAAGGGTTAATTCCGTTCGAAAAAGATTAAGAAGGGGAAAACTCCTTTTACCTTTTTTATACTTAATCATTGAACCTCCTAAACTATGAAATACATGCTTTATCATATTAAAAAATCTATATCCAAAATTCAGAGCAAATCGGATAATTCTTAATAAAAACCCATTTAGCATTTATATAATTTCAGAGGAACTATCCCCCTGTTTTATACATAACCATTAAACTTCCAAAACTATTCAGAGATTTGAACGAAATCTGACAATTCTGCTTGAAAAACCCATTTATATAAATTAAGGGGAAGGGCATTAGAACCCCCGTTTCCCTTGATTATACTTATTCAATTACCTAATAACAGTCACGGAATCGCCTCTCAGAATGATCCTATACCTAAATTTTGAACAAAAACTGTTAATTCTGCATGAAAAATCCATTTATATCAATTAAGGGGAGTGGCATAAGTCCCCCATTTCCCCTCTTATACATATCGAATGAACTCCAAAAACTAATCAGGGAAGCGCCTTATCAGGATATACCTATATACAAAATTTCAAGTCGATCGGATATTTTTATCATGAGTTATCGCGTCACGCACGAACGAACATACATACTAGGGTGGTGCGAAAAAACAAAAGTTTTTATTTCCGAATCGCTATAGTGCGGAAAAGTTGCGATTGGTAAATACAAGAAAAACTAAAAAAATTTTTTTGAAATCGGACATTATCTTCCGATCGCGCAAACCACTTAAAAATTCAAAAAAATTGAAAAATTTCGATTTTTTCAAAATTTTTAAAAAAAATTACATATACATATATTTTATCACTATAGTGAAAAATATTTACATATTGTACTATTTAATAATAATAAAAAAATAAATTGTGTTTAGAGAATATCTTCCAATCGCGCAAGCTCATTAAAAATCGGGAAAAATGAATTTTTCAGTGATTTTTGATGCATTAAGAAAATAATTAATTAAGTTCAATTTGCGGTCTCATGTTAAAATTTAAATGTAAATTAATACTATTGTGCATGTTATGCTATTTTTGAGCAACCGAGATCTTACCACGACGAGATCGCTGCAGGGCGAAAAGATTTAGTAGTTCGCGCAACTCCTGTTAGCCACGTTGCGAAACAGCGTTGAACTCGCCCTATGTGTCCACATCCTTTTCTCTCCCCAACCTCGTCCACTTGCCCAGTGCGCCATTTCGTATCAGTGAGCCCGTGAACGAATTTCGTTTGTTAATTGTAGATGTATTGTGTTATTTAAAATACATTAACATGTGACAGGTACACGGATCTGCATACGTCGTTGACAAAGAAAATAACTAGACAATCTTTTTATTGTCCTATATTTTGTCATCCCAAAGAGATTTTTTGTCAAATATTTTTCACGAATATAGCGCCTGTACGAGAAACTAAAGAAAATTCTTTAAAAGAATTTAAATATCGTTAAAAATACTTCTAGACCTTTTCAATAAATGCGTCCATATAACACGCATTGATATGTCGAATGATACATGTTTGAAGATGGTTTATAGTAATTTTAAACAGTGTATGTTATCCATCGTGATATTTGACTCAGGACTGAGAAGGATAACTAAATATAAGTCCTTTTTTTCCATCAAAATGTATGTCATGTGGTTCTTCTGATTCCACTTGACTTTGCCGTATTTTTTTCTTTTTGTTTGTTTTCTTCTAATTTTGTATAGGTCAATAACTTGAAAAGCATCTGTTTTAGTTATTACAGGAATATCTTCTAGTACACTCAACGCTTTAGCAGCACCTGCACTGTCAGATACACCATTGCAATCGCAATGTAAAGATGTAGATTGTAACTCCACTTTCATTTGCCATGGTAATTTCTTCTTCTTAAATCTGATAGGCCGTATCCGTCATGGTAATAATATTTTACATATACCTACATTAGCATTAAAATTCTCATGTATTTCATCTAAATGCTTAAGGTCTTTTATTTTCGCTTCAAAAAATTTGGAAGGTTGCCTTTTCAATATATAGTTTCGTCTTCCAAGTCTTGTACTTAGTTTTCTTTCTCTTTTTTTTTTAACTTTAGTACCAATTTTTCCCGTTCCGTCCTTTCTCTGGAGGTAGATAAATCTATGCTCAATGACTGGAATTTTGTTGTGTTTTTGAGACGTACCATTAATCTCAATTAGACACTCCTTTAGATCTGGTGACTTTTTACAGGAGCAATATAAATTCACTACACATTTGCAGGCTGAAATATCACACAGTTGCGTTTCTTGTTTTTTAAATTCATCAAACTTTCTTGTAAGGTTTGGCTATTCCTTGTCTCGAATATAAGATTTCGATAGTTTAGAATATTATCGTAGTAGGCATTAATTAGCTAAATGATTCTACAATCAAACACTTTTGGGATTGACGCCTTCTAATAAATATATTTTATTTTTTTGTGCCACTGTATTGCTGACAAATGAGAAACTCACTTTAATGATGTTGAATTTACTTGCTAATAGAGACCTCTCCTTAAGGTAGCATTGAAGAACATCTTCGTGTGTTGGAAGAATATTTTGCAGAAAATCTCTTGGATGACCGAATATAGGATAATGAAAAGATTGTCTAGTAATTTTCTTTGTCAACGACGTATCCAGATCCGTGTCCCTGTCACATGTTAATGTATTTTTAATAACACAATACATCCAATTAACAAACGAAATTCGTTCACGGGCTCTCTGATACGAAATGGTGCTCTGTGCAAGTGGACGAGGTTGGGGACAGAAGCATGTAGACACGTAAGGCGACTTCAACGATTTTTCGCAACGTGGCTAACAGGATGCGCGCGAAACTCTAAACCTTGAAGAACTACTAAACTTTGCATCGATCTCGTTGTGGTAAGATCTCGGTTGTTCAAAAATAGCATAACATGCTCAATAGTATTAATTTACATTTAAATTTTAACATGAGATTGCAAACTGAGCTTATTTAATTATTTTCTTTATATATCAAAAATCACTGAAAATTGAATTTTTCCCGATTTTTAATGTGCTTGCGCGATTGGAAGAAATTCTCTAAACGCAATTTATTTTTTTATTATTATTAAACAGTACAATATGCAAATATTTATCACTATAGTGATAAAATATGTGTATATGTAATATTTTTTAAAAAATTTTGAAAAAATCGGAATTTTTCAATTTTTTTGAATTTTTAGGTGGTTTGCGCGATCGGAAGATAATGTCCGATTTCAAAAATTTTTTTTTAGTTTTTCTTGTATTTACCAATCGCAACTTTTCCGCACTATAGCGATTCGGAAATAAAAACTTTTGTTTTTTCGCACCACCCTAATACATACAGAACGGACGGGCACATAAGCTCTCAGGCTATGCTAGCCTGTGTGCTAAAAATGAGTCAGAAAAAACGCAATTTGTTATATGAATACTTATTCAATTTTTCAATTACGATCACTACGAGAAATTCTGTTCAAAATATTCAATTTGGCAGACTTTTTTATAAATTAATTCTGCCTTTATCAAAAAACTGGCCAATACATAACATTATATAGTTTATAAATAAGAGGACCTGCAATTTGGATGTGTTTAAAATCAAAAATTAATTTAAAAATGAGTCAGAATATAAGCAGTTTGGATTTGAGGTTTTTTTTCTTCAGATCCTATTGTTGTTTAATTTATTTTTGCTATAAAAATTGGTCTTATGAAAAATATATCAATATAACAGATGTAAATATTATTGAGAAGATGTAACATAAATTTAACTGGATTTGATAGTTTAAAAATTGACAAAATTATGGATTTTTTTTCTTTTTCTACCCCTCCTCTTTTTTGTTTTCGTTTTTAATTTTTTTAACGGTAAGAGTTTGTCCTATCTAAAACTTGCAAATACAAAAGTTTTAGATAATTTTGAGAATATTTATAAAAAATTTAGTTGGATTTGATATCTGGATAATTGACAAAGTTATGATTTTTTTACTCCCCAAAACCCTATTTTTTTCGCCCCTTGAGCCCATTTTTAACTTTATGAAAAAATCTGTCATGCATAAATTTTTGGCCCATTATTTAGAAGTAATATAAACTTTAAACTGATTCGATATCTATTTTCATTAAGAAATCATGGGTTTTTTTCTGTTTTCACAAAAACACCTCTCATTTCGACCCCCTTGGTCAAATTTTTGCCCATTAACGAACTTAGTCGAGATTTTATCCCCTTTGATTTTATGTACCAGTTTTGTGGAGATTGACACAAAATTATAGAAGTTATCGTGTCCATAAAAAAGTGATATACAGGGTGATTATAATTAAAGTCCGAGTTTCAAAACGCTCTAAAAAGCGAACCACTCGTTAGAATCAAAATTTAACAGCGTATTATTGAAGAAGGGGAAAAGAACATGAACCAAAAAAAAGTTCCAAATTTTAGCGACAGATGGCCCTGTAAGCGTCAGAATTTGGACTACAAAGGACAAATTGTAAAACAACGGCTAAGGCGTAAGTTACACGATATAAACCATCTGTATTGTTCAGTGTCCATGACTGTACGCGTGTGATACTGTTAGTTACGTAAGCCCATCCACCATGGCAAGGTCGTACCACATCGGATGGAAAAAATCGGTTTTTTATTGTCCTGAGACCAAAAACCGCATAAAAAGCATCCATCTAACCGGTTTTTAATTGTCCTGAGGCCAAAAACCGCATAAAAAGCATCCATCTAACCGGTTTTTAATTGTCCTGAGGCCAAAACCGCATAAAAAGCATCCATCCAATCTGTTTTTAAGTTTGGCGAGACTGGCGCAAAACATGTTCAATATGCTGTCCACCGCCGTGTGCAACAAGATTAAATCGGGAAACAGCATGTTCCACAACCGATCGAAGTGTATCCGGGGTCAAGTTCAGAATGTGTTGCGCAATGCGTGTCTTTAATTCAGCTACGTTGGCAATCGGAGTACTGAACACAATATCTTTCAGATAACCCAACAGCCAGAAATCACACGGATTAAGATCACGTGATCGGGCCGGCCAGGTTGCAGGAAAATGACGGCTGATAATTCTAGCATTTCCGAAATGCCGCCTCAACAACTGCTTCACTCTCTTTGCAATGTGCGAAGGAGCGCCATCTTGCATAAAAATGATACTATCCAGACATTACGCTGTTGCAGAGCTGGAATGACGTCATTACGCAAAAGAGACTCATAGCGCTGACCATTGACGGTAACGGTAACAGGACCTAAAGCACCCGTCTCCTCGAAAAAATACGGCCCTATGATAAATGATGCCGTAAATCCGCACCACACAGTGACCTTTGCAGGATGAAGTGGTACTGGGTTCGTTGCGAGTGGATTTACTGTTGCCCATATTCGGCAATTCTTTGTATTGACATATCCCGTCAGGTGGAAATGGGCTTCGTCTGTCCACAGAATTTTCTACGGCCAATCATTGTCCACTTCCATGCGAGCGAGAAATTCCAAAGCAAAACCCTCCTTGCTGGCAGGTCAGAAGGGAACAACTCCTGCACATGGCAAATTTTATACGGATAACATTGCAGGATGTTTCGTAGATTGTTATGTACCGTGCTCACAGACCTGTTCAATATTCGGGCAATTCTCCGTGCACTGCATGGTTGCTCCCCACCGCTAGACTCTTCCTGAACTGCGGTGGCCACTTCTTCAACTACCGCCGAATCACATATTTTCCTTCCTCTACCAGACTGCACATCAAACGAACCTGTATTTTCGAATTTTTGCATAATTTTCACCAGACCCCTAACAGTCATCGGTCCAGCGCCTTTTTTCATACCCTTGAGAGTCCTGAACTTCTGCAGAGCCACTGGTGTAGAATCACCGTTCTTGTAATAAAGCTTTACAAGCAGAGAACGATCCTTCATTGAGACACTCATGGCCAACGTCTGAGAAGCGAAATGACGAAACGCCGTTTACCCAAGGCTTTTATAACACCTGAAATTGTCGTGCGCATGCCAGGAATTTTAATTTACATATACTGACGCTTACAGCGCCATCTGTCACTCAAATTTAGAACTTTTTTTTGGTTCATGTTCTTTCCCTCTTTTTCAATAATACGCTGTTAAATTTTGACGCCATTCTAACGAGTGGTTCGCTTTTTAGAGCGTTTTGAAACTCGGACTTTAATTATAATCACCCTGTATATATTATATATATATATAAACTGGTGCGAATGCAATAGGTACTATTTTATACGAAATCTACCTAAAAAATTATGCATCGGAATATTTAATAAAAAATATTATTTAGATAAAAATTAAATTAAATATCAGATGACATGAGATTTATTATGTCAAATTGCTAATTATTTTTTCTATATTTTCAGCGTTAAATGCTTGGGTTACAACGTGGGTTTGGGGTTTTTTTTCATCTAAAAGGATACCATTTTGATCATAAAATTTATGCATCGGGATATTTAATAAAAAATTATTATTTATGTAAAAAAAAATAATTAAATATCAGATGACATGAGATTTATTATGTTAAATTGCTAATTATTTTTTCTATATTTTCAGTGCTAAATGCTTGGGAATTAGTGCGGGTTTGGGAAGGGGGGTGGTCATCTAAAATACTATTTTCAGAATAAAATTTATGCATCGGAATATTTAATAAAATGGTTTTATTTATATAAAAAGAATAATATAATTCTGACTAAAATCATTGGCTTGTAGACTCAATGCTCTACCGTTGAAGCTAACTGGTCTGACAACCGGTGAGCATATTTTACTCAGATAACCTTATTGGTAATATCATCTGGCCTGTCACGTAGACAACAGAATAAACCACAACATAGCCCATACATTATATAAGTCAGAGATTTCCAATTATGGGTATTTGTAGTTAAATACCTAATGTTACACGACAAATTCATAAAATCTTCAAAAATCCTGTTATTTTAATGAAATTATTTTTTTCGGCATTATCCATTCATTTTTTTGTTTTAAATTTTCGAAGTGAACCACAATTTTAACACTTTTCGAGCAAACATCAAAAGTTGAAGTTAAAGCATTCGCTGATAAACAGAAGATTATTAGTACAAACACCGGTTCTGAAAGTTGAAATTTACATATTAGGATGGATTTAATTAAAAGAAACTTCTAATTTTTTTTACGATTTAAGAGTTTATTAGACTTTGATATATATATAATATCTGTCGTTCATTTTGGAATTAAATTTTCATTCTGTTATAAAAACTATTGTGATTTACTAATGATTCACTATTTTAAAACTTTGTTTAAACAATTTTTTTCGTTTTTTTAGAAATTAAAAATTTTATTTATATCCCCGCTATTTTTTTCATTTCGGATTTAATAAAAAATAATAAATAAATAAATAAATAAAAATGTAATTTTGTATTTTATTTAAATTTATTTGATCTGAATATTTTAATTTGATTAAAATAAATTAACTTCCTTATATAATTATTTTAAAATTATATCTATTAGTGCTATCATCTGTATAAGGATAAAAATTATAAATTATAAATTTCGATTCATAAATAAAAAATAAGTTTTTTGGAAAGAAATCTTAACAAAACACATTGTACGATCTTCGATCTTTCTTACGCACTTATTTCTTATCGCTATCGGGCCATTCCACTGTCACGTGCGGGACAATCAGACACCATAATTCCACCAAAATTGTGTTAAAGGGCTTAAGATTTTTCAGAAATAAGAATAAACATATTTTTGTAAGTTTATATTTGTTATAACAATATCTCAGGCAGGGACAGATTTTTCCTAAATGGTTTACTGATTTAGTTATTAATTAATTTGCATGCGTCACGTGCAGGACATCAGAAGTCAACCTTTTGTAATTTGCTCTATGATCCAGCTAACATTTCTGCTCTACTAATTTTGCAATTTCAAAACAAAAAATATGTATTAGAGGCTTAAGGTCTAATGTTCATGAAATAAGCATTCTTATTTGAAAAATAAATTATTAAATTGCTAAAAAAAATTATAACGTATAGTGTCACGTGCGGGACACGGTTGTCACGTGTGGGACATTTGCAAATATCATTCAAGTAACCTTTTCAAAAATCAGAAAATAAAGGAATGCAAAAAAGAAAATGCATGTTATACATTTTACAATACAAAAATATTTATTTTAACATTTTTTTTGTACAAAGTAAATGTTCAAATTGATATTTTTAAACACAAAATAAAGTAAATGTATAAACAAAAATTCAAAATTTTTCTAGAAATTTGAAACAACCTCTTTTATTAGCTACAGTGGGGGTTGATATCTTTTTTACTACATATTTAAATGAATATAGAATTTTATCTGGATACTGTGGCCACTTGTAGAATTTACCACTTTTTATCATGACAGACACTTCAACACTATCATGATGTGTGCTTGTAATTTCACCAAGATAATTAATTCCGTCATATTTTACAACGCCCATTCACCCATCTTAAAAGAAGCTGCTGTTTCTGAGCCTTTTATTTTCTTTTTTTTAGAAATTAGGATTTTCTAATGACATTTTCTCTCTCATCCTTTTCATTCTTCTAGCACTAGTAGACTTAGATCTTTCCATTTCAGCTAAATAAATAACAAACTTTATCAATTATAAACGCTTTTGTCTAAATTTGCTTAATTTCATAGAAAAATTGAACTTAAAATAGAATTAAACTTAGAAAAACAGAATATAGATAAGAAGTTTTATTATTTTTTTCTAAAGAATAATATCAAGTTCTTAAACACACGACTCTTCTTATTGTATAGAAAAATCCCTATAAATTAAGCAGATCAATTCTTACTGGAAAACAATATGTTCTTAAAATAAAAATAACCATCAAAGTGTTCAAATTTCATTAAAATAAATTTATAAAAAAATGGAAATAAAAAATATTAGCATCACAAAAAAAGAAAAAAATATAATATATCATTAAAAAAAATCTTAATTTCCTTTTAGTTACATAGAATAAGCTCTTAGGACCAAAAAATCATTAAACTGCTAAAACTATGCTATAATAAATCTCTATTTAACATTCAGAAAACAAAAATAATCGTCCTGCTCATAAGGTGTCACGTGCAGGACAATTTTGTTTTGATATTTTTATCCAAATAAAAATTTCACCCAAATTTTTAACTAGCATAGGATAAGTGTATTACACTAAACTGCTTTAAAAATGCCAATTAAACAAAATAAATGCGTTCCTTTTTCCTCCTAAGTGAAAAAGTTCATGTTTTGTGTCACGTGTGGGACACAGAAACAAAGTTCTTTTTGTGCGCTGTAATAATTATTTAAAATTATCTTATATATTTCAGTTTAGTGAAATATAAACAATGAATATTAGACTTACCTAAAATGTTGATTTCAAAAGTTTCACTGGATTTTCTTTATTAAAAAAACTCACTCAAAATGTATTGTAAAACGCAACATACTTGCTTGCACATGGACGCCATCTTTAAACTGTTGTGTTGCCAATCCATAAAAGATAAACTTTACATTCTTACTCAAAACATAAAATTTGACATGTTGCCAATCAGTAAATACCAAAAATATTTATTTAAACAAATTTTTAAAAATGACTATCAATTTACCTGTTTTCATGGAATGGCCCTATCGCCTTTTAGACGATTATAAAAGATAAATCCATTTGCGCTTCAGACAAAACGAAAAATTCACGGCTGATATTATAAAAGTTAAACATTTGTAATAAAATAAAATTTTACAATTAAATAATTTTTTATCAATCATGTAGTGTTTTTACGAGCTTTAACAACTAAAATGAAAATAGTTAAAAAAGAATACTACTGCAAATGAAAAAAACTTTGTGGAATTTTTACGGTATTAACTAATGCGAAAGTATCAATACTTTTAATAAATATCCAAACTTTTTTTAATGCAAAATTTATACTTTTCAAATAAAGGCACTTGCCTTTTTCGGGATGTTAGTGGACAATATATATAATGCAATGTTATAAAAAACTGTTTTCCTTAACCCGAAAGGTCCTTGTGTATTTTAATTACTGAATGAGGATGACTAATGAAAAAACATAACAAAATTTTATAAATATTTAGCAGGTAGGCTTAAACAAATCTTTATATATATAAATCGTCTGTGCGTGTGTTTGTCACTAAACTCCTCCTAAATGACTGGACCGATTTTCATAAAATTTTGTGTGTGTGTGCCAGTGGATTCGAGAATGGTTTAGATTCACATTTCATCGAAATTTATTCAGTACTTTTTTAGTAATTAGGCAAAAACTAATAGTTATTGATTTTTCGCTAATTAAAAGTGTTGAATAAGTTCGTTGAATAGAGTGTGGAAGGAATGCCCGAGCGGTCTAAGGCGCCACATTTAATCTCTGCTTCTTGAAGAAAGAGATCGCGTGTTCGAACCCTATTCCTGACAAACGTGTATGCTTTACAATATTTCCTGTATAATACTTTTGATTAACCGACTTCAGAAAATCGTTAACTTTTAACTAAAAAGAGAAAAATAAACTTTAATATCAAACATTGAACCGACTTCAAAAATTACTGAAGAGTGAAAAATAATTTCCTTACATAATTTTAATAAGAGCGTAGTGTTTATCGTGCGTATTGCTATATTTACGTATTTCTGGAGTCGGTGCCAGCCAAACCAATTTTTATATTAAAATTAAATATCCAATGCTAATCTTTATATATATAAATCTTCAGTGCGTGTGATTTTTACTGAACTCCTCCTAAATGACTGGACCGATTATAATGAAATTTCGTGTGTGTGTTAAAGTGGATTCGAGAATGGTTTCGATTCACATTTTATCGAAATTTATTCAGTACTTTTTTAGTAACTAGGCAAAAACTAATAGTTAGTGATTTTTTGCTAATTAAAAGTGCTGACAAAGTTTGATGTATAGAGTGTGGACGAAATGTCTGAGTGTCTAAGGCGCCCGATTTAAGCTCTGCTTCTTGAAGAAAGAGATCGCGTTTTCAAACCCCACTCCTGACAAACGAGTATGCTTTACAATAAATTTTCCTGTATAATACTTTTGATTAACCGACTTCAGAAAATCGTAAACTTTTAACTAAAAAGATAAAAATAAACTTTTCTATCAAAAATTGAACCGACATCAAAAAATACTGAAAAGTGAAAAATAATTTCCTTATATAATTGTAATAAGAAATTAAATTAAGAGCGTAGTGTTTATCGTGCGTATTGCTATATTTACGTAAATTTATTTCATTTTCTGGAGTCGGTGCCAGCCAAACCAATTTTTAAATTAAAATTAAATATCCAATGCTAATCTTTATATATATAAATCTTCTGTGTGTGTGATTGTCACTGAATCCTCCTAAATGACTGGACCGATTATAATGAAATTTCGTGTGTGTGTTAAAGTGGATTCGAGAATGGTTTAGATTCACATTTTATCGAAATTTATTCAGTACTTTCTTAGTAATTAGGAAAAAACTCATAGTTAGTGATTTTTCGCTAATTAAAAGTGCTGACAAAGTTCGACATATAGAGTGTGGACGGAATGTCCGAGCGGTCTAATCCGCGAGTTTTAAGCTCTGCTTCTTGAAGAAATAGATCGCGTGTTCGAACCCCGCTCCTGACAAACGTGTATGTTTTACAATAATATTTCCTGTATAATACTTTTGATTAACCGACTTCAGAAAATCGTTAACTTTTAACTAAAAAGAGAAAAATAAACTTTTCTATCAAAAATTTAACCGACTTCAAAAAATACTGAAGTGTGAAAAATAATTCCCTTACATAATTGTAATAAGAAATTAAATTAAGAGCATTGTGTTTATAGTGCGTATTGCTATATTTACGTACATTTATTTGATTTTCTGATGTCGGTGCCAGGCAGGGCAACGTCTGTCGGTGACGCCAAAAAGGACAATGTATTTTGGTGACAGGACAACGTCTTTCGGGTCCGCTAGTCATTTTTAATCTTGATTAACACATTGTAATTAAAAATAATAAATTACTGATATACCGGGTGATCCAGAAGTTCCGGGAGTTTTCAAATGTTAATAATTAACAAACTATAAACAATAGAAGTATGCGGTTTTCACAGAAATGCTTAGAAACTTATGGGATTTGTATTTTTGATGAAACAAACAAATTATGTTAGTTGCACTTTTTGCCAACAGGAGGCGCTAAAATTGACAGTAATATTTTTATGGTATGATATAGCTCGCTAAAAAGAAAGAATTAGTGTCCAAGAGTTACAAATTTTTATTATGACGCCCATAGCTTAAAAGTACCGCTGTGAACCGACGCAAAACAACGTAAACAGTATCCTCAAAGGAGAAGGAAATTCCAGATGAAATTTCAAATTTATCGTGATATTACAAGTGTACTGATTCATTATGAGCTGGTGATTTCCACCGAGTATTGGCATCGAATTCTACCTCATTTACGATTACAAGAGACATTTAGGATCTCATGCTTCTATTACGATCTTTCAATTAGCCTTTTTCTCAAACCTTTCTTACCATGGCATTTCACATTTCTAATGGCCATCGGATCTTTTTTTATTTTTACTTCCGTATTGTACGATAAGAACAAAGCTTGAAATGCAAAGAAAGCATGTCTAAACATGGCAGTTACTTATCAAATTTTGTATCAAAATTTCCTTTCAATGCAATTTCAACCACTTTTAAAAAAGTGATTGAACATAAACCACCCTTAAAACGAAATCTCATTAATAGCCTACAAAAGATGTTTCACAATGAACTCATACTCATGTGTCTATAAAGCATATTTTATATTTACATCCAGCGTTGTACAGAAGCGCCACCTGTTGCTAAAAATTATAACTATATACATGTAAAAAAATCATGCTAAACAAAATCCCACGTGTTTCTGAGCATATATCTGAAAACCGAACCTTTGTATTGTACATAGTTTCCAAATTATTAACATTTCAAAACTCCCGAAACTTTTGGATCACCCGGTATTGCAAAATAGTAAATAAATAAAAATCTATGGGAAGTGGAGTTTAATTTCTGGAACCTGTTTTAGCTTCGATCATTTGGCTACGTAGAGTAATATATACGGTGAAGATTAAAAAAAGTGCCAGTCAGCTGGTTGACCAGTTAGTTGGTCCCATAGAAAAAGTTTACGTCCGGCTGCAATACAAAGCGCATGACAACTTTTCTCTGATTTGACCTCTAGAAGAGAATAATAACCGAGTTGCCACGGATTTCACATCACATCAGTTTAAATTGTGTGCGGCAAAACCCCACGCCACTAGTCCTTTTTAATGGGAATTTCGTTATTTGCTCCAACTAATTTATCGTACATATTAAAATCATCGACAGTAATTAGTTTTAAAAAAAGAACTCTATGCCTACCGAATTGATAGTATAAGTTCTCTTTTTTAATGCATTCTATGGATATTTAGTTCTTTTATATGACGAAATATTTCAGGAACATTTATAGATATGTGTTTATTAAAATAAAGAGAAAAGAAATCCTCATACATTTTTAGATAAAGTTATCAATGAACAAATATTGTTTAATTTTTAAACAAAATGATAACTGAACTGGAAAAAGCTAGAAACTGGTTATCTGATCTAATATTTGAATGATAATTTAAACTTGAGTGATTATTTCTGATGATTCTGTAAAATAACTAATTAATTCCTGAAACATTTGAATTTTTAATTTTTAATACACTTGGGAGCTTTGCCCCCTACGAGCAATCCCCGTTCAGACATCCAAAGCACGATAATTTCATCGGCTTTAAAAAGATTGAATTATAGTTTTAAAAAAAATGGTGATCTTCTTGTAAACGGGTTTTCATTCATTTTCCACTGATTGGAGATTTTTAAGACCAAATCAGCCACTGTTAAAATATGCAATGTCTGTTTTCGTCTATGATTTAAGAAATGTAAAAAAAAAAGCATATATAAAAGGAACTAAGAAAAAGATGTTAAGTAAAGTGCTAAAATATTTTCTCCATTGTGCTAAACGATACCGAAAGTACTGTAAAAGTATTATGGTCTTTCCTATTTTTTAACACATATTGTTTATTCATCCTAGATCAGCATGAGGAAGTGAAAATAGAAATGTCATGGTATCAGCGTGTTGTGAGGTTTGATTGATAATATAGGTCTCACGGCCATCTTTTTGTGTTGAATAAACTTTAAAATTCACACATAGTATATAATTATATTTTAATTCAATTATGAAAGCAACTTGCGGAGTTCTTGGTTTGTTATATCTTCGCTTGTCGTCAAATGTATAAGTTATAACATTTAAAACACATTCTTGTCCATTATTTCTAGTTAATTCATGCAACATTCTACAATTTTTAGAATATGGATTTGTTTCTGTCTGAGAAGTTCACAAAAATGTATTGTTACGTATTTTATAAATAGTTTGCATTTGTACTCAAAAATAATTCAAACGATCCTATTAAGCTCTATTCATAAGCTAGTTTCATAAGTTTTTGTTTCATTAAAAGTCTTAATTTATTGATTTTTTGCAAACAAGCAAACCTTTTGGTTTTTATTGGATAGCTATGGGAACTTGGAGAAATATTAGAGATATTCACATTTTTTATGACTAATTTTAATCGCTAAGTTTGGTGATATATAGCCAAGTTGGCTACAATGTTGGAGATAGAACCTGTCTCTTGCGGTATCTAAACAAATTTTCATTGGTTCATCGGTTATCTAAGCAGATTTCCATTGGTCCATTTCTAAATTGTTACTTTTTTATATATAAGGATGTATAAATAACGGTAAGCAATGAAATATGGTGATTTAAATATTCCAATATGATAATTTCATATAACTATGATATTTTCTTTGTTTCTTTTTTAAAAATGCATTTGAATGAAAAATAAGATTATCTAAAAATAAGATTTACATTGAACTCAATTCATAACTCAATTTACATTTTTGAATATGTGCAAAAGCATTCTGGTTTATATTTCAATTTTTAAAGCGCATCATACTTTAAACAAAATTAAATTTATATAAAAGAAGATAATGATTATGCGATAGATTCCTAAAGAATGAAAAGGAATAATGTTTCCGTTTCAATAAATCTAAAATAAATCTTACAAAGAATCATGCCTTTTTATTTGTAAAAATTACTTTTAATATTAATATTTTTCTTTCTAATTTGGCAATAGAAAATGAAATTTGCGCATTTAAAAAAAATAGGATTTAACACGTAATAATTCATTAATGAGATGTTATGTTTATTTCAAGATTATTTTTTGAAGATTATGCTAATCTGGTATCCTTGCGAGACAAATCTCCATTTAATTTAGGCACCGGCAGATGGTAATCGGAGTATTTACATAAGCTTGTTAAAAAGTGTTATTGATCTATATTAATGATGTTCTATCAACTACAGGGTGTTTCACAAAGGACCCCTAACTTTAAAAATTTATAAATCGGAAACGGTGATAGATAGAAACATGAAACCAGTGGTGTGTATTTTAAAAAAATCTTAAGAATTTTATACATAAATCAGAACATTTAGTTTAAAATAGCGCTCATAGATGGCGCCGTGAGTGTTAAGACCTTCAAAAGAGACACTGTCAAAAATTTTAAACTTTTGCTTTATCGTCACTCCATGGCTTTAATAGAATATCTCTATTTTGACCAATGAGAATCCTCCATAATACATTTAAGTAATCGTTTTCTATATAAGTGGTGGAGTGACGATGCAACAAAAGTTTCAAATTTTTAACAGTGTCTCTTTAGAAGGTCTTGACGCTCTCAGCGCCATCTATGAGCGTTATTTTTAACTACATTTTCTGATTTATGTATAAGATTCTTACGATTTTTATAATAAACACACCACTGGTTTCATGTTTCTATCTATCACCGTTTCTGAGTTATAGATTTTTAAAGTTAGCGGTCCTTTGTGAAACACCCTATATATTTATGAAATAAGGAATTTAAGTTGAAACAGACAGAAACCATTCTTACCAACTTCAATAATAAAAAACTACGAACATCTACAGATTACGATTTTTGGATTTATCTTTATTTTATTTTTATTTTAAAAGTATAGTTGCTTTTAAAATTTGTATCAATAGAATTTAAAAAAAAAATTCCGAATGAAAGTTGTGCTTTATAGACTTTTTCTTGGAAAATCATTCAGTTTAATTTAATCGTCTTATACAAATTGCAAAGCAATGTATAAATATACTTTGGCTACGTTGACATAAACAAAATATTTTTTAATAAAAATCGATAACAGATTATGGTTTTGATTCTTCTAAAGTATATATCAAGAGCGTATATCATAGAACACTTTTTTCCTAGTAATGATGAATATAAATGCGTATCAATAAGTTTTTAATTTGTGAAATATATATTATGGAACATACAAAGGAACTTAAATTTTGTACTATTATATCAAAAAATATGTGTAACTTCCTTTTTTTTCTTTTATCATTTCACTTTCAAATTTAAATAAGACAATTATAAACATATTTAATATGTTTTCGACACTGTTACGTGTTACTTTCAGTCATCTGCCTGGTTGTTTAGCAATTCCTTCCGTGGAGATAAATGTGATTTTTTGGACAAAAAAAATGTTTTGCCACTTATATCTACTTTTGGATCTGTACGGGTGGTTTGTCTTTATAAAATCACGGTCTCTTGACGACGATATTGTCATAGGTAATATATTTCTCATTGCCTTTTATAGTTCTGTTTAAACAAAGATATCATTACCGATGAAAGCATGAAATATACGATAATCTTTATTTCTTCTCAAAGAATTGGGAGATACCTATAATATTACCATCCTGACTTCCCTTAATTTTCCTAAGTTTCAGGTAATATTTTTTTATAATGTAGACCAGTTTTCTGCTATTCTCTTATTGATTACCTTGGATTTCCATCTAACGTTGCTTTTAAATGCTTATCGTCCAATTTCAAAGAATGTTTCACTGTTATTTCATCCAGAATAGAATTTTATAAACTAGTCTTTAACTGCTAGACCAGTTATTTATATTTCCCTATATACGCTCTATTTTTTTTTCAATCGTCGCTTTAGTGCTATTTCTTTTTTCAAATTCTCAATGCATGAACAAATTCCAATTTTTATCTCTCGAATATTAAAAAAAACAGGTTAATGAAACTTCATCACACAAAACGGTTTATGGATCACTAATTGACTTTTATCTATAGTGTGAAAAAAAACTCGTTCGTCTTAGACAGTCATAGTGGTCACATATGAATAATACATACTACTTAGCTGAAATTACTTTTAGCACGACCTAGTATTTGTCTGAAAATGAAAATTATGAATGTGACTTAAAAAAATTCAAAACATTTCATGCATGATGCAATGTTGCATTTGATGTGTGAATGATTTACCATCCGCAGCTTTATCCGTTGATTTTAAACCAGGCGCAAGTCCTTTTATGTTATTATTAGATATATAATGCTTAGTATTTAAATGGATTTTTAAAAAATATTCATAAGCATTAAAAATGTAATTTTATATTGTTTCGGTGTACAAGAAGCATTAATGCACAAATATAGAAAGATATATGAATAGAATGTTTACTAACCCTTTTAAGAGCAATGCAATTATTTTGTTTCTAAAGTGTTGGAATGAATGAATGACGTAGGAATTCAAAAACAAATTTATTTGTAAATAAGGAAAGAAAGCTATTGTATTTCAAATGCATAGTAAACTAAAAATTTTTTTGAAAAATTCTGTAGCCAATTCGGCATTCAGGAATTAAAATTTGATGGGTTTCATAAACATACCACCTTCCCTCAAGGGGTTAAAAGCATCACAGCGCATCAACTTACAGTATATCATTACATATCTGGCAGTGTCAATTATGATCAGGGGATTATTATTGGGTGAACAGATTCAAAGATTCCATCATTCACATGAGCAGCAGAAACGAATATTCGAATGAAGAGTTCCTCCAGAAGTCGAATAAACACATACCCCAATACAACTTTGCCGAAAGTTGCAACCGTGTAATTATACACATTATTGCTGAAATCTGCAGTAATTTTATGATTCTAAAACTAAGTGTCGTGCGAATTCAGTGATAACACTTTAAACTAATTAAGGGAAAATCTTTTCCAGAAATATACAACATTAAATTGAATGTCTATCAAACTGAATTAGTATACTGAAGCGATTTCTAGACTACCTCTGCTCAATTTAAAGATTTATGGCCCATCGGTTACATATTATGAGAGTATCTGAAAAATCTTGTTTAGGAGAAAATATTTCACTCTTTTTTGACGATCTCGTCACTTGAATATCCGTTGTTGCTCTGTAAAAAGAGCTAGATGTTTCTTAATTACTGCAATATGGTGTAAACACGAATGAAAATGTACAATATCTTCTTCAGAATGACCCAAGATTCCGAAATGAGTTCCTTTATCTTTAGAAATCTCACAAAACTATTTATCTTTGAAATTTATAAAAGTATTTATAAAAGTATTTATAAAAGTAATTTTTATAGCTGCCAATAGTTTTCGAATGCACATCCGAAAAGCTTTTACAGTTTTCTCTACCAAAAGACAGGTTTTTTGGATGTTTTGTGATCTCAATTAAATATTTTCATGATTAACAAGCATGTTTCAGATGCTTTATTAACGCTGCCAAGCATATACTACTTAGATGACGCAATTTGTAACGCTTATTTTAAACAAAGTATATGTCAAAGATTCTGTCAATAAACATTCCTTTCCTATCGATTACCTGTTCAGAGTTGCCAAGTCTCCGGCTTTTTGTTCACAAACATTACATTAGAGAAAATATTGTTGATTTAAATCCACATAATGTTCGAAATGAATAAAATAACATTTTACTATATTACATTACCGGTATCTAAAAAAGTCGGAGACTTGGCAGTTCGGCCTGCGTTTGTTTCATATTACATCACTTGCTTATTATATGTTTGTGTACTGTTAAATGATTGTAACAGTGACATCTAGCAACTCTATTTAGAAAAATAGAACTTTATGTTAATTGAAAACAGTTTTTAACCTGCTTGGTGTCTAAGTATTCAAATGGGGACGTCTACTTTATCCCATTTTATTAATGATACTCAAACATAATTGCTGTTCCGAGATAATAATGATGTGATTCGAAGTCTAAGATTCGAGCTAATGCAAATAAAATAAAAAGTTTTCTTTAAAGTCAAATGAGGGAAGAAATAACTAATAATATTGCATTAATACTCAGTAGCAATTAGATCATATATCCTCAATATAGAGGTCAAAACTGAATGTTTTTATTTTTATTTGTAATTAGTAATGGGTTCATTTTAATTTTATTCATGTATAAAATCTAATTTGAAAACTGTATTGTTTTTTGTAACTTCATTGTGCATATGTCGCATATTACAACTCCATCGTGTTATAGGGCCTCCATGGCCGAGTGGTCAAGGCACCACAGAGCTAATCACTAGCGAGCGTAGGAGGTTGTGGGTTCGATTACCGCTGGTTCCATTGCACGCTCACTTTGTGTGGATCTCCCGATAATATTTCTCTTGTAATGTAAAAATTTCTTGCGCTATCTCGTCTCTGTATATTGATGATGACTTATAAGCAGGCTTTAATGTCAATCTCACAAGTCTGACGTGTGTGTTCAATAAAATAAATAAATATACCATCGTGTTATGTGTTTTCTTCACATTTATGAAAAAAAATTCAACTTACATAAAAAAAAAATGTTTCTCCATTGCAGATTTCAGTACAGTAGTTTCATTAAAATAAAACATCGTTCCATTTTTATTCAACTTTCTCAAATGTGAAAAAAATTAAAAATAAAACACTGAATTCACAAGTTTTTTTATTAAATATAATCTGAATCATATTTCGTTGCTTTCGCTCTACCTGAAGTTATATTCAGTGACCTAAATTAATTCTTTATTTAATGAGATCTTCATAGAAAGTGAATACCTGGTGTGTTTAATTAACCGAACAAAAGATTAATAAAATGAAGCAAAGGTTAGTTAATTGTTTTATGTGTCAATCAAATAAATATGAACTGAAAAAGAAATGTTTTACATCGACGATATTTACCATTGAAAAAGTAATAAGTTTAATATGATTTACTATAAATTTATAGATTTTTTAAAAAGTATTTTATAAGTAATATTCGCACGTTTTAAAGAAAAGTACGATAAAATGAAGGATGAGTGTAAAGATAATTTGTCGAATAATTTAATTTTAGTCCTAATAATATTTATAAATATTGCAGGTGTCACATCAGGTGCATAGAGTATAATGAATGAAAATAACTGATTTTCATGAAGATGATTATAAAGACGAAAAACTGAAACTAAAGATGTATAACAGATGAAATTTTTTCCATTTTACATTTTTGGGTGAAAAAAGTCTGGGCCAGAATTCGAACCAGGGATGTATTGGGTGAAGCCGCCAATGTTCCACCAACTGAGCTATCCCGACCACGAACGCTGGAGGACTATTTCCCCCAATTAACCTCAACGATCACTTTATCTGGTCTGATACTCTGGATCAGCTCAACAGAATAAATAGAAGGTCAAATTATTCGATTATTCGAAGGTCGATTTATTCTGTTGAGCTGATCAGAGTATCAGACCAGATAAAGTGATCGTTTAGGTTAATTGGGTGAAATAATCCTTCAGTTGTAGTGTCCGGGATATCTCAGTTGGTAGAGCATTTGTGGGCTTCAGCCAATACATCCCTGGTTCGAATCCTGGCCCGGCCTTTTTTCACCCAAAAATGAAAAATGGAAAAAAAATTACATCTGTTATAATTAATTTACCAATCGAATAATCGTGTTTAAAATTAATCAAAACTAAAGATATATATTTATTAAGAGGATTAAAGACACAAAAATCTTCAAATTTTCTTTAAAAAATAATATATTAAAAAGTTTTCTCTTTTTTAAGCTTAAACTGACGTTTGAATTATATTTCTATCTTATTTTTAAGAGAAGATATTACTTTTTTATTTTGGTTTGTTTTCAAAATGTAGTTTTCAAGCAAAAATGTTTTCAAATGTGGTTATCATGAAAAGATTTCTTGTGAAAATGCGTTTTTCTTCATGGTGGGTTCTTTCGTTTTTTCTCCCGTTTAAACTGCTATAACTCAAGAACTGTTAAAAAAAAGGATCAAATTTGAAGCATTTTTTCAAAAAATGGTTTTGATTCAGCAAACTAATATATATATATATACATTTATTTTCGGAAAAATGATTTTTTTAAATAAAAGATACATCTTTTTTTTTCAAATTTTACTTTGAATATTTCTAATTTTTTAATTAATACTTTTTTAAATACTGAATCAAATGAAAATTTTTGATCATTCTGTTTATTTACTTGTAAAAAAAAGAAAATAAATAAATTATTCAAATAATCTTTTGAGTTATAACGATTTAAAAATGTCCCACTTTTATAATAGCTTGAAAATATAATTAAAAAAATATGAGAAATTTTCTCATATGATTTTGTTTACAAATAATAAGGTTAACCATCACAAAAAATTTCAAAATTTTATCTCAATAAATAAAAACTATCTTTAAACAGTCCCGGACACCCTTAATATTTTATTTTCTCTCTCTCTTTTTTTTTAATTGCAAACACCGTATATTCCATTGAAGCTGAAATACATTGAATGTACTGAAATGTGTTGAAATGTACTATAGTGTACCCATGCTCACTCTTATACTGTTTATTTTATTTATTTACACATTCTAAACCCGTACTGATAATGAAAAAGATATTAGCTATTAATTCTTGCATAGTTTTCAAATTGTGTAACCAGCCATTTTTGGCTGTATAACGCATTTTAATATTTATTTTATTTCAAACTGAGGTATAAACGTATATGAAATCAATACAAGAACCTTTAACAATTTAAAGTTTTGACGCAGGTGTTTTTCTTAAAAATATATGGATTTAAAATATGGATTTAAAAAATAGTATCAAATTTTGAATGGCGCAGTGGTATTAATTGAAAAATGCACTTTTAGTCGCGTTTGTAATTATGTAAATACGTAGCACCTATGGTTGTCGTTCAGTGATTCATCTGTCCGCAACTAAATCGTTTAAAATAAAATAATTATTACATAATTTTGTCGAGCCATTTCAAATTTTATGAAATTAGAATGCATAGTTCAATTAAAGGGACAATCATAATTATTCCGTTTCATTACGGTGAATGGGAGAAAAGTACAAGTACATGATGATTCAAAATGAATTCAAGTACATGATTCAAATTTAATGATTCAAGTACAGTTTAATGATGTTACACTCTTTCCAACATAATAAATTCCATATGCATCTATGAAATATATACTAAAATATATACGTTCTGTTCAATCTCAGGTGCAAAAAATATTTTTACTAATTTACAGTGCCCAGAAATTTGTATTCTATTACATAATGGTATAGGGGAGCATTGTTTGGAATTCCGTTTAAATTATAATAAAATACTTAACAATTTATTAATTGATATATGTTGTTAAAGGTTTACAAGAAGTTATATCTTTATAATAGAAAGCACCCCACAAACACTCGAATTAAGGCCGTAAGCTGGTTTCGTCACGGCCAAAAGGAGTTAAGGCCATTTGTTCAAAAACAATGCTGTACCGCAAGTGAGCCGCCGCTAATTGCGGCAGTCATCGCCGAGCCGTTAAAGGCTCTGCGATGACAGAACTGTTGCATTTACTTTGCCGGTAAACTCTTAATGGTCGGTTTCGGGCAAAAAAGTAATGGCCCTCCAACATCTAGAAAGCAGAGGGCTAATATAAACTGACCAGCATTTTTATTTTATGAGAGAAAATGTATATATTTTTGGTCTTTATTTCTTTCAAAAATTACTTTAAATCTGAGTTTTAATAAGGAGAGATTTAATACGAGATATAATTTACGAGATTTATATTTAAAACAATAAACTAGATGACATATTTTATTTAGTTTGAAAATATTTATATAAAAAATAAAAATTGTGCTCAAAATGTATACAGAATTCCAAGTTTTTTCTTCACCGGCCCACTGTTACATTCATTATTTATAAAAAAAAAAAGTTGAAAAAAATGAATAAATATTTAAAATATAGTAAAATAATTTAAAATAAATATTAAAACAGAAAAACGCTTTTAGATTGTCCCTAAAGCAGTCCATGTCCACCCCCCCCTCCCAATTACTCAGTCATGCAAAACTTTAGCATACATGCATAAAATAATTTTTAATCGTACATTTCTAAAATTGTCGATTTCTGTATTTCTAAAGTTGGCTTAGAAATACAATTAGTTTCACATTTTTTTTTTCAAGGAAAGATCATTCTAAAATTTGAAAAATGGTGTTATTAGAAAAAAAAGAAAGAATGTATTTTGATTTATTTGCATCTGCAAGCGCGGAAGCTTTGCATGGATATATTTCAGTGGTCATACTGGAAATAATGAATATATTATTCAATTTCTATTGATTTTAATAGCCAAAATAAACAGAACACAAATTTTTAAGAAATTGGAACAATACAAAGATTTAAATACAGTAAGATGCATTCATTGGAAATGCATATTATACAAAATATTTACAAGATATTTACTGATAAATGTGAATTTTTTTATGTATATATTTTTTAATTCTAAAAAAAGGTATTTGTTGCGAACAAAATGGATGAAATGGCATTTAAATTGTTTCAACAAGAATTTTTTGCTGAATGCGAGTCAGTAAAGAAAAAAGAAAAAAAAGGGGGGGAGCATATAAACTGTTTCTAAAAACGTAAATCATTAATATAATTTCAAATATATATGCATTTTAAATAAAATTCCGGGAGGGGGGTGGGAATTTAAAATTCTGATTCAAAGGAAAAAAGAAAATTCCCTGTATCTGTTAAATTCCTAACATTTATATGTATTTATTTGCTTTATTATATTTTTACTAATAAAAAATACAGATAAAGCCATCTATTGTTTTTCATATGTCGGATAATCGTCCCTTTCAAACAAAACTCATCAAAGATCAAAACACCATGTCGCCACAATAAACGATCCGACGAGTAACCGCAAAAAGTGGTCAGATCTGTTTGGGCCTTGGGAGAATACATGCTCTCCTTCAAGGTCAACAATTACGGGGGGGGGGATTTTCCAAGAATTTTGGACGGTGTGCTGATAAGCAGATCATTTCAGTTAGACCGTCACATAAGGGAGAGAAAGCGTGTTTAACGAATGCTACCTTCAATTTGGATATTTTACCACAATATAGGTATGTTTTATTAAGCTTATTCATTGAAGAATTATTAATTTATAATTCATTATAACCTCTTGAGTTTTTTTTTTTGCATCGACATTATGATTGTTTGATTCCTGAAACCTAATAGAAAGATAGGAAACATATTCATTTTTAAGACATAGGTTTTTAAAAATGCAGTTGTATTTTAACAAATATAAAATAATATTTACTTTATACTCCAATATTCATCGCTTATTCGTTATTTTAAAGTTTTGTATAAATTAGGAAAAGCAGCTAATTTAAAATTATATACTTTAAAGAATTTTTTAAAAGTTTGAAAGTTAATCATATTTTCATATAACAATTGTTGTTTTCTACTGTGCATGTCATTAAAAATATTGCAAAAAATAAAATAGTTTAATTTAAATAAAGTTTACACTAATTCTTAAAGGTAAAATTTATTTTTCTTTTCATATATTAGAAGTGAGAAAGAGCGATTTCATGTGTCTTGTATAAAATTGTGCAAAATACCATTTAATAGATGTTTCTTTAACTTAAAAAAAATATTTTTTTGTAGAGGTTTGTTGAAATATTTTAGATAAAATAGCTATCGGTTTCATTTTAGATTCTTAAAATAGCTTCTTTAACGTTGTAAGTAACATGACTGTGAATGATGGGTTTTTTTTTCTTTTTTTTTATTTTGAGCGAAAAAAATTAACGATTTTTCATCGAAAATATTTCATTCATTAAACAATTAAATAAAATTGTCAGATCATTCAAAATTTTGATACATTTTCAATTACTGTAAATAACTCTCAGCTAATATGAAAAAATTAAAATAATATATTTTTTAAATAGCAAATACTATTGTTATGTATATATATATATATATATATATATATATATATATATATATATATATATATATATATATATATATATATATATATATATATATATATATATATATATATGTAATGTTTGATTATTAAATTATTCGAATAAAATCTAAATGAAACTTCTTTTGTATATTAAAATGATGCAAAAAATATTCGACAGGTTTCATAATAATTCTTTAATGAATAAATATAATATATTGGTGACAGCCATTAACAGGCTACTTCAGTCAAGCAAAACGATTCGTTCGGTAATATTAATCCTATAGAAGAAATCAATAAAGATATCTCTGTTACATTTTAATATTTTAAAACGATATATTTCCTATCAGATAGCTGAAATTAATCTGTACAAAGGCCGTTTTTTACTTTTTCTATTTTGTTTCCAGATATTTTTAATGAGAATATTTTTACTTTCGGAACAGGTTACGAAAGTGAAAGCATCCTCAGAAAAAATCTACAATAAAAATCGAAAAAATAAAAAAATTGCCTACGAATCGATCTCAGCAATCTAATGCAACAGATAATAAACAAAATAAAATAAAATAAATAAATAATTTAAAAGTATTGGAATGCAACCGAGATATCTTTCTAAATTCCTTCTGTAGGATCGGCATTATTTATTGGGTCTTTTCGCTTGGCTGAAGTAGCCTCTTAAGTCTAAAAACCAATGAAAATAAAAGAAAAAAAACATAAAGCATTTAACTTAATACATGCATCACTAGCATAAATTCAAAAATTTTTCCATAAAAAATGTTTGTTGGAAGATTGTTTTAATTATAAAGTGTTTTTTGCATAAAAAACAATATATTATTAATCATTAGGTAAACTTTTCAAAAAAGTTATAAATTTACTTATCTTCAAATTTTTCAAAAATTTCCAATACTTATAAGTTGAAAATGAATTTATTTGTTTATTTTTTAATTATATGCTTTAAAAATTATTTTTAATTGCATTACATGTAAATTTTTAAAGCATATAATTAAATAATAAACAAATAGATTCATTTTCAACTTATATGCTTTGGAAGTTTTTGAAAATTTTGAAGATAAGTAAATTTATAACTTTTTTGAAAAGTGCACATAAGGATTACTAGTATAATTGTTTTACATGCAAAGACAGTTTATCATTTAAATAATCTCCCAGCAAATATTTTTTATAGAACAAATATTGAATTCATGTTTAAATATTAATTCTTACAAACACAAATGGCTGGGTGAGGGGGATCTCCTGGCCAGCCTTTATTTTTAACGGCCTTTAAAAGAATAATTGTGGCCAGTTTGTGGCTGTCTGATATTTTTGATAAAAACGTTAATGGCACATTTGTGGGCAACTTCTTGTATTCATATCTTGCGGTCGCATTCTGGCCGGCGTGACAGTTTTTTGACGGAGCCGTTACGGCCAAAGATGGCGGGCCGTTATCAAACACTTTGGGCCACCGCTAACGACGCCTCTAGTGGCCCACCAGTTATGTGTTTGTTGGGCATTTAGTATTTAGAGGGACACACAAAAGACTTTGGATACTGTATTGTATATTTAAAAAATTTCGTTATTGTACGAACACACCTCATTTACTACGTTTGATGTACAATTACCGACTTGTTGTACTATTTATTTCATCATTTTATTTATTCTCTTTTCATAATAGCAGGTTCAAAAGTTATCTTCAACATGAAAAGATGCATGAAACTTTATTCACTGATGTTATTTCATATAAAGTCTTTAAAATTCAAAAAATGAGTTTTTAAAAATATGATATAAAACTTAAGTGGCACCTTGATGTGGCTTTAAAAAGCTTGTTTTAAAATTCAAATACTTTTTTTGGTTAAATATATTTACAGATCTAAATAATACTTTTAATTTTCCAATTCATTATTCATTATATAACTTTCAGTGTTTCTGTACTATGATTTGAATTGTATTTATTTTAATATATTGATTTATCTTCTGTGTCCTATTATTCAGAATTGTAAGAAATTTTTATGTAAATGGTTTTTCTTGGCTTCAAATTATCCAAAGTAAGTAAAACGCCTGGAAATGGAACATTCACAATAAATAAACCAATTTACTGAAATAAATAATTTAATACCATTGTATTTATAAAAGAATAATTAAATTTTCGAAACATTATTACTACAGTTCAAATGCAAAAATAAATTATATAAGTTGTTCAAACACAAACACTAAAAGTTGATGCGCTCTTTTTAACAGTTAATAAAACTAAACAAAATAGTCAATGCTTTTTATTTTTGTTCCTGAAAAAAAAATATTTATCATGTATATTACTGGTTTCTGTTCGTCAAATTATCCAATCTAAGTAAAACACTTGAAAATGGAACGCACACAAAAGATAACTCAATTTATTGAAATAAATTCAATACCAGTACATATATATATATAAGTATGATTAAATCTTCAAAACATTATTGCTATATTTAAGTTGTAACAATAAATTTTATAAATTGTTCAAACAGAGCGACTAAAAGTTAATATGGTATATTTTACATTTAAGAGAAGTAAAACTTCTCTTAGTCATCATTCTCATTTTTATTCCTGGAAAAAAACTAGTAAAACTCAGCGCATAATAGAGTCATAGTAAATATACTATCGGAGTTTTGATATAAATCAATATCAAAAGAAAATTACTCCTTACAAGCTGTCAAAATCATATGTCGGCCTTACATATAAGGTGAATAAAAATCATAAAAGGTACTTGTTTTCCCTCAAAATACTTTATGTCTTGTTTACTGTCGTACCATATATATAAATGTACATTAGAAATTTTTTATAAAAAAAATATATAAATAAATCGGAAACGTTTATTAGACGTTATATATTTTATTCTGCAATGCATAGTATTGTCATTTGGTAACCATTTAAATTTCACTCTATACATTAATTACACTGCAAAAGAAAAAAAAAATCTGTCAAGTTACTAAACTTTTTCTAGGAAACTGGGATTCCAAAAACATTTCCTGTAACGGTAACAGCAAAAATTTAAGTTTCAGAATCGGTTGCACGAAATTTTCCTTTAACCTTTACATGAAAAGTTCTTGGAATCCAACTTTCCTATAAAAAGTTTAGTATATTTACAGATTTTTTTACAGTGTAGATAATAAAATAATGCTTGGCAAACGTTATATTTTTTCTCAGTTTTGGTGAAAGTTGACATGTGACGTTTTTAATATTTTTTTATCGTTCAATATTTTATTACTAGATAATTAAAAAAAGGGGGTAGGTAATTAAAAAAACACATGCACTAGAGTAGTAATGTGTATTATTTCTTCAATCGCATATTTTTAATTAGGACTGTTATTTATGTATAATATCTAATCCAAAAATTTTTTTCATGATTTTTGGCTAGTAGCTTAGTTTGTTAGATATGTTTTGCATCTGCCTTTTTCGTCATAATTTGGTTTTTCTATGTGATTTTTTTATTAGACGCTCGAAATTAATATATATTATTGCTTGCATCAATTTTTTTTCGTGTAGAATTGATTTTATTTTTACAACAATGTCTGTGTTTTTTATTAAGTCAATTTTTTGTTTTTTTTAATTATTGCCTAGTGTGTTAAATTGTCAGACGTTTTATTTTTTCGAATTTGTCATTGTGATTGTAATTTTTATGCGCCAACATATTTTTCATTAGGGTAAAATGTATAATCGTTGAAAAACTCAACACATCGTATAAAAACTCTATCAGATTTTAGACAATGATTAAATTATGTTGCATAGAATAGCTTGTGAGAAATTTTTTAAAAGAATTACAAAAATGTTTATTATATGTATACTAGGATAAATTTGATTAATCGATGATTATTCATAATATCCAAATAAACAAATTAATATTATGATTTTATGAGAATTTATCAAATTAACCGGTTATTAATAATACTTACCAATTAATTTGGTAAATATAATAAACTTAAACTAGTTTAGCTGGAGATTTTCTTTCGTATCGTATATCATTAGATTTTCTTAAGCTTAATATTAATTACTAAAAATATGCATTTCAAAACTGTATAATTTATCCTTCCAATATTTCATTGTTTAAAATTGTTGCCTAATTTATTCAGTAATTACTATTCGACTAAAAATAATTATATCGAATTGTAAAATCTTTGCACCTGAGTAATAGAATATTTCTTTTGATTGAATATTATTATCTCTTAAAAATTTTTTGTTGTTTTTGTTGCGGGAGTCAAAGAGTTATGATAGTCCATATTTATTTAAAGTATATATTAAGTTTTATTAATCGTTTTCACAGAACTTTATTGACTTTATTAATAACCGATATTATTCTTTAATGTATAATATCTATCAAATGTACCAATGGATGCGATTATTATTAATACTTACTAAATTTATCAAATTAATCGTAATATATACCCTTTCTTGCCAATAATGAATGGTTACTTGCGATTTTAGATTTTTTTAAAAATATTTAAAAGCATACATGAAGAATTATTCTGAAACTCCAGGTGAGTAAATAGAATAATATAGGTAATATATAAAAATTCCATAGGGGACCATTAACACATTGAAAAAGATCATTTGGATAATCCTGTCAAAACTAATGTAGCAAAGAATTCAAAGTGTAGAACATGATTAAGTGAGTTTTCGTCATAATTTGTGCTCATTTTTATGAGGATAGCATATACACTCGAAGAGAAATTAAGGTTTTTATAAAAATAGTCTGAAATGTTGCAAAATGTTTTGTTTATAATTGGAGTTTTTACTATAAAAAAGGTTCTTTTTACCGACATTGACAAACAGAAATGTACAATAAATACTGCAAAATTAAAAACAAGTTGGAAATTGCACGTGAAGCGTAGCAAATGAGGTGCGTTCGTACGATAACGAAGTTTTAAAAATATTACTCTTATATATCAATCTCATAATTTGTAAATAGTGAATTACAATTAAAACTCTCATCAAACAATGTTCTCCCTATACCATTATGTAATAGAATACGTTTGTGTGGCCTTGTAAATCAATAACAAATGTTCTTTGCACCACAAATTATGTAAAATGTATATTATAATATGTATTGCACAGACGTATAACAATTTTATTGTGTTCGAATGAGTGTAACACCATTAAAATGCATTTGAAACATTTTTCCCCATTGACCGTAATGTAACGGAATACTTTTGATTGTCCCTGTAATTGATCTATGCATCCGATTTTCATAAAATTCGAAATAACTCGACAAAATTATGTAATAATTATGTATTTTAAATTTCAAACGTATAAAATACATTTGAAACTTTTTCTCCATTGACCATAATGAAATTGAATACTTTTGATTGCCCCTGTAATTGATCTATGCATCCGATTTTCATAAAATTTGAAATAACTCGACAAAATTACACAATAATTATATGTTTTAAATTTCAAACGATTAAAATGCATTTAAAACTTTTTTCCCTATTGACCGTAATGTAACGGAATCCTTTTGAATGTCCCTGTAATTGATCTATCCATCCGATTTTCATAAAATTTGAAATGACTCGACAAAATTATGTTATAATTATGTATTTTAAATTTCAAACGATTCGGTTGGGTAGTTTTTGCGTTGTTATATGCGGACAGACGGACAGACGGACAGACGGACAGACGGACGGACGGACTGAGCGACAACAATAGGTGCTACGTATTTACATAATTACGAACGCACCTAAAAAATAATAAAACTTCAATGACAATTGAGAAGAATTACTAAAGAATGTTTCACTATACATGTGTTCTAAAACGTAGTACCTACAATTCATAGCTAAATGTAATCTACATAATGTAATAGCTAAATGTGTGAGAAATTTTTGTGATCGTTTAAAAGCTTGAAAATTCCGAAAATCATCATTGATAGAATAAGCTTGAAATACATTGTTCGCAAAACGATGTAAAACGATGAGGGTTCTGTATTCAAATGTAGTAGTATATGCAGTATTGCGTAAAATATACTACATCTGGATGCAACCCCTTATCGTTTACCTTCGTCTTAGGAATAACGGATTGCAAGCTTATTTTATTGGCAGAATTTTTAAGCTATGTTTTTGAGACTTTCACAAAAGTTGTTCTATATATTTAATTAACACTTTATGCACATTATGCCTCGATTGCATTTGTTAATACACAATGACACATTATTTAGTAAACCTGAGCATTTTTCATCCAATTTTTATCATTTTTTAAGTTATAAAGTGCAGTGATTTCGATTTCCACTTATCTCTCGACAGTCTGAAAGCCAATCCAAAAGCAACTTTCTAAACTCATCATAACCAGTTCTTTAATGCTTATTTTTAATTTTCATATTTACACCTTGTCTTTTCTCAATAAGATATTTTTTTTTTTCAGAATATCATCTATTTGAGTCTTTGCTCACTAATTGTACATTTCAGCTAAATTTTGTGCACTTACACTTTTTTTGTCCTCGATAACTTTCATCATATCATTTAATGTTGAATATTTTCAATTTAAACTAATCTTTTTTATAAAAAGCACTTGCTACACGTAGAACAGAAATATCATCACTCGATTCACAAAGAGCTTAAATGACCGCTTCTTGCTCACCCATAAACTTAAATTTTGTCATCCCCACCAAGGCCGACTAGATCTAAAGGCCCGTCTATTTGAGATTAATGTATGAAGTCTCCCACCAGAAGACTCTGATACCTTGCCCAAGCTTTGAAATTTGACTTTGAACGGTCAGTGCTTTGAGGCCTATAGCTACTACGGCTGTCGCCTCGATTGATCCAAAATGCACACTTTTTTTACAGAAAATCCATTTCATACATTTATTACACACATCAAATGGACAACACAGACACCCATGCCGCTAGCCGGACTCGAACCGGGGACCAGCGGTGTGGGAGCAGCTGCCGCTACCAACCACGCTACTGGGTCGGCCTTGCCCAAGCTATTCTGGCCAATTGTGGAAATCCTGAACCAAAACAATGACCACATGTGCAAACATGTGCACAGAACAGAAAACAACTTACTCAATGCTAATTTGGGCAAGGTTTGCGTCACGTGGAGTCGTACGTGGTCCAGTGAAATGGTTCAGGGTTTGAGCTGAATCCGACTTCACTTTTTCGGCGGTTTTTAGCGAAATGGCTCGGCCGGTAGTATATAGTCGGCTATATATCCACCAACCTCTCGCCACACTTATTTATCAATGGCGTTTTGCTAAGCAGACCTCTAGAGACCTAAGATACCTCTAAGAGACCTCTAGAGATAACCTCTAGAGATTGGTAAAGAAATTATATTGACGTCGAATAAGAAAAACTACGCCCTTTTTCATCGCAATCTCAGAAGTAGTAAAAAAATAATTTTTAAAAAGTGTTGTAAAGTGGCCGTTGTTCGTAAATCGTCGTTCACAGGTTTAGTGCAATGTATTCCCATGTAAGAGATTCGGTAACAGTAAAACTTGATCAGTATTCAGAGGTTATTATTGTTCTGAGTTACCGTTGTAGGAGGTATCACTATAAGCATATATATAATTTTAGAACTAATTATTCATATTTTGTTCTTTATGGCCCTTCCCTGTTGGTTTGACATTTTATGTTTGTCAGTACTTTTAGTTTTCAAATATATTCTCATTTTACTCAATTTTCATCACTATGAAACCAATATGTGTTATAAAATAAATGTTTAAAAAAAATTCAAAACTTCCTTCTTCTCGCAAACATAAAGGAAATGATTTTATAAATTACCCATTTTAATGACAAGATGGATTTCATATGTTTAAGCAGAAAGAATTCTTTCTTATTTTAAATCATACATCAGAAAAGTTAAGCGTCTTTAATCGTATTTCATATACATGAATTTATAAATATACTGGGTTTTTTGGAATTAACATCTTAAAAACAAAACAGTAATACTGTACCAATCCGGATAAGAAATAATGAGAAGATGAACGTTGAACTAGTATCCGTGGAACAGAAGTTTTGACTCTCATTTGATTTTATCAAAAAGTAATACCTTTATTGATTAAATTATTGGGGCATCCTGATTTTTTTACTGACTCAGTTGACATATGAATTGAATATTTCCAACTGAGCGAAAAAATTACCTGGCCGTGAATCGAACCCAGATCCTGGGCGTACAAGACCAAAATGCTTTATCGTTTAAGCTAACTGGGTGATAGCCGCCAAGGATTTTCCGCTCAGATAACCATATTTGTCATAACATCTGGTCTGTCACTTAGACAGCTCGACAGAATTAACCGCAGGTAATGGAACTCCATGTAACGATGGGTACGTAGATATACTATTATTTCACCACAATCAAACTTATTGGTAGCTGAATCCTTTAGGATTCGTTAACGCGCTTAATGTACCATGTTCAAATACGCATTAAGATAATGTGTGATTGAAATCGCTGTTTTTGTAAACTTCCACAAATGCAACAACTAAAGAATAAAACCTGGTTGTAAAATTCTGAAACGGTGAAAAATAGCACGAATGCTGTTTCTACATTCATAGAATTATGTGCTTTAAAAAGTTTTTCGAACTTTTTTTCGATTTCTATTAAATATTAAAAGAAGAGTAATAAAAATGTGAGATACAAACAGAGATGATAGTAAAAATCATATATAAGATATAAATGCTGCAGTAGAAAAATTCTGATTTTTTTTAAAAATATCACATGTTAAATGTTTCAAAACATTAAATTTAAAAATATTAGTAGTTATAGGTTTCAAAATGATAAAATGAAAAATATCAGGAGTTAATTGTTGTAAAATATCAAATTTAAAGATACTTGTAGTTATATGTTTCAAAATGATAAATTAAAAAAATATATATCCGCAGTTAAATGCTGCAAAATATTTAATATATAATATGAGTAGTTTAAGATTTTGAATCAGAAAACTTTGAATCAAAGACATTCATTGCAGCAATTATTCTAAAACGTTAACTATTTTCGAAATACAAAGAACTTTCACTAATATTCTACGCATCTGTAATTGATACTCTAATCGAAAAATGTTTTTTTATGTCCATTATTCTTTTTTTTATAGTTTATGTCAAGATTCTTAATATCTGAGATAATTTTAAATCTAATGTGTGTCATAAGATGCTATCATTTGGAATTTAACATACTAAGATTTGACAAATCTAATTGTCGTATCATGTCATATCAAACTATAGTTTCAATACCATGAATGAGTATTCATTTTTTTTAATTTCTAAATAAATATTGTGTGAAATCAAACAAAATTTTAAAATATCCGGAGTTAAATGTTTTAAAAATATTAAATTCAAAAATACTACTAGTGATAGGTTTCAAAATGGTAAATTAAAAAAATATCAGGAGTTAAACGCTGCCAAATATTAAATATAAAAATATGAGTAGTTTCAGATTTTAAAATATTAAAAAAACATTATACAGTTTTTTGTTTAATTTTGCACAATATTTATTTAGAAATTTAAAAAAATCAATACAGTATTAATCTCTTCATGCCATTGACAATATATATATTATATTTGTCAAATCTTAGTAATTTAAATTCCGAATGATAGCATTTTATAACACACATTAGATTTAAAATTTTCTCTAATATTTAAATTCATCATGTACTATTTAGAAAATAATAATGGATATAAAAGAAATATTGTTCGAATAGAATATCAATTAAAAAGCATATAATATTAGTGAAAGCACTTTACTTTTCGAAAATAGTTCACTTTTTAGTATAATTGCTGCAATCAATGTCTTTGGTTCAAATTTTTCTAGTTATTAGGATCCATTAGTGAAATCACGATACTTGGAGTTATAAAATTGTGCTTAACAAGTACTAAAAGGGTACTTTTTACTTAAAAAAGTATTCGCCATTTCTTATTATTCACATAGAATTTAAAGAAGTTCATAATACATCAAGTTTATCGAAGCTATTTGAAACTGAAAAAACATTTGAATTATGATGAAAAAATATGGATTATTCAACATATTACAATTTATATTTAGTGTAAATAAAATGCGTTTTTTATTTAAATATATTACATGTATCGTAATTTATACTTTTATTTTAAAATGTTTAAAATATTAACCTTTATTAATAAAAGAAATTAGTAGTGAATGATAAAAATTATCTTAAAAAATTATTATATAATTACATAAAACGATGCAGTACTCGAAAAAGAAGATTCAATAATAATAATAATAATAATAAAAGTTACTGTAAAAGTTGACCCTTCTTCCGAAATTCTTAAAGAAAAAAAAAATAAAATAATTAGGTCAAATCACATTTCTGGTAACATATTAAAACAATAATTTGTAATCGGGGATTAAAATAAAAATAATGCATTTTCATTTTTTAATTAAATGTTTTAAATCTATTCACAATTAATACAAGGACACTTAAAAATAATTAACAGTTCTTTGAAAAATCTACTCAAGTCGTATTTACAAAGGTAAGAAAATGCTTATTAGATTGCTAAAATATAGCACTTCTTTGTATTTTAGCACTCACAGAAGAGCTATCTAGAAACATTCTCAAGTTGAATCTTTATAAAAATGGAATTACAATATTGAAAAAATACCAGTGTATCGAGGGAATTCAGTTCCAAGAGGGACTAGGTGCAGAACAATTAGAGAGACATTATTGTTGAACTTTTTAGCACTTTCCAACAAAGTTGAAAAGTGCTTATGCATTCGGTTTGTCTGGCCGTCTGTCCGTCTGTCCGCGCTCTAACTCCCGTAAATATACTCGGATTGCTATGAAATTTTTATACGTTATTGAGGTTTACCCTAGCACAAACCCTATTGAAAATGAAGTATCTACCATGATTAGTTTATCTACAGAGAGAATCAAAAGTTTCCCATTACATTACGGCCTATGGGGAAAAATCATTAATATACTCGGATTGCCATGAAATTTTAGGAAGTTATTGACGTTTACCCTAGCACGAACCCTATTGAAAATGAAGTATCTACCATGATTAGTTCATCTACAGGGCGAATCAAAACTTTCCCATTACATTACGGCCTATGGGGAAAAATCGTTAATATACTCGGATTGCCATGAAATTTTAGGACGTTATTGAGGTTTACCCTAGCACGAACCCTACTGAAAATGAAGTATCTACCATGATTAGTTTATCTACAGGGAGAATCAAAAGTTTCCCATTTCATTACGGCCTATGGGGAAAAATTGTTAATATACTCGGATTGCCATGAAATTTTAGGACGTTATTGACGTTTACCCAAGCACAAGTCCTATCGAAAATGAAGTTTCTACCATGATTAGTTTATCTACAGGGCAAATCAAAAGTTTCCTATTACATTACGGCCTATGGGGAAAAATCGTTTCAAAGGAATTTTAAAGATGTTATACCCTGTCAAACATATTAAAATATGCATTCTATAACATATAAGGTGAAAATGTAGCTATTTTTCGTTTACAGGGCCACACAAAAGAATTCCATTAGATAATGGTAAAAGGGGGAATTGTGTGTGACATATTTTAAGTATATTAAGCTGTTTCATGTATAATAAAATTGATATATGTCACTGAAGCTTAATATAAATTATACGCTACTGTCTTGCATAATATGAAGTACATAGCATTTACAGGGCCATACAAAAGATTTCAAATAGTATATTCTTTCCGAAGTACCGTATATGTGTCCGATGATGGCTGATGGAGGGATGAAATGCATTTTAATTATGATATTCGTGTTTATATTTCGCTAAATATATGCACATTATATGGTGCGTATAAATGTTATAGTTGATAAACAGGGCTACCCAAAAGAGCTCACCAACGTTACTGAATATGAGCGTAAATTATTTAAACGTGGTCCTTAAATAAGCTATGCATTTTTCGCTGAGCTGCATTTAATTTACTGAGAAATGTTTGCAGAATATATAAAAAGGGATATACAGGGCCACGCTAAGAATTCGTTACATGGACGCCTATGAATGATGATTTATGAGAATGTGATTTCAGTTGTTTTAAAAGTGTTTTAGTTTACTATAAATTTTAGCCTAATGTTGACATGTAATAAAGGTACAATGTAAACTACAGGGCTGAACAAAAGTATTCAAGTATGTTTCCATCTAATAGTATGAATTGCTGAAAAAGAAATTTCAAGCTACTGTGTATTTTCTTGCTAAGCTAAATTTTCCCATTATATGAACTGACATATGAAATACAGGGCTGTTCTAATGTACTGGAATACATATTTGGGTATGTTTCGCTATACACTATTATTTCCCTAAATAACAAAATTTTGTTAAAGATTTCATCAAGTGTTGGAAAGTGCTTCATAATCTATGCTTAACGCATGATTTTTCTTACTTGTTAAAATATAAATAACAGGAAATGACAATTGTCAATTTTTAATCTCGCTCCAACCTAAATCCATATTGTTTATTTGAAAGACTTGGTCTTCCATTGGCTATCTTCGATTTTATCTCAATACTATTCCATTTATCAGTCGAACCCTCATTTTCAACTCTCAAATTTTGTCGAAAATTTCTCTATTTACCGACGATTATATGATGTAATGTCTTTTTAATTGTTTAATCATCGCGTAAGTATTATATCACACATTTAATATTAAATTAGCTATTATTCAGTTATTTTTTACAGATTATTATTATTATTATTATTATTTTATTTATTTTATTTTATTTCATATTATTTATTTCTTTTTTTAGGCAAAAAAGGATTTTGAACTTTCAAAGTATTTACAAATATTTGATATTGGAGGATGTAGAAACTGTAATAAATTATTTCTTGCTTTATGATTTTAATAAAAAAATCACCAGTATAAATTTATATGAGGACCTCAGAAGCCAAGGGGTACAAATGTCAAAATTTAGATTTCGAGTAAACTCAGTTCAAAGTTAAACATCAACTGTAATTGAATGAATTGAGATATGAAACTTTTGCTTATTTCTTAATGATAATTGAACTCTTTTTTTCAATAAATGTTTAGAAGAAAAGTGGAGTAAATTTTGCTTTAAATTTATAACTAAGCAATATTTACCATCTGTCACTTACACTCTTTGGCTTCCAAGCAGTAATGAAAACTGCTTAGAAGCCAAAGTTTACAAGTGTCGAATGAATGCAAAAAATGAAATAAAAATATGAAATAAAAAGACAAATTTATAAAAAAAATTAAAAACAATGTTGATATTAATATAGACCGGGCGGAGGCGGCACGAATGACTACGTCATCGAGTTACGGGATGAAATCATGATGTAGGGCAAGATTATTAGATATAGATTAAGGAATGACTGGTCTGCCACGTCATTTCTTGGTACGATATGAGTAAGAGCAGGCGCAAACTCGCCATTTTGGCGTCACTTTTACGTCATCGAGTTACGGGATGAAGTTGGTGCCAAATTAAAGGTAAAATAAAGTATTTTAAGAATATTTCGGTCTGCCTGCGCATATCCTGGTACAAACCCTCGGCAGACTGAAATTTATAACAAAAAATGATGTTATAATGTAAAATTGAATATGACTACGTCATCGAATTACGGAATGAAATCATGATGTAGGAAAAGATTATTAGTTGTAGATTAAGAAATGACTGGTCTGCATCATCATTTCTTGGTACGATATGAGTAACAGCGAGCGCCAAATCGTCATTTTGGCGTCACTTTTACGTCATCGAGTTACGGGATGAAATTTATAACAAAAAGGCGTCATAATATACTATATAATTCATGATATGCCGAATCGGTCATTTTCTCGCTTACTAATAAGGATCTTTTTCTAAACCATAAAATTAGCGTGAAAGTCGATTGCGAAGTTAAGTAACGTAAAATACGTCTTTAGATTTTTTATTGTACATTATGAAGCATAATTTATAGTAAATATTATTCCAATGAAAGTTTGTACCAAAATATGTGCGGGCAGACCGAAATATTCTTAAAATACTTTATTTTACCTTTAATTTGGCACCAATTTCATCCCGTAACTCGATGACGTGAAAGTGACGCCCAAATGACGAGTTGGCGCCCGCTGTTATTCATATCGTACCAAGAAATGACGTGGCAGACCAGTCATTCCTTAATCTATACGTAATAATCTTGCCCTACATCATGATTTCATCCCGTAACTTGATGACGTAGGCATATTTAATTTTACATTATAACGTCATTTTTGTTATAAATTTCAGTGTGCCGAAGGTTTGTACCAAAATGTGCGCGGGCAGACCGAAATATTCTTAAAATACTTTATTTTACCTTTAATTTGGCACCAATTTCATCCCGTAACTCGATGACGTGAAAGTGACGCCCAAATGACGAGTTGGCGCCCGCTTTTACTCATATCGTACCAAGAAATGACGAGGCAGACCAGCCATTCCTTAATCTACACCTAATAATCTTGTCCTACATCATGATTTCATCCCGTAACTCGATGACGTAGTCATTTGTGTCACCGCTCTATAAATGAAACGACAAAATTTTGTTTTTAATAAAAGTTGTAACGGTTGTGTGCTCGTGGTGGGAGTTAAATGCAGACATACTCAGGAATTAAGATAAAAACACAGTTTATTAAAACTATAAGGGCTCAAGGGAAGTGGAGCAAGTCTTAATTTTCACAACTGAGAATACTTCTAAAAGATTGAAATCATACTCACAGCACCGGAACTAGCTCAATCGGGGCAACTCTGATTACTTCTCACTACCTTTCAGCTAAACTGCTAAATAAAATTTAATTAGACAGCCCGTGGCTGTATATATCTTTTATTCACTTGAGATAATCAAATGCAATTACTGTTAAATTTCTTACCACGGCCAACGTCTCAAATTCAATACCGAAACTCCTTCACAACTCACTGGAGGCTCGATGCTACTTTCAATCTGCTAGATACCAGCGGGAAACACACTTCGCTGACTAATATCTCTAGAACACTCTGAGGCTATTGCCAGAGACACCACTGCTAGCTGACTAATGCTCTGCTGGCTAATGCCAGAGACACCCCACACACTCTCAAACTCCAAGCTTTTATATGCTGCAAACTGAGATACTTCACATTTACATATTACTACTAACCGCGAGCCTAACTGCAGAATCCGAAAGAGACACCCATACTCTAGAAAGCTAAAGTAAAAGAGAGGATAGATGTCGCTTTTACGCTTACACATGTTAAATTATTAACGTCACGATCTCAGAAATACTAAAGTGCCTTTATGCAAAGGTCACTCCCTCACAAAGTTCTAAAAAAGAAAAATTATGAAATTAAAAAATGAATATACGAAAGATTTAAGATCATTGTTGATACGATGAAAGAAAGAACAAACTTTTATTCTAACATAAGACTTAAAATTTTATTATAAATATGAAACATTGAAACTGTCCAACAAGGTGAAAAGTGAATATAATTTTACTTTGTCTGTTCTTCTGTCTGTCTGGCCATCTGGCCGCCTGTCCGAGCTTTAACTCCCGTAAATATACTCGGATTGCCCTGAAATTTTTAAAGATTATTTACTCTTATCCTAGCACGAACCCTATTTCAAATAAAGTTTCTAGCATGATCAGTTTATTTCCAGGGACAGCCAAAAGTTTTTCGTTTCAATACGGACTATTGGGAAAATATCGTTTCAAATGAATTTTAAAAGTGTTACACCCTGTCAAACATATTAAATTTTAAACGCATTTACGAAGTTCATTAAAATGTGCATTCTGTAAAATATATGCTGAAAAGAAAAGCTAATATTCATTTACAGGGCCACACGAAAGAATTCAATTACATGATGGTAAAGTGGAAATTGTTTGCGACATATTTTAATTATATTAAACTTTTCATGTATAACAAAAGTGACATACGTCACACAGCATTTACAGGGACACACAAAAGGTTTGAAATAGCTAAATACTATTTATTATCGATATGGTTGGTGGATGGAGGAAAAGCCTTCTTAATTATGATATGCTCTTTTAAGTTTCACTAAATTTATACATATTACATGGTGTGTATAAATGCTACAGTTGATATACAGGGCTACACAAAAGATCTGGTAAAGGTTACTGTGGTGGTTACTCTATAACCCCCCCATATATTTAATTTAATTCATTTTTTATTAGTCATTTTATTTCCTATTACCTCTTTTTTGTTAATGTTCTCAATTTAAATTTAATTTCGGTTTCGCTTATTTTCATTTCGTCGCCTGTAATGTTTTCTTTCTTACTTAGCTTTCGAATGTTCCAAGCCGGTAAAATTCTGTTTGAAATCATTCCTTCCGGTTTTAAATTTGTTCGAGAACATTCTCGCTATTTCTTTTGGGTGGAACTTCCGTTTATTCGGACACACCCCTAACCTATCAAATTAAATTTCACAGGTGACGTATTTCAAGCCGTTAAGTACATGGCCACCGGCTTTGGCCTCCCCTCTTAAGATGGTTATCAATTTTATTCTTATTAGTTACATATCTTTTCATACTGTATATTGTAACTTGGCTTATTTTTTCCTCACCCCCTCTTTTGCTCTCTGCCAAATTGGCGTAT
Source organism: Maratus speculifer (assembly GCA_964019185.1). Taxonomy (NCBI): domain Eukaryota; kingdom Metazoa; phylum Arthropoda; class Arachnida; order Araneae; family Salticidae; genus Maratus; species Maratus speculifer. The sequence goes on from OZ025295.1 coordinate 228,207,706, forward strand.
TTTGCATTTACAATAACCCTTTCTCTTTTTCCCCTGGGCTCGCGGCCACCTGCGTCAGTTGCGCCGATAGACACCTGCTGTGATGGATGCAGTCGCATGATTGAAAGTTTTTTAGTGTAATTTCGGGGCAGAGGTGCTCCCCCGTTAACGAAGGATGGAACGGTTTTTTTTTTTTTTTTGTTATGTTGATATTATTACGATACTGATTTTAAGTGCGGCAAAGAAAAAGTGCTGCCCTCAAAATGCATCTAGGAAAGTAATATTGATTTCTGTTAAGCAGCAAGGAGCAAACCTTTTGTTTCAAAGGATCCTGAAAGTATTTTTGTTGTGTACTCTGTTTGAATATGCGTATTACATAAGGTGACGTCGTGAAGCCTTTTATATGTTGCTCTATTGATGCCTCTTTTAACTAAAGAAGGTTGTCGACATGTTTATTCTAAATAGTTTTATTCTTCATCTTTTCGTCCAAAAATTTTCGTCAAATATTTATGTGATCAATTCTTCAATTGTGCTTTTATATGTTCTCAATCCTCTGAAAAAACAAGCAGAGGTGAAGAACGTGTGCTTTAAGAGGTGAATATTTTTCGTTCATCAAGTGAAGATACTTGATTTTCATAAAGTTTTTACTTCATTATTTTGCCCAATTTTATATATATAATTTTTGATTACTCACGGGGCGTTATGAAGAAAATATTGGTTTGTATCTATGCAATATGAAGTATAAAATATTTTGTTTTTTTGAAAGTTCATATTATGAAAGATGCTCCTTTTGAAGAAGAAATAATATTATATTCTCCTTTTATGTCATGAGTAAATTTATAATTTACATCCTGTTGAGATATCTAAAAAATATTATTGACAAAGAATTTTTATTGCTTGGAGATAGCATTTGTTGTGATTAGCATATATTATGATATGGTTTTTATGAAGAGAGAGATTAATATGTACGAGTCAAAAATAATATAAATATGTGAAGAAATATTTATTCATGAAAAAGGGAAACAAGTTCTTCATGAAATAAAAATAGTTTTCTTCAAATTTTGTGTGCATAATAATTTCTTGGTCCTATTGTCTGGATTTATTTGTCATCAACATCCAAGGACTTGACAGGTAACCTTTTTTACCTTTTCAATTTTATATTCTTTTTAACTTTATGTTTGACATTTTATGTCATCATGGATAAAGATATTTCTATTGTTTTAAGTGAAGTAAGGATGGTCACTTGGGTCGTTTGCAGGCCCCCATTCTCCGCGATGTGCTGTCATTATCACGATCATTTATTTGGCCTAATAGTGGGTAGAAGCAAGTAAAAAGTGCTTTTTCCACTTTCAAGTAAACATAACATTATATTTCCTTTGATGCCCTGACCAAAGCGTCAGCACAAACACAACACTTATTTCCTTTGGTGCAGTGACCAGCGCTTGAACAATTACAATTATTTTTTTGAACACGGCATCTATATTTTCCTGTGGTGCCGTCACCAAAGCGTGTCCAACATTCCATGACCATCCATTTTTCCTTTGCCACCATCATATTTTTGTTATATTTATACATATTGTCGTCATTATCTTCAGTTAATTCTTCATTATTTTTCAAGTTATTTTCTTCATACATTAATATTATTAATTATATTATTATTGAGAGTGGTGCAGTAATTAATTGCAGCATATTGATTCTATAATGAAATAATATTTTTCTGGAGCAGTGCATGATATATATATGACATAATTTTTCCATATATATTTTTTCTTGTCTTGCTATATTTTGCAACTAATATATATATGCATTATTTAACGGAGGTACTGGTAAAAATTATTGTTCATGCTAAGATAAATTATTCTTCTTGTCATACATATAATAATTTATGTTTTGAGCCATATTATATATAAATATTTACATAAAATATTTGGGTCTTATATTCTTCATATGATACTAATATGTTAGTATACGTTTTCTTCTTTTTTTTTTACATATAAAAATGATGTATGAAGTAAATGAAAGTCATCAATATTTTAAATAACGAGTCAATTCTCAAATAAAATCATCTGTGAACACAATGGCTTCACAAGGATGTGATGTACCCACTGCTCTGAAAATTCATCAATCCATATATAATGCTACACCTCATCCAGCTACAAAATTCACTCCAAATCTTCTTCATTTTGGAAGAGAAATAAACGACATTTATTCCAATTATAAAACTCAAGTTTCATGGAAAATTCTCAATACTGCATATGAAATTCATAAATTGATGGATATTATTGAAAAAATATACTATCAAGCTTACAAGAATAACGAATCATCCAGACAAAAGGTGTACCAAAAATCCAGAGAAAAATTAAAGTTTTCCAACATCAATGTTAATGACATTGTTTATGCAAAATTTCCTACTGTGTTTAACAAAAAGATACAAGGCCCATACGTGGTCAAGAAAATAATTTCTCCTGTGCTCATTCAAATTCAAGATCCCAATAATAGTCATGCTTCACCAATGTTGATTCACACTAATCGAATCTTGAAGCTTCAAAAGAGAAATGAAGCACTGCAACATCCTTCAGTTTCTTCAAAAGGTGCATCACATGATCAACCAGCTGTTGATAATGCATCCTCCACTCCTGTCAGACAACACTCTTCTATTCAAGTTTCAAATCATGATGCTGCATGTAGCACATCTCCTACAATTATTTCTTCTTCTAAGTGCCAGCAAACATCTTCATGTTCCAGTAAATCAGTACTGTCACAAGCTCCTCCTGATAGCACTCATACTGGTGCTAAAAACAAATCCACTCAATATAGAAGTTATGATCTTCGTCCTCGCAATCATAAACTACATAAAAAATAGACTAACTCTCTTTTTCCTTTTACAGGATGACTTTTGCTTTGTAATATATTCAGTCGAAGCTAGCCGCACTGATTGTCCAGCAAGAAGAATCGCTATGTAATTTTTTTTTTCTTTTCTCCAGGCTGCAGGCAGCTGTTATTATTTTTTTTCATTTTATTTAAGTCTTCTTCTCCCTGGTACAACTCAACGGTCATCCTCAGGATGTATGTATGATTTTCAATAGTTTTATTATTTACTGTATTTATCTATAAGTCATAATTCTTACAATATATACATATAATCTCATGTATGCCATACTTTTAAATTTTATAAAGTCTTTACTTACAATAGTTGATGCAAAAAATGGAGAAAGAATTTGTCTTTTTATATTCTTGTTATAATACTATATCATTATTTAAAGTTATTTTTTGACAAATGTGCATTCTAATAAGAAAGGTGAAATTGTAGTTGATATAAGGTAAACATAAAGATGAGTACTCATCAAATTATTTTCCCTATTGTGTCTTTTCCTTACAATGCATGCATGCTTTAACATTTAACCTCTTTTGATAAAAAAAAAAGAGAGAAAGTGCATGATAAACTTATTCATACTAATATTTTCTTCTCTTCTTGTTGAAATATAGAAGGTGAATGACTCGCATTAAGTAATATTTTTTTGTATACTTTTGTGTATTTATACTTTGGATCCAAAGATGTTGATTGAGGCATTATATATATATTTATCCAAAGATGTTTAATGAGTCATTATATATATTTATATAAAGCAAATTCTTGATTTATGACAAATGCAAAAGTGATCACTTACTTAATTTTTTTTTAAAATGTTTGAAAATTTACAAGTAAATATGTCCTAAATATCTTCTATATAGAAATTTTGACACAATTGATTTTTCTTTGTAAGTTGACATTATCAAGTCATATATAAGATTGACATATTCATATAAGTTTCTTCCTCTTTCAAAATATTAAACATCTTATGTTTTATGTTTATTTTGAATGAAGTATAGTATTAAAGGTATTTATGCAATTATTGTCAATTTATATTGAAAATGTTTAAGAATATTCCTTTATGAGATATAAAAATTCTCTCTTTGAAAATTATTATATTCACTTTGAAGATATTTTTATTGGAAAATAATATCATGCTTTTATTACCATTCTTTTTGCAACTTATTATTTTATTCTCTGCGAAAGTGTGTTATTGAATAATACTAAAGTTATTCATTTAAGATTTATTGAAAGTTTAAAAGGCTATGTGATGATATAAGTAAATATTTTTTATGAGAGCATAACTAATCTCTCTACACCATTTATATATATATTTTTGTTCAATTTTCAACTTACAAATTCATTCAAGTCATCATGTGCTATTTGAAAACATATATTTTATATATAGTTATAGTATGATTCATATACAGTTATAGTATATTTCATTTTTGTTCACAACTGAGAATATAAATATACATATTATTGTGTAATCAAATATTGTGACATATGCTAAAGCATTCTACTGTTATAGTGCATTGTGCACAGCCTAACAAGAGACTCTGCAAAGTTAAGGACTGTTGTTCTGCACTTAGTCTTTAAATTTTTTTTTATATGATAGATACCTCTGAAAGAAACTTTATATACCTTTCATGTTAACATTTACTACAGTTGGTATATTTTCATAAGGATTACTATCATAACAGTAATTATTTTTTTTTTATTGTTTAAATATCATGTACAACAATTATGTATATTCTTATAACTATTTCTGATATATTTATTTTGTGTATTTACTTAGTATATTTGTACATGTGTTAGAAAATATTGTCTTGATGAAAAATTGTTCATTTTGTCATCTCACCAATATTTTCTTTTGGGGGACCCTGGGTAATATGTGGTGGTTACTCTATAACCCCCCCATATATTTAATTTAATTCATTTTTTATTAGTCATTTTATTTCCTATTACCTCTTTTTTGTTAATGTTCTCAATTTAAATTTAATTTCGGTTTCGCTTATTTTCATTTCGTCGCCTGTAATGTTTTCTTTCTTACTTAGCTTTCGAATGTTCCAAGCCGGTAAAATTCTGTTTGAAATCATTCCTTCCGGTTTTAAATTTGTTCGAGAACATTCTCGCTATTTCTTTTGGGTGGAACTTCCGTTTATTCGGACACACCCCTAACCTATCAAATTAAATTTCACAGGTGACGTATTTCAAGCCGTTAAGTACATGGCCACCGGCTTTGGCCTCCCCTCTTAAGATGGTTATCAATTTTATTCTTATTAGTTACATATCTTTTCATACTGTATATTGTAACTTGGCTTATTTTTTCCTCACCCCCTCTTTTGCTCTCTGCCAAATTGGCGTATTTTGCATTTACAATAACCCTTTCTCTTTTTCCCCTGGGCTCGCGGCCACCTGCGTCAGTTGCGCCGATAGACACCTGCTGTGATGGATGCAGTCGCATGATTGAAAGTTTTTTAGTGTAATTTCGGGGCAGAGGTGCTCCCCCGTTAACGAAGGATGGAACGGTTTTTTTTTTTTTTTGTTATGTTGATATTATTACGATACTGATTTTAAGTGCGGCAAAGAAAAAGTGCTGCCCTCAAAATGCATCTAGGAAAGTAATATTGATTTCTGTTAAGCAGCAAGGAGCAAACCTTTTGTTTCAAAGGATCCTGAAAGTATTTTTGTTGTGTACTCTGTTTGAATATGCGTATTACATAAGGTGACGTCGTGAAGCCTTTTATATGTTGCTCTATTGATGCCTCTTTTAACTAAAGAAGGTTGTCGACATGTTTATTCTAAATAGTTTTATTCTTCATCTTTTCGTCCAAAAATTTTCGTCAAATATTTATGTGATCAATTCTTCAATTGTGCTTTTATATGTTCTCAATCCTCTGAAAAAACAAGCAGAGGTGAAGAACGTGTGCTTTAAGAGGTGAATATTTTTCGTTCATCAAGTGAAGATACTTGATTTTCATAAAGTTTTTACTTCATTATTTTGCCCAATTTTATATATATAATTTTTGATTACTCACGGGGCGTTATGAAGAAAATATTGGTTTGTATCTATGCAATATGAAGTATAAAATATTTTGTTTTTTTGAAAGTTCATATTATGAAAGATGCTCCTTTTCAAGAAGAAATAATATTATATTCTCCTTTTATGTCATGAGTAAATTTATAATTTACATCCTGTTGAGATATCTAAAAAATATTATTGACAAAGAATTTTTATTGCTTGGAGATAGCATTTGTTGTGATTAGCATATATTATGATATGGTTTTTATGAAGAGAGAGATTAATATGTACGAGTCAAAAATAATATAAATATGTGAAGAAATATTTATTCATGAAAAAGGGAAACAAGTTCTTCATGAAATAAAAATAGTTTTCTTCAAATTTTGTGTGCATAATAATTTCTTGGTCCTATTGTCTGGATTTATTTGTCATCAACATCCAAGGACTTGACAGGTAACCTTTTTTACCTTTTCAATTTTATATTCTTTTTAACTTTATGTTTGACATTTTATGTCATCATGGATAAAGATATTTCTATTGTTTTAAGTGAAGTAAGGATGGTCACTTGGGTCGTTTGCAGGCCCCCATTCTCCGCGATGTGCTGTCATTATCACGATCATTTATTTGGCCTAATAGTGGGTAGAAGCAAGTAAAAAGTGCTTTTTCCACTTTCAAGTAAACATAACATTATATTTCCTTTGATGCCCTGACCAAAGCGTCAGCTCAAACACAACAGTTACTGAATATGAGAGTAATTTACTTAAAGATTCTTTTTAAATAAGTTATGTATTTTTATGATGAATTTCACTCAATTTACTCAGAAATGTTTGTAGAATACAGATAAAATGATATACAAAGCAACGCACAGAATTGGATACATGGTCATCTACGGATGATAATTTCCTTAAATATGATTTCAGTAGTTTTAAGAGTGTTTTAATTTGAACTAAATTTTAGCTAAATATTGGCGTATAATAAAAGTTCTAGGTAAGCTCCAGGGATGAACAAAAGTATGTTTCCAACTATTAGTATACTACTGAAAGAGAAATTTCAAACTGTTACGCGTTTTCTTCCTGAATTAAATTTTAGCATTATCCAGTATATATATCAACCAACAATTCAAACACAGGGCTGTTCAACAGTATTAAAATATATATTTGGCTATGGACAATAACTCTTTATTATCCTAAATAGCGAAATTTTGCCAAAAAATTCAGGAAATGTTGGATGTGTTTTACAATCTATGTTTAACGTTTGATTTTCTTACTTGTTAAAATTTTGCAATTATTTAATGTATTATTTAATGCACTAAAAAGCAAATTCTAAATAGAAAAAAAAACTGTCGAAAAACATTTTTTGAAAAAATACATTTTGAATATGTACAGCTCCAATTCATAAGTTTTAAAACGTCACACGGAGTACATAATCTTTAAACTGTGATTGGTACAAATTGGCATGCAATTGACTTTTTGTACCAATCGTCGTTTAAAAATGAATAATTTCTTGGGGCGTTTTCAGAGACATAAACTGACCTTATATGTCGATGGTCGCGCTTCAGCCACATAGACTCAACGTATACAACTGCACTTATACCCATTGGCCTCCACGCGTTTTACAGTTTTGGGAAAGAGGTTAAGTAACTGACCCCTAAAACTCAGTAAATGATTAAAAGATCACTCATAACTCTTTACCTACAAATAAATAGACTTATTTCCAAATAGCCTGCGCACGTAACTCATTTTTTTCCAATTTTGTCACTTATACCCCTTGGCTTCTGGGGTCCTCATATATGGGTCATTCCAAAAATAAAGCACCCTTTGGTGTCCCGACACTTTATATTGTTATATTTTCTAAAATTTTGTTTCAAAATTAAATTTAAATATTAAAAAATATATTTTGAAGATGTTTTTCTTTAATGCAATTTTTAAATTTGAGATAAATTCCATTTATTGTCATTCAAATAACTTTCTTAATAATTGTGTCCTGTAAAAAGCCATGCCCCAAGAACAATTTTTGATTTTTAAACACTATTCTTTTACTATACGTATCGTTTAAGTTATCTTTCAGCATGTTTTTTTATGTCTTTGTAGTCTTTATATTATTCCTATATGGTTTAAATATTTTTTGTCAGTATGTTTTTTTTTTTCATTTAATAAGAAAAATTCATGTGTCCCTTATTTTTTGTCCCCTGTGTTACCGCCACCTTTCTCTTAATATTAAAATAAGAATTTGCAACCTAATAATTGTTAACAGTAGTCATTCATGTACTTTTAGAGTTAGCATTCATCCTAGGTAGTCATTTTCCTCATTTGCTAAATTTTGAAGAATATTATTTAACACTAGAACGGCGGCAAAATTTTACCTACTGGAACGGCGGAAGGGGTCAATTTGACCCCTCGATGAAACTACTGAAATAACAATGCTAAAACAATTTTAAATGGCATACATTGTGACAAATATGTAATTTCCTTGTATTTCATAATTTATAGTTAATATTACTCGATATTTTATTTAATTTTTAAAGTACTGTGTATGTAACGGCTGCAAGGCGATCAATTTGGTACATACTAAACTACTCAAAAAACTCATTAATTTGACATAAAAAATGGTTACAAATAAATGTTTTCAAAAATTAAAACCTATGTTAACTAAAATAAAACACAATTTATAAAATAATACTTTTTTTTAAATCTACTTACTCGCCGAATGAACCACACTCTGAATCCAATAAATGAGAAACATATTCTGTTGTTTCCTTTATTTCATTATAAATGTAGCTGAATGGTTTATATCTAAAGCATTTCGTTTGAATTTTTTTAATGCTTAACATAGTCCCGTACATGTATTAGACATTAATGCAATTGATACAAAAATAATTTTTAACAATTTTTCCCGTGCATTTTCCGCACACAACTTTGTAACACGATGCACAAAATTCTTGAGATTTGTTTCCATTGCATTTCTGTACTTGAAACTTTTTTCTCTTTATATCCACTTTATTTTCGTTTGTTTTTTCTGAAGATTCAGGAAGGATCTTTGCGAGTTTTGAAGCCATAAGAACCATTCTTAATTCCTCTCTTAGTTTCAATAGAAAATCTCTTCTACTGATGGGCTTGCCTGTTACACTTTTATAAATTATCCAGGCGTTCAAAGCTGCATGATCCAAAATATTGAAAAAGATATGTACAGGCCATCGTCTAGAAGCAGATTTAACGGAGTATTTTCGGCACATCTGATCACGAATATCCACACCACACTTTGTTGCGTTGTAATAATCTATTGAATCTGGCAACTTTTTCAGGCTGTCCTCAGTTTTTACAGTAGAATGTAATGAGCTCAATAGAAAAACACTTTTGTTTCGTTTGGCTTGATAGATGGTAAGTGTCATATTATCATTTTCCACTATCTTCGATGAATAAAGAGTACTGCGCATATTTTTCAAAGCTATAGGAATTTCTCTTCTGTTCTTTTTCATTGTGCCAACCAAAGTTGTATTTTTAGATTTTAGCATTTCAGCTAATTTGATGCTAGTAAAGTAATTATCTGTCGTAATATTCCTCCCTTTGTTTAGATGGGGATCTGTTAATTTCATGACAACATTTTCAGATAAACGTAATTGAGGATTTGCTGTTTCATCTTTTCCTAGATAAGGAAATCCATTCGAGAGGTATTTAGTATCAACGTCAACAGATAACCAAAATTTTATTCCAAATTTATCAGGTTTATTTGGCATATATTGCGTAAATTTACATCTAGCTTTAGATGGGAACAATTGTTCGTCAACTGTAATATTTTGTCCTGGTCGGTAGCATGTTTTGCAATTTTCAATAAATTTATTCCACATTTCAGATGCAAGAGCAAATTTATCAGTCTGTAATCGACTAGATCTTGTTGTTTTTTCGTCAAACCACAAAAATCTTTTTATTTCTTTGAACCTATCTCTTGAGATAGTTTCTTTGCAAAATGGTATGCCCCATGCTTCAGACCACAATGAATATAAATCTAAACCCTTTTTTTCCTGTTGCTCCACGAATATATAATATAGCAACAAAAGCCTCTAACTCAGCTAGAGATAAACTCCAGTCGTTATTTCCACGTTGTCGATGAGCTTCTGATTCTGTACATTTCTTTATATGCAACAAGATAGCATCGTCAATGAAAAGCTTGAAAGCACTAGACACTTTGTCCTCAAAAACACGAGTCTTTGCAAAAGATGTTGGTCCCACCGTTTCTTTTAGAACATTATAAGCAGGAACACGGCCGCAAGCTGAATTTTTAGAATTTATTTCATTCCAGATAGTGTTATCAGGGGCAGTGAAAATAGTTTTGATAATACCCTGATCCGCTTTTTTTCGTTTATTTCTGCTTAGCTGTTCTTCGTTCACATCACTGTCCTCGGATTCACTAATAGTTTGTGTCTGAAATTCATCTTCAGATTCTACAGAAAAATTATCATTTTCACCTGCGTCAGACTCATTTTCAGAGAGCTCCTGCAACAATTTTTTAATTTCTTCAATTAGTAAGACCTCTTTTTCGCTTATAAGACATATTTTGTAAAATTTGAAAATAAGATGGAAAAAAGTCAGAATATCAGCAAACGACAGAGTTTATGTTTCAGCGTATCATTCACAGAATAAAGGTAAGGTGATCATAGGCGTAGAGTTTTCAAAATTATTGGAGGGGCTCAGTCAGCGGCGGAGAGAGGAGGGGGCTGAGCCCCCCTCCCCCCCCCGCCTTGAAACAAGAATCTAATTATTTCATGATGGATACACAAATCGTAATGATTTCTAAGATAAAATTGCAAGAAATCAAGAAAATTTCCGCTTTAGATAAGTTTCCGCCTTAGCAGGTAAACTTTTAAGGTATTAATTTCGTTATAGTTATGGAATGTTTCCGATTGAAGCAGGATTCTTTTATAGACTATTTTCGTTTAAACAGGTTAAATATTTATGCAGTAAAACGTGTGAAAATCAAGTGTAAATTACCGAAAAAATGTGTTTGACAGACTTTAGCAGGTTTGATTGTAATGGTAATCCTTTCGTCGGAGCACAAAAAGTTTCCATTTAAGACAAGAATTTGTTATAGGCTCCGTTTTGGCAGTTTTAATGTAGGTATAACAAATATATAAAGATATATGTAAATACACCAAAATCTGTGAAATCGGAACCTATCTTAATCGGAAAAATGCCGTAGTTCGTTGAAAAAAGTACCGTGCAGTTACATCTATTAAGATAGAAACACGTCAAGTGGAATTTTTCGCCTTCAAATTCCGTCTTAAGTAGGTTTCATTATATATATATGACAAGAAAAAAAATTCTGGACACCCCCTTTTCCTTTCTGCGAAGAAATTCTATGGCTGCGTCAATGGGCTCAGCTAAAAAACTTTTTTATGCGTAAAAAAAAAAAAAAATGCGTGCGTTTGTGTGTTTGAAATATAAATAAAGTTCTATTATAATTAAATAGTGTTTTTAGACAGTGTCTTTAAATAGAGCACATATATTTAAAATTAGTGAAAAATCCATTATACGGGCAATGTGTGTGGCGAATAAGAAAATTTTAAAGCGTAATTCATCTTCATTTTTTGAGATTAATCTGTGGCAATGATTAACGAAAAAATCAAGATTAGCAATTCTGCAGTTAAGAAACCAATTACATGTTTAAGAAGTCACAAATGAAATAAAATTTAATATGAATAAAATGTAGCAAAATGAAAAATGAGATATGTATATCAAATTCAATGGCGGATCTAGGGGGGGATCCCCCCCCCTTGAGCCCAATAAAGGATCTGTAAAAAAAAATTTGATGTCCGCACGGAAAAGAGGTTGGACCTATACCCGAGATGCGCGCGCCCCAGGTCGGGCCGTGTCAACTTTAATTCACTAAACTGGAACTGGGTCCGGTCTTCACGCTTTTAGAACCGGCGGGTCTTCCGCAGAGCTGGACCGAGTGCCGCTGTTTTATGTCAGGTCGGGCCTGGCGTGGGCTTTCTTTCTTCCTAGAGGTATAATTTCCAAGCTCAGGCTTCTTCCATTATAAAAACTAAACGTTCGGTGTGGGATAGACCCAGCTATTATGCAAAGGAGAATCTAAGGAGGGGTGTGGAGGATCGCCGCCACTCGGGCTATCCATTTGCGGTGCAGAGCAAATTCATTGCTTAAAATGGAAATTAATGATTCACACCTAAATTTGGAAACAACTTTATTTGTAAATAACAAAAAGCTATATTCCGCGTATTCATTAAACCGAAAAAAAAATTACCAAAACTCTGGTGCCAATGTGGTGTATAGGAATTAAAATTAAGTGGTTTCATAGACATACCACCGCCCCTCAAGGGGATAATAAAGGATTTTTTTTACAAAGGGACATTATGCATCCTCGCGAGAAATGAGGCGATGCTCGAGACCGGCACAGCCCGGCCCGGGTCGTGCCATTTTAAATCCACGAGACTTGGGGTGTTTCAGGTCTTCTGATTTAGAATCGGACTGTGTCCTGTTCTTATATTTTTTGCAAATTCGGGTCGGGCCAGGATTCTTTTCTTCAAAATCGACCCTGGCCTGGATTTTATTCTTCCTGGAGTTTTGCATTGGCCAAAATTTCTAGGCCCAGGCTCGGCCCCGAATAAAAGTTAAACATTCAGTAAGTCTCTGATCTACATAGTATGATAAACATTACTGGCCCGACTACAAACCGTGCACTCCTCTATATTCTTTCCCATGAGCCCAAGTTGGGCTGGTATCTTTCTTGTCTGTTTTCAATCGCATATCTAAGGGGAGGAGGGCGATAGTCCCCCCACCCTATGGCTAATAAAAGGTTTGCGAAGCGACATTATGCATCCTCGCAGAAAATGATTTGTGGTCAAATGAAGAAGTCCGGCGAGGCCTGGAACTGGTCGTGCCTTTTTTAATTCATGAGACTCTGGCTTGGTTAGGTCAGGTCAAAATCCAACGTGTTAGACGCAACTAAAAATTAGAAGTCATCAGCCCGACTCGCAGTAAAAAAGTAGAAATTAACTTAACCCGCAGCAAAAAGAAGTCAACCGGACCCAAACATAACCCACAGCAAAAAAATATAAGTTAACCCGACCAGCAGCAAAATATAGTAGTCAACCGGACTCAAACCCGACACGCGGCAAGGAAAAAAATAGAAGTTAACCTGACTCACAGCAAAATGTAGAAGTCGAACGGACCCAAATGCGGCCCACAAAAACAGTATTAGTTAACCCGACCAGCATCAAGGAATAGAGGCCAACCGGACCCAAACCTGATTCGCGGCAAAAAATAGAAGTCAACCGAACCCAAACCCGTTTCGCAGTAAAAATAGAAGTCAACCGTACCCAAACCCGACTCGCAGTAGAAGTAGAAGTCAATCGAGCCCAAACACGACCCGCAGCAATAAATAAATAAATAAATAAAAGGAAAATGACCTGCAGTGAAAAAATTAGCCCCGATCCGCGCATCAGATTCGAGTCTCCAAATTTTTTTATATCGCCCCCCCCCCCTTGAGGATTTTCCAGATCCGCCCTTGATCAAATTTATGAAAATCGCTATATAAATAAAACTAGGGAATATAGAATAAGAATAAATCATGCACTGATCGTTGAATATGAAATCCTTTCTAAGATTGTGAAATTCTTGCCTTGCTTTTCTTTTCATTCTATTTAACAATAAAATAATTAGAAATATATACATATGTTGAAATTTGTTTCATTATTCTCTTAATTTAACCCTTTGAGCTCTGGGGTGTAAATTTCTTCAAAAATCCAATTGTCACATTGGCACCAGTATTTTGCAAAGAAAAAAACCGGTTAACGATAAACACGAAAAAATGCATTAAACCTCTTTGAAGTAAATTTGGTCAAATTTTCTGGTGTCATTGTGACATTTTGGAAATAAAATTATGTGGTAGAAAATTCTACCAGCAGAGCTCAAGGGATTTTAACGTTGCATATGGCGTTTAATCCTTATGGACGTTGCTTTAAATGCATGGTTTTATTTTTATATTCTATTTGCGCCACAATATTTTAAAAGTAAATCTTTTAGAAAATTTCTCTTGCACACGTAATCAAAAGAAAGTTTTCTTAAAAAAGAAAAAAAAAGTGCTAAGCGAATAATTTTGATTAAGGATGCCAAATCAGCTTTATTTAATGTACTATTTTCTATTCTGTTGTTACAGATTTTTGGGGTCGCAAATATACAGTGATTATTCATATATCAGATACCACCAATATATACCGTAATCATAAACACTTTCAACTTTGTTGGAAAGATGAAATGAAAAATTATCTATCACAAAGTGCATGATAACATTCCATATTTTTAATTCTAATTAGTAATTAATTTATAAATTTAAACATATGATGTTTTCTTTGCATAAGAATCTTTTAACACTATCCAACAAAGTTAAAAAGCGTTTGTGCTTTCGGTTTGTCTGTCCGTCTGTCCGCGCCCGCGCCCTAACTCTCGTAAATATACTCGGATTGCCATGGAATTTATAGCTGTTATTGACGTTTACCCTAGCACGAACAATATTGAAAATGAAGTTTCTACCATGATTAGTTTATTTACAGGGGCAGTCAAAAGTTTTCTGTTACATTACGGCCTATGGGGAAAAATCATTTCAAATGAGTTTTAAAGATGTTACACCCTGTCAAACATATTCAAATTTATAAGCATTTGCGAAGTGCACTAAAATATGTAGTCTGTAAAACATGTAGTGAAAATAATAGTTATGTTATTCATTTATAGGGCCACACAAAAGAATTCCATACACAATAATAAAGAAGAGAATAATTTGCGATAGATTTTAATTAAACGATTTCATGTACAATAAAATTGATATACAAACTTAATATTTATGAGACTTAATATTTCATGCATATTATGAAGTGCATAGTATTTATTACAGGGACACACAAAAGATTTGGAATAGTATATTCTATCCGAAGTACTGTATATAGTCGATGATTGCTGATGGATAGATGGAATGCATTTTTAATTATAATATGCGTTTTTAGGTTTTACTAAATGTCTGCAAATTATATGGTGTGTATAAATGTTATTGTTGATATACAGAGTTACACAAAAGAGCTCACAAAGGTTACTGAATATGAGCGTAATTTAGTTAAAGGTGGTTTTTAAATAAGTTATGCATTTTTATGTTGAACTGCTTTCAGCTTACTAAGAAATGTTTTTAGAATATAAATAAAATGATATACAGGGTCACGCAAAGAATTGGCTACATGGTCACCTATAGATGACACTTTCTGGAAATGTGATTTAAGTAGTTTTAAAAGTGTTTTTGTTTGAACTAAATTTTAGCAAAATACTGGCGTGTAATAAAGGTACTAGATAAACTACAGGGCTGAACAGAAGTATTCAAGTATGTTTCGATCTATTAGTACAAATTGCTAAAAGTGAAATTTGAACTAGTTAGGCGTTTTCTTGCTCAACTGAATTTTCCCGTTATATAGTACATGTACATATATCAACCGACAGATCAAATACAGGGCTGTTCAAAAGTATCGGAATGCATATTTGGTTATGGACAGTAACATCTTATTTCCCTAAATAACGAAATTTTGTTAATTTCAGAAAGTGAATGAAAGTGTTTCATAATCTATACTTGACGCATGATTTTTCTTACTTGTTAAGATATTGATTAACAGATTATTATATTAAAAATTTATGATGTAGAAATGTTTACGGTCACCTGGAATCATTTTAGAAGTTGAAAATTCGTCTTGAGCTATCCAATAATTAAAATTTAAATAAAGTGTTTTTTTTTTTTATGCGGCTATAAAAATATCTAAATCAAGTTTGAAAAAGCAGCGCAGTCTACTCATGAAGCTAAATATGTCAAAATAAGTAAATCTACAATATTCACTAAGAATATTTTTATCCGTATGGACAAAACTATTATTGAATAAAATAAGTATATAAATAAAAAGGTTGAATATTGAAAGTAAAAAATATTGTGCCTTTTCATAACTAAAGAGATTCTTCAGTGAACCCACCGATTTCTGAATCCTGTGTTAACTTATGTGAGGAAATTTAAACAAAAAATTACATTACTTAGAAGAATTTGAACCCTTTTTTTAACTTTAGATTCTTACTTTCTTTTATAGTTAAAAAGTCAAAATAAAGATTGAAGATTGAAGACACTTTTCTTAAAAATAGGGCGAAGACCGTCCTTTCTATGGTAGTGGAATGCATTAAATTTATTGATGTACGTCTTATAATAACATATCAAACCTCATTTGACTTTTTTTAAATCTTCATTTATTTATTTATTTGTCTAAATAAATTTTTATCTCATAATCTATTCAATATACACCTTTGATATTTTTAACACAAGTTTTTCTCTCACATAACTTAGTTTAACACAAGCTTTTTGTAATTTGAAGTTTTGTTATTTTTAATGAATTTTTTAATTAAAATTTTTAAAGTAGTTTCAGGACCCGTATTGGTCCGTTTTTTGAACACCACTAAATTTTAAGAAAAAAAATCATGGTAGGTTTCTGCAACAATTGCAAGGAAAATGCACTCCAGTTTTCAGTTTAAAAGAAAATTCCGTCATAGGCAGATTTTTTTATGCGTTTAACTCTATTTTATTAAGCCTAGAAATCTACGACTTTTTAAAAAGAAGAAAGTCTAATATTTAATTTCAGAATAATGACAACTTAAAAGTATATGCCTTTTTGCAAGAATTTTTGGACCAAGCCTAATTTTACTGATTTTTGAATAGACTTGGCCACGCGGAGAAAATGATTTTCATACGAGATAATTCAGCCGGAACCCGAAACTGATTATTTTGGTCCGTGAAGACTAGTAAGAATGAAATCAGCTTCGTACGGAAAAATAAGTTAGGCCCGGCCCGATACTCCAGGAAAAAAATAAGACCCAAGCCCAGCCCGGCCTAAAAAGATTAATGACTAGACCCGGCCCGGTCCGAATGTCAGGAAATCGGCCCGCAAGCCTGGGCAGATCTCTAATGTGAACATCGAAACGATAATAATTAATTAAATTTCAGATTAATATGATAAAAAAAATGCTCAGGCTTAGGATATGAGTGTGTGTGTGTGTGTGGGGAAGGGGGGGCTGACTGTACTAGGTTGCGGTCATTGAAAGGAAACTGGCCTGAGTTCGAGTTTTGGGTCCGACCCAGGTCTGTGCAGGTGCAGACTTTTAATCAGATAACTTAAGATAACGCAAAAATAAATTCTTTAAAATAAAAAGTAGGAACATTTGAATACTTACTGTTTATTAAAACAACTTGATCCTTGGGAATCATCTATTACTGCAAGAGACTGCTGAGTTCCTTTAGATAACTTTGATAGCTATGTCTCCATCTGCAGTTTGCATTTATATACAAATTTTATACTTTATGCCTGACATGAGTAAAAAGAAAAAAATTTCCATCCGCATTCGTTGCCTTAGAGACATTACTGATCTTTTTTCTTTGGTCATCCACTGCAAAAGAGAAAAAAAAAAAAAAAAAAACTAACCGCCTCTATGCTCCCCCGCACCTTCCATGTTCTTCGAAGCTTAAATTAGGACCTTTTTATCCTAGGCCGGAAGGCCCATTCTTTATATGTTTGGGCAAAGCAAGTATCTTATCTACGATTTTGTAATTTGATCGTGTTGGACTCGTCGTCTACGTTCTTAACGTAACGACGCGTTAATTTATTGCCCCGTGTGCAGGACGTCAGAATAAGAAAAAGTTATTTTTCCTAGAAACTATACTCACTGTCCTTCGAAGAAAGAAAGAAAAAAAAATCCTGAGAGACAGAGTGCCCATATACTATAGTAAAAGTTATCTTGGGTTATTTTAGCCGTTTATAAAGAATAAATGTAAACAACGAATTTAGGGAAAGAAAATTTACACTGGAAAAAAGTATTAAAAAAAATTCTATAAATTATTATGAATTCCAAAATTTGTGACTTTTTTCTGAATTGGTTGGCGTCAAAAAATAAAGCCCATTTGAAAAAATTATTGGAGGGGCCCGAGCCCCATGGGCCCATACAATTCTACGCCTATGAAGGTGTAAATGAATGTGACGGCAGAATTTCCCCGCCAAACTGTCACTGGTATTCGCGCGTTTCACATAGGGACCTGGATTCATTTCACCGGCGTCATCTATGTTTCTTTTATTGCGAGAACGAAAACAGACAGGTGCAAAGAAAGGGATTATGGCCAAAAAATTGACACCCTTTTGTTGATGAAAGCAGGAAGATATACGTT
This sequence comes from Maratus speculifer, assembly GCA_964019185.1. NCBI lineage: Eukaryota > Metazoa > Arthropoda > Arachnida > Araneae > Salticidae > Maratus > Maratus speculifer. The sequence continues at coordinate 228,225,801 of OZ025295.1, forward strand.
CAACTGCCTGTCTTAGGAACAATGGAATTTGTACTCAAATCATAAAATCCCTCCCTTACGGTTACCACCTGCTGTGAGTAATCTGAACTAACAAAAGTAACAAATGCGAAAATACATTTGTCTATTTGTGAAAAGTATAAAAAACCCTGCACCTACTTTTTTTTTTAATATTTTCTTCAAAATAATGAAAAAAAGCTAACAAAGGAAAACAACTATCTTAGAAGTAACAATATAGTGTGACCACCCTGGTTTGTATTTCTCTGGGAGACAGTATAAATGCATCCGAAAAAAATCCCTTTCGGCATGGCCTATAGGCGGAGGTAGATTTCGAAAAGTTTTCATCTCAAAAAGAAAAAAAAAATGCCTATCTCTACTTAAATGCCCATTTTGGCAATATATTTTGAATTATATTCTTACTTTATTTAAAAAATTGACCAATATGCTCATTATATAGTTCCTAAATAACAGAAAACTGTTAATTAAATTCGTTTGACAGCAAAATTGAATTTAAAAATGAGTCATAAAATAACCAATTTATTATTTTAATACATCCACAATTCTTTAATCAAGATCACTTTGAGAAATTTTGTGCGAAGTGCTCACTTTGACAGATTTTTTGAAATATATATTTAGTCTTTATCAAAAATCTGACCAATACGGCACATTACACAGTTCCTAAATAACAAATAACTGTCAATTGAATGCGTTTGAGAGCAAAATTGAATTTAAAAATGAGTCATAAAATAAACAATATGTTATTTGAATACAACCTCAATTCTTTTATCATGATCGCTTTGGGAAATTTTTTTGCGAAGTGCTTACTTTGACAGCTTTTAAAATATATATATTCACCCTTTATCAAAAAATCGACGAATACGCACATTATATAGTACCTAAGTAACAAAAAACTGTCAATTGAATGCGTGTCAGAGCAAAATTGGATTTAAAAATGAGTCATAAAATAACCAATTTGTTATTTGAATACCCACAGTTCATTAATCATCTCGCTTTGGGAAATTTTGTGCGAAGTGCCCATTTTGGCAGCCTTTTTTGAAATATATTCTGCCTTTATCAAAAAACTGGCCACTCCGTCACATTATATAGTTCCTAAATAAGAGAACCTGTAAATTGGATGCGTTTGAGAACAAAAAAAGATTTAAAAATGACTCGGTAAAAACTCAATTTCTTAAATTTCCTCAAATTTTAATCACGATAACTTCGTGAAATTCTGTTCAAAATACCCTTTTTGGCAGCCTTTTAAAAAATATATTCTGCCTTTATCAAAAAACTGGCCAATACGTCAAGTTATATAGTTCCTAAATAATAGGACCTGTAAATTGCATGGGTTTGAGAACAAAAATGAATTTAAAAATGACTCATGAAAAACGCAATTTGTTACACTTAATGAATTTTTTAATGGTGAAAACTTCGGGAAATCTGTTCAAAATACCTTTTTTGGCAGCCTTTTTAAAAATATATTCTGCCTTTATCAAAAAATTGGCCAATAAGTCGCATTATATAGTTGCTAAATAAGAGGATCTGTCATTTGGATGCGTTTAAAATCAAAAATGAATTTTAAAATGAGTCAGAATATAAGCAGTTTAGATTTGAGGTTTTTTCCTCCAACTCCTATTTTTGTTTAATTTATTTTTGCTATAAGAATTGGTTCTATGAAAAACTTGTCAATATAAAAGTTGTAGATATTATTGTGAAGATGTAAAATAAATGTAATTAGATTTAATTGCTTAAGAATTGAGTAAGTTATGGGTTTTTTTCTTTTTCCTCCCCCCTTTTTCTTTTCGTTTTTAATTTTTTTCATCGGTAAAAATTGGTCCTATCAAAAACTTGTAAATGCAAAAGTTTTAGATAATATTGAGTACATTTATATAAAATTTAGTTGGATTTGATATCTTGAGAATTGACGAAGTTATGAATTTTTTTCTCCCAAAAACCTTGTTTTTTTCGCCCCTTGAGCCCATTTTTAACTTTATCAAAAATCTGTCACGCATAAACTTTTTCCTCATTTTTTAGAAGTAATATAAACTTTAAACCGATTCGATATCTATTTTAATTAAAAAGTTATCGCGTTTTTTCTGTTTTCACAAACCCCCCCCCTAACTTCCACCCCCTTGGTCCGATTTTGCCCATTAACGAACTTAACCGAGATTTTATGCCCCTTTATTTTATGTAAAAGTTTGATGAAGATCTGAGCATAATTATGGAAGTTATCGTGTCTAGAAGAAAGTGATATACACCGATAGATAGATAGATAGATAGATAGATAGATAGATAGATATATAAACTTTTTTACTGATGGTAGTTTTGGGGTCTAGGAGTCATGATTCGTGTAAATCCGCAAAAATTTTTCAGAAATTCCAACATGGGAGACAATGCAATAGGTAGTATTTCATACGAAATCTACCTAAAAAGCTTATCACTGAATTTTTCTCATGGTTTCACAATGCTTCTCGTACAAAGACTATTTTACCAAAGGGGTCAAAATGACCCCCGTCCGCCGTTCTAGGAATGCATGCAAATATTTCAAAAACTAACAAATCTAGAATGCTGATTTTTTAAAAAGAAATATATGTTATCTATTTAGGAAAAGTCAAAAAATTTCAAACGATTTCTTCCAACCAAACAAAAGTGATCCAAGGACGAAAGTGCTCAGGTGTCAAAATGACCGCTACCGCCGTTCTAGTGTTAAGTAAAGGTGATTTTTGAAGGTGGGTGTGTTTTTGTGTGTCCCCCGTGTTCTCTTGCTTTATTTTGATTAATTATTAAATTTCTAGTTTATTAGCATTTAAATTGTAAGTCTTAGTTAAAAGAAAATATTACATCTAACTTTACATTGTTTCTATGAAAATAGTAATACATGGGTGATAATTTTTTTCATTTTGTCTCCTGTGTTACTAGTCCCCGTGTTACCATGATATTGGTAACTATGTTGTTAGGGACAAAAAATCTAAGTCTAAAAATGAAATGCAACAGAATATCCTGTTTTTAAATGCATTTGTTGGTCTATATCAGAAATAAATTTTTAATTACTACATAAGTACACTTTTAAGATTGTTAAATTTTTTATGTTCAGTTAGGATGTCCCCTTTGTTACTTTCTTGTCCCCTGTGTTACTGACATTTCTTTTATCAGAACAAAAGAAAAAAAACTTTTTTATGAATCCATTTTATAATATGCACTGGCTAATATGTACAAATAAGTTTTACTATAATTTTATTATATTAGAGTAATTTTTACCAAGTTATATAAAGTTTTATACAGGGAGAATACATAAAAGGGCAACACAAGGGACATAATATGCCTATATCATGAAAAAATATACGCATAAACAAAAAACTACATGGCACTGAAAAAGAACATTTATATCGAAGTGTTAATATTGTAAAAGCAATTCTCTATTTTATTAAGAAAAAATGAGAAGATTATTTAAAATAGGGTGACATGTGGGACATCTTTCAGCCCATGTGTCTGTGTTTCTAAGTGTAGTGATAAATATTTATAAAAAAAAGTGTACTGCTGATATTCAATTTCTACTCTTAAATGTGTATACAATCTTCTCAAACATATTTTTATTTCATTTTAAATGAAAAAATTCTAGAAAAAAAATTCTCAAAAGGGACCTTTATTTTTGGAATGACCCATATAAGCAATATCTTTTCTTATTTATTTCATAATCTGTCTAATTTAGATTAAAGAAAATGACGCACATGTAAAATATTTTTTTTCTATAGTTGTTTTTTTAAAACAAGTATCTAAAAGGAATTTTACGATTTCACATTTTTTTATTTAATTCATAAAATCGAAAAGGCAATGCTACTTCAGTAACTAACACGAATCATAGTAATGTTATTCTTTTTTGCAGAAATTCAACTAATTGTCGATGCTTATATGTAGCATGATTATAATCCAAGTGCTTTAAATTCAGTGAGACTTTAGTTAAAATCTACTATTAAAAATGACTTAGTATTTCTTTTAGAAAATTTTGAAGTAATAATGCAGTTTTGTACGGCAAACAGAAAAAAAAGGATATCACTACACTAATAACTTAACAAGATGCACTCATATCGGATTGAAATAAATGAATAAATTTGATGCGCTACCATAGCCTTTAACCCTCTGACAGTCTTGCAAAAGGGCAAAATTGTAATGTTGTTTTCTCAGCATTTTGTTTTAATTGCTAAAAAAATGTGATTCTTTCAAAATTATAGAAAAATCCTATTTACGAATATGAATGTTATCCTTAAGTGTGTTAATCATTGCAAAATGTATTAAAAATCCATTAAATCAACTGAGTTATATCATTTTAATTATTGCTTGCATTGCAGTGAAACCTGGAGCTTAGGGAACGTCTATAGACGGGCTTGTCAGTGAGATATTTAACAAATTACAACGACTATTTGGAAAATTATGTTTTCTAGGACTAAACTTTTAAAGATTTATAAAAAAAATCTATATTTAAAATAATATTATTAATAATACAATAATAAAAATAAATAAACATGCGAAAGCAAAACAAATTTCAGTTTTAAGATTTAAAAGACATGCTTTCATTTTATATAAAATGACGTCATTCGCATCCGCTGGAGAATAGAATATTTATAAGTGTTAAAGAACTTGACGTCACTATCAAGAAACTCGAAAAACTCGGCTATCTAATGATTTATATACCTTCATTTATTTGCAACAGATAAATACTTAAAATTAAATATAGTTTATAATAATTCCAAGTTTTATCAGAAAATGTTCATTTATATTTTGTTCAAAATAACACGCATTTTAACAGTAGTTTTTTGTTGTTGTTGTTAGAGGGGAAATTGCAACTAAAAAAGACTTGCGTAATAACAGAGTTACATATACGCGTTCAGAAGTCAATCCGACTTATTACATTTTTTTAAACTTAGCTAATGACATGATTGTGCTGAAATTTTCTTATATGTCTGCACATAACCTATGAATTACCCTTTATTATAAGACAATTAATGAGTATAATCAAAATGTTAAAAAAAAGTTATTTATAGATATACAACTTTAGCTGTTTAAAATGTGCATTTTTATTTGATAGAGTTAATCATAATGACTTCTGAACGACTACTTACGACATAGATAAAACATTGATATTCCTGAACCTATTATAAACAAATTTTAAATGATATTTAAGTTTTACAATTTTCGGAACTATATATTTTTAAACTTCTAAACATAGCACATTTAAAATTTTTACACCTTTGCGTAGAGAAAAAAAATGCACTTTTAAATGAAATTTGTTTGCAATCTTTATCACAATTTGTTTTCAAATTTTTATTATTATTGTTATTATTATTATTATTATTATTAATAGTTTTTATTACTTTTTTTGTCATCGTGCCAACAATCAGAGAGCGAAAAATTAGTTGCGAGATTCAACCAATAAAAAGATTCATTTGTACTTCAGATTTCTGACTTCTCTACCAAGGACAACAAGTATTTACCAAATTTAATAATACTTGGAAAAAAATGCGGACTGTTGAAACAAATTAATTACGTTACCATTAAAAACATAATATTAAATAAAATATATGTTGTAAATCTTCAGTCAAAGCTGTTTAAATTACAGAAAATATTTCGACAAAAAAAAAAAAAAAAAAAAAAAAAAAAAAAAAAAAAAAAAAAAAAATCGCAGTATTACATACGTTATTTTTTATGTCAAAAACCATTCATCGCTTAACAGGCAGAAAGCCCAATGAGAAAATTTGGCATCATACAAAAGAATTAGACATCTACGGTTTGTTAAAGTATGTTGTTTGATGGAAAATTACAGTTTATTAAAAACTAATGAAATAGGCTATATTCCCAAAGTCTCTATGATTTTATTTCCAAAAATTGCACGGAATGACCCGGTGGTTTTACGTTGTGATAACAAAGATCATAAGTATTTAAATGTAACTACATAACTTAATATTTTAAAATAATATCTACCCTAATGATAAATAACTAAAATGTATACATAAAAAAATAGAATAATTTAAATCCAAATCTATACATTACTTAAATGTATATTATTTAAATTATATTTCTTACTAAATAAGTTATTTTATCCATTTTAAAATATCTAGAAGAATTTTTCCTATTATGTCTTCTTTGAGAAATCAATTCTATTTTATTTAATTTTGCATGTTATTTAAAGAAAATAATCACTCTACCATTTATTTTTAAATAATGAATATAAAAATTACAATCGTTTTTAAATATAAAAAATAATACATAAAATGAATAATGTATTTAGATTTCGGGAGTTTATTTTTTATATTAAAGTCTGCTAGATAAATTGAGAAATTAAAAAGGGATTTACGCATTTCCAAAAAATACACAATAATCTTCCATGACATTCTGTATTAATTTGTAAATTATGCAGATATATTTCAATTTAGAATCAAATTCCAATTTAACAGGAACAGACAGTTATTATTCGAAATATTTGGAAGTAGAAATATTTATTTAAAGTAATTATGATTTTTGAAAAATAATTTTTATGATTTATATGAGCTGCGATAAATTTTAAATCAACTAATATAAGAATATTAAAATCATAAATAGAATGTATTTAAAAATGTAATGTACGCTTATTTTAAAAAAAAGTGTGTGCTATGAACAATTAACTTCATATCGTTAATTATTGGTTATCATAATAACATGAATATTTTACAACTAATATATAAATATACTATATGAGGACCCCAGAAGCCAAGGGGTATAAGTGACAAAATTGAAAAAAATAAATTAAATATACAAACGACTTAAAATATACTTTTTTCATTTCAGGTAAAGAAATATAAGTGATTTTCTTATTATTTGCTGAGTTATAGAGGCAAACCACTTTTTCCGAAAAACAAACAATATTGATTAATTATACATTTAAAGAAAATTGTACTTTATTTTTTAACAGTTATTGTAATAAGAGTTCAAAGATCAGAATGCAACAAGCAGAAATTTCCTATTTCAATTCACTCAATTGTACTAAAGTAATAGTTCAGCACATAAAAATGCACAAATATCCCGTGAAGTTTTAATATCTATCAATATCAAAAGAAATTTAAACCTTGCTTCATGTCAAAATAATATGTTGAGTTTATTTATCACGTTGAAAAAATACCATTTAAAAACTTCGCATAATGACATTCATTGCTTATATATTCATTACATGAAACTTCTAGCAATTTTGATAGTTGTAAATTCAGTTAAATGATAATAAGCGAACAACTAGTAGATAACGAATTTTGATTTTATTTAAATAATTTTATTTAAACAGTTTTAATTTGATTAAAATAAATAACTTCCTTTTAAAGATATTTTTAAATGGAACCACCACCTATATAAGAAATTAATAAAAAAAATTAACAATTTAATTTATTAATTAACTGATGAGTTTTTTTTAAAGAAATATTTAACGAAATTCTCTGTGCTATCTGCAATCACTCTTACCTATTTGTTAACATCTCAACATCTTGAAAAGGAAAAATGTATGAACTCCAAAAAAAGCCTTGATGTAGTCAAATATCCATCTTACCCTGTCATTTTTCGGTAATAAATAATAAAATAAATTTCGGTAAAAGATAATACAAATTTATTAAAATTCGAAGTGCCCCAAAGCTGGAGGCTAGCCATAAATAGATTAAATATCTATCCTAAATTTAGTCTATAAAAACTATTAAAAAGGAGTAAACAAAGTTTTTTTTAAAAAATTCAACAGTAAACCAATATACATTTATTGAAAGATTTGACATAGTATGCATATAAAGGCATGATTAACACGTTTTTATAAATTTATGGCAGCGAAAGATTTAATATCATCATATATCTATTTTTAAACTCTCTTTAGACATCAAAAATATCGTACGACACGACACTTTAGTTTTCCGAAAAAAAAGTAGTAGTTTAGCACATAATAATAATGCATAAATATCCCGTGGAGTTTGAATATCCATCAATATCAAAAGAAATTTAAACCTTGCTTCATGTCAAAATAATATGTTGAGATTATTTATCACGTTGAATAAATATTATATAAAAATTTTATTTTCTTACATAAGATTTTATGTCTCTCATAATGACATTCATTGTTTATAAATTCATTGCATGGAATTTCTGGTAATATAGATATTGTATGTTCGATAAAATAATAATAAATGAATAAATATTCGATAACGAATTTTGATTCTATTTAAATAATTTGATTTAAACAGTTTTAGTTTGATTTAAATAAATAACTTCCTTTTAAAGATATTTTTAAATTAAATTTGTTGGTTCCACCACCAATATAAGAATTTAATAAAAAAAATAACAATTGAATTTATTAATTAACTGATGAGTTGTTTTGAAAGAAATATTTAACGAAATTCTCAGTGCTATCTGCAATCACACTTACCTACCTGTTTACATCTCATCATCTTGAGAATGAAAAATGTATGAACTCCAAAAAAAGCCTTGATGTAGTCAAATATCCATCTTACCCTGTCATTTTTCGGCAATTAATAATAAAATAAATTTCGGTAAAAGTTAATACAAATTTATTAAAATTCGAAGTGTCGCAAAAGTGGGACGCTAGCCATAAATAGGTTAAATAACTATCCTACATTTAGTCTATAAAAACTATTAAAAATAAATATACAAAGATTTTTTGAAAATTCAGCAAGTAATCCACTATATATTTATTGAAAGATTTGATATATTATGCATATAAAAACACGTTTTTATAAATTTATGGCAGCGAAAGGTTTAATATCATATATCTGTTTTTAAATTCTCTTTAGACACCAAAAATATTGTACGAGTCAACACTTTAGTTTTCCGAAAAAAAATAGTTCAGCCCATAATAATGCACAAATATCCCGTGGAGATTGAATAGCCATCATTATCAAAAGAAATTTAAGCTTTACTTCATTTCAAAATAGTATGTTTAGTTTATTTATCACGTTGAATAAATACTTTTTTAAAACTTTATTTTCTTACACAAGATTTTATGTCTCGTATTATGACGTTCATTCTAATAAATTCATTGCATGACATTTTTTGTAATATTGATAATTATATCTTATATATCTTCGATAAAATGATAATAAACAAATAAATATTCAAATTCTGTTGATTTGTATGTTAAATTGTAAAATGAAATTAATAATACAGTGTCCCTTTTTTAGGTGAAGGAGAAATATTTAATTTTTGGATAGTGGTAGATTGATTTAAAATAATGATATTTTTCTTCCAAACTCCCATACGAAAAATTTAACAACACTATTTAATTTTATCTATCATTATAATCTATTATTATGCGATTCAAACGTTGAGGTAAAAACAGCAGGGGGCCAACATGCCTCTTTTTTTAACTTCGAAATTTCTCATTCAAACCATAAAATTCATATACTATTCTTTTCTTTATTATTGACACATTTCATGAATGTTTAATAAAAAAAAATTCTTTTTCAAAATTTCCGGTATTAAATCGAAATATTTTAATTAAAAATTCCCAGAAACTGGAAAATCTGTCAAGTACAGGAAATACGTGAAAAGAAATGGAAAGGGAATATATGATTGGTTTCGTCGTTTATGCTTGATAATTTCTTTTTGTTTCACACTGGAAATTTTCAAAGAATACCTTTTTTTAAGTAATCATGAAATTCTCCCTTAAATGAAGAAAATAATAGTGTAGCAATTTTATGGTCTGAATGAGAAATTTTGAAATAAAAAGGGCCAAATTGGTCCCATGGTGTTTTCAGCTCAACACTTAACTTGCAATCATACATTCCAATACAATAAATGATTGTTACAATGTCCTGTAACAACCCTTTAAGTTTGAATCATGAATTTAAAATCACCCTGTATATGAATAGAAATATCTGTATTTAAAATATATAAAAGTGTTTCTTTTTTAATTTTCAAAATGTTATCCCATTTAACTTTTTAATACCTATATTTTAATCTTTATATATGTACGAGTAAAAATGTTTTGCCTTGATTCTAAATTATTACTTTCCAAATTATTATAATATTATTTTTTCCCTTTTCTATTTATAATATTTATTTTAATTCCATAACTTTAATCAAAACTTTCTTTATTTTATTCTAAAAACATTTATATGTCAAGACAATTATTTTCTTAAAATCCCGTTACTTAAATTTATTCTTCTATATATTGCATAATATCTTTTATATATATGTTCTAATAAATTGCTCGGTTATCCACAATTCCCTTCTAAGCGAAGCTAGAAGTCATATTGCATTTTAAGCTTCCGAGCGACTGCTAGAACTCTTCGAACTGCTTAAAATAATTTTTCTAAATAATTAATTGGTAACTTAGAAATTAGCCAAAAAATCCTGCATTCTAATAACTCTTGAGTCTCATAAAACCTTGTTACAATACCTTATGAGTTATTTTCTACTTTTTTTCTCGTACAAATAACACTCGTGTCATCTGGCGAGAAGAATTTGTCTAGTGATGTTCTATGATAACAATATCTTTTATTTATAATGGCTGTATCTTACGCCAATATGAAGTTTCAACCAACTTGATTGGAATTACTTTTCTTTGATGTAAAATATGCATAAATGTGAATAAAAATATTCGTCTGTTCTGTTTAATTGAAGTTGGAAACAAGCCAAAGGACATTTATTTTTTGCTTTACGACTAATGCCGTACAACTGCTAAATCTACGAGTGTTCTTAATGGATTTTTCTTGCTAATTTGTGCGATTTAAAGCAGTATTTTACATTTTATCGACAGTATTCTACGCAACTATGTTCAAATGTTACACACATAACACATAAACATCTTTATATTTATAAAACGAGAGATGTCTGTATGCCTGCCTCCTTGACTGCGGATAACGCAGAATTTTTAACACCCAGGTCTCTGAAATTTTTGCCATGTGTGGGTGGTTAAAGATTCAGATGCAGCAAGGTGGGGAGGCCTACCAATTGGTTTGAGCTCATTAAGCCCCACCCAGCAATGTTTATTTTTTAAAAAATACAGAACAATTATACAGTAAATAAAGGTAAGTAACAAAAAATAATTGAGATAATGAATTAATGAAATAACTGTAGGTAAGAATAGTAAAATAAACTAGTTGAGTGATTTACAGACGTATAACGCATATATATCTATATTATAAAGGCCAAACGTATCTGTGCGTAACGCATACGTTATTTTGCGAATGGCAATACTTTGAAACTTGAAATGAAATTGCGGTTTTGAAATTTTTGCCACTGCAAGTTTCTAAACTTCTCATCCTTCCACATTTTCAACATTTACACGATCATATAGAGAAAAAAAAATTTCTTTTAAATGCAATTTTTTTGAAAATTGTGTTTTAATTTATTTTTGAGACATTATTTTTTTTTAATAATTTTTAACAACGCTTATATAATCTTGGCAACAAAACACACCATTTCTATTAAAAGACAGGGGAAAAATGTTATTGGAACTTTTCGTTGCCATTTACTAATTAAAATAAGAATAAAATAATGAAAATAAAGTGCCTGCTATGTCATAAAATATCGTTTGTTACAAAACCGGTGAATTTTGGTTTTATTTGGTTTTTATTTATTAATTAAAGGATTTTTAGTTTATTACAAATTAACTTTACCTTCGATAGAACACTTTCTCTTTACAAAATACCATTTTAAAGAATAGTTGTGTGAGTTATTTTTTCTGCTTTTACCTAATTCGTATCAAACAGCTGAAAGAATGAAAATATATTAATATTTTTACGAAATTTAAAGAAATATTAATGAATGATTTCCGATAAAACATGGAACTATTAAAAATAAAAAAATGAAGGTATATGATTCATTAGATGTTCAATATGCTTCTTGAATGAAGACATTGGATTTTTGCTGGGTTTCTTTCAACAATAATTACGACATATGTATACTTTTCTATAGATACTTAGATCGTAAAACAAAAATGTATTAGGGAATGCAAATGACGTCAATTTATTAAAAAAAGCGTGTATTTTAATTCTTAAGACTGAAATTTGTCTTTTAGAAGTGCGTCATTTTGATCCCATCTGCTTTGCAATACTTCTTTGGTGAAAATACTTCATTTTCGATAATAACGTAATCGAAATCACAAACTGATAAAACGCAATGCTTTATAAAAATTTAGAATGTCTTTACAGAAAGACCGGGACATGCAGTGTGTACGGGGTGGTTAGACGTCTTTGTCAAAAAAATTTGATTTATGTTACAGAACTTGCTGATTTTCGATTGAATGAATTTTACTTCCCCGAGTTAGACAAGCAAATAAAGAAATTCCTTGCAATATTTCGAGTTCAAGTCTATAGAAATCGTCATTTTACCTTATGTGACGTCAAAAAAAATGTCTACCGTATTTATTGCATGAAATTTCAAAAGTTATCATTTACACTGAAAAGAATATAAAAAGTTTAGTATCTGTTTCCAGCTAATAACAATCGAGACTTCAATTTTTGAATTTAAACGATTTTAAAATGACCAAGTAGAAAACTTTTTTTATTTTAAGGTGAATGCGGATATAAGACGTACATAGCGAAATTTTGAGATAGTGAAAATGATATCGGGTTAAGATTTCACGGAGAAAAATTCTATGTTTAAGTCAAAGTGGAAGATATTTTGCTGTTCTTCATTTTAAAATACCAAGTATAAGAGTCGAAATTGATAGCTTTATTATAATAACAGATCTTTATTACATTTAACTGCTTACATTACGATTAAAGTTTAATTTTCATAATTTCTATAACTGGGGTTAATGGAAATAGTATTATTTTAACTTAAATTTAAATATCGTTTGTTAAAGAGTTAGACTTACAGTGCATTTTTTATTGTAACTAATTTTGTAAGCTTATTATAAATCATTTAAACAGTTTCGGCTTAAATATTTTCTTTCGTCGGAATTCGACGGATTTCTGCCTTGTATTTTTAACAGTAACAGTAATTCTATAACTGTTTTAAAATAAAAGTTTATTTGGTTAGTTCCTTAACTAATCACCATTACTGTATAAAAGGTTCCGAGGAGGCATTAGGAACAGGCCTTGATTTTTTTCAATCAATGATACGCAGTTTATGATTTTTTGTAACAGTGCTGGTTGTTTTCTTAATATTTTAAACCATGAAGAGCGACTTATTCTTGAGATTCTGATGTGGTACATGGAGGATAAAGTGCATTCCGTTACATAGTGCAGTGAGGTACCTCGTTTTCGACACGTGCAGTAGCCCGAGTCAGCTTTACCGAACTTTACCAGATAATCTGGGAAAGGCCCGTGGTTTGTAGCAAACAGGGAGAGGTTTCTGTGCGATAGTAAAGTCTCCTCTGAGATAATAGGTAGACGTGAATATGTAAATCTTCCTCTATGATCAGTGTCCCATATTCACTGTCATTCCTGTTGTATTTGTAATTTTAGTTTGAGATGAGATGGTGAGACAGGTAAAAATATTTCTAGTAAGTTAGGATTTGTGAATACTTCTTTTGCCTTTTGATCCACTACCTCGTTTCCTGCTATTCCGGAGGCATTTTGAGAAAGAATCACGTTTTGAGCACCAGCCTTGGCGAGTTGGCGGAAGCGAGAACGTTCAGATAACTGCATCGCTAAACACAAAATAAACTAAGTTCAAATGTGTCATAAATTACATGATTAATAGAATTATATTTATTGCAAACGAATCTTTACCTACTGTTTTTAATTAACTTCTCAATTTTTTCGAACATAGCGAGATGAGGAAATTATATTTTTGAATTAAAAAAAACTATGTTTAGATGTTCTGTGAAATTTAAAGCATTTTAATCTGTAAAAGCTCTTTGTTTTAAACTATGTTTTAATCGTAAACAACGGTGAATAACATTTCCTCATATTATAGTCTTTGCTCGATAATATTTACGGAAAAAAAAATGAACCAGGGATGTATTGGCTGAAGCAGCGAATGGTCTACAACTGATAGTTAAGGTTAATTTGGTGAAATAGTCCTCCAGTGGTCGTGCCCGGGATGGTTAAGTTGGTAGAGCATTGGCGGCTTCAGCCAATACATTCCTGGTTCGAATCCTGGCCCGGAATTTTTTCACCCAAAAAATTTTTAAAAATGAAAAATTTACATTTTCATAATCGATTTAGCGATTGAATAATCGTGTTTAAAAATAAACTAATGCAATTTCGTATGCAGCGATTTTCTGCGGTTCCATATATTAACCTTCGATTTATTCTGTTGAGCTGATCCAGAGTATGAAACCAGATAAAGTGATAGTCGAAGTTATTTGGTTGAAATAGTCCTCCAGTGTTCGTGTCCGGGATGGCTCAATTGGTAGAGTATGGATGGCTTCAGTCAATATATTCCTGGTTCGAATCCTGGCCCGGACTTTTTCATCCCAAAAAAATTGTAATAATCGTGTTTAAAATTAATCTAAGCTAACAGGTGTTTTTAACAATTATCAATGAAGCAACTGCAATCAAATTCTCAATGGAGCTGGCACTATATTATTTTTTCGCATTTTTCACGTGCAGCAGACACCTATTACCGCTGATTATTTAATTAGTTGACAATTCAGTTTCATAAATTCCCTTCATCCGCACACACAGAAATTAATAAAATTTTATACTCAGTGATATAAATTTCATTTTTTTTCATCTTTCCATGTTTATATGTAAAGAATGCGAATAACTTACTCATTATTTGTACGAAAATGTATGGCATGTCGAGCCAAAAGAAAAAACAAAACACTCAGTAGACATTGAATTCGCTCTCTCATCTTTAAACAGAGTAAATATATATTTATTATTTATTTAGATGGCCTTTTTAATATTCATATAAATTAAAGATAAGGTAAGTAAATATCTTACCTGATATTTTATATCCCGGCTTTGGAATAGATGATGGTCAGGGTTGTTGTTACAGTAAAACCTCTAAATAACGGACACCTCGGGAAAGCAAAGATTGTCCGCTATTTCGAGGTGTCCGCTGTTGGGAAATCCTCAGAGATTTAAAAATCGCTAAGAAATGCTTAATGTTCCATTAATTAACGTTTATATTCTTAAAACCTATATTATATGATTAATCAGAAATTAAAATAATTTTTTAAGCAATAAAACTGAAATGAAAATGTGCATACCTTTATCTACTCTTTATTACATTCTTAGGAAAAAATCAGTTACAAAAGTTTATTTTTGCTTGCAATTAAATATAATTTGTTTTTCAATGCGACGTTATTGGATTCTATATAATTCCGGGTGGTGGGAGGGATTGCACTTTTTGTCTATTAAAAGCATAAAATCTTCCGGTGGGACATTGCAAGCAGATGTCCCTCCCGGACAACCCTGAATTCACACTAAATGTAGGGATGGGGGAAGAGATTTTCCCTAGCCCACCCTCTACATTTATCTGTGATCAGAAAATTTGTGACACATTGGTCTGATAAAATTAAAGACCTTTTTACTCCTTTTTTTTATTCTGGATAAACAATTATTTTTCATGCTTTATCGCCGAAAATAGTGTCCGCTAATCCGAGTGTCTGTTATTCAGAGGTTAAACATACAGAAATTTAGGTTTTGGGAGTGGGGGTTAGAAAACTATCCGTTAAATAGAGGTGTCCGCTATTCGGGAGTGTCCGTTATGGAGGTTTTACTGTATTCATCTTCACTGCATCTTGAACGCATGTTTTTCGTGTATATCCGGTGGAATATTTATTTTTATTAATATATTGTAGAGTAATTTGTAATGCTTTTGAAAGTAAATTTTTAGATAAATAATATGTGATTTTTTTAATCAATAAGGATTCCATTACGATTAAAAATTATATATTAACGGAAAATACAATCGGAACATTTAACTGTTCCATCTAAACTAAAAGACTATGTTAGGAGAAACTGAAGGATACATCTAAAATGGGCTTATATGCCTGCTACAAAAAAGAAAATAATAATAATAAAAAATCTGGTTAAGTTCTGTAGCTTATATACATCTGCTTCAAAATTTCCTCTGAGTGATAAAACAGTCAGTCATTAAAAAACACTTGGAGGAAAAAAGATAGAATCCTGAAAGTTTCGTTGAATCCTTCATGAGTTTTTTAATTCTTTTTCCAACTTGATTGGATGTAATTGCCGATGTACATCCGGGGTGATTAATTTGAAGATTACGGTCCACCCAACTGACTGAATATTTTCAACATATTAATATACAAGTAGTTGCTTAAAATATTTCAGTTTCGCTACTTCCAATTTTTTTTCGCTTTTTTTTAAATTTATGATAGCAAAAGTATTTCCACTGCTGTGTCAGCCTTTCATAAAGTTTCTTTATACATATCAATAAATCTAAAGATAATAAACTATACACATATTAAGCAATTAACGCTTCTATTAGTTTAAAACAATGAAGATTTCTTCTGAACGACAATCTGGCCCCACCAGTGGCCGCGAGGTTCTGACCTCGAAATTGGTAGACGGTAGGTGCTGGGTTCGAACCCAGTCGCGACCGTCGGCCTAACCGTTCAGATGTTTCTGTGGTTTTCTTCCAACCTTGCGTAAATACGTGTCAGGTTCCCTTAGAAAGACCCCCCACGGAGGGCAAACCACTCATTAGGGCCTATATCCCAACCGCAGATAATTGGCCGGCATAAACAAAACCAAAACCAAACGACAATCCTATTCGAAGTTCTTACTGATGCAGCATTTATCACACGTGATAACTCATATGATACTTTTTAACTATGCATTGTTTTTTATTTTTGGCACAATGTATTTGCGTATAGTGTTATTGTTTTATTTATCGAAAACAAACTAAAACGTTATGTTGGTAGATTTACTTTAAGGCTGTCAAAAATTCTAATTAATATTAGTTATTATTCACCTTCATAATACAGTAATTACAGGGTGGGGCATAAAGATCTCCCCCATTTTAACAGATTAATAAAAATATGTAGGA
Source organism: Maratus speculifer (assembly GCA_964019185.1). Taxonomy (NCBI): domain Eukaryota; kingdom Metazoa; phylum Arthropoda; class Arachnida; order Araneae; family Salticidae; genus Maratus; species Maratus speculifer. The sequence continues at coordinate 228,242,733 of OZ025295.1, forward strand.
CATTGAAAACAAATATTTTATGTTTAAATTCGGAAAGAATAATGTTTGCCATTTATTAATTTTTACAATCTGTAATTTTTCATTTTAGTTTCGAGGTTTTGTTGTACGAAAAATCATATTGTCACATGCAGAAGTAGGTGATTTCTTCCTGTGTGGTTACCTGAAGGCACACACATATGTTTACACACATAAACCTAAGTCGAGACACTCGACAAACTGAGGGACGCTATTCCATTTGAAATTGCAGCAATTCTTCCAGCAATGGTGGAAAATGTTGTGCTGAATTTCCGGGAGAAACTTCACAAGTGCATAGACAACGAATTAAAATATTTAGATGATATCATTTTTCGTACTACAAAATCTCGAAATTAATAGCAAAACTTTTAACAGATGGTAAAAAAAATAAATGGCAAATATTATTATTTCTGAATGTAAACATAAAAAAATTGTTTTTAATATCCTGTGTATTTTTATTCGCTTATTAAAATAAGGAGATATCTTTATTTCCCTCCCTGTATATTCAGAAAAAAAGGTTTTTTTTTATTATTCTAAGTTCTTAGTTTTGATATTGTTATAGTCTTGCTTTTGTTCGTAAAATCATTATCTTAAAATGTATTTCTAGTTTCGAAGCTGACCATTTCAGATAAAAAGTAATGGCAAGTTAAACATAGTTGCTTCTTCTCTCTGATAAAGAGAAGTTTAAAAACTTCTCCTGCAAATTTTATCACAAAGTATTACTTTTATAGGTTACATCTACAAGCAAAAAAAAAAGATATGTTTCTTCGTGTGTCTGATTCCTTACGGGCTCATTAGGGTGGTTAATGTACCAAGTTCGATTTCATATTAAAAGAAGTCGGGCTTCAAACAGCTGTGTTCGTAACCTGGGGAGACATATCGATTAAAGACTAAAGACTGGCAAAATACTCTAAAAGAGAAAATAATCCAGAAGTCACATTATATAGGTTTTTATTCACACAATTATATCTTTGAAAAAAAATCATTTTGGGTATATTTTTGCATGCTTTTCTTTATTTTCAGTGATTAGACACACACACACACACACACATATATATATATATATATACATAATTTTACTATTTCTCAATTTTCTACATTTATAAGCGATTCTTAAAAATAATATTAAATGTAATTCTGTTTGCTTGTAAATCCTCGGAGAAATACTTACTTAATTAAGAAAAATTTGCTGTACAAGGGGATAAATTGTATGGGTTGACCTTAATAAAAATTGCGTTTTGCTGATCTTAAGTTAACGTTACGCTTCACATCTGGAAAGTTACAGTCTGTTTCCTGGCTGCCATACTGTAGATAATAATCTGACTAGGAAAATTGTTAAAGTACAGAATACATACCAATGAACGTATATTAACAATTATAGCTAAATTGCAGCCTTTTACTTACAGAAAATTGAAATAGAACAAGTGACCAACCAATACAGTACCCTAATAATGAATTCAGAAATATTAATAAAGGAAATAATTTTATAATCTGTTTCTAAACAGAATTCTAATAATTTTATATAAGAAATTTCACGTATTAAACTGAAAAGATATAGACGAGAATTTCCTTTTATTTTTTACATATAATGAATACTGCATTGTAAAAAGAGACAATCGTTTTGTAATTTACATACTATAATCAGAAGCGAAGAAATATATTAACCTCTTCCCAGTCACAAGACCATAACGTATCATTCCTGCAAATAATATAGTATATACAAGATTCATATAAATTAAATAAATAGATTTATTTTTCATTTTGGTCCTCAGTTTTCATATTGTTATACGGATTATTTTTGTTTTTGCAATCATTATCTTAAAATGTATTTCTAGTTTCTGGGCTGACCGTTTCTGATAAGAAGTAAAGACAAGTTAAACATAGTTGCTTCTTTCTTTGATAAACAGAAGTTTAAAAACTTCTTATGCTAATTTTATCACAAAGAGTCGGATGTTCCCTCTTAGCCCGCACAGCTTTGAAGAAAGTCCGAAGTAGTTATTGCTGCCAGCAACGATATTATTAGGTGATATTGTTCACCCACTGTGAGGATCGTGTAAATGAACATCAACGCTGTCAATTAACTAAATTAACAATTTATTCTATGTACACAATATAATACATTATTTACATATATAACTCGAATATAGGTGATCCGGTTCCACATTAAATTAAATACAGTAAAATGTTGGCTGTGTATTGTTCAAATTACACCTTCTCCCTCTCACTCTATATACGTTTGATTAACATTACCGGAGATCAATTTCGAATCTCCCAACACATGGGATCTCAGCCTAGCTGTTCGACCCGAGCACTACATACAGGGACCTCCGTCCACCACTGCTCTCTAGGTACGAACTGAACTGATTATCTCTCAGCCAAAACCTACCCTTCTCCATTCCTGCCCCCAATGTAAACCCCCCTATTCGTGGAAATCCTTTATTTTCCCTTCTTCAATAGACATCCCAGAAGGACAAACACGCCCCTCTACAATCTTCTTTTTCATCTCGCTGCACCTGTGCAAGTTTACATGTTCACCGCCGCTTTAGAAAAAGAAAGAATGTCACCTTGACATTTCAGTACACAGCCCATACAATACATAAGATAGTAAGATAACAAATAGCATAAATTCCAGTTCTATAGTAGATGTTTTCTCAGAACCTGACACAAAATGTTACTTTTATAGGTTACATCTACAAGCAAAAAAAAAAAAAAATTCTCCGTGTGTCTGATTCTTTACGGGCTCATTAGGATGGTTAATGTACCAAGTTCGATTTCATATTAAAAAGAAGTCGGGCTTGAAACAGATGTGTTCATAACCTGCGGAGACATATCGATTAAAGACTAAAGTCTGGCAAAATACTCCAGTACGCACATTATATAGACTTTTCAATTTTCTAAATTTATATGCGATCCTTAAAAATAATATTATATTTAATTCTGTTTGCTTGTAAATCCTCCGCGAAATACTTACTTAATTAAGAAAAATTTGCTTTACAAGGTTGATCGGTTGACCTTAATAATTGACCTTGTGTTGACCTTAATAAAACTTGCCTTTTGCTGATCTTAAGTTAACGTTACGCTTCACATCTGGAAAGTTACAGTCTAATTCCTGGCAACTCTACTGCCGCACTGTAGATAATAATCTGACTAGGAAAATTGTTAAAGTATAGAATACGTACCAATGAAAGTATATTAATAATTATAGCTAAATTGCAGCCTTTTACTTACAGAAAATTGAAATAGAAGCAGAGACCAATCAATACAGTACCCTAATAATGAATTCAGAAATATTAATAAAGGAAATAATTTTATAATCTGTTTCTAAACATAATTCTAAGAATTTAATGTAAGAAATTTTACGTATTAAATTGGGAAGATATAGACAAAAATTTCCTTTTATTTTTTACATATAATTAATACCGCATTGTACAAAGAGACAATGTTTTTTGTAATTTACATATTATAATCAGAAGCGAAGAAATATATTAACCTCTTCCCAGTCACAAGATCATAACGTATCATTCCTGCAAATAATATAGTATATACAAGATTCATATAAATTAAAGAAATAGATTTATTTTTCATTTTGAGTCCTCAGTTTTGATATTGTTATACGTATTATTTTTGTTTTTAGAATCATTATCTTAAAATGTATATCTAGTTTCCAAGCTGACCATTTCTGATAAGAAGTAAAGACAAGTTAAACATAGTTCCTTCTTTCTTTGATAAAGAGAAGTTTAAAAACTTCTGCTAATTTTATCACAAGGTATTACTTTTATAGGTTACATCTACAAGCAAAAAAAAAAAAAAAAATGTTTTTTTGTGTGTCTGATTCCTTACGGGCTCATTATGGTGGTTAATGTACCAAGTTCGATTTCATATTAAAAGAAGTCGGGCTTCAAACAGCTGTGTTCATAACCTGGGGAGACATATCGATTAAAGACTAAAGTCCGGCAAAATACTCTAAAATAGCAAATAATTCAGTACGTATATTATATAGGTTTTTAGTCCCGTAATTATATCTTTAAAAAATATATAAACCTCATTGTGGGTATATTTTTATACACTTTTCTTTATGTTGAATGAAAATACTTATTATATATATATATGCATGTGTATACAGGGTGATTCTAAATTGTTTTTACAAAAAAAGAGAGGTGATAGTACACATCAAGACAAACAATATAAAATAGAAAAACATGTTTTCCAAACGTTTTCCATTTGGGTCCAAAATTTCAAATAAATATAAAAAATGGAAAAGTTAGTTGATTGATTTGCGGTTTTCACTGAAACTATTCTTTATGTCAGTATTTACTTGAAAATAAGTTATAAAGACAAATTTCAAAAAATGCTGATAGAGGGCGCTTTAGGCTTTGGAATAACGAACAACTATTTTTTGCCGTTATTTTTTGCATCTTATTAAATGTTTTCGGAAGCTTAGACTTAAACATAAATTTTGAGCTCAAAATCTGAATAGTTGGGAGTGGTTAAGTAGGGCAAACTGAACTGCGTTCAGAAGGGGGTGGCGAGGTTTAATTTTCAAATGATTATCAAAAACGGAAAAATTGGTCGATTCGTTTGCGGTTTCCGATAAATTATTCTATACGTCTGTATTTCCTTAAAAATAAATTTCGGCAATTATTCCCCTTTTAATTAATTTAAAATAAAAGTATTTCTTATAATTTAAGTGATTTTCATCATCAAGGATACATGTGTATATTTTAAAAAATAAGAATTTGTCAAATTATTCTTTAATATTACATTTTTCACAATATTTTTGTTTGTGTAGTGATATAACATCCAGTCTTCTTTCATATTTATAAAAAGTCTTTTTTAATTAAATATCAAATAATTAAAATATTAATACTCACACATTAGTGTCTTTCGACTTAAATATCTTTCAATGCTTTTTTCTCTGCATCTGCTTTCTAAGAAATTTCAAAACAAAAAATGTGGAAAATAAAATGAAAATTGCTGTAAAAATCTCAATTTTGAGTTCCGTGGATTATTAGTAAGAGTACCTTTTACCCTTTTTTTACACCGTGAATGACACACTATTTTATATAATTACCTCAGATAATGCGTCAAAATAAATGATTAAGCTTCTCACAATGTACAAGTAAAAGCATGTGGCTAGGAGTTCTTTCAATTATGGCAAATCAGGGCGAATGATTTGCGCGCTATTACTTCTTTTCATATGCGATGAAAAAAAAAGCTTTTAATGTAGATTTTTTTATGTTGTTCAAAAACTTTCGAATTCATTAGATACCAATGATAAATAATACTTTTTTTTGACGATATTTCTTAATTTTTAAAATACTTTCATAAACTTTATTCAGCTTTAATTTTTTTAGAAACATTAAGTTGAATGGACTGCATCTAAATAGTAATACCATTTCAAAATATTTTGCTTTTTTAATATCAATATATTAATATATCGCGATATCAATATATCAGTAAAATAAGAATATGCAAAATTATTCATTAAAATTAAATTTAACAAAATATTTTTGATTGCGTATTGATTTAGCATTCAGGTTTCTTCGTATTTATCAAAATATTAATTTTTATTATACATAAACAAAATAAAATCTTTTTACTCACATCAAATTAATAATTTTTTTACTTTAATATTTTTAAATACTATTTTCTATGTACATCCTTTCTAACACATTTCAAAAGAAAAAAATATGAAAATAAAACAAAAATTATCATAAAAATCTCGATTTGTGTACCTTGGAATATTAGTACAATTAACTTTTATTCTTTTTTACGTCCTAAATGGTACACTATTTTATGTAATTACTACAGTTAATGCGTCGATATAAACGTTTATGCTTCTCATCATCTACAAGTAAAAAAGCATGTGGCTAGAAGTTATAAAATGGTACTTAAGAAAAATACTAATAGTTTCCACTTTGGCAAATTAAGGCGAATGATTTGCGCGCTATTACTTCTTCATATTCTATAAAAAAGTTTTTAATGTAGTATATTTATGTTGCTACAAAACTTTTGAATTCATTAAATACTAATGATAAAATAGATACATTTTCGACTTTATTTCTTAATTTTAAAAATGCTTTTATAAACTTTATTCAGCTTAAATGTTTTTTTTTTCGAAACATTAAGCTGAATGGACTGCATCTAAATAGTAATATCATTTGAAAATGTTTTGCTTTAATGAGATCAATATAATGTATCAAGATATCAATAAAATATGAATATGTCAAATTATTCAGTAAGGTTAAATTTAACGAAATATTTTTTATTGTGTATTGATATAGCATTCAGTCTTCTTCATACTTATCAAAACATTGGGGGTTTTTTTTGTATATAAAAAAAATAATAAAATCTTTATGCTCACAATGAAATTAATAATTTTTCGACTTAAATATCTTTCCATGCTATTTTCTATTTTCATCTTTTCTAACACATTTCAAAAGAAAGAATATAAAAATAGAAAAAAAGTCATAAAAATCGCGATTTGCGTTCTTCTCAATATTAGTAAAAGTACCTTTTATCCTTTTTTACTTCCTAAATGGCTGACTACTTTACGTAATTACCGAAATAAATGTGTTGATATAAACTATTCTGCTTCTTATGATGTGCAAGTAAAAGCATGAGGCTAAAAGCTCTAAATTGATACTTAAGAAAAATAATAATAGTTTCAAAAAAAGTTCCACTTTGGCAAATTAGGGCGAGTGATTTGCGTGCTATTACTTCTTTTCATACAAGCTGAAAAAAAAGTTTTAAATGTAGATTTTTTTAAATGTTGCTCCAAAGCTTTCGAATTCATTAAATAGTAATGATTAAGTAGATATTTTTTTCGACTTTATTTCTTCATTATTTTTCTTAAATACCATTTTAGAACTTGCCATTTCCATTATTATTATTACCATTTTGAACTACCCACTTGCTCTTACTTGTAGATCATAAGAAGCGTAAGAATACACATCAATGCATTTACTGCGGTAACTACACAAAAATACTGAGCCTGTTAGGATGTAAAAAAGATTAAAAGCTACTTTTACTAATAATCCAAGAAGCTCAAATCGAGATTTTTCTGTCAATTTTTGTTTTATTTTTGTATTTTTTCTTTTGAAATATGTTATAAAGAGTATACATAGAAAAAGCGTGGACGGCGGGACTGGACGACGAATATTGGTGATACGTATATACATAATTTTGATCGAATGTAAAAAATAATATGAAATTGTTATAACGCTGAACAGTTTTTAAATGATTCCTAATAAATAGTATAAATTTATTAATATTTCTATAAATTAATGCAAAAACTTTTGCAATGGTATTAATATTTAAATGCATTCAGTTTCGTTTTATGTAATCTTTTTCGAAACTTAAAAAAGTTTATGAAAGCAGTTCGAAAACAAAGAAAAAATGTGGAAAAATGTTTTAACTTTATCATTAGTTTTTAAGGAAATTTGAAAGCTTTTGAGCAACATTTTAAAGAAATCTACATCAAACCCTTTTTTCATATTTTATGAAAAGACGTAACACCACGCAAATCACTCTCCCTAATTTGCCATAGTGGAAACGTTTATCGTTTTTTTACGTCCATAAATAGCTCACTATTTCATGTAATTACCACAGTAAATGAGTTGATATAAAATATTATGCCATTTATGATCTACAAGTAAATGCATGAGACTTAGTGTTCTAAAATGGTATTTAAGTAAAATACTAATATTTTTCACTTTTGAAAATTAGGGAGAATGACTTGCGTGCTATTACTTGTTTTCATATAAGATGAGGAAAAAGATTTTAACACAGATTTTTAAAATGTTGCTCTAAAACTTCCGAATTCATTAAATACTAATGATAAAGTGGATAAATTTTTCAACTGTATTTATTTTAAAAATACTCTTAATCTTTATTCAGCTTCAAAAAAATTAGGAGTATTAAACGGAATAGACTGCATATAAATATCAATGTCATTTGAAAATGTTTTGCATTAAATAATAGAAATATTTATAAAACGTAAAATATTTATTGCAAATCATTTAAAATCAGCTCAGCGTTATATAAATTTAATCTCCTTTATAAATTCGTTCATAAATATGTAAATACACAATTAATTAGTCAAAATTATTTCGTTATATTTTGGTCAATGTGAAAACATATTTTAATGTGCATTTTAATGATGCAATAAATAAGGTAAATAAAACATCTCTCTTTGTTCAAGAATTTATATAAAAACACTCAAAAGAAATAGCTACTATTGAAAAGTGCTCAATAATAGCTTTTATTTACATAATGCATTCAACAGCAATAATTTTTTCTTCAACTTGCTCTTTCACTTTGGGAGGGAAGAGGGAAAGAAAGGACATCATAACAACATAATTTCTGGAAACTTTCTTTCTCATATAATTATTAGTAAACAAATCCATTTGAAATATATTTAAAACGTGGTTTATGGAGCTGCAGTTTATACATATAAGAATATTAATGCCAATCGTTCCGATAATACACGTATTTCAATTAAATAATTTTATAATCATTTAATGATTTAATGAATTAATAATAAATTTGTATTCCACAAAAATAAAAACCAAATAAAAAACAGAGTATTTTGATGTATTATAAAAGTTACAAATTAAAAAAAGAAAAGTTTTAGTTGAATTAAAAGTGTTAACGATATCAAAAATCAACCCTCTCCCCCAAGAGTTATATTTCGATATCATGTACCAGACACCCATTCCCTGCTAAAACTGTAACGTTATATATGCTTAGCCCTGAAATTTTTTTAAGTACATGTTTGTGTATAGCAATATCTTGTAGCAGTACAAAAGCGAAAAACATCATATTGTTATAAACATACTAATTTAATTAAAATTAATGACATAAATACTAATTGACAATGATTGCGACTTCTATGATACTTTCGTTCTCATTTCGAAGTACGCTGAGCACAGTGCCAATTTTAAACTTTGAAGAAGCTACGCTGTAAAGAAGAGTAGATTGTTAATACGCTGAACTTACTGTTTTGAAATGTCAAATAAAGTTTAAAGATACATTACTTTTATTATTTTTACCAAATTAAGTTTATCATAAACAGTGCAGGATTAAATAAAAGACTTATACACCAGTCAAATTGTCAGAAAAAAAGGCTGATAGATGCAAAAATTCTGCTAGAAGATTTTATGTTTTTAAAATGTTTATGGGGATGCTAGTAAGAAGAATTAATGGTTTTCCAACAAAGTATCTCGAGGCTAAAATTTGTGGAGCCAAAAAACCACGAAATTTTTGGACTTTTTTCATTTTTTTCCCTGTAACTTTAAAATTATACACTTTTTGTGTACCTTTTACATTTACAAAAAGAAAGAGCATTAAATTATCTACAAATTTTCGAATAAGGACGTTTTTCTAAACCCATTATTAAGCGCGCTATGTCTCTTTGAAAATGTCACTTTTTTTAAACTTTACAGATAGTGGCCTATTTTTCGCCACCCATCCCAAAAAACTTTCATTCATCACTAACAATGAAAGTTAAATACGCCTATTGATGAATGAGAAGTCGAAGTATTAAGAAAGGCAGGCAGAAGAAGCACTAATTGTGGAAATCCTATAAGAAAAATAATTACGAAGGGAGGGAGGGCCGGGATATTAAAAAAAAAGGAATGCAGATGGAAGATAACGGCAATGTGACATTCCCGATTCATTTTTGTTCAGACGCAAGTTTTTTTTTAAAGGCACACTCTTCTAATATGTTGCTATTCAGTTTATTGCGTGTCTTTTTCTCGTGCAGTAATGAAAAATGAGTGAGCTCGACCCAAAATTGTGTTTCGCTTGTCAAAAGGCTTCAAATAGTCATACTAGATTGTGAGCCAGAAAGGACTTGCCAAGCTCTTTCAATATAGCATTCAGCGTCAAAATAATATTCATCAAAATTTTTTAAAAAGTAGCAAGGAAGTTAGAGTATATGATGTTTGCTGAAAAACATTTGCGAATGAGAGAATGATAGCAGCATATGTTGGTCGTGGTGAATATTCTACACAGACTAATTTGTCAATCCGATCCAGCATTTCTTTCAAATTTCAAGATAATTGTTACTTATGTGACAAAGGTAATCACGTCAACGAAAATAAAAAAAATTCTTACGCAGGGAGAAATTTGATTCACAAAGGTGTGAAGTTAGAAACTAAAATTATATTTTTAATGCTGCAGTAAAACGTGGGTATGAATGGTCCCAGAAAGTAATTGAACATATTCAGCACGATCTGACTTGGTAGCTGCAGATGCATGGTATCATAGTTTTTTGTCGCGTAAAATTATATCAATCTGTAATAGGGGTAAAGAAAAGAAGACGTCGACCCGAAACATCCTTTCAGGAAGCCAATGACAAAAACAAGAGCCGCTTCATTTCACTGTTTAAAACAGAATTTCAAAATAACAGCATTCAAGAATTCACATTTACAGGGCAGAAGAAGAAGCTAACGTCATGATAGTTACTTAAGCCATTTCAAAAGCTGAATCTTTTGAAAGCATCATAATTGTCGAAGAAGACATTGACCTTCTCGTGATTATGACGAACTTGGGCTATAAGCACAAAAATCTGTTTTTCCAAAAGCTGTAGAAAAGTAACATTGAAACCAAGTGGTTTTCAACCATGTCATAATACATTTACAACAATGTTCTTTTAACTTGCCCAATCAGCGAATGCGATACAACATCCGCTCTTTTTGGGCAAGGAAAGTCAAAGTTTTGTAACACTTTGAAAAAACATGATCAGCTTGAAGAAGTAGCCTGCATGTTCAATAAACCAATTTCATCCGCCAAGAAATCATTAAGGCTTCAGAAAAGATCATTAATGCACGATACAGTATATGCAGAGATACCACACATAAATTGAACATTTTGAGGTTCCAGTTATTTGCTAAATCTGCCACAAAAAGCAATGCTCATTTTGCAAGACTATCATCAACGCAAGGGGCTGACTCAGCATCATTTTCTAAGATGTTATCATCAGGTACAAGTTTGGCTGGGAAACAACATCCCTCTTGAAGAATAGTAATGGGGTAGCGTTCACAAGTCAGGTGATCTCTTTCAGCCAGTTCAAATGTGTCAAGACCCAGCACATGAATCCTTGCTCCATGTTGTGTCATATAGCTGTAAAAGAGGGTGCATCAAAGAATGTTCCTTTCAAAAATCAGGACTCAAATGCTCGACAATTTATAAAAACGGTAACGTGATCAACTGCGAAAATGTTTAAGACATTATTTATCCAGAAGAAGAGGATGTAAAAACGTCACTGCAAATAATTTTTACTTATATTCAGTTAAATACCTAATATTGATGTTCTCCACTTATTCTCTAAATACAAAAAATGTTACAATGTTCTTAATATTTTTACAGTGATACCGTTGTAATTAATCATGATTGCTATCATACAGATACCTGTAATAAAAATAAGTTACATTAAAGAAGATAAAATAACGAAAAATGGTGTCAATTTTTCGTTTTTCTGATTTTTCCACAAATTTAGAAAAAAAAGGTCATTTTTAGAGAGCCGTAATCCGCATAATAATGGGTTTAGAAAAACGTCTTTATTACAAAATTTGTAGAGAATTTAATGTTCTTTCTCTTTGTATTTGAGTATGGTACACAAAAATTTTATAATTTTTGAGTTATGGGCAAAAAACTGAAAAAAGTCCGAAAATTTCGTGGTTTTTTTAGCTTCACAAAATTATGCCTCGAGATATTTTGTTGGAAAACCATTAATTCTTGTTACTAGCATCCCCATAAACAGTTTCAAAACATAAAATCTTCTAGGAGAATTTTTGCATCTATTTATGACAATCTGACTGGCCTATTATACAGAATATCAATATTTGGCATAATTAAGGTTTCATATCTCTTTTTTGTTTTATGATATTATCATTTGTACATTCTTAGTTTATACAGTTTTATATAACCCTACTTTAAAAAGTTTTTTACAAAGTCTTATTATGATTTAAGCAACAATTTTTTCAGTAATAAAAATAATAATTGTTACATTTATAGTACACACTGTATTTTTCTTTTATCTACCTGTTATAGAAAACGAGTTCAATGATTGATATTTGAGTAGTAAATTTCTGCATGCAGGGTAAATTTACTGGGTGGAGTAAATAGAGGGTACACCGGATAACATCGATGAGCTGATTTTGCTCACTTAGGCATAAATAAATATGTATAAGATAGTTCATCCGTCATTTAGGAGATGTAGCAATTATGAAGCAGATAAGAAATGCATATTTCAAATTACAAAATGGTATTTAAATCAATTGCACATTTTATGTATGACATGTTTTTGAAGGTGTTATATATGCATTTAATCCCTTCACGACGGGGATCTTTTACGAAATTTTTAATGTTTTGTCACCAGTTTTCAAAAACAGAAATTTGTGCTTTATTAAATGGAAATAACGTTCCGATTGCATAAGGCAAATTTTACAGCAGAATTTTACTCATGGGGATAAACACGAAAATCTAAGCCTTTTTGCGTGACATATACGTGTCACTCGTCCTCAGGGAGTTAAGTACAAAATTTTACTAATTTTACGGAATCGTTATAACGATTATTTTTTAATTGTCCTGTATAAAGAACGATATTAAGAAAGTGTCATTCTTTTCAGATGAAAACTCTAAAAGTGAAGATGGTTTAAACTCGATAAAATCTAAGTATAATCAAAGAGAAAATAAATAAAGAAATAAAAGTTGTTTATGTTGGGCTATACGGAAAAATTATAAAAATGAGAGACTCATAAGTTAGAAGAATTTTCATTAAAATAACAGCTCGACACGTTGTGTGTTCGGAATAGGCTTTCTTTCAAAATACTTTCTTTTGATAAATAACTATAATATTTACTAAATACAGAGCTATGAAAAAAATCTTATATCACAATGGTCTAAATTATGAACTACATAATTAAAGGTTTTGTTAGAAAGCATATAATTTTCAAAAATGGTAATCAAGTTAAAAAAAAATCTTGGCATACTAGAGAAAATTTCCTCCACCGATTAAAAAAATATATGATTTAAAACTGAATAATAGCATTGTATTAGAAATCAATTTGTGCAGAAGAACTGAATACTATTTCAGTGCATTTACCTCGTTCATGACATTGTTATATAGAACGACCTCAAAAAGTTAAAGTACATAATACTATTGTTGACATAACATTTCTTAATAATAGTTATCTTTTCAACTTACTTCTCTAAAAAAGAAATACTAAATAAATATTTTGTTAAATCATGTTACATTTTTTATAAGGTATTAAACATAAAGTTCACTAACAGTTAATTAAAAATAATAATTAATTAAAAATATATAAGTATTTCTTACAATTTAATTAAATTTATTCACCAAGTATCAATTGTCTATTTAAATAAATTAAGAATATGCCAAATTATATTGTAATACTATATTGTTATAAATATTTTTAATTGTGTAAAAATATAGCACTCAATTTTCTTACATATTTAACAAAAATCGATTTTTCATTTTATACCAATAAATAAATATCTTTATAACCATAAACATATTACTTTCTTTCGCTTAAATGTTTTTCAATACTATATATATATATGTGTGTGTATATATATATCCTTTCTGTCATCTCATTCTTAAAAGAAGGAATAAGGATAATAAAACAAAAGTTGTCATAAAGATCTCGAATTGCGTTTCTTGGAATATTAGTAAAAGTACCATTTAGCATTTTTTACGTCCTAAATAGCCCGCTATTTTATATAATTATCGCAGTAAATGTGTTGATATTTACTATTATGCTTCTTATGATCTACAAGTAAAAGCGTAAAGCAAAGAGTTCTAAAATGGTACTTAAGAAAAATACTAATAGTTTCTACTTTGGCCAGTTAGGGCGAATGATTTTCATGCTATTACTTCTTTTTCATATACGATGAAAAAAAAATGTTTAATGCAGATTTTTTAATGTTATTAAAAAGCTTTTAAATTTCGTTAAATGCTAATGATTAAGTTTAAATATTTTTGACTGTTTTTCTTAGTTTAAAAAAATTCTTTAGTAAACTTTATTCACATTTTAAAAAAATAGAACCATAAAACTGAATGCACTGCTTTGAAATATTAATAGCATTTCAAAGTGGTTTGAATTAATTCGTAGCAACGTAAATACAAATATAAAACATTTATTGCAAATCATTTATAAACAGTTCAACATAATTGCAATTCCATGTTCATTTCATAATTACCTTTAAACTCCTGTTTCTTTTACTTTACTGTGTTGCAGAAAAATGCTGTGCACTCATTGGCAGCTTCCAAAAAACAGTTATTCAGTCTTTTTTAAAAAATCTAAAATTTGTAAAGTGAATTCAAAAACCTATTGTAATTCAAACCACTGTTATCATCTTTTTAAATAACACTGTTCAATATGGTGTTAATGCATTCGTTAAAAGGATTTGCTTCTGTTATCTATTATTCATGGTAACAAAATGAAAATGACAATATAAAACAGAGAAGGCTTTACTTAAAATGTCTTCAAAGACACATAAACAAATGCAATAATTTCAATTTTAATAATCTTGAATAGTTTAGTTATATTGCAGTTACATTATTCTCTATTCTGCTACTTACAGTAAAATTTAATACTCTATTTTCTGTTCTTTGAGAAGCTTTATAGAAATTCTTAAAAGTGCAATTTTCTATTATCCTTCACAAAAGATTAAAACTCTAGAAATGTAAAGATAATTAATTAGTCCTTGTAACATTTTCAAAATGTTATTGAAAGTCAGGTGTAATCATAATGAAACGCAAAATATTCTTTTCCAATTCTAAAAATATATACATTAGAAATTAGCTTATTTGAAATTACAATTAGTTGTAAGGAATAAGTAGGTTTGTATGTCTTTACGAAAGGTGACAAGCTTATTGTGCTCAAAAATGATTTCATTAAATTTACAAAAATTATGCTATGTCTGAAATGAAATGAGATTATTTTTAAATGTATGTCAAACAAAATGAATAATTATCTGAATGTGAATTGAACTAGAGCCGAGCAGTATTCTTCTGAATTTTATAAAAAATTTAAGTAAGTTTTATCACTTACATCTTTGTTACCATTTTGTATACAAACTAGATGCTATTTCCTCCCGATGTTTGAAATCGTTGACGACATCAAATATTACTTTAGTATGCTATCTAAAACGCACTTGAAGTTAAAAGTGCATTTACCGATTTCTAAAAACGCTATTACGTGACATGTTTGGGCTTGGTATTGGAGTAATTCGCCCATTAATGATGCGTCATTGTTTATTTCATATGGAATACATTACTACTAAATACAGAATTATAATTTCATTATACATTTTAAAGATATTATTCAATGTCTTTTAAAGAATCTAGAATTTCTAAAGTGAATTCAAAAACCTTTTGTCATTCAAATCATTTACATCACTTTTTTTAAATAACACTGTTCAATATAGTGTTAATGTATTAATTAAGAGGATTTACTTATGTTATCGTTTATTTGTGGCAACAAAATGAAAATGACAAAATAACACAGAGAAGGCTTTAATTGAAATGTCTTCTAAGATACATTAACATATGAAACAATTTCAATTCTAATAATTTTGAATAGTTAAGTTGTATTGCTGGTACATTATTCTGTTTTCTGTTATCTTCAGTAAAATTTAATACTCTATTTTCAGTTCTTTGAGAAGCTTCATAGAAAATCTTAAAAGTACAATTTTCAATTATCCTTCACAAAAGATTAAAGCTTTGGAAATGTAAAGATAATAAATTAGTCCTTGTAACAGTTTCAAAATGTTATTGAAAGTCAGGTGTATTCATAATTAAATGCGAAATATTCTTTTCCAACTCTAAATATATATATATATTAGAAATTAGTTTATTTGAAATTACAATTAGTTGTAATGAATAAGTATGTTGCTATGCGTATACGAAAGGCGACAAGCTTATTGTGCTCATTAATGATGTCATTAAAAGTACACAAATTATGCTACGACTGAAAGGAAAAGAGATTATTTATAAATGCATGTAAAAAAATTAATAATCATCTGAATATGAATTGAACAAGAGATGAGCAGTATTCTCTCGTATTTTATAAAAGTTTTATAGGAATTTTATCACTTACGTCTTTATTATCATTTTGTATACAAACTAGACTCTATTTCCTCCAGAAGTTTGAAATCATTCACGACATCAAATATTACTTAAATATACTATCTAAAACGCACTTGAAGTTAAAAGTCCATTTACTAACTTAAAAAAAACGCTAATAAATGGCATGTTTGTGCTTGGTATTGGACTAATTCGCCCTTTAAAGATGCATCATTGTTTTTTTTTTTCATTTAGAATACGTAACTACTAAAAAACAGATTATCAGTTCTACCGGTGATAAGTACAGAGCAGCACTTTTTATACACATGTATTTTGTAGAGAAGTTCCTATCTTGACTTATTATGGCATTACTGTGGGATCAAAAGTATTTTTGAGTTTGTTTGTAAGTATGCTGTGGTGTTTATGACTTTTTGTGCTGGCGAGAGCGGCCCATAGTCTAAATTTTGTTTGTTTTGAGAGTTTTGATTGAATCTTATTGTTAGGTTATTTCAGTCATATATATGCAAATTATATTTCCGTGATCTGCTGGACTATTCTAGTATATATCAGTAGTGGATTTGAATTTAATCTCCCTATCTATGAAGTTTGAGAACATCATAGAATTTAGTAAAATTAATCATTTTTCAATTGAAATTTAATTGCATTACACTTGTGCTTTAAAAATATATTGGGTTGGGGAAAAAGTAAGTTCGCTTTTTTTCGAGTTTTTCAAAGTGAATTTATTTATATAAACCAAAAAAAAACTAATCAAAATTTATGTGCTATTTTGTTCGATGACCTTTTGCCATTTTTCTGTTAAAACAATAATTCCGTGACTGTAGAATTTCTGAGAGTTCTGGGCAAAAAACTGAACAAGATAATTTTCACAAGCCTTTTTTGAAGTCAGCTTAACACCTTCTAGAGAGTACCGCATAGGGCGGAACAAATAGTAATCCGTCGGATCCAGGTCCGGACTATACGGTGGGTTCATCAAAACTTCCCAACAAAGCTCTTCCAGTTTTTGCCGAGTGACTAAAGATGCGTGTGGTTTAGCGTTGTTGTGATGGAAGACAGCGCATTTCCTTTCGATCAATTTTGACCGAGTTTTCCAATTGCCTGCTTCAATCGGATTAGTTGTTTACAGAAGATAGTTGAATTGATGGTTTGGCCAGGTTTGAGCAGCTCATGATGGAAAATTCCTTTCCAATCCCCCCAAACACTCAGAATCACTTTCGCAGGCATCAATCAGGGTTTTGCCACCGTTTGTGAAGCTTCGATCACGATCTTTTTAGAACATTGTTGTTATACGTGATTCCCCTTTCATCACCCGTAATGATTTGTTTCAAAATTGGCTCGATTTCATGCCGTTTCAGTAGCAATTCATAAATGAAAACTCTCTCCATTAAATTTTTCACTGTAAGTTTATGGGAAACCCAAGTATCGAGGTTCTTTTGGTATCCAATTTTATGTAAATGGTTCAAAAGTGATTTATGGTTGATATTTAGTTCCGTAGCAATGTCGTGGGAAGAAATATGTCAGTCTATCTGGATTGTTTTTAAAATTTCATCGAATTGTTCAAGGATTGGCCGGCCAGGGAAAGGTTCATATTTAACAACGAAATTTTCGGAAGGAAAACGAGCAAACCGATTCTGACTTTGGCATTTACTTAAGCACTGATCACCATAAATGCCACACATGTTTCGATGAGCCTGCGCCAATTTTTCCCTTTTTGGAAGTAAAAACTAAAATGTGACGAAAATGATCTTCTGAAATCTCTATTTTAAAAACGCAATAACTTTTGACTGGTTAAACAGATGACGCTACCTTTATATCTTGAATTTTTTAGAGACTGTTACCTTTCAAACGCTGTATAGTATGACTTTATTGAGTAAGTATTACTCGAGATATGCGACTTTAAAGCTATCTATTGGGAAAAAACGAATTTACTTTTTCCCCAACCCAATATTATAAAGCACAAAACCGAATCCTGTCACATGATTCAATTTTTTTTCCTATTTTCAAATTAAAATTAAGATTTATTTTACAAATATTGCAAGAAATAGAAACCTATTAAGAAAATAAGATTTATGCAAATGTTGTAAAAATTTAGTGCAATTTTTTTCCTTAAAAATACTGCTAGTAAAAAATATTGATTTGAAAATGCTACTTATAAAAATAAAACTAGAGCATCTACTATTTACTCTTGTGTTAAATAAATTATTATTTTTTAAAATAAGCATTTTATGTAACAATATTTTATCTCGTTTTACATTTTTTTTAAAACAGACAATAATAAAAATTATTTTACCACAGTCATTAATTTTTCTGATAAGTGACAACTCCATTTGAGGGTTTACTTTCTTATTTTTCATTTACCTGGAGGCAAATTCTCTTATCTGAAATAAGGAAAAATTTAATGTGACCTTACTTTACAGAGAATGAACAGGTGGTGTGGTTAATTTTCAAGAACAATAGAAAATTAAATGAAGGAAAAGTTAATTGACTACTTTTTCATTAATCAAAGAAATTTTAAATTTTAAATTAATCTTTTAGCATCAAATAGTTTTGTTCTATAAAAAATATAAAAAAGTATTTAATTTACTTTTAAACAAAGCAGATTTTTTTTTATTTTTAATATTAAAACAGTAATATATTCAATACAAATTTTTAGTACTATGTAAAATAATATAAGACTATTTTTCAGTTAGCCTTTTTTGTAGTATTTCTTTCTTAATTCATACTACATTGTTTGATGAACTGAAAGAAATAATTTCATTATAGTCAATACACATTTAAAAAGTACAAATCTGCATTTTTTGTTTATAACCAGAAAAAAAATTACAATGTTTTTATCTATTAAATTAATTGCTATATAATACGTAAGTTATTATATGTACTTATATTTGCAAAATACATAAGGTAGATTGGTTATACAGTGATTATATAGTTTACAGTTACAGAGCAGTGCAATAAAAAAAAAATAAAAGTCTTATAATTGAATTTATTTGTTTGAAATTCGTATTTATAAATTTTACCATCATACAATTTAGTAAAATTAATCATTTTTAATTAAAATTTAATTGCATTACACTTGTGATTTAAAAATATATTATAAAACACATAGCCGATTCCTCTCACGAGGATAATTTTTTTCCCTATTTTTCAATTAAAATTTCCTTTTAGATTTCCTTTACAAATATTGCAAGAAATGGAAACCTATTAAAAAAGTAACATTTTTGCAAATGTTGTAAGAATTTAGTGAATTTTTTCTTCAAAAATATTGCTAATAAAAAATATTGATTTGAAAATGCTACTTATATAAGTAAAACTACACTGCAAAAAAAAATCTGCAAAGGTACTAAACCTTTTCTACGAAACTGGGATTCCAAGAAATTTTCCTGTTACGGTAACCGCAAAAATTCAAGTTTCAGAATCGATTACATGAATTTTTCCTGTTATCGTTACATGAAAAGTTCTTGGAATCCCAGTTTCCTAGAAAACGTTTAGTACCTTCACAGTTTTTTTTTACAGTGTATAACATGTCCTTATTTACTCCCGAGCTAAATAAACTATTATTTTTTTAAATAAATATTTTATGTAACAATATTTTATCTCGTTTTACATTTTTTAAACAGACAATAATAAAAATTATTTTACCACAGTCATTCATTTTTCTGATAAATGATAATTTCATATGAGATCTTACTTCATTATTTTCCATTTACCTGAAGGCAAATTCTCTTATCTCAAATAAGAAAAAATTTAACGCGACTTTTTTTTTTTTTTTTTTTTTTTTTTTTTTTTTTTTTTTTTTACAGAGAATGAACAGGTGGTGTGGTTAATTATTCAGAACAATAGAAAATTTAATGAGGGAAAAGTTAATTGAAAATTTTTTGATTAATTAAAGAGTTTTTAAATTTTAAATTGATCTTTTAGAGTCAAATAGTTTTCCTCTATAAAAAATATAAAAAAAATCATTTAATGTACTGTAAACCATATCAGATTTTTTTTATATCTATACATATAATAAAACAGTAGGACCCGGTGTGTCTGTACATTGAAGATAATTGACAAAAATGGAGTCAGGGCGATAAAAGAAAACCAATGAAACACAAAAAATTTTTTTTTGAATTTTTTGTCTGTCTGTCTGTCTGTCTGTCTGTCTGTCTGTTTGTTCGAGGTTATCTTCGTAACTACTGAATGGATTTTTATGCGGTTTTCACTAATGAAGAATGCACACTCCCGGGCAGTGTATAGGCTTTGTTTCATCAAAATCGGACAACAGACAAAAAAGTAACAAAAAGAAACAAAAGAAACTATTAGGTGCGCTGCTCACGTTTTTTAGTACATAACGTTTTTTAGTACATATAAAATCCAATAGATGTCACTGTGCGATTTTAAAACGCGCTATCGTTATGTTTTCGCCAGTCTACTTAAGTATGAGAAAGTTTCAAGCTGGCTGTCGTTCCATGTGGTTTAGTCGGTAGAACGTCAGTGCGCCATACTGATGGCCCGGGTTCGATTCCCAGCATGGAATTTTTTTTCACTATATTGGCATTAACGCCTATAAGCAATTAAAAGAATTTGAAATATTGTATTCAAGGCGAATTTTCTCTCTGGGAAAATTTCCTTGCATTAATATGTCAGTGTAATTTTTTTTTCGATTTAATTTTTTTTTTCGAAACTTTGTTTTTCTTAAAAAATTACAGTAAATATTTGATATTTCCCAACGTTTTTTGAATGATCGACTTGCTTTTTTTTTTTTAATGTATGTCTGAACCTTATCTAACTACTTCTTCAAGATTTCTTTAGATAAACCGACCAGCGTAGCGGGCGAAGGCCGCTAGTTTGCTAATATTGCAACAAAAATATTTTCAGTAAAAATTTTTAATAATATGTAAATTAATTTATTTTTCAATTAGGTTTTTTGTAGCATTTTTTTCTTAATTCATTCTACATTGATTGATGAACTGAAAGAAATAATTCCATTATATTTAATACACCTTTAAAAGGCACAAATGTTCAATTTGTTGTTTGTAACCAGAAAAATCACAATATTTTTATCTATTGAAAAAATTGGTAAAAATATTAAGTTCTTATATGTACTTACATTTGCAAAATACATAGGTTAGATGGGTTATACAGGGATGATATAGTTTAGAGTTACAGAGCAGTGTAAAAAAAAATCTGTTTAAAAGACTTATAATTGAATTTATCCATTTGAAATTTGAATTTATAAATTTTACAGTCATACAATTTAGTAAAACTAATCATTTTTAAATTAAAATTTAACTGTATTACATTTGTGCTTTAAAAAAATACTATAAAGGACAAATCCAAAATCCTCCCAAAATCCAAATATTTTATATACTGGACAAAGTGCATTTTGTTAAAAAAAAAAAAAAAAAAAAAAAAAAAAAAAATGTGTTTCAATCGTTTTTGGAAGTTTCTAAAACAACAACAAATATTTAATTCGACATTTTCGTGTACAAAACACCATAATCACTACACATACTTGTTTGATTTGATAGACGTGAGAGTAATTCCCGTGTGGTACGAAACAAACAGACAACAACAAGAAAAAAATCTAGTGATAAGAATAGCACCAAACGCACTGGCAGCGAATGAAAGTAAACACATTTTAAATGCTCACACGATACTCTTTTGGGATAAATAACAAAACTCACAATTTTGTCGGTACAGGGTATCTGAGATCGAATGGTAAATTTTTTTTTTTCTTTTGCGTTCTTTATAGTAGGGATTAATTCGGAAATAATACTCAGGTGCGTGCTTTATTGGACTATGGCTCAATGACCAAATTTTTAACATTGCACTTAGTTGAAAGATTGGGTATTCAAAATGACAAAAGAATAGCGTGCCGACATCCTGTATAAGTGGAAGGAGGTAAAAAATAAAGCTGCTGCCTTGATCAACAATAATCGGGAAATTGCAATCTGAAGTTACATCATTTCTTTATCATAGAAATTATATCGCAAATTTAATCCTCAAAATATGTTAATGTTTCTGAGTTACAAATTCCATTGTCAGTTATTCTGAACTGAATAGCGCTGGAAAAAACTTTTTTTTTTTTTTTTTTTTTTTTTTTTTTTTTTTTTTTTTGTTAGGAGCTGAAACATTTCTATAATTAATAACGTTGTGTCGAATGCCGGAACCGAAATCTAAATTAATACGGTGTTCGGCTGTTAGTGAATGAGACCGTTTATGACTGTGGAAGTCAAGGACAAGTACAAAATGGGTTAATTAATGAAAAGAAATTGAGAATTAGTACAAGGAGAAGAGAATGCACAATTGAGGAAATTCGAAGAAAAGGTATGCGACATCTATTTTATAAACTGACATCAGACAGACATAAAAGGAAAGTTAATAGTACGGATGCCCTTGTAAAAGGTTCTTAATTAATTAAAAGGATCAAAAACATTTGCATAAAATAGATTAAATCATTTTGGAATAGGTTAGATATAAATATAAAAGTATTAGAGTTAAAATGTACCTTTATATCAGAGTATAGTGACTTAGGCCTATAGAGAAGTAAAAGAGACTGACTTGATACAAGCGAATTATCTTCCTCACCATGATGTCTATTGCCATGATGAAAGTACCACAAAACTTAAATGGATATTTTCAATGGATGGTTGTTTTCAATGGATCACACGTAACTTCATCTGGAAGATACATAATTTCTACAAAACAGAATGGAGGGGTTATTCAAGATAACATGTTTAGTATAAATATTTAGATTTTGTTCATACCGTTAAGCCTTTACTGCAAATGTAAAAATGATGTATCGCATTATATTTATCTGTAAAAGTCAACGTGATTTACAGGGAATAGCTTGGAAGAAACTGTAAATGGTGGAGTCAAATATTACAGAATATGTTCTGTAATACATGGTTCTACAAAAGCTCCGTATTTAGCCATGACATTTTTAAAAGCTTGGTATAGACGTTGAAACCATATTTCCGTACGCTTCATCTGTAATGCAGTCTGACATCCACATGAAAGATACACTGACTGGTGCAGCTTATTTAAAAAAGGCTAAGAAACTGCAAACTAAACTTTTTTAAATTACTAAGTATGTGCGATATGCATTTTCATAATTGGACCATATTAAATTTTTGGAGCTGGTATGTAAAACTGAGAATTACACTTTTGTCAAAATGAGTGACACTAAGGCTCTAGGTTTTTGTTCGAAAGCAAATGACAGTATTTTACTTTAAGCATATTGTTCAGTGATAAAAAACTAAGAGATGCGTGTTATTACATAAAGCTGGTACATTTGATAGATTAAGATTATTAAGTCCCGTATTGATAAAAGCAAAGATTTTCTTATGAATAATGTAGCTATTAAACATTGATTGGGATAAAACCCCTCCCAAAGCTGAATTTGATGAATCGTTGCAGTTCTGGGAATCGTTAACGACCATCAACAAACCAAATGTTATGAGGTATTTTTTTACAAACGATCCATTAAAAATAAAAATTTTTGTTATTTTTTTAAATTTTTTTTTTTTTTTTTTTTTTTTTGGCTGCTGAATTATGCTTATTATTTTTCTTCAAATTCTTCAAGTCAGCAAAATTCTCAGTTGTTTTGCAGTAAAAGACATGTTTTATCATGAAAAAAACAATCACTCTTCCCTGATTAGAATTGTGCTCAGAAGTTTGATTAACCAAACCGATGAATAAGGTTGCCAAAATCTTAAAATTTCTTAAAGGAACTATCTATTCAGACAGTACTATTATATTGTGTTCGATAAGCAAAAACCCATTCTTTTAAAACATTTTGTGGCATTATAGATGTCTACAGTTTAGAATCTTCCTGTCATCATTCTGCACATGTACAATTTCGATCTTATAGTGGTCCACGAATTGGTAAACAAACCATACCCACAATCTTGCTAATTATTTTTCGACTGAAATATTGCATGAGAATTTATTCCCTCTACAGCTCCTAATTATGTTGGCTTATGGGAGTTTGAAGTCAATCCTTTCATATATCACTTAAAATGTACTATTGTGAACTCTAAATTAACCTATGATGAAATTTTAACTATAATGATCCAAATATAAGGCATTTTGAAGTCTCGCCACTTCTCCTTTGAGATCAGATATTGATGATTTGAAGGTCTTATACAAACGGACATTTTCTTGTTGTCCGTCCACTTAATGTCATTGTTGAATCTAACTTACGTTATATTGAAGATAACAGAATAACCCATTGTAAAAAGAAAAAAAAAATGTTTCAGACAATCTGATAAAGGTGGAAAAATAGCTATTAAAGTACATTACTACAGAGGAATACGTGGAAGATAGCAAAAAACAATCTTAAAATTGAGGATATGCTTGTTTTAAAGAAAAATCATCGTCAGGTGTCTGAATGTCTATTAGGATAAATGTAGAGGTATTTTTGGCAATAAAAAAAGGGTTGGAGTTCTGAAGGTGAAAACTTCAAAGGGATTTTTAAAAAAGACAGTTTTCAATATTGCCGTATTATCTCTTTAAATTCATTGTTTTTTAAATAAAAAATGTATATTGCTAAAACTTGCTTCCTTAACTAATTCTAACTAATATTGTAGTTGTAATTATTTGTAAATTTGCTTTATCATGTATTATATATATTTTTGAATAAATTTCTAAAATGTTTGTATACCTCTAACATTTATGTGACTCATTTATGTTATATTGTAAATTTTATCAATTAAAATAGTTGTAGTTGTAGAGTGTTAGTTTGAAACGCCCCTCAGAGGTTTCAAGAAGGACGGTATGTTTGATAAAGTATATATTTTAATTCTTACTTTTAAATGTCGTCACATTGTAGATATAACAAAATTTAAGAAGTTTCTAACTAATAAATTAAACTAAAAGTTAAAGTACACTTTAATGAGAATTAACGTCCATACTCTTTAGTCCTTTAGTTATTTTAAAGCTGTATGAAAAAAAAAACGATATTTTAGTTTTTAGTTTATTTTCAAAATTTTCTAATGCGTTTTTTTTAATATAAGTTATGGATTGCAATTAGATTGTATTTGTGAATTGATCTGTGTCCGGAAAAACATTGAGCTGTGTGAATATGTATAAAAAAACTAGTTTAACGAAGTTTGAAAATTTTTATAAAATTTTTATCCTATTTTAATAGTAATGACGGACAAAAATATCAACCTATTGGTCCTATCAAAATATCGTTAATATAAAAGTTATAGATTATGTTTGGTGATTTATAATTAATTTATGGGAACTTTATATGGTGTGAATCGACGAAGTGATTTTGTTTTCTTCTTAAACGACACCCCCTCCCCTGTATTTTTTACTCCGTTTTCATTTTTTTTGTATAAATCGGTCTAATTATAAACTTGTCAATGTGTAAGATGCAGATAATATTAAGAAGATTTTTAATAAATTTAATCGGATTTCATATCTTTAAATTTGATGTATTTATAATTTTTTGTATCCCGAAAATTCTCTTTTTTTGGCCCTCGAGCCTATTTTCAAATTTATCAGTAATCTGTCATACATAAATTTTTAGCCAATTCTCTAAAAGTAGTAATAACTTAAACTAATACGATATGTACAATATATGTACAGTAATTAAGCGTAATTTTTATTTTCGATTTTCACAGAACCACTACCAATTTCCAATCCTTCGTCGGATTATGCCGATTAACGAACTTGACTGAGATTTCCTACTCTTTGTTCTTCTGTATCAGTTTAGAAAAAAATTGTGCAAAACTATGGCCGTTTTAGTGTTAATAAAAATAATACACACACGCAGATATACAGGGTGAGTCATAAATATCAAAACAATAGGCTATCTCTTTAAATATTGCCCCTAGACCCATTCTTCCAATTGAAAAGTTTCATAAAACAAGGTGAATTGTTTTATAAGAAAAGTTGCAACTCCATGGGGGGGGGTCTACTTTTAAAAATACAAAAATTAAATTTTTATACGGCCCCCAGAGGATAAAACTTCCAATTAGAAAAATTTTCCTTATCCATTCCTGAATTGAACAAAAAAAATTCATCTCGATATCTTCAAAATTAAGAGAATTATGAGAATTTTAATAAATCGTGAAGTTTCAAGGGATCAGACACAAATTGAAATGCGTGTAATTGAAGAATCAATCTTGCTGTAACATGTCCAGGAAACATTTATTTTATTTATTTATGTATACAGTTAGAATTTTGAATGTTTGTGATGGTTAACCATATAATTTGTAAGCATTATAACATCATAAGTCTTCTTAATAAAATATTTTTTTTCAAAAAAATTAGAGTAAATTAAAATTGTTATAACTCAAAACATTGTTTGTCGCGTTGAATTTTTCTCTTTTGATTAAATGAAAATGACTAATTTTTAATTTTGATTCAGCATTTTAAATAATATTTACCTGTTTTTTAAATAAAAATATTTAAAATAGCAATATGAAAAAAGATGCAATTTTTTGTATACAGAATCATATTTTTAATAGTAAATTTCCTCAGGTAAAAACTTCTTTCTGCGCGTTGGGCACTTTTTTTTTGAGATGTTAAAAAACAATTGAACTTGCTGGACTATTACCGTAACCGACGGTTATTGACTTATGTCAGTTTAAAAATGAGAAATACTGAAAAAAAAAACATTTGATGCAGAAAAGTGCATTTAGTTTTAAACAAAGATGGATTCCTACAGTTTAAATCATAGGTTCCCAACCTTTTCTGGACTACCGCCCCCTTTACAAGAGAAAAAAATGCCAACGCCCCCCCCCCCTCTTTTAAAATAGTTAATTACACAAAATGTAAAAATATTGTTGCACATTATCAACATTTTATCTGTATATCTATCTATTAAGAATCACAAAGTAGAAGTTAATTAAAACGACCATCAAATGTAGTAAAAAAAATGTTTATTAGAAACTGAAAACTAAACTCAAAACCAATATATATATTTTTTAAATACCGAAATAGTTGAGGCTGATGGAGTTTTAGCAATTTGTTCAATGTCAGATTCCAATTTCTTTAACATCAGTCACAAATTGTCAGTTCAATGATGTATGTTCCCTTTCTTATACAATAAATTAGCTACTGCACGGAACCCACTCTCAGCAAATCTGATGAAGGAAAAGCAATTAAAATTTTATGTAGTCTCGCTTACAATCCAGATTAGAGGAGACCTGCATTGTTTTTTTTTAAATAGAACTCTTAGTATCCATTTTTGAATTTTACTTTTAATTATTGTTTGCTGTGAGTTCCACGATTTCCTCGTCTAAATATGATGATACTGCTATATCTGCATTTGCGGAGTAAATATTCCTGTTTTCATAAACTGCGAATAATGTGTCAAAGTGGTTGTATTCTCATTTACTTAGATTTGTTTGAACAAAAAAGTTTACCCATAGGAGCAGCTGTGAGGTTTTTTGTTTTAATTAAATTTAACTCATCATCTTGCAATCATCTGATGCCTTATTAAACATATTTAGCGAATATTTAAATTGATTTAATTAAAGATTTTAAACAGATCTCTCAAATATTCGATGTCATCTTTTTAATGTAATCAGGTTTTAGTGTATTTTTACACCACTTTTTTTCAATTAAGTATAATACAGAATAAAATATATTGAAAAACGATTCAGACAAATACTTTTTCAAAGAAAACGAACTTCTGTATGCAGCAGCAAACAATTGTAATCATTTGCAAGTCTGCCGCAAAGTGATAGTGGCAACTGCACTACAAATGAAACAATTGTTTCACTATGTTGTGAAATGATTTTCACTATAAAGTTGGCTAAATATCTTGTCATTCAAAAAATTGCTTCTATTAGTATTGACTACTGTCATATTAAAATGAAGCGACGCATACAGGTGTTCATTCAACAATTTTGAAACCAAATGCTGATGATGTGTAACAGATTGCACAGAGAATACATTTAGTACTGCTTGTTTCAAATGTGTTAATGAAACCCTTATGATGGCCTGTCGTTGCTGGGGCAACATCAGTTGCAAGGTATTATGAAAAGAAATTTCTCTTGGACTAATTTCATGGTATTAAATATCGATTCTCTCTTCGTATTAGTTTCCAAATTTTTTAGCAAATAATAACTCTTGACATTTTTTTTCTTTTATGAGCTTTTGTTATTTGGTAACGCTGACCATCGAGTTGAAGGGAAAATTTGCATGTGTTTAAGTAACAGTATGATGCTATTTCAATGCCTTTAGCCATCTATACTTCTTTGTAGCGAATTATTACACAGCATTTTTTCTGATGATATCTGGCAGTTTCTTATGATGAAGAAAATTTTTTTTTTAATCTCTCTGACTTCCGGCAAGATTTCGTCATTTGTGTGCGGTTTTCATACTTTTCCGATTAACAATAGATTATTATATGAGGATTGAGGCTCGTAGTCCGTCATTTTATTTAGAAGCAACAGAAAAGGTTTGATATAATTGACAGTTCTAAATTTTTCTTTTCTAGTCTTTGAAAAATAGGACATATCTTTTCCAGAGCTGCCAATCCTCTCCGGCTTTTTCGATACCAACATTTTAATTCAGAAAATGTTTTTTATTTAATTTTAACATTTGGGAAATATAAAAAAAAAAAACATATTTTCACTAAGATTATAATGGTGTAATAAAAGCTGGAGACTTGGCAGCTCTGCCTTTTCTATCAGCACGTATTTATTCAAATGCTTTTATAGCCTAGAAGGCTTCATTGCTTTATTTGAAAAAAAAAAACATTTTTTGACAAATTAAGCACATAGATAATGAGTGATTTGTAGGAGAGTGCGTAGATCCATATTTCAAATACTCAATATTGTATTGCGGCCACTTTTTCTTTAAGATATTTTGAAATAAATTTTTCCCTATTTAAGTTAAAATAAATTTATATTTGAACAAATTTATAGATATAAAAATTTTTATCGCTTTCACTTTAAAAAAAATAATATATATATATATATATATATATATATATATATATATATATATATATCAATTGATTCAAATCACATGTTCGTTTAAAATTCTCTGTTCAGACATATGTAGCCATATTTCAGAATTTTTTTAAATACAGGTTAATAAAAAAAGAATTATGTTTAAAATTTTCATACAAACAATTATCGCGAATTTAGTACTCTACAATTTTTGAATTCATAATGATTTTTAATGTGAGTCATAGTGATTTTTCGTGTTCCGATGTAATATTTTGACATTCATGAAAGAACTGCAGTTACAATGTTTTTAGTCTGATATAATAAAATTTTGTTCTCCGCGATTTTAGCCTTTTTTCGTCTTCCACGGCAATTTTTTTTTTTTTTTTTTTTTTTTTTTTTTTTTTTTTTTTTTTTTACACTAGTAAAATAAATTTAATCCTCAGATCTAGACAGATGCAGAAAAACTTGGCCGGAATGTATCCATTGTGCATGATTGTTGGGAGCAGTGGTCAAGAGATGATACTGCCTCAAAAAGAACGGGTTTCGGGTGACCACATGGCACTTCTGAGAGGATGGACCGTCGTATTCGGCGTATGGCTGTGTCGCATCGTACTGTGTCTGCGGAAAAAATTCGAACAGCATGTGATACCACAGTGACTCAAAAAACTGTTAGAAGTCGATTTCTTCAAGAGCAGCTCCGAGCAAGACACCCTGTAGCGTGCAATCCACTGATTCCAAGTCATTGCCATTTGCGACGCCAGTGGGGTCAAGCCAGAGCTCATTGAATGAGAGAGTGGAGATCTGTTGCATTTTCTGATGAAAGTCAGTTCTGTCTTTGTGCCAGTGATGGTCATGTGCTGGTCAGAAGGACACCAGGGGAACGTTTACAACCAAACTGTCTGCGGACGAGACACACTGGACCTACACCTGGAGTCATGGTCTGGGGAGCAATTTTCTATGACAGCAGAAGCACATTCGTGGTTATCCTAAACACACTGACTGCAAATATGTACATCAGTCTGGTAATTTAACCTGTAATGCTGCCTTTCAAGAACAGCATTCAAGGGGGAGTTTTCCAACAGGATAGCGCTCGCCCTCATGCCACTGTTTTAACACAACATGCTCTACAGAATGTCGACATATTACCTTGGCCAGCGAGATCACCAGATCTGTCTCCCATTGAGCACGTATGAGATATCATTGGATTAGAACTCCGGTGTCATCCCCAGCCAGCACTGACCATCACAGTATTGGCAAGGCAAGTACAACAAGCATGGAATTACGTACCACAAAGTGACATTCGGCACCTGTATGACACAATGCATGTACGTGCGCAGGATTGCATTCAAAATTCTGGAGGTTATAGCGACTATTAATGTAACAGCATTTCACATTTGAAATGCATTTTATTGAGCTTAATTTAACCTGTGATCTCGAAAATCTAATCAAATAAGCATGTTAACTAGACAAATGCACTGTCTGAATTTCATTACTCTCCAATAAGTTTTTCTTTTTGTGTTGAGATTTTTTTCCCGCCAGTGTATAATTCCTGTATAATCAAGTAAGCCATGACCGCCCCCCTTGACTGTCCTAACGCCCCCCGTTTTTCTCCAGACCCGCTACCGCCCCAATGGAAAGCTCCAGCGCCCACTGGGGGGCGGTACCGCCCCCGTTGGGAACCTATGGTTTAAATGCTTTTTAAAAGTTTCTAAGTGATTAACTCCGTCCTGTATAGATCAATTTCAGATTTTTTTAAGTTTTGTCATTCTCACCTCCTTTAATTAATGTTTAAATGCGTCAGATGATTTAAACCTCATTTTTTTATCACGCAGATTTCAATTTTATTCCTTGTTTTGGCCCTGTCAACTTCATATTTTGTTGTTAAAATTGCTATTGCCCGATGCGTAAAAGGTGCCTCTAATTACGGGCGACTCTAGGCGTATAATTCTGGAGATGCAGCTATTGCGGAAATTGCGCAAAAGCGTGTACAGCATGGCCACCTGTTAAGCGATCCACACCTAAAACTAATCAGCACCAATTTACATCAAGAACTAAGTAAATGGGTCAATCCATTTCAAGTGGTCCAGAAAATATTATTTTGGTCGCTCGACCATTTTTAAAAAAATTGAAATTTTTTGTACAACAACCCTAACATGATGGAAGTTCAAAATGACCATTATTTTAATTTTACTATTTTTTGTTTGTGCATGGCAGCCATCTTTGTTTCATCGTGTTCAGGCTTTTTCTCAGATACTAGGATACACAAAATTGTAAATATCTCGTCTTTTATTTTCCCAATTGAAATGGGGTTTGCAGCATTTTGTTCAGAATAAAATATGCTAAATATACAGTGGTAGAAAAATTTTGAAAAATAAATTTTTACAGGTGAAATTTTAGCACAAAATTTAAGATTTTTTCCAAAATCTATCCATTTGCAAGAGGAAATTTTTTATGCAAGGAAAACTGTCAACCTTACACAATTTTTTCTACAAATAGGTCAAAAGTGTGTGTACTCATACACCAAGTTCTAGATCTGGGAGTTAATTTCTCTTTGCGAAAAAAATTCCGAAATTCTTCAAAAATTTCAAAAATCGCACTATTTAGGCTTTGATATATCTGGTGGGGCACGAGATAAAAATTTGAAATTGTGGCCTTTGATAGTATTGTGTAGTAGTGTTATGTACAAAAAATTTCAAGAAGGAGATTTGACTACAAGCGGAGATATGACATGGAGAATATGTGAAAACAATACTACCAAACTATTCTAACCTACTATGTAATTGTTCAACAAGACTGTCAACCATACACAATTTTTTTCTACAAATAGGTCAAAAGTGCGTATACTCATACACCAAGTCCCAGATCTGGGAGTTGATTTCTCTTTGAGAAAAAAATTCCGAAATTCGTCAAAAAATTCAAAAATCGCACTTTTAGGCTTTGATATCTCTGGTGGAGCACGAGATAAATATCTGAAATTCTGAGCTTTGATAGTATTGTGTAGTAGTGTTATCTACAAAAAATTTTAAGAAGGAGATTTGACTATAAGCTGACATACGATGGTTGAAAAATGTTAAGAAATGCTATTATGAGTGCATTAGGAGAAATGAGATTAGTCTTATTTATTACAATATTTACACAGAAAATACCGATTTTTGAAAACAGCTTAATAATAAATGTTTGATTTACAAAGATACTATATATGCTCAACAAAGAGCTTAACACTATTTATGAGAGATGTTATGAGTTCGACCAGTTACTGTTGTCAGTCCATATGAGTGTTCTTTCTCAAAATTTTATTTGAAGCCACCCAAGTCTTGACATCCCTTGTTAACTTGGATGAAATTCTCTAGATTTAATAATTGAAACCATGTCAACTCGGTCAGTTGCAACCCATTGTCTGAAATTTACTTTTCCTGAAATGTGTACCGAGTAAAATTGTTGCAATAGCATTTGTAGTAGGTTGTTCCTCTGGACAAATAGTGTATTGGTTTAGCATACATTCTGAATTGTTTAAATCACACAGACGCATTTGAAGAAGATATTTGCAATTAACATTTAACTTTGTACCATAGATAATTAATTTAAAATTTTGGAGGTATGAACAATTACATAGAAGGTTACAATAATTTGGCAATATTGTTTTCACATATTGTCCATGTCATATCTCAGCTTGTAGTCAAATCTCCTTCTTAAAATTTTTTGTATATAACACTACTACACAATACTACTAAAGTCCAGAATTTTAGATTTTTATCTCATGCTCCACCAGAGATATCAAAGCCTAAAATGTGCGATTTTTGAAATTTTTGACGAATTTCGGAATTTTTTTCGCAAAGAGAAATCAACTTCCAGATCTGGACTTGGTGTATGAGTACATGCACTTTTGACCTATTTGTAAAAAAAATTGTGTAAGGTTGACAGTCTTGTGGAACAATTACATAGCAGGTTACAATATTTTGAGAATATTATTTTTCACATATTGTCCATGTCATATCTCAGCTTGTAGTCAAATCTCCTTGAAATATTTTGTACACAACACTACTACAGAATACTATCAAAGGCCAGAATTTAAAATTTTTATCTCGTGCCCCACCAGAGATATCAAAGCCTAAAAAGTGCGATTTTTGAAATTTTTGAAGAATTTCGGAATTTTTTTCGCAAAGAGAAATTAACTCCCAGATCTGGGACTTGGTGTATAAGTACACACACTTTTGACCTATTTGTAGAAAAAATTGTGTAAGGTTGACAGTTTTCCTTGCATAAAAAATTTCCTCTTGCAAACAGATAGATTTTGGAAAAAATCTTAAATTTTGTGCTAAATTTTCACTTATAAAAATTTATTTTCCAAAATTATTCTACCACCATATATTTAGCCTATTTTATTCTGAACAAAATGCTGCAAACCCCATTTCAATTGGGAAAATAAAAGACAAGATATTTACAATTTTGTGTATCCTAGTA
The DNA here is from genome assembly GCA_964019185.1 of Maratus speculifer. NCBI lineage: Eukaryota > Metazoa > Arthropoda > Arachnida > Araneae > Salticidae > Maratus > Maratus speculifer. Next base: position 228,276,225 of record OZ025295.1, read on the forward strand.
TCTGAGAAAATCGCTGCACACGATGAAACAAAGATGGCCGCCATGCACAAACAAAAAATAGTAAAATTAAAATAACGGTCATTTTGAACTTTCATCATGTTAGGGTTGTTGTACAAAAAATTTCAGATTTTTTAAAAATGGTCGAGCAACCAGTGCTGGACCACTTGAAATGGATTGACCCAAATATATTTTTTATTAAATTCCGTGGATTAGCTATTGAGATACAGCGCTCACAAAATTTATGCATTTATAGAGATACAGGACAGTGATTCACAGACAGACATTTTGTAAAAATATGTTTTTCGGTATCTCTGAGCCCTAAAACGTGTGAATCCGTCGAAAACCAGAATTCAAAATTTTCATGAATCCTATACTTTCTTTTTGTATAGCTAGAAGAAAGTAAAAATAGGTTTAAAACCATCATAAATTTTGAATCTGAAAAGTAAAAAGTAGATTTATGAAAATATTTCTGTGTAATTTATTAAAATATATTTCCAATCATTTCGTTAATCGAAGTGCCATTATCGCTATTAATATTTTTACTAATCTTATTGCCAGCGGCAATAAATTTTTAATACACTTTTAATAAGTGTTTAATAAGACGGTCCGGCCACTGGATCGTGCCATTTGCGAGGCTGGCGCCAAGCTCGAGATTTTGCAGACATCTAGCATATTTCAAGGAAGTTTAAAGCAAAAACCTATACGCTTTTATTTTATATCTAAAAGTTAAAGTATCGTCTTTGATCGGCATTTAATAATGCGTAAATTTATGGTCAATCCTTAAATTGTATTTCAAATGAACTGATATCGCTGCGCTCAGAGGTATGCTTAAGTGGTGTAAGTCACGAATTTTCGAAAATTTTGGATTTTATTATCTTTTGGGGATTTGTAGATATCGAGATGATTTTTTTGTTGTTGTTCAGTTCAGGAATGGTTAAGAAATTTTTTTCTAATTGGAAGTTTTGTCCTCTGGGGGCCGAATAAAAATTTAATTTCCGTAATTTTAGAAATAGACCCCCCCATGGAATAGCAATTTATCTTATCAAAAAATTCATCTTTTTTATGAAACTTTGAAATTGGAAGTATGGGTCTAGGAGCAATATTTAAGTAACTAGCCTATTGTTTCGATATTTATGACTCACCCTGTATATATATATATATATATATATATATATATATATATATATAGATAGATAGATAGATAGATAGATAGATAGATAGATTGATGGATAGAAATATAGATATATTGACATATGAGTTTTTAATAGTGGGTGCTTTTGGATTCTAGGGGTCTGGTTCGGTAAAGATCCGTAAATTTTTTTCAGACAACCAACATAGGGGAGATATTTATGAAATCTGTCTAAAAACAGCAGAAAACCCATTTTTCTTCATTCTTCATATTTTATTATTAAAAAAATCTTTTATCGGACTAATACAATAGACTTCTTCAATAGAAAGAGCATTTAAAAAATGAAATTTGGAAAAAGAATCGGAATGCTGTGATATTGAATGATGATATATTTAATGATGTGATATTTAATGATATTGAAATGCTTACATATAATAAAAATGAATTTAATAAAGAAATAGTCAATTATATTGTCTTGCGATGCTTAAACATGCTAATAAACGCATGATGTTATGTTCTACATGCATAAAAATAAAATTCACGCTGCTTAACATTTATACAAAATGTTATTTTATAATTTAAAAATTTGATTTTTTTTAATATTTTTTTCAGCTATTCACATAAAACACTAACAAAATAATTTTTACTAAACCATTAAATTTTCAAACTTCTAATAGATTCCTAAGATAGCCAACTTCTTTACTTTTACATTACCCGAAGCCGAATATTCTAAACTAGAATAAGGGAAAATTTAATGAGGTCTTTACAGAGAATCAACAGAAGATGTGTTTAATTAAGCAGAACAAAGATAATTAAATGAGACAAAATTAATTAACTGCTTTAGAGTTCATTAAAAGAATCTGAAATTATAAACTGAGCTTTTTGAATAAGGTGAATTTATCATTTTTAAAAGAAAATGATTTATACATCTTATACCATAAAAAGTGTATTTAAAAATTTTTGAAATTTTGAAACCTTAACATATTTTAATATTAATTTACATGATATGAATATAGTCTAAGAGCTAGCAACGTCAAAAATCACGTCATTTTATCAAGGCTCATTTTTTAATATGTTTTTCGCTTTTATGGTAGAATACATTTGCAAGCGGTCTGGCAGTCGGGAGACGTTGCGTTTACCTGTGGCAGAAGGGGTTATGCAGGTAAAAAATCTTCAAAATCACGTCATTTTATCAAGGCTCATTTTTTAATATGTTTTTCCCTTTTATAGTAGAATACGTTTGCAAGCGGTCTGGCAGTCGGGAGACGTTGCGTTTACATGTGGCAGGACGGGTTATGCAGGTCAAAAAGCTTCAAAATCACGTCATTTTATCAAGGCCCATTTTTTAATATGTTTTTCCCTTTTATGGTAGAATACGTTTGCAAGCGCAATTAAAGTGCCAGACAAAAGTTCGGTTGCAAAGTTAATGCCAGACGGCTTTAAATATTGCAACGAAAGTGCCTGTTCCAAGGGCGGTTCATAATTTAAAAATTATAAGACCTCTTTACGTCATTTTATCAAGCTTAAATATTACAAGATATTACTCTATGGATAGCAGACAACCTAAAATTAATTTGCCAGACACAAATTCGGTTGCAAAGTTAATGCCAGACGACTTTAAATATCGCAACGAAAGTGCCTGTTCCAAGAGCGGTTTATAATTTAAAAATTATAAGACCTCTTTACGTCATTTTATCAAGATTAAAAATTACAAGATATTACTCTTTGGATAGCAGACAACCTACAATTAATTTGCCAGACACAAATTCGGTTGCAAAGTTAATGCCAGACGGCTTTAAATATGGCAACGAAAGTGCCTGTTCCTAAAGTGGTTTATAATTAAAATATCATAAGACCTTTTTATGTCATTTTATCAAACTTAAAAATTACAAGATATTGCTCTTTGGATAACAGACAACCTATACTTAACAGACCTATAATTAATACAACTATACAACAGACCTATAATTAATTAATTATTTAATTAATTATTAATTGGTCTTATAATATTTAATATATAAAACGCTCTTGGAACAGGCACTTTCGTTGCCATATTTAAAGCCGTCTGGGATTAACTTTTCAACCGAATTTGTGTCTGGCAAATTAATTGTAGATTGTCTGTTATCCAAAGTGTAATATCTTGTAATTTTTAATCTTGATAAAATGACGTAAAGAGGTCTTATAATTTTTAAATTATAAACCGCTCTTGGAACAGGCACTTTCGTTGCCATATTTAAAGCCGTCTGGCATTAACTTTGCAACCGAATTTGCGTCTGGCAAATTAATCATAGGTTGTCTTCTATCCAAAGTGTAATATCTTGTAATTTTTAAGTTTGATAAAATGACGTAAAGAGGTCTTATAATTTTTATATTATAAACTACTTTAGGAACATGCACTTTTGTAGCCATATTTAAAGCCGTCTGGCATTAATTTTGAAACCGAATTTGTGTCTGGCAAATTAATTATAGGTTGTCTGCTATCCAAAGAATAATATCTTGTAATTTTTAAGCTTGATAAAATGAAGTAAATGGGTCTTATAATTTTTAAATTATAAACCGCTCTTGGAACAGGCACTTTCGTTGCCATATTTAAAGCCGTCTGGCATTAACTTTGCAACCGAATTTGTGGTTGGCAAATTAATTGTAGGTTGTCTGCTATCCAAAGAGTAATAGCTTGTAATTTTTAAGCTTGATAAAATGACGTAAAGAGTTCTTATAATTTTTTAATTATAAACAGCTCTTGGAACAGGCACTTTCGTTGCCATATTTAAAGCCGTCTGGCATTAACTTTGCAACCGAATTTGTGTCTGGAATATTAATTATAGGTTGTCTGCTATCCAAAGTGTAATATCTTGTAATTTAAAGCTTGATAAAAACATATTAAAAAATGAGCCTTTATAAAATGACGTGATTTTGAAGCTTTTTGACCTGCATAACCCCTTCTGCCATAGGTAAACGCAACGTCTCCCGACTGCCAGACCGCTTGCAAACGTATTCTACCATAAAAGGGAAAAACATATTAAAAAATGAGCCTTGATAAAATGACGTTATTTTGAAGCTTTTTGACCTGCATAACCCCTTCTGCCACATGTAAACGCAACGTCTCCCGACTGCCAGACCGCTTGCAAACGTATTCTACCATAAAAGGGAATAACATGTTAAAAAATGAGCTTTGATAAAATGACGTGATTTTGAAGCTTTTTGACCTGCATAACCCCTTCTGCCACAGGTAAATGCAACGTCTCCCGACTGCCAGACCGCTAGCAAACGTATTCTACCATAAAAGGGAAAAACATATTAAAAAATGAGCCTTGATAAAATCAGGTGACGAAAACGTTGCTAGCTCTTAGACTAATATTTATATCAGAAAAATATTCAGTTTTTTATTTTGTGTGTTTGTGTTTCTAAAGACACTTTCATAATGAGAGAAAATGATAACGCGATATGAAAATTTCTCTTGTAATGTGATATGCTGATATTTATTAATACATTAATTTTAAGGTAGTATGTAATCAATTGAAGTTCCATTAAATATAAAAACGAAAGTCAAAATAATTAGCTAAAATTAATTTATTTTAACTTGAAGTACAATTATAATTATAAACGCAAAAGGATTTTTATATGCATACAGACTCATTCAAATGTAACAAATCATGTATGAAAGATATATAACATTAGCCATTTATTATTATAGTAAAAGAAAAGCAAAAGTTTCGCCTTATAATTTTAAAACTTTAATAACATTTCATCGGAGATTTTTTTCTTGAATGCTTTTAAATTTTTAAAAGTTACATATGTAATTTTCAGTACCGTAAAGTAACAATAACAAACAAACAAAAAATAAGTAAAAATAACAACAAGCAGAAAGTTACATTATTCACTTAAACAAGTAAAAGAAATTATCCTGCTAAACCATTAAATTTTCTACTTTCTAATAGATTCCTAGGATAGCCAACTTTTTTACTTTTACATTACCTGAAGGCGAATCTTCTGATCTAAAATAAGAGAAAATTTAATGAGGTCTTTATAGAGAATGAACAGATGGTGCACTTAATTAAGTAGAACAAAAGATAATTAAACGAGACAAAAGTTAATTAACTGTTTTAGAATTCATGAAAGTAATCTGAAATTATAAACTGAACTTTTTGATTGAGTAAACTTATCAATTTTAGAGGAAAATGGTTTATATCAGTTTATACCATAAAAATATTCTTTTAAAAATTCAGATATTTGGTAAACTTAACATATCATAATATTAATTTATATATATACATATATATACAGATAGATTGATATATAGATATACAGAAGAACAGACAAATACTTAGATATAGATAGATGGACCTAAACAAAAGAAAATAGTGAATTTAATAAAGAAATTGTCAATTATATTTTGCCTGTAATGCTTAATGTTAATGTTGTCAAACTCATACTGTTATCTGATAAATAAATAAAAATGAAATTCACGATAGCTGCTTTAGAATGAAATAAAATGTTCTTTTATAACTTTAAAACTTCCCTTTTCATATATTTTTTATTATTCAAATAAAACAGTAAAAAAATAATTTTACTAAACCATTAAATTTTCTACTTTCTAATAGATTCCTAAGATAGCCAACTTCTTTACCTTCACATTACCTTAAGGCGAGTCTTCTGATATAAAATAAAGGAAACTATAATGAGGTCTTTACAGAGAATTAACAGATTCTGCCCTTAATTAAGTAGAACAAAATATAATTAAATGAGACAAAAGTTAATTAACTGCTTTAGAGTTCATAAAGGAATCTGAAATTATAAATTTAACTTTTTGAATCAAGCGAATAAATCATTTAAAATAAATGATTTGTATAGTTTATACCATAAAATGTATGCTTAAATTTTTTTGACATTTTATATACTTGACATATCATAAAATTAATTTACATATTTATTTGAAAAAAATTTCAATTTTGTACATTGTGTATTTGCGTTTATAAGGTTGTTTTATAATGAGGTAAAAGGATGACGTAAAGTAGATATATAGGTATATTGTCCGATAGATAGATACATGAAGTTTTTAAATTTGGGTACATTTGTGTTCAAGGGGTCATTTGCGGTGTAGAAACTCCAACATAGGAGAGACATTTACAAAATCTAAAAACTTTGAAAAACTCATTTTTCTTAATTTTTCATATACTATAAATAACTAAAATCATTTATCAGTGTTGTAGCGGCGGTGCGTATTAACGTAATTAATAAACTCTGATGATTTAATTGACTGTACATACTTTATTTTAAGATATTGTGAAGCGTTGCCTGCCCCTCTGGCAAAACAAAACAACTAGGAAAAAAGGACTAGCTGTGTTTCTATAGTTACATACATTAGTGAACAAGTATGATGCCAGATTCCAAACATAAATTACAAATAAGTCTAACATCCCCCCCCCCCGACATTGAAGAGGCAACTTCAATAAATTATACAATACAAAATATTAATATTACAAATGCTTAAGTAATATGATACAATGCAATAATATTTTTTAATAATGAAAAATACAATTACGAACATACAATAATAGGAAAACTAAAAATAAAACTGCATAATTTTTTTTTTCTTTACATTTCGTAATTAATTTTCTGAGACTTGTTGTGGCAATAGCGCAATTTTTGAAAAACTTCTTTTAAGTAATCCCCTTGAGGTTTTAACTTCTACAACCCTAATCATACAATAGGCACCTGGGAAAATATTTATAATGCGTCCTAGTAAGTATTTATTTGGGGGAAGGTCATCTTCCTTTATCAACACTAGGGTTCCTATGTTAACGTTATTTTTTTCAAATTACCATTTTTTGAGCGTTGTTGGAACATATTTAAATACTCTTTATTCCAACGATTCTATATCAATTGGACGTATTTTGAAATTCTATGCCATCTAGATAGTGTTTTTTTGTTTACATTAATTAATTCTGGTTCAACGATGGTTGTCATAGGCCTTCAGATTAAACAGTGGCCTGGTGTTAAGGCCTCCAAGTCAATCACGTCTGAAGACAATGGAGTGATTGGCCGTGAATATAATATAGATTCTATTTGAGAAATTACAGTTAATAACTCTTCGAACATTAGCCTTACATTACCTACCGTACGTTTTAGATGATATTTTACGATTTTATTCCTTCCTACCACAACCCGCCAAAATTAGGTGCTCTGGGTGAAATAAATTTCTAAATAATATCCTTTTCTGACAAATAATTCGCTAACTTCTCCTGAGGATGTCTTAAATAAATGTCTTAAATAAATAATGTCTTAAGTAAATTATGGAGTCTCTGTAACTTGGCGTTATCACCAACAAATTTTTTGCATTATCTGAAAAGATTACTGCGCACCTTCCGCGCCTATCACCGAACCTTTTTAAGGTGACAATGAATGCATCTGTAGTCGATTTTGACACTAGTTCGAGATGCACTGTTTTAGTTACAAAGCAAACAATGATTGCCAAATACACCTTATTAAGAATTCCCTTTCTCTGTCCCTTATATTTTATGAAAAAATAGGCCACCAAAATCGGTTCCCACATAATTAAATGGTGCGCTAGGACATTCTCTGCGGGTAGGGAACCCATGATTTGATGTATAGTTATTAGGGTGCTTTTACTATGAGTTACACACGCAAGCGTTATTTTTCTAGCTAAATTTCTTCCCCGTAGCGGCCAGAATTTTTGACTCAAGTATCATAACATTGCTTGTGCACCTATATGAAGGTATTTTTTTATAGTAAAATGCAACTAGGCTACACAATTCATTCTTAGCTGGCAGAATACATTGATGTTTTTGAGAAAACTTTAGGTCTGCATTATCTAAACGCCCTCCTACTTTTTGCACATTATCTGCATCCAAAAAAGGGTTTAACAATCGCAATTTACTTTTCTAAGAAATTTGCTTACTTTCTAACAATGCAGGATATTCTGCCTTAAATTCAACTTTTTGAATCTCCCGAATTAAAAATCATTCTGATCTTGAAGATTCTTCTATACTTACGTGTCCCTTTCTTTTTTCAGCTGATTTTCTTGTGTTATCTAAGAACCTGAAAATATAACTTGAAACACATAATATTTTGGTATAATTATTGCTGATACTTAAAATTTCATTTGCAAATTCACCAGAATTAAAACAGATTAGTGTAGTATTAGTTTTTAGTTTTAATTCTGAAGAAAAGTTAATATTGTCCTTCACTTGTTCTTCATCAATGTTCTGATTGGATTCAATGTCTTTTTGTCTCAAGAAGAGATGGCCGTACCACCAAAGTTCACAATCAAATGATTTGTAGAATGTTAGTCCTCGACACGCAAGGTCTTTTGGGTTGTCCTCTGAGCGTAAATGTTTCTATTGAAAAGTCTTGGTCAACTCTTGAATTTCATAAACTCTGTTTGTCAAAAAAGTTTTAAGTAGATAAGGAGGAGTCTGAATCCACAATAAGAGGATGGTTGAATCACACCATGATATTATTTTACTGTTGTTCAACTTTAGTACATTCACTATATTAGATACGAGTTGAGACAATAAGGCAGTTGCGGAAAATTCCAATCTTGGGATTGTCAAAGGTTTCAATGGTGCAATCCTAGACTTGTTGTACAGTAAATTTAAAGACGTATTAAATTTTGTGAAACAGCGTAGATAAATGGCTGCTCCGTACGCGAGATCGGATGCGTCGGAGAAGCCGTGCAGCTCAACTTCCGAATATCCTTCGTTTAAAACAAAACGATTTATTTTTAAATTGCTTATATTTTGAAGCGTTCTGATAAAGCGCCGACATTCATCCATAATGTCATCAAGGAGCGGATAGTCCCAGTCTAATTTTAACAGCGATAGTCTTCGTATGAAAATATTAGCCTTAGCTATTTCAGGACCGAGTAATCCCAGTGGATTGTAAATTAGGATAAAGCAGTTCTTTTTGAGTATAAAACTGGTTCCTTAACAGATGAATTAAACGAAAAGGAGTCACGAACTGGATTCCATAACAATCCTAGCGTTTTAGTGCTCTGGTCCTCATCACGATCACTGAATGTATACTCTTGATTGCTAGTTGCGATTTTTAATAGTTCGGGGCGATTAGCACACCATCGGTGCAACTTTATGCCACCACGTTTAAGCAACGCGATTTATTGTGCTTGCACTTTTTGAACCTTTTTTAAATAGTTAGCTCCTGTTAATACGTCATCCTCGTAGAAGTCTTGGAGAACTACACGTGATACTACCGGAAAGTCCTTTTCATCAATTGCAAGCTGATTCAAAGTCCGCGTAGCAAGATAAGGTGCGTTCGATGTACCGTATGCAATCGTCTTTAACTTAAATATTTTGTCTGGTTCTTCTTCATCAGCTTTCCACAAAATGTGAAGCAAATATCTCTGATTTTTCGAAATTAGTATTTGGCGATACATCTTTATGATGTCAGCTGTAAAGACGTACTTATGAGTTCGACATCGACAAATGATATCAAAGAGCTCATATTGAACTGATTCTCCGTTAAATAAAATATCATTTAAAGAAACACCACTGTTAGTAGCTACACTAGCATCGAAGACGACCCTTAATTTCGTGCTGGGTTTCCCGGGATTATATACCACATGATGCGGCAAATAATATGGAATTTTGGACTTATTTTCCAACAAGATTTCTTCTAAGTGTCCCAAATTATTATGTTCGGTAATAAATTCTTAGTATAACAATTTCATGGCTGGATTGTGCGTAAATCGCTTAAATGAGTGCTTTAATTTTTTAAGTGCTTTTTCCTTTGATTCTCCTAAACATGCAAGCCGACCAGTTTTAATTGGCATTTCCACAATATAGCTACCATCTTCTTTTCTAGTATGTGTACGCAGGAAATTTTCCTCACAATACTGCTCTTCTTAAAATTTTATTGGATTTGTATCATAAACTGCTTCAATTTGCAAATTTTTTGCATAATGTTGAATAAATTATCCACAGATCGAACAAGACCACAATAATTATTATTGTTGTGGCATAGACGTAGAACCACTGGCAACATAGCCAAAAACAGTTTCTAAAAAAACCAAATTTTGCATATTTATTTTCTTTTGTCCAATTAATTTGAAAAATACTTTGTTTGATAATAAAACATGTATTGGACTTGTTTATCAAATTGTACATCAGATAACTGAAAAGTTTGTAAATGTGTAATATGCATGATGTTTATATATGTAGCTGGTGTTATGCGCGTAATTTTAGGAACAACAAAAAATACAATGTTTCATTAAAACTCCTGTTTTTATTTCCTATGGATGTTATAATTGGCGCTATATTATTGTCGCTAGCGTTAATGTCAATTTCGTATTCTTTTTCTAAACTAATAACAGTTTCTATTTCTTTTTTAAGTTTTTTAGAGTTTGTTCTCTGCCATTCAATTGTTCCAAAATTTCTAAATAACTATCAATATCAATATTTGTATCATTATTAATGTTTCTAATTTACTAATTAATTTTGAAATGGAAGTGCGTAATGTTGCAAGCTTCTCTTTTAATTTTTCAAGATTTTCCATATTCAAAAACTTGTGATAACAGCAAAGGGAATAATAAATATTTCACACCTTTTTCCTGGCAGACGATATCGTTTCTTTAATAAAAGCATCAAGCAAGTTCATGGAATAATGTTAGAAACTTAATTCCTGAAAACAGTTTATTATTATCGAACTTATCTTTTCAAAGTGAAGAAAAAATATATATACTTTCCACTTTCCGGCTGGTGCGACCAGAGCAATATGTAGCGCCAATGCGTATTAACGAAATTAATAAACTCGCATGCTTTAATGGACTGTACATACTTTATTTTAAGATATTGCGAAGCGTTACTTGCCCTTTCTGCAAAACAATACAAATAGGAAAAAAGACAATTTGTGTTTCTATAGTTACATACATTAGCGAATAAATATGATGCCAAACTCCAAACATAAATTATAAATAAATCTAACAAAAGTAATAGAATATGTTTTTGCATTCGAACGAGTCTTTAAAATATGAAATTCTGAACCAGAATTGGCAGAGTATTGAAATGCTTACATATCATAAATAATACATTTAATAAAGAAATTGTCAATTATTTTTTGCCTTTGATGGTTAAACATGTTATAAACGCAGGCTGTTATGGAATAAATACATAAAAATAAAACTCAGACTAACTACATAGATATTAAAAAATTTTCTTTTATAATTTTAAAATTTGATTTTTTAATGTATTTTTCATTACTCAGATAAAAATGTAAAATAATTTTACTAAACCATTCAATTTTCTACTTTCTAATAGATTAATGAGATAGCCAACTTCTTTACTTTTACATTACCTGAAGGCAAAACTTCTGATCTAAAATAAGGATTAATTTAATGAGGTCTTTACAGAGAATGAACAGATGGTGCGCTTAATTAAGTAGAACAAAAGATAATTAAATGAGACAAAAGATAATTAAATGCTTTAGAGTTCATGAAAGGAATCTGAAATTATAAATTGAACTTTTTGAATAAAGTGAATTTATCATTTTTAAAGAAAAATGATTTATACATTTTATACAATAAAAAGTACATTTTAATTTTTTTGATTTTTTGTAACCTTAACAATATCTTAATTTTAATTTATATGATGTGCATATTTATATCAGAAAAAGTATCCAGTTTTGTATTTTGTCTATTTGCGTTTCTAAGGACACTTTCATAATGAGAGAAAACGATGATGCGGCGTGAAAATTGCTCATGTAATGTGATATGCTGATATTTATTATTACATTAATTTTAAGGCAGTGTGTAATCAGTTGAATTCCCATTACATATAAAAACGAAAGTAAAAATTAATTCGCTAAAATTAATTTATTTTAAATTTAACTACATTTATAATTATAAACGCAAAAGTATTGTTGCGTATATAGGGTTCTTTTGATCTTATGGTTAGACAACTTCAAACTCTTGTCTTTTAGAAAAGTAGAAAATAATTTATTTGCAGATCTTCAGAACAACAGAGTCTTCGAAACTCACAAATATTACTAGATATTCAAAAATAATTGCTGAAATCTATCGTACAATTGCAGATATAGGTTCCAGAGACTGTTTATACAATGTCTCAACACTAAATCACATTCAAAACAACGTAAATAAAACTTAAGCAAACTTGCTTAACAAACGCCTTGTTCACTCAATGACTGACTGGTAAATAATAACCACAACAGCTCGCATTGCTCTCCTTATATAGGCTCGTAGCATGCGCCGGAAATTTCTACAACCTTCTAGAAAAATCCAGAAACCAAGGAAAAACATTCAATGTATCAGTAGACCTAAGGGGGGGGGGTTACCAAAGAGAGGGAAGGGTTACCATCGCAGACAATTGCCAAGTTTTTCGCCAACTTGGCGATATATGGCCAAATTTGGCGACCAAAATTAGTCGCCAAAAGTGACTCCAACTTGGCGATATCTCTAATATTTCGCAAAGCTGCCATAGACATTCACTGAAAATAATAGACAAGTTTGCTTGATAACAGAGACAATGTAACTAAAACTAATACTTGTAAAGAAATGGAGCTTAATAAAATTATTTACATTATTTTACAGTACAAACACTAACTATTTACAAAATTCGTAACAGTATTATTTATATGCATACATCACACTCAGTCAAATGTAACAAAACATGTATGGAAAATATATAACATTACCCATTTACCTTTATAGTAAAAGTAAAGCAAAAGTTTCGCGTTAAAATTTATAAATTTTCATAACATTTCATCAGTTGTTTTTTCTTGAATGCTTTTAGATTTTTAAATGTTATATATGTAATTTCTGATACCGTAAAGTAAAAATAAGAAACAAACAAAAAATAGATAAAAATAACAAGTTACAATTCCCCCTTAAACAAGTAAAAAAAATTATCTTACTAAACCATTAAATTTTCTACTTTCTAATAGATTCCTAAGATAGCCAACATTTCTACTTTTATATTACCTGAAGACGAATCCCCTGATCTAAAATAAATGGAAATTTAATGAGCTCTTTACAGGGAATGGACAGATGATGCGCTTAATTAAGTAGAACAAAAGATAATTAAATGAGACAAAAGTTAATTAACAACTTTAAAGTTCATGAAAAGAATCTCAAATTATAAACTAGGCGTTTTGAATCAAGTAAATTTATCATCTTTAAAGTAAAATGATTTATACACTTTATACCCCAAAAAACATATTCTAAAATTTCTGATATTTTGTAACCTAAACATATCATAATATTAAATTACATGATATGCATATTTATTCGAGAAACAAATTTCAGTTTTGCACTTTTTGTATTTGCGTTTCTAAAGATGTTTTCATAATGGCAGAAAAAAATGTCGTACCGTAAAAAAAAAGTACTTATATAATGTGATATGCTAATGTTTGTTAATCGTTTACCAAAATTTAACCTATTAAATTTTAACTAAACTAGCAGGCTGTGCCCGCTGCGCTGGTCCATTTTTCCAAACAAATCTTGACTGAAACAAAATGGTGATTTGAATTCTTTTTTAAAGCAGTGTAGACCATCACCTGGAATGTCCTTCCGCAATGCTTAAAACGATACCAGTGCCAATGTCATTGCGATATTGTACTATTGTATGCCTTAGACAAAATTTTTTGTAATTAAGTACCATCTCTCTTATTTGATCATTTATAGTAGAGTTTGATATGAAAATGAGACCGTTGTGACAGCAGGAATCAAAATGTTCTCTACACATCACATTATTTTGTCAGAAAGCATTGCAATGATTATCAAACTTTATTAATTTTCAAATAGCACATTATTATTTGTTAGTTCTTAAACTCCCGAATCTGAACTTGCACTATGTGCAGATCTGGTAGCCTAAATGCAATCTCATTACATGCTGCATTACTTTTTTAATAACCGTCCTCTTCTGGCAACTCTACTATACAGTTTTCTATCTACCTTGGTCTGTTCCAGCAAAGTACATAGCAAAAAAATGTGAAAAAAGAGTGTTTAACTTATATATTTATTAGAACAATGAAGCATAAAAGGTGTGTTTTAAAGCTGAATTATTTGGGTAAAATTAAAATTACATTAGTTTCACTGCCTCTTTATTTTTTTAAACCAGTTGCAGGGCTGCCACAGGCGACTATTTTTATATTCCGTTCGCACCACTATTTTTCTAATATAAATTCAAAAAAATTTTTTCTTGCAAGTGTTGTCAAAGTGTATGTTAAGGATTTCTGTTTAAAGAAAGTGGTGCCAGTTAGAGTTATAAAATAGTCGCCTGTGGCAGCCCTGCAGTTGCAAACATGTAGCTGTTAAATCGGGAATAATCTTTATACTAAATTTTGTAGAAAAAAAAAACCTTCAGCTTCAGTTTGTAATCAATTCCATTATGATTTTTGGCGTCAAGTATTAGTACTGCTTTTAACGATTTGTTAAAAATGTATCAAACTTATTTCGTGTTAATTGTCAAATGAAAGTGAAGTTTACAATCATCTATTATTGGCAATTAATCTTATATCTTAAAAATAGTTTTTTTTTTTTTTTTTTTTTTTTTTTTTTTTTTTTTTTTTTTTTTTTAACGGGGTAATAAAGTAGTATAAAAATAGTTGATAAAATTCTGTTGATAGGGCTTAATGTTAATTAAAACTGCAACATAAACATCATAAACAATTTTTTTTACTGTCGGTATTTAATGTATATTTTTTTCTTAGCCAATTTTAAAGTATTTTTTTTTAACCTGAATGATTGATAAATTAATTGCAAATATTTTTTTAATTCTATATCATTAATATTTCGAATATTTTTCCTGCACGTTGCAAATATTGCTTTTTTAGGGATAGTAAAAACACTACAGATAAAAAATACATAATAAGGCTAAAACACAGAATTAACGACAACTTGGCGAATGCCTCTACGGAGACTTGAAAAGTACGCCAGTTCTGTCAACTTAAATATCCAGATAGAATTTTAATAAATAATAGGTACTACTTTATTATTCCATAGATCAATTTCGCCAAATTATACATATTGCAAAACGATTCACCATATTATACAAACGAATATAACTTTTATTTTAAATAACCAAAGAATCAATAAATTACGAAAATATTAATAGAAATACAAATAAAACGTCGAATTAAAAAGTAGTTAGTGACGTAACAAACGCATGTAACATGTTTAATTTCAAATGAATGTGGCATTTACGATCATCCATTATTGACATTTAATCTTTTATTTTGGCGGCAGTTTCTTGGTCGAAGGGATAATCAAGTAGTACCAAATAATATAAAAAAATATAAATAATAATATAGCCAATAATATTTTGGTCAGGTGTCATGTATGGATCACGTTGGTGTGATTGCAAGAAAATTGTGATTTTATGGATTGCGTGGTAATCTGGTTGTTGTTGTTTATTTACTAATAAACTTTGTTTCTTTACTTTTCTTTATTTTTTTTCTTTCTTTATTGTTTTGTTCGATAATTATTAATTAAACTTCAATTATTTAATATTGTTTCCTTTTTAAAATAATCGAAAATAATTAAAAATAATATAACATATAACTGGTATTTGAAAGCGCAGTGTTTGCCAAACTGATGTCAGATTTAAAAAAACGCGCTAAGTTTATGCGTATATAAAAATGGAAAAATTTTTATAAAAATGTAAACAAAAAAATAAACAAATAATTAAAAAATCGCCTTTACGATTTTTTAAAAAAATAACGCCAAGCAGTCGTTAATTCTGTAGTTTCATCAACAGTAAATTTTCTTTTCTTAGTTTGTTTCATAATGAAAAACCATAAATTTAATAATCTCAAATAAAATAATCTGACAAATTTTCTATGATCTCGTTGATGATCTAGAAATCTCCTTAATACATAAACAAAAAGGCAAAGATGTCATATGCGCCGAGTTTGGCGCGATAATTTTTTATGCTAATTTGGCGGAAACATTGTTTTCGAATACCAGTTACATGTGAATATTTAAATTATTTTCTATTATTTAAATGGTAATAAAAATTTATGAAAAAAGTTTAATTAATAAGCATATAACAAAACAATTTATACAAATATAAAGTAAATAAGCATTTTATTTATAAATAAATATTAATAGTCGGGTTAATATATCTCAGACAAAATAATGCCAATTTAAAATCTATTAGTTACCTCGGTGATATATGATATCTGTGCCAATAAAAATTTCAATAATATAGTAAATATGCTATTTGGCGATGCTCAGTTATTGAAGATTAGTCCAATATCATTTTAAATATTATCTAACACAAAAAAATATGAAGAAAATTGAAGAAGAAATGACTAATTAAAACAAACTTGTAAAATATTTTGGCACAAATGCCTTATGTGCACCACATTTGTGCTTTTTCCCTCTTTTTACGCCAATTTGGCGAAAACTTCATTTTAAAATATCAGTTATATATATATATATATTTAATTGTTATCTATTATTTTAAAAAGGAAATAAAAATAAATAAATAATGTTTTGTTAATAATTATAAAATAAAACAATTTACATCATTTGAAAAAATAAATAAGAGTAAATAGTTTATTAATAAATATACAATAGCCGAGCTACTATATGAACATAAAATCGACGTTTTGTTGCAATCGCGCCGTGGTGCATATATGACATCTGTGCCATTTTTTTCAGCAGGCAATTTTTACTTCAAAATGTTGAATTTATCGATAGTAATAACGCAAAATTGCATACATTTCATTTAAATTGCATAAATTTCCTTGTTCAGATTGTAAATTTTAAAACTAATTTTCCCTGGAAGAGAATTTGACAAAATGGCGCAAAAAAAGTATGTTTGTTGATTACAATATATATGTGTGTGGCAGAATAACTGTGTGTGGCACTAAAGCTAAAATTTAAATATTAGATAACAATTTTTAAAATATTAACTTATGTTTATTGAATTTACAATTGAATACTAAAATATACTCCAAAAATCATCTTCTTTTGGAAAAAACAACATTACTGTGACCTAATGTTAGACATATGCATTTTTGGCTTAATTCTTTGCCGACAAAAGTAAAAAAAAAATCTCAAAGAATCAAATATATAACTCACAATTACTTTTATAATTAGATCTGCCTTTTTCTGGAGTAAGTTATATACTATCGAAATTTGATAAAAAGAGAAAGGAAATAATAGAAAGGAAAATAAATATCGTTCAAAATTCATTTAATCAAATTTTCAAGTTTTTTTTTTAATTCTAACGCAAGGATAAGTCGCCAAATGTTGCATCAAATGTAATATTTCACGTTAAGTTATTTTTTAAGCGTTACAAATATTTCTTATATTTTTAAGATAAATATTTTTGTTATAATATCATGCCTCATTAAATGTTTTTTCTATATTATTATTATTATTATTATTATTAGTTATTTTCTGCTTTTATTTGCAAGATGTTTGTAATATTTCTAACAGATATATCATTTTTAATTTGTTTAGTAATGATAATTTTCGCCAAAAAATAACTACTGGCAACCCTTTCATCAAAAATAACCGAAAAATACGAAATTTAGTACGAAAAAGCAGAGTTGTCCCTGTATATTTGTATCATAAACCTCCGCAAAAATATTTCCTATCGAATGATATAATCTGCAAAAAGATCCATCGGGTAGTTTTTGAAAACACCCGTTTGGAAGTTTCAGAATTTCTGCTTTATAATATATATATGATATAAAAGTATCAGTTAAAATGATTAAGTTAAATTATTTCATTTCAACTACTTTCAAATGAACGCATTATAAAAACAAAAGTATAATTTATACATCAATATAATTATATTTAGTGTATTCAAACACGTGCATGTATATAATTAATGTAAAAAAACGTAATATTAACCTATTACTCTTATAATGAAAACAAAGAAAATGATCCGTCTTAAAAATTTTGAATTTTACTAAGCCAATAATAAAACTTTCAAATTTTTAAGCATATATATGTGATTTCCTGTCCGTAAAATAATAATAAAATATATTCGTAAATATAAAGATATATATGTATGTGTATGCATATGTATATGTGTACATTCATACATACATACATAGATACATACATACATATATATATATATGATATATTATATATGAATAAAAATTATAAGAAAAGGAATTACAAGTTGAATGTAGATTCTGCCATTGCAGAATTGAGTTTCGCCTCCGAATAGAAAAAAAAAAGATAGAGGTTTTTTAGAAGGGTGACCCCGTTTAGATTGCAACGAACTAACTTCATTTTTCTTGTGTTTATCAATATCAAAGAAAACAGAACGGTGTGAAATACCCAATTGAATAACAATTTCTCTCTGAGACATTGTAATTGCGGAATAATAAAGAGATACAATTTGACGTGCTACTTCTTCATTGACTAGATTCATCAAAAACGGATTTTTTCTTTAGATTAAACGCTTTTTTTATAGACTTTGAGTAAAAGGAAATGCAATTTAACAATTAACGAGTGGAATCCCGTCAAATTCGACGAGTGAAATGTTTAAAAGACCCGATCGAATTGGTTTTAAAAAAAGCAAAAGTAATTACATTATTGAATCAATACATAATAAATATATTTACAAACAAAATGTCAAATTAGCCAGTTACAATTTTGCATGCAAATATTCGCACATCTTTAGTTAAAATTGTAATCTGAGTGCCGGCGAAATCAAGAAATTTTATTTTATATGCACTCACAGAAAAATAGTTTTATTAAAAAAAAAAAAAAAAAAAAAAAACCTAATTTTATTTTTACTGTGACATTATTTTTACTAACTGAAGTCATCTGAAAGTAAAATCTCATTCTCAGTGTCCATAATGAAAAGAACTATTGAAATGAAACATCGGGTACTACTATCCCGTCGACCAAAAAATTATCGCCAAACTATAAGTTTAAATGTCAATAATGGATGATCGTGTATGTCACATTCAATGACATTAAATACGATTCATGTGTTTAAAATGTCATTAAGTGATTTTTATTTCGACTTTTTATTAATATTTTTATTAATATTCTACTAATTATTTGTTTTTTCGTTATTTAAAATGAAAATTATGTCAATATGTATAATTTGGCTATTAGTTTGGCGATTTGTATAATTTGGCGCAATTGGTCGACGGGTTAACAGAGTAGTACCTAATATCGTTATGCATAAAAATGCGATGTTTTAAATAGTGACGTCATTTTCTCTTCAAATGTTTTTTAAAAGTTACTGTTATTAGTAATATGAAAAATGCATCCGTAATAATATTGTAATTCCCATTTATCTGGTTGCTGAATTACATCATTTTCCTCATTCGAATTTTTTTTTTATTTTGCTTTAGACATTAATTTTTATCATAAATTAATTTCTGTTATTTTATTTACATTATTAATATTATTTCTCAGTAAATATTAGGGATGGGCATTATTTATCGTATTAGGATAAATAACAGTGTTACTACGCTAGAACATAATATTGCATTAATATGTTTCTGAAAAGGCCCTGTTATATAAATAACACATGGTTCTTAATTACAGCATTTTCCTTCACCTGTTTTAATCAAGATTTCATTTTTTGTACCTCTAAAAAAGAATAATATTCATTAAAAACGTCCTTAATCGTTTCTTTTGAGACGTTTGCCGAACAATGTTGAATGTCCGGGCTGAGTTCCCGCACAGCCCCCCTCCCTGCTTGCGCAGACCCATTCACAATTATTTAAAAAATTTGCGTCCCCCCCCCCTTATTAAAACATCCTTAAAAACCCTTATTAAAAAAATCTCACAATTATACACTCTAAGATAAAAAAAAACCTGTCTAAAACGGAATTTAAAACTGTTTTATAGGCTTCCGTTTTAGAAGGTTTTACTATATAAAAAAAGATATTGTTTGTATCCAGCAAGTACAGCCCGGACAGCCCCCCCCTGCTTGCGCAGACCCATTCACAATTATCTAAAAAATTTGTGCCCCCCCCCTTATTAAAACACCCTTAAAAACCCTTATTAAAAAAAATCTCACAATTATACACTCTAAGATAAAAAACTGTCTAAAACGGAATTTAAAACTGTTTTATAAGCTTCCGTTTTAGAAGGTTTTACTATATAAAATAAGATATTGTTTGTATCGAGCAAGTTCAGGTTAAAAATTCTGGGCACCCACCCGTTCAAAAAGCTGGTTACGCCTATGCAACCACAGAAGAAATAATTCCTTAATATTCGCTAATTCAATAACTGTTAGATTTTTCACCAGTTTTTCAATTCAGTTCAGTTATGTAGTTCTTTCCTGTTAGATTTTCCACCCGTTTTTCAATAACCATAGTTTTTTACATTACAAAAGAATATTTTATCGCTTCGTAACTGTTGTTTATTTTCAAACGTTTTGTTACAAATTATTTGACAACCTTGAAAAGTGCTGCGTAATACACATTATGTGAGGATAATTTTGTTATCGTTAACGACTTTTGATTTAAAGTTTCATTTCCTGTTTGGTTTTTATTAGCGGTTGTTGAAGAAAGAGGATAAATAAAGATTGATTTCGTCTCTTTTTTATTAAATATCAGAAAGACTGAATTTGAGATTTGTGGATTTGATTTCTAAAGGGCTCTTCTGGGGCGGGGGGGGGGGGGGGGTCACCCCTTAAACATACACCTTCAAATTTCGCTTTTTTAGTTCTCTACCATTTTTAACATGACACCCCCCCCCTTTCGGTGACTCACCTAATTTTGCTCATTTCTTCACTTCATTTCAATCTTTAAAAGCTATAACTTTGCTTCTATGGGAGCTAAAGCGGAGAAAAAAATTCTAGCTCTTTTACTCGCCATTCTTTTTGCTATTTCAATTTTCCGGGTTTTCCCTATAGTACCATTTTTAAGAGGGGAGGCAGGGGGGGGCGTTTCTCATTTTTTGATGTAATATGTCTATCGAAAGCTTATGCTTCATACATTACAAATCTAGCATAAGGAATTTTCTTACGTTATTCTGGGTCACGCTACGGACCCATAATGGGTTGAAATTTAAATTTCTCAAACTTCTTCGAGGTTTTTTGCCATATCGGCATCAGAAAAAAAATTGTGCCAACGTGATGTGTGTATGACATCTGCGCCATACATATATTCAGTCTTTTTTTGTTGCAATTTTTTTATATAAAACAATATGCATTATTTTTCATGCACAATTGCGCATTAAATGAAAATTGTAATGTAATTTTTGTAGTAGTACTTTATAATAATGAATAAAAAAAACACATTATTTAAAAGTATTTCCTGCACAATAAAATGTTTCCTGACGATTACAAAAAAATATGTCCTGACAATTTAAAAAATAAAAACGTAATTGTCCAAGTTTTCACTACAAAAATGTCACTTTTTTAGGGAGGGGGGGTGAAAATTTTGTGGGAATAAGTCTTTTTTTTTATTTATGTATGGATCCATATAAAAAGTATGAGCTAGTGAACTTTGGAACCATTTTAATACAACTCATATTCCAAATATTAAAATAATTGAGAAAAATTATAAAAAAAAAATTATTTTCAATTTAATCATTTTTATACTAAGTAAATGCAATTAAATTTCTTATAATTTGAATCTGGAATGTTTAGATAAGATTTTAATATTTACAAAATATAAATTACAGTACAATATATTAGGTTTACAACTTTCTGAAAGACATAAAAATAGCAGGATAAAATTGAGATGAGTTCAAAGTATTAGAATATTTTATTTTGCGCAACAATATTACCTTATTAATATGAAGTAAATGGTAGTTAATTTTTTGTAGCACCCTCTTTTGCTTTCATAATAGCGTACAATCGATCTTGTATACTATACATATCTGCTATTAAGAAACTAGTAAAAAAAACTGAGTCTGGAAAAAATTTCATTCTCTACCATCTGTCTTATCTCATAAGTTTCTTTGTCCTATTAGTTAATATTTGTTTTATGTTTTGCAGCCGCTCTAGTGGTGGCAGCACGCGTTGACTTGCTGAACGAAAATTCATGCAATCGAATGCATTTCATCTCAGACTTTATAACATCAACAGTGCTGATTGAGAAAACGCGGTATACGGAAAATGGATTTTTGAAAAATTCATTTTCCTCTGTATGTTAAAGAAAGTTTTCTTAATATGTTTTCTTGTACTTTCTAATTTTCCTGTTTTTCGTATTTCCTATAGGATACATTGTTTTATATTCAAACTTATATGTGCCTATAGATGTTTTCTTAAATGTTGTTGCCCCACCAGTGGCTGAGAAATTCTGCCCTCAAAACTGGTAGACGGCAGGCGCTGGATTAGAACAAAACCCAATTCCGCTCCTCAGCCCAATCATTCAGTGTTTTCTTCGAACTTTGAATTTCCTTGTGTAAATACGGGTTGGGTTCCCTTAGAAAGACCCTCCCTCCCCCCACGGAGGGCACCCCCTTAGAGCCCATATCCCACGTGTTGTCCGTTTGGGAGCATATTTAGCAATTATTTATAAATTTTTTATTGTATCCTGTTACAAAAATAACAGGATGTTGGAACCTGTTACCAGCGCTACTGTGGAATGATGTATCCTGTTAACCAAAAATAACCATATTTCCCATCTCTAGTAAATATATTTTTTATCTCGATTAGTGAATAATTATACGCAATCATTTTGGAAAATAAATTTTTATTATCGAGAGAAAAGCTAAACTGAGTTGCCACCATTTTGAACAAATATCGTAAAAAGCATTTAAAATTAAAAATAAAATATAAAAATGGAAATAAATTAAAAAATAACTAAAATGGGCACAACTACAAATAAATAGCTTTCATTTAAAAAAATCGATTGAGTAGAAAATTCAGGCTGATGACACGACATTTTTTAGCTTGTCTGAAAGAAATAGCATCGGAGGCTAAAAATGGAATATTTAGAATTTTCGGTAGTCTCGTCAGATCCCAAATTCTATAGAATTAGAAATAATTGTTTGGTTTCATCCTCTCATTAGCTATGAAAAGCAAAATAATACGAATTTGGGGTTACCAACACACATAAATGTAAAATAAAATGGAGAAAAACATTAAAAATAAAACATAATAACATTAGTAATATGTATAGAAAAGGAAAAAGAAACATGTAGCAAGTCATTGAATCTAACACATAAAATAATTATTATACCATTAAACCATTAATATCAGCCATAAATTATTTATTATTCTGCTTTATGATATAGTTAGATGATAATATTGCAACTTATAATGAAATTTCCTATGAAGAGTTTTCAGAAAACTACAAGTAGAAATTTCAATGATAGTACATATGGTACAGGGAGAGAATTCGCGTTCTCTGGTAATTTGGATATGTGTAAACAGCTGATGATAATAGAATAAGGGAAAATTGTTAATTTTAATAAATATCATGATCAACATTAACACGTTTTTTACTCCGATTATATTACCGGAGCAGAAATTTAAGATGAAAATCAATGTTGGTATAGTATTGAATTAATAATATTTAAATATTAAGATGTGTAACTAATTTTCGGAATATTAAAATGTACGTATGAGATTGAAGAACGTTTTGGGATGGCCATATCCAACTAGTGAAACAGTGATGGTGTAAAAATACCTATTTAATAAAATCGATATCATGACAATAATATTACATAATGTATTTAACTTCGTTTGAGATTTGCATATCATCTATAAAGTTTTGTATTTCAAATATAGGCTATCTTTTATATATGTATATATGTCTGTGCGGATGTTTAATTTATATATGCAATATTATACAAACGTATGTGTTGAAGTAGGGAAAGGAAATACAGGATTATTTCTTACTTACGAATCTTCACTCAGGACCTTTTTTGCCACACTTTTTTACAAATGCAATTTAAGATACATATATATATATATACATATCTATATTATAAAAGCCAAACGTCTCTGTGCGTAACGCATATGTCATTTTGCGAATGGCAACACTTTCAAATTTTAAGTGAAATTTCGGTATTGTAATTTTTTCTACTGCAAATTTTCACACTTATAATTATCGCAGACTTTCAATTTTTACACCATCGTTTACAGAAAAAAATATACATTTAAATGCAATTTATTTGAAAACTGTATCTTAATTTGTTTTTGAAATATTAATTTTTTTGTAGTTTTTATTACCGCTTTTGTAATTGTGGCAACAAGAGTATACCATTTTTATTAAAAGCCATAGAGTAAAAAGCAACTAATAAAAGGGGAAAAATTGATTATTCTATTTTTATGTTGCCATTTTCTCATTAAAAAGGGAAAAAATTGAAATTTAAATATATGCTGTGAATTTCAAGAATATCGTCTATTATAAAACCCTGTGAATTTTGATTGCATTTACAAAATTTGATTTATATTTAAAAGAATATCAATAGTTTAATATCTGTTTCAGCAATTAGCATCGAGAATTGGAGTTTTGAATCAAAATGATCAAATTAAGTATTAAGATACCAATTTTTTGAAAAGATGAATACAAATATGAAATGTGCATTTGCAAATTTTGATAGGGGAAAATGATGTCGGGTTTAGATTTCACAGGGAAAACATTCTATGACTGATAAGTCAAAGTAGAATAAATTTTGCTTTTTTTTTCATTTTGGAATACTTGCATAAGATTCTTAATTGATAACTTTATCATAATAACAGCTCTTTAATATTTCTTACTGCTTACATGCACGAATAAAGTTTAATTTTA
The DNA here is from genome assembly GCA_964019185.1 of Maratus speculifer. Taxonomy (NCBI): domain Eukaryota; kingdom Metazoa; phylum Arthropoda; class Arachnida; order Araneae; family Salticidae; genus Maratus; species Maratus speculifer. The sequence continues at coordinate 228,301,030 of OZ025295.1, forward strand.
ACAATTTCTACAACTGAGTTTTATAGAAATAATATTTTGTTAACTTTAGGTTAAATATGATTTTTTTCAGAGTTAGACTTACCCATATAAGGTGCATTTTTTTTATTACAACTAATTTTGTAGGTTTATTATAAATCAATAAAACGACTCCTTCTTAAACATTTTCTTTCGTTAAAAACTAACGGGTTCTACTTAGTATAACTAATTTCTACAAAGTACTTTGACAGTCGTAAAAATACGTTTATTTCATATTTATTATATTTTATATATTTTACGGTAGCAATTTAGTAAAACTTTAATATTATACATTAGTTATAATTAATACTTGTTATTTCATGTCTTATTATTTGTCAGAAAGCGAAAAAAATTATTAGGTATGTTAGGATTAATTTTGCAAATGCCTTAAGGTATTTAGAAATTCATGTCAATAAAACTAAAATAATCCTTCTAGCATAACAAACTAAAACGTGAAACCTATTTATTAAGTAGAAGAAATGGAAAAAAATGATACTGTTTTCTCCACCATCTTATATTACATATATTCGTTTAATGTCGGAGAACAATCGAAATCTATACTGAACACTATATTTATGTAAGTAATACATGCATATTAGAAACTAGTAAACACTTTTAAAATAATATTTTTATTCTAAGTACTGTTTTTAAAACTTTTCTTTTGCTATAAAAAAGAAAAAAACTGTTACAGTTTAACATATTTTTATGAGTAACCATTTAATAACATTCTTTAGTTAAATATAATGAATGAAAAAAATATTAAAACATTTTTTTGTATCACTGTAGCTAACAGTTATTTTTTTGACGTCCACAAATATTTATGACAGATCAAGTCATAAGTTAATATCATAAACCTTACTTTAAAGTATACCTTAAGGCATGAAAGTAATAAAATTCAAGATTTCTTATTTTTACTTCATGTGAAGAAAAAGTAGTCTGTCAGCACATAATGGAAGACTGCGTAAATATCCCATGGGGTTTAGATATCCATCACTATGAAGTCCCAGAAAAACATTGCCCAGTATATAATGAGTGTATAAAAGTATCACAATACCTTTTTTTATCTTAAGGTGCATAATATAGAAATTTGTTTATCAATGCTTGTTATAGAATTTCCATTAGCATAGGCATGCATAATAATATTAATTTCTTTAATAAAGAAATTGGATTATATTTTTTTGTTGTTCTTTTCCTATTTTAAACATTTGTAGGGCTACATTTTGAGAATTGTAACACAAAAAAAAACATGAAATATGTGTAACATGAAATATATTTACATAGATTTTACAACAAATATGCTTAATACATCAGTTAAACTATGTATTGAAAGATATTTACATGTATGAAAAAAGATATATTAAGTATATTTTTACATATAGAACTGAACAAATAAATATAAATTATTCACAAAAGGGTGCTTGTGTCGAGTCTGCATTAAGAAGAAAATTACGTAATTTTTTCAAATATTGTAGTTTTTTCATTCAAATATGTATACACTGTTAAATATTTGCAACAAAGTATGCTGTCATATTACATTTAACTAATCATAGTTTATATCTATTGCATACATATCCATATAGTTTAATTACATTAGGAATTTTTATTCTGTGAAAATGGCCCAATGTATTAACAATTTCTTAACTATGATTGTGTCTTATTTTATGTAAGAATGTCGTATATAAAGGGAGTGTTCGGGATCTATGCGCGCTGCGTGCTCGAGCTCAGGAGGCAGGGGCATGGAGTGGGTGCTTGTCGCAAATGGAATAACCGTTTAGTACTCGATACTGTATTACAGTCCCTTGTAACTGTGCGCACAGGAACATTAAGAACAGATCATGAATTTGATTAATTACGGTGCTAATTGTAAAGATAATCTGTTACAAACAAGGGTGTGCATCATGGACGAATGGATAGAGTATTGAGGTCAAAGCTAGAGATTATGGGTTCGAATTCCTTTCGTCCAAAAACTGTGTTTATGACTTTTTTTTAATTATTGGTTGCTTTGTAGTAATAAAAAATACCTTTTTATTTTAACATAAAAAATTTTATTAATAATACAAAATCACATGTATTTATGTTATAATAATAAAATACTTGTTTAAATACAAGAAAATGAGATATTTTGCAAAGAAAAGTTTACATTTGAACCTCTTTTAATATTCTAAGTATCTTTCCAAAGTTTATATATATATATTAAGCAAATGAAAAAAAAGTATTGAGCAAAAATATCAGTATACGCGTAAAATAATTTCTTGGTGCATTCTTTCTTTCTTCTTTTTAGTACATTTGAAGTGAGTTTAAGATACAAATGATATGTTATGTTGCTAAATTACACAATAAAAATATCATGAAAAGCAAAGTGTAATAGACGTACATTTTTTAAACTAAAAACATTGAGAACCTATATATTTTTAAAAACGTCTCTTTTGACACGTCTCTTTAAAAAATATTAGTTTTGTAAGGAATAAAGTATGATTAAAAAGTTTATAAATTTTCTACTGATAGTATTGTAAAAGTATATTGTGTATATTAACATGCCTTTCAGTGCCTTTTGTTTTTCCTGTTTTATGATGCATTTTAGTATGTTATCCACACGGTGTCAATATATGCAACTATTAAATAAGAAATATAAACATTGAAAAATTCTCTGAAATAATTTCTAACTAATAGTGAAAATTCTATTGAAAAATATCCAGTATGATTGATTAAAAATATATCTCGTAATATGTTGATATCACAATCTTGGATTATGAACAGCATTCTATTTATCACGAAAAAATATAAAGCAACTGATAAATCATTTTTAAATATGTTAAAAGAAAATTCTCAAAAGTTAAAATTTTTAGATCACCATCAGACTTGTTATATTGCATAAATCAATTTATCAAACAAAGCACAACCAATAGAACATAAGCACAAAATGTACAATCAGGTGATCAAACTTCCAATATTTTTTTCTGACCAGTTCATGTCAGTTTTTAAGTAAGGTTGGCTGGTTTATTTTAAATGCTGAAAGGGCTAAAGTAGCCGAAATTGGTCACGTGATGTTTTTCCAGAATATTTTGGATTTAAATCAGTGGTCATGGGTATGCATTTCTTTTAGAAAAACTATTTTTTGTAAGAATTAAAAAAATATATTCGTTGATTTTACCTATTTTGAACCATAAAAATAATGCAATAAGTGAATTATTTTAAAATTCCCTTCTTCAATAAGGCCTATTCTAAGCAAAACCTCCTGAGCTCGCGCGCGCAGCGCCCGTAGACCCCAAGTGCGACCTAACTTATATTTATGGAAATTTTATTCAGTTTCTATTCTATTCTATATCTTTACTTTTATCACATTTCATAATTTTTTATCAATAGCCAGGTGAAAGAACTGAAGTTATACCTTAAGTTTTGGTATAAAAAATAAACTAATTATCACCATTTCCTAAAGTATCTAAGAATAACTTATATTAAGATACCAGCAGTCACTAGAATCATCTTTTATAGCTTATATCTTAAATACTGTAAACTTCGTTAATTTTGGTCCAAAAGTCACCATTTTATAGCATATTCAGAATTTCCATCCTGTTATATTATTTATAAAATGATAATTTTGTTGATATTTTGCTTGCTAAGAGTGTATTGACCCACACCATTAGCATAATTTTAAAGATTGACATTGAAAGCATTTTTTGTAAAAAGTGTTTTTCAAAGCTTTTGACCAATGTTATCTTGAATTGGAGTAACGTTAGACCATGTTTTAAAACAAATGCTATATTGCCTTCATCATGATGTTGATTGTCTTGTTTGTGACTGAATACTAGTTTCTCTTCGACATACATCTAGATGACTTAACTTTTGCAATATATAATAATTTTATCAATCCATTCATAAACAGTCGAGTCTGGTAGCTTATAGCCAATGGTAACATTTTTACTCATTTTCGATATAGTCAAAAACACAACTCTTCTTTTATTACAAAGTAATCCTGTGACGTGGCCGGTCACGTCGCCGGTGTTATGTTGGTTAAATGAAGACATAATCTTAAGTAAATGTTAAAATCAAACACTTTATTTAAACCTCTGGGACATGGGAAGTGGAGCTATATTCAAGACTTCCAGTCTTTCCAGTCCCTAAACACAGTACTAAGAGATTAAATCGTAAATTACACTCACATCCACGGCTTAAGCTCAGTTCGTTGCACTCACACCGGTTCTACTTTCAGGTTGCGGCTAAATGCTAGTAAAATCTATAATAAAACAGCCCGTGGCTGCAAACAATCTTTATTTCTCAAAATACTCAACGTATTAAATCACTCTTACTCGCTAACTTTCCTCTTGGGTAACTCAACACACAACACAAGTTAACTCGGCTCACAGTACTAGCTATCTTGCTTCAGAACACCCTTGCTTTGCTTCACGACATAGTCTATATCACTTGGCTGGCTTCAGCCGCCATGCCACACCTCACACACTACAACTCATAGCTTTTATACGTTGAAAGCTGAAGTCGGAGCTATAAGTTTGCATAATACTCCTAACCGCAGCTAACTGTAGACTCGAGGGCGCCACAGACGCTCTGGAAAGTTAAAGTTGAATAAAGGATAGATGTCGCTACTGCACCACACATGTTAGAACTTTGACGTCACAATCTCACTAAAAATGCTAGAGTGCCTTTATCACCAAGGACACTCCCTCACAATCCTTCTAGGATAGATACTACTATTGAACAGCACAGGTGCAAAATTTTCTACTTTACTGTCTACTCTTTGTCTGGTTTACGTTTTACGTTTTCTGGTTTCATTCAATTGAAAACAATTTTGTGGATGCATTTTCAGCAAATTTATTGTTTCTATAGACACAAATGTGTATTTTTATAAGTATCAAAAGTAGAAAAAAATAGTAACTCAAAAACATCAAGGTTTAAACAAGGTTTATATATATATGTATGTGTGTGTGTATGTATTGTATATTTGCATTGACAGGATGTATATACAAAAGTTTAAATGATAATCTTTATGGCCAATGTCGGGGAAAAATTAGCCCCAATTACAAAACTCTATTCTTTTTATCTCAGGAAAGACAACGCTTATTCCAACATTAGACATTGGTCTATACTAATGAGGTTATAATAATAAGTACTTACCAATGTTTGAAGGGATTAATTTACAGCTTGTAAATTAAAATTTTAATAGCTAAATTGTAAATGTTTTCACTTGCTTTTGTTTGCCTAGTGCTGTCACGTTGAAAACTTGGCGAATTATTTAAAATGGGCTGTCACATTTAAGCTAATAATGTCTTCCTATATTTTGAGCCCGTCACTTTTTCGATAATTTAAACGACATAGAATATATAACACACATATTTTTTTTTCTCTCTAGAACGATGTTACCCCACTTGACGGCAACGTAATATCTTTCAACAGAAAAAAATATATTTATCATTAACACGATTCTTGTGAAGATTTATAACATATTGCATTGAATAATGATAGAAGTTCTCAAATATATGGAAGATTAAAGATAGTCGCTGTAAAGATGCTTAATGATCTTTACATTACAAATCTAGAACTTAAAACAATATTTGTCACTTTACATGACTAATGATGATGTTATTAGTTATTTGTATTTAAGATCCAATTGTTTAACTGTCGGATACGATTTTTACATAAAGAATTCATTTATCGATTTGTGACCGGCCTATAATTTAAGTGATGAAATAGCCTTTTACTTACGCTACAAAAATAAAAGTTTTTTTCTTTTTTTTTCAGAATTCAGATAATTTTAATGATAGAAGCTTGTAATATTTTCTAAGTATTTTGTTGATAGAAAAGGAAAAACAAATTAATTGAACAATTTAATCAAAGGGGGTGAGGTGGAATGTAAAAAGATTGACTTTTTGAAAAATTCTGAGCAGACATTTTTGCAAACATATTCTTATTCCTTATACTTAAAACATTTGTACAATTCACATTTTTATTATTATTTAAAAGTAAATAACGTAAACACGTTTGAAAAAAATAATGTCTTGTATTTCTTGGTTTACATATATTAAACATGAACAGTAATCCACTTTTATTAATCTCTAAGACCTAACTTACAGTAAAAAAATAAATTATTTTCTTTAAACTTCTTGATATTTAGAAAGTTTTATTTAAAATTAAGTTGCGAATAATACCACAAGTAATATTGTGAAAAACAACATGTAGAGTAGCTATGACGGTTAGAATATAAATCATAAAAAATGATTTATATATATATTGCACACTTCTATACAATTTATACTGTCTTGTATTTGAATGTAAAGTGTAATGCAGCATTAAATATTCTAATAGAATAACGTAAACACGTTTGAAAAAAATGCTTTATATTTCTTTTTTTACATATAACAAACATGAACAGTAGACCTAAATTACAGTAAAAAGATGAATTATTTTCTCTAAATTTCTTGATTTTTAAAAAGCTTAATTTAAAATTAACTAGAGATTAATATCGCAGAAAGTATTGTGAAACCAATATGTAAAGTAATTATGTCGGATAGAATATAAATCATAAAAAAATATTTACATATATTGTTTTGCACACTTTTATACAACTTATATTGCCATGTAATTGAACGCAAAGTGCAATGCAGCATTAAATATTCTGTACATCAATTTAAATCAAGGAATTGAATAAAAATGTATATTTAAGGTAAATTAAAGTATTAAAACTTTGTTCAGACTAATCAGCTTCAAATATATTACATGAGTTCTTTTTCTCTTACGCTGTCATTATCTGGTTAGTAAATTTAGCCTGTGGCTGACCATTTCTGATAAGAAGAAAGGAGAATTTAAAGAGCGGCATCATACTTCTGGGATAAAAGTTTAAAGATTTCTTCTTTTATTACTGTCTCTGTGTAGTCATGTTATAGGTTATAACTCCTGGGGATACTTGATTTACTGCTTCAAGTATCAGATTCCTACTAGACTCATTAGTGGAGTTAATGTACCAAGTATTTTCACATATTGGAGAGAAGTCGTGCTTGAAACAGCTGCGATCATAACATAAGGAAGCCTACTGATCCATGAGCAAAGAATAGTAATTAAATTTGAAAAAAAAGAGAAGTAAATGAGTTTAAGAAAGTCCGAGATACATTTTAAAATAATATTTACTTATTGAGTTAGAATTTTAAAAATTTTTGTACCATATTATTTGTAAACAAAATCTCATGTTGAAAATTTTCATAATTTAAAGGAAAATTGGAATTAAAAATTTTATAAAAAAGTGGGGTAATCTAAAATCTTTATAAATCAAATTATTAGTTGCGGAGTTCATTATTATTTTATTTTTCATTTAAACAAATAGAAACATATAAGCTTTAATCTCAATTAAGCATTTTAAAAAATATTAATTTAAATAAAAATGAAAAAAATTATGCACTGAGTTAAAATTTGAAATTTTTTTGTGATGGTTATTTGTAGAAAAAATATCATGATAAAACCTCTCATATTTTTTAACAAAACTTACTATAAAATGGGGGTAATTTGGCACGAAATATTATTTGTAGATTATTTTTCAGTTAAATAAATAGAAAAATATAAGCTTTAATTTTGGTACAGCATTTTCAAAAACATTTTTTAAAAATAATAATAAAAAAAATACATAATAAACATTTAGATAAAATGATGTTACTTTAAGAAAAAAAATCATATTTGAAAAAGTAAAAATTTTTTTTATTAAATTTACTGAATCAATATGAAAATAAAACAATGCAAAAAGACGTGCTCCAAGTTTCAACTATTTATCTTAAACGGTTCTTACGGAAATATAACAATTCAAATAGGAAAAACGATGAAAAAAAAAACATAAAGTAAAATGCATTTTCATATGAATTTGTTTTCCATTGTTTAAAGCTCAGTTTTTAAAACAAACGAAAGCGAATAAATTATTTTTTTCCAGTTCGAATTAAGATAGAAAGGTGATTTCAATGGCATTTTATGAGGTATAAAACAATGGAATTTTTAATGCCATGAAATTATGTTAGAAAATTTTAATACCAGCTGATGGACAAAATAAAGTGTGCATATGGCGGAAAGGACATTCCAACCAGACATTCCACATTTTCGACCAGAGATATGTTTTTCTTCGGGACAATGCACGTTTCCATACAACCAACTTGACACGCAAAAAAAAAAAAAAAAAAAAAAAAAAAAATGGAGACGACTGGAACACCTTACCTACACTGTAAAAAAAAATTCAAGAGGTTACTAAAAATTTCTTAGTAAATTTGTATTCCACGGAATTTTTTAGTAACCATTACAAACTTTTTTTTGCAAGTGAAACAAGCATTTCTTTTGTAAACTGAACAAAAGAATTTTTTGTATAACTAACTTAAAAATTTTTAGTATGAGCCACCAAGCAAATTTGAGTAATAGCTCCAAAATTATTTTTAATAACCATTACGTGCGCCCGAAATGCAGGAGCTTCCTTCGAGCTGCATCCAGACTTCTGAAGCGGAAGATTTTCGGCAAAACCACAATAGATGGCAGCACCAAACATACCTATCTGCTCCGATAGGATTTTCATAATCCCTTTGTTAAGGAGACACTACATACATTCGGGGCTTATTTGGCCGTGGCAAGTTTCGAACCCGGTACCTTTTAGTCTGGAGTCCGTTACTATAACCACTATGCTATCAAGGCCACACCAAGTGAGTTTTAGTAGTAGCTATTAAAAATATAAAACTATTAACTCCATTCGTTGCTAACTTTTTTCTAGTAATTCTTACAGATTTTTTTGTAACCGACTAAGATTACTAAAAATTTTTTAGTAATTACAAGGATCACTAAAGTTTTTTTAGTAGATCGACCTTTTTTTTTTACAGTGTATAATCCTGACTTATTTTTCTATAATTATAAGAGTTTGAGTCTCTTAAACAAACATTAGGTGCTAATCTAACAATCATTTTCGCTTTTCGACAAAATGCCCGAATTTTAGCACAAATCTGAACAAAAATATATAATTTTTACGACTATGGAATTTATGCTAAAATTGAGGAAGACAAACAATTTTAGTTTTATGAAATAAACTTATTTTTGGTGATTTTTCAAAAATGAGTTCAAAATTTTTAAATTTTTCCTCAAAAATATAATTTAATCAATATAGCGTTTCATAAATTGGTTAGGATAAAAGGTAATTGTAATTTCGATTGAAAAAAATGACAAAAAAGAGTGAATTTAATTTCTGTATTTTTCCATTTAATCGCCTTTTCCACAAAATTCAAATAATTTAGTTTTTATCAGTATAGAAATGTCATTAAAATACAATTATAATAATAATGTAGATTTTAATGTTTTCCTCAAAAATATAATTTAATCACTATATTGTTTCATAAATTGGTTGGGATAAAAGGTAATTGTATTTTCGATTGAAAAATGACAAAAAAAAAGAGAGAAATTAATTTTTGTATTTTTCCATTTTATCCCTTTTTCCACAAAATTCAAATAATTTAGATTTTATAAGTATAGAAATGTCATTAAAATATAATTATAATAATAATGTAGCAAAGACTAATTCAAATTATGAAAACATTTTATACCTAACAATTAACTTAATTACAGTGCCACATCTTTCATATATTATGCGAAATGGCTAACAGAATCAGTTATTTTATAAAATCATTTTATAACTTCGTTTCATACAATCGTTTTATTATTATTATAAGTATATATAGGGGATATATTAAAATTTACAATTGCATATACATGTATATAAATTCACATAATAATGAATCAGTAAGTAAAAAAATTATAATGAATCAGTAATTTCAAATATACATATATTTGAAAAATCTTTTCCATAAAAAAGTCATTATATTCTTTTCTTCGTTGAGGTATTTTTTTGTATAGCCCAATATATATATATATATATTAACATAAAATATTATCTTTAAGGAGAGAAAATTTCATCTTTTAAACTGAGTTACTTAGGGGAGTTTTATTTGTTTTAATGTAAGTTACCGTTAAACACACACTTTTCTGTTCGAATTTATCCCAAGTGTAGGTATAAGAACGAATAATGGACATAAAACTCACACTATGTCATTAAAATCTCGATATAAGAGACTTGGACTATTACTGAGTGTAATTTTTTCGCTCTTTGTACCTCTAGAATGGTACTTTACTCTACGTAATTTTCTGTAATAAATGTCTTTGACATAAACCTTTTCTCTTTCTTACGATCTGAAGAAAAAATTCCATAAGGTTTAGATAACTAAACTGTTACATAACAAGAACAATATTAGTGTACTTTCCACTCTAATAAATTAAGAAGAATATTTTCCGTCGTATTCCATCTTTTAACAAAATGGCTAGAATATATTTTTTTATGATGGAATCATTATATATATATATGTATATATATATATATATATATATATATATATATATATATATATATATATATATATATATATATATATATATATATATATAGTCGTGGTCAAATATTTCCGGCCAGCAAATATTTTTCAGTTAATTTGTAAATATACCCATATGAAGAGGAATCTCAAAGTAAATTTATACATTTTATTGACATAATAGTTAGGAACTTACTTATAGAAGAACATGTAAATATCAATAAGTTTAACTGACAAAATAAAGTATAAAGGAAAGCGCATGTTCTCAAAAGTTTCCGGCCACCTTCACAAGTTTTTAAAAAAGTGGTATTGTAATAGAAAATTACAGTGATCAGCAACATTTACGATTAGTATTTTATCGTATTACTATTTTATTAGCTTTAGCAATAAGTATTGCGTCCCAGCAATGTGATATTCATACAATCAACGGTTACAGATCGTCTATGGTACGTTTCCCCCCCCCCCCATTTCTTGCAATTTTGGCCAAATTTCGGCTGAGTTGGAATATTTATAGTTGTTTTGCAGACTTTTGTCAACTTCTTTTCAAAGATTTTCTATTGGATTCATGCTGGACGCTTGGGCTGATCATTTCAAAAACGAAATTTTTTGTGCGAAATCCATTGCTTATCGAGGTTTGCAAACATTATTTATGCCATTATCATGTTAAGAAAAATAGATGTGACCATTTCTTTTCTCTAATAAGGCAGAAAATAGTCTTGCAAGATATCCTTATACATTGTATAATTCACCTGGCTGTGGATTTCAAATAACTGACCGACACTTTTTGAGGAAAATACTCCCCACGGCATAACGTGTCCTCCGCCATGCTTCATTGTAGGAATAACATAGGTCGCATCATATCTTTTGTTGTTAGGTCATCGGACGTTTTGTCTGCCATCATTTCCAAAACTGTTTCGAATTCGATTGGTGGAAAAACTGAACTTTTTTCCAGTTTTCACTTGACCAGATTTTGTGTTCCTTGGAAAATGAAAGTAGAGTACGTCGGTATTTTTTTTACCTCTGAAAATTTTATAACACCGACTCTTCCATAAAGTTCTGTATCACGTCAGTATCATAACAAGGTAGACTATTTCAGCAATATTTTCATTCCGTAAATCGCAGTATATTACAAAGGAATTTTCATGCGGATTATCAATGGTTTTTCTCCTGATAATTCTGTTCTCAGGAATAGTAAATTTTCGGGGTCTCCCGGACCTCTGAATGTCCTGAAAGCAATAACCATCTTTATATAATTTTGAAAATAGTGTTTACAGTCGATTTTACCGACCGATAACTTAGCCGCAATATCTCGAGAAGATTGGCCTTTTATCGACAAACTAATCACTCATTTATGAACAATAATTGTTGAATTTTTGAAATTTCAATTCAAACTATGCTATACACGTTGATTCATTGATAAACACAACCAAAAAACACTTTATGGATAGAAAAAACTAAAGAATGATAAATAGCCGGAATCTTTTGAGAACATGCGTTTTCTCTTATATTTAATTTTGTCGAAAAAATCTATTGATATTTACACGTTCTTCTATAATTAAGTTCCTAACTAATATGTCAATATAATGTATAAATATCGCTTTGAGATTCCTCTTCATATGGGTATATTTACTTATTAACTGAATAAATTTTGCAGGCCGGAAATATTTGACCGCCACTGTATATATATATATATATACATATATAATTTAAGGTATGTGTAGTTTTAGATTTCCAAAATTTCTTAATTTTCAAATTATTTCAGTAAAAGTGAGATTGTGTTAAATATTTACTTTTAAACGTGTGTTATTTAAAAACACAAAATATTTAAAATGTGTGTTTTTAAAGTTTATTACCGTATTTATTTGATTTATTTGTGCACAATGGTCAATTTTCTTGTAACATTTTTGCATAAAAAACTGAGTACTATAGTATTTCCAAAACAATACATTTTTTTTTCACGGAATAAATTATACTTTTATGTAATATAGTTTAATATAAGCTACAGATTAATTACCTTCAGCACTGATTTATATATACATATATGCATACATATATATATATGATTTTTAATTTTATAAAGAAATAATTAACACGTCTTTTTAAAATAGTATATCATAACTGACATTTAAAACCGGATTATTTTAAAGTTTTCTAAGTGTTGCAACTATCCATAGTATTAATTGCGAAATTTGTTCAGATAGGCTACTCTAGAGGAAAACGAAGACAAGCAAGAAGTAGCAGTTTAGCTTTAGCTAGAATTTAATGAAATCAACTATGAAAAATTGCAAACATAGTAATTAAGAACAGTACTTCGGTTATAAGACTTAAAACGCACATTTTTATTCATTATAAAGTGACGTCATTTGCTTCTGCTTAAGAATTCAACATTTACAATCTAGACATAAACAACACGCATTGAAATGTATGCATATGACATCACTACTGCTGAATAGCACAAATAGCTGAGAAGTAGTTTTTACTGCAAGTCACAAGATTATATAGAAAAAAAAAGAAAGGAAAAATCAGGCTTCAAGAGTCGATTATGAAACATTTTCCAACACATTCAGAATAATTTAGCAAAACTGCAACGTTTAAAATATTAAAACATTCCGCCTAATTCAACCATATGGAAAAACAATTTTAGTTGTTCTCATCTACAAATGGAAAATTCTTCGAATTTTTAAAGAAACCCTGTATATGAAATATAAATTTGTATCTGATAACTACATTCATTCCAAAATTTTGTTCACTTAAGATATACGTGTACATTTTTTAAAAATTCCGCTTCAGTAATTTTCTCTAATAAGAAGAAAATAACATGAATTCGAAGAAAAAATTATTATATTTAGAAATTACAATCGAAATACATGAATACTTTTGTGCACCCCTAAATGCGAGGTAAAGAATTTATTTATAACAAGTAATACACAAAAAAATTCTAAATTTCGAAGCACATGCTATTAATAATTAACTTCAACTCTAGTTATTCCGCTTCTCTTCATAAGTCAACAATCAAAAATATTAATAAAGTCTAGCTTATCTTGGTTGATTTATAATATCCGAACGGCGTGGCGTTATCCTACTTGATAAGAAAAATACAACACACACGAAATAATTCACATCGCTGAGGAAATTTCTTTTGAAAAACACTGTATTATTTTACTCACTACATTCAATAAAATTTTAACAAAAGGATTAGCAAAAGGCATTTAAATTTACAGAAACATTTGGTTACGTTGTTGATCACACAGAAGAAAAATCCCTTTCGGCATGGCCTATAGGCGGAGGTAGATTTCGAAAAGTTTTCATCTCAAAAAAAAAAAAAAAAATGCCTATCTCTACTTAAATGCTCATTTTGCCAATATATTTTGAATTATATTCTTACTTTATTTAAAAAATTGACCAATATGCTCATTATATAGTTCCTAAATAACAAAAAACTGTTAATTAAATTCGTTTGACAGCAAAATTGAATTTAAAAATGAGTCATAAAATAACCAATTTATTATTTTAATAATCCACAATTCTTTAATCAAGATCGCTTTGAGAAATTTTGTGCGAAGTGCCCACTTTGACAGATTTTTTAAAATATATATTTAGCCTTTATCAAAAATCTGACCAATACGGCACATTACACAGTTCCTAAATAACAAATAACTGTCAATTGAATGCGTTTGAGAGCAAAATTGAATTTAAAAATGAGTCATAAAATAAACAATTTGTTATTTGAATACAACCTCAATTCTTTTATCATGATCGCTTTAGGAAATTTTTTTGCGAAGTGCTTACTTTGACAGCTTTTAAAATATATATATTCACCCTTTATCAAAAAATCGACGAATAAGCACATTATATAGTTCCTAAGTTACAAAAAACTGTCAATTGAATGCGTGTCAGAGCAAAATTGGATTTAAAAATGAGTCATAAAATAACCAATTTGTTATTTGAATACCCACAGTTCATTAATCATCTCGCTTTGGGAAATTTTGTGCGAAGTGCCCATTTTGGCAGCCTTTTTTGAAATATATTCTGCCTTTATCAAAAAACTGGCCACTCCGTCACATTATATAGTTCCTAAATAAGAGAACCTGTAAATTGGATGCGTTTGAGAACAAAAAAAAGATTTAAAAATGACTCGGTAAAAACGCAATTTCTTAAATTTCCTCAAATTTTAATCACAACTTCGTGAAATTCTGTTCAAAATACCCTTTTTGGCAGCCTTTTAAAAAAATATATTCTGCCTTTATCAAAAAACTGGCCAATACGTCAAGTTATATAGTTCCTAAATAATAGGACCTGTAAATTGGATGGGTTTGAGAACAAAAATGAATTTAAAAATGACTCATGAAAAACGCAATTTGTTATACTTAATGAATTTTTTAATGATGAAAACTTCGGGAAATCTGTTCAAAATACCTTTTTTGGCAGCCTTTTTAAAAATATATTCTGCCTTTATCAAAAAATTGGCCAATAAGTCGCATTATATAGTTGCTAAATAAGAGGATCTGTCATTTGGATGCTTTTAAAATCAAAAATGAATTTTAAAATGAGTCAGAATATAAGCAGTTTGGATTTGAGGTTTTTTCTCCAACTCCTATTTTTGTTTAATTTATTTTTGCTATAAGAATTGGTTCTATGAAAAACTTGTCAATATAAAAGTTGTAGATATTATTGTGAAGATGTAAAATAAATTTAATTAGATTTAATTGCTTAAGAATTGAGTAAGTTATGGGTTTTTTTCTTTTTCCTCCCCCCTTTTTCTTTTCGTTTTTAATTTTTTTCATCGGTAAAAATTGGTCCTATCAAAAACTTGTAAATACAAAAGTTTTAGATAATATTGAGTACATTTATATAAAATTTAGTTGGATTTGATATCTTCAGAATTGACAAAGTTATGAATTTTTTTCTCCCAAAAACCATGTTTTTTTCGCCCCTTGAGCCCATTTTTAACTTTATCAAAAATCTGTCACGCATAAACTTTTTCCTCATTGTTTAGAAGTAATATAAACTTTAAACCGATTCGATATCTATTTTAATTAAAAAGTTATCGCGTTTTTTCTGTTTTCACAAAAACCCTCCTAACTTCCACCCCCTTGGTCCGATTTTGCCCATTAACGAACTTAACCGAGATTTTATACCCCTTGATTTTATGTAAAAGTTTGATGAAGATCTGAGCATAATTATGGAAGTTATCGTGTCTAGAAGAAAGTGATATACACCGATAGATAGATAGATAGATAGATAGATAGATAGATAGATAGATAGATAGATAAACTTTTTTACTGATGGTAGTTTTGGGGTCTAGGAGTCATGATTCGTGTAGATCCGCAAAAAATTTTCAGAAATTCCAACATGGGAGACAATGCAATAGGTAGTATTTCATACGAAATCTACCTAAAAAATAGAAGACTGACAAAGAAATGAATTTTTACCACTGACGTCATATCGATTGCATCACTAATTGACCCCTTACTTAATACTTAACCCCTTCGCGACGGGAGACTTTTACGAAATTTTTAATGTTTTGTCACAGGTTTTAAATAAAAGAAATTTGTTCCTTCTTAAATGGAGAAAATGCTCCGATTGAACAAGGCAAATTTTACAGTATAATTTTACCGGTGGGAATAAACAAGGATTCATAAGCCTTTTTGCGGCACGCATACGTGTCGCTCGTCCCCAAGGGGTTAATTATAGGAAAACAGTCATTATTATTTAGAAATAAAACTCGGTTACATATTGAAAGTGAAAGTACCTTGATTAAATGAAATAAAATAAATGTTTATAGTTTCAGAAATCATCATATGTCTATCACATGCCAAATTTTAAAACGCTCATTGCAGCAATTATTTCTCAAAGAGAGTATAGTCATCAATTTCTTTTGCATGCCCATATAATTGATAAAAATGCTCTTTACATTTCTTAACAATAATAATAATAATAATAATAATAATAATAAAATAATAATAAAACATGAGAATAACTTTAAAAAGTATATCTAATCGATTCATCAATGTATAGGAATTACAATCCTTGATCATTTTAATCGCGTTTCAGAAAACTGCAGAGAATATCAGCAGTCCTCTAAATATCCCGAAGGTGTTTTTATATGCATCACATCAGAATAATACTAAAGTCACAAAATGTCAAAATCATGCTCCTTTATTCTTTGTTTAAACAAATAAATGTTAAAATTTGTCGAGGTATTAAGTGAAGCATTTGAAATATTGCGATAGAGAAAATTTTATTTACAAAAGAACTTTTGTAAATATTGTATTTATTAAACAACAATGTGTATTTTAATGCAGACGTGTTTAGCTTATTTATTGCTAACCCATTTATGTTGTTTGTTATATTTATAACATACGAGATTTTTATTTCTTTTGCTTAAAAAAATAATAAAACATTAATATAAGATTTATTCTGCAGGGGAAGAAAAATGGCAATGGTTTTCTATCTATTTTCAAAATAATAAGAATAATTTAAAATATATATCTAATCAACTTATCAATGTATATGAATTACAATCCTGAATCGTTTTAATAGATTTTCAGAAAATAGCAGAAAGTATCGGCAACCATTTAAATAACCCGAAGGGGTTTTTATATGCATCGCATCAGATAATACTAATGTCACAAAATTCCAAAATCATGCTCCTTTATTGTTTGTTTAAGTGAATAAATATTAAAATATGTCGCGGTTTTCAGTAAAGCATTTAAAATATTGCGTTATAGAAAATTTTATTTACAAAATATTATATTAATATATTATAATATATATTTTGTAAATATTATATTAAATAAAGAATAATACGTATTTTAAACATAAAGTGTAAATACTTAACCCATTAAACGCCGCTATATAAACAACGTTAATAAATTATAAATTTTTTAATTTTTTAATATACATTGGATGTCTCTATTATAGAGCAGTTGAATTTTTTTCGAAAACTGTAACCGTTTATTAAATAAAGCATGTTCCCGGAGCGGGAGCGTTGGCGTGTAATAGGAGGAAAATTTTCCCCAGGCAGAAGTCAGGTACGGTTTATTTTTCTGCTAATTATAAAATAATTATAAGAAGATGTGCCCTTAAAATTTTCACAAAGCAATGAATTGCTTTTTTGCATGCCATAAATATGACTTAAAACAATTTATTGAATATGCAGGTATAAATAATTTCATACTGAATTAAAAAATCAATATTTCTTTTGGATTTTGAAATTTTAAGGAACAAATAATTTTAAAAAATAAATTTTAAATAGAAAAGCTTACCTTTTTAATTATTTTCTTTTAAAATTTTCTATGAAAATACAGGGAACAACTTTGATGCAGCATTACATTGCATTTTTCACACTTCATTCGAGTATTTTTTTTTTACATAATTTACATCGGGATTGTTTATCCGCACTAACAATAAAATGATTTATACCATCAACCTGCTGTCACCCGGATGAAGACGGTGACGTAATTTTTAGAATACGAAAAGTGGATACCTGTTTTCATGATGACAGGGATAATGTTATACTTCCCGAAAAACAACATATCTTTTGTTATGTAAATATATTAATGTTAGTGTTTGTTTTTTTATATGTTTGTGACGTGCTAATAAATAGAAAAAATGCCAAGAGGAATTTAATTTAAAGAACCAAACACGAACAATCTCGACTATAGTTTTATGGAATAATAATGTTCGATAGAAATCTCGTCCACTTCACCTTTCTTTATAATAGCGTGCTCTCAAACATAGGGGGAGGAAATGCTACCGGTTCTGGCCAACGCTCCCGCTGTGGGAACATTCCATGAAAATCTTTCTATTGTTGCTTTAAATGCAGCTATTTACTCCGAATTTGAAACATGTTGTTATTTGGAATGTTGACTTTAAAACGTGGTTTTACTTGAAAAAAATGAGATTATTTTTTTTTCTTTTTTAGTAATTTTACTGGAGATTGTCGGAAAACCGAAAAAACTCTTTTTTCAAAAATCTGCAAAAAATAGAAAAATTAAAAAAATTATTTTGAAAAAAATATATTTTAGACTCTATGCTTTTGACTTTTCTATAAAATGTATTTTTTCAAATAGCTTTAAAATATTTTTAGAAAAAAAATAAAAAATAGATGTTCCCGCGATGGGAGCTTTGGCGGTTAATGGGTTAATGTTAACGAAATTAATATTGTGGAGCAAAATGTATTGAAAAATAAATTGCAAGAAATTACTATTTTTATTTTATTTATTTTTTGTAGTGAAATGTATTAATTACTAATTTTAAGACAATTGTATATACTACAAAAGTTTTTTTAATTAGCAGATTGTATACTGCTTTAATTTTAATCAATTTGCATGAGAAATGTAAATTTTAAGAATTAATTTTTTAGACAGAAATTGTGAATTCGTACCAGAAATTCTGAAGTGTAATATATGCTTTACTTCATGACGCATGTTTCTAAATTACACAAACACACGCACACACACACAAAAGAAGTTTCTAATTTCGGGTAGTGAATACTCGCTTCGGATAAAAATAGGTTTATCAGATGGTTGTATCATAATATATATAAATGATTGAATGAAGATATAAGTGAAAATCAATAGAGAGAATAGTAAATAGCAGAAAATATTTTCAGTCTCTGTAGTTTGTCTAATTTCGCTTTAAAATGTGCCCGGTATAGATTTTTCGTTTTTTTCCATTTCTCTAGAGTCGGACTATTCGAGACGTGAATACTTAATAATAGGAATTAGTAATAAATATTCTTTGCAACATAGATTGTACAGAAGTGTATTTTAGCCTATACTTTATAAAGGCATGTCAATTTTATTATGTTCGAAGGAGTATAACACCATTAAAATGCACTTCAAGCTATTTTTTCCCATTGACCTTAATGTAAAAGAATATTTTGGTCATGCCTGAAATTAAACTATACATCCAATTTTCATAAATTTGAAATGAGTCGACAAAACTATGCAATAATTTAATATTTTAAGTTTCAAATGATTCATTGGGATAATTTATACTGTGTTATATGCCGATCGACAGACGCGCAGATGGAAGCACGGACGGACTAAACAACGACTGTAGGTACTTCGTATTTGTATAATTACTAATACACTTCAATATGGAAATAACAGCCTTGAGAATTGTTAAGTATTCAATCCTCTTCAAAACGTTTTAGGAAAATATGTATAAAAGAATGAATGACAAATTTAGAGAAGTTCAATACAAGAGTATGAAGTCAAAGTATGTTGCAATTGCTGTTAGAGTGATATAAAAAAGAGTCTTTGAAATGTGATATATCTTTCATGCCATGAATTTTAAGTACACTGTAAAAATTCTATAAAGTTACTAAACGTTTTCTAGGAAACTGGGATTTGAAGAACTTTTTCTGTAACGGAAACAGCAAAAATTTATGTAACATAAGGTGGTCTGGGGTAATAACGCCAGGCGGGGTAATAACGCCAAGTGCTAATATTATGCATAATTATGAAATAATCTGGTAAATGACACCCATGTGCTCTGCGCAAAAGGGTTTTGAGTAATATAAATCGCAAAAAACAGCTTCAAGTTAATTTGTTTCATTTTTAGGTCTTATTGTTTTTACAAGCAACTAAAATTAACACTTGATCTAAAATTTGCGAGATACGTTTTGTGATGTGAAGACTATTTTTTTATCCGGAAATACTTTGTTAATTACATAAATTTGTAGTACATTTCATGGACTTTCAAAATGTTGTTGAAGATTTTGGATATCTTCTCGAGATAATTTGTAATTTAAAATGTACAGCGCAATAACAATAACGGGGTAATAACGCCAATCCTTGGCATTAATACCCCGGTTGATTCCCTACAGTGGCCGAGTTACATCCTAAATACTGATTCAAATAAACACAGTTAAAACTGTGCAATTTTTCTAATAATTCTATTTAAGCGGTCCTTTTTAAGCAAAAAGAAGCTCACGGTCTGTTATTCTTTTGCCTCATCCTCTCCCCCACACCACACCTTTATTTTTCTTACGCTTTCACAAAAAGTTGAACATTTTCAATAGCTTAGAATGCAGTTTGTCAATTTCTAAGTTTGCAGAGTTTGTATTTTTAGAATTGGGCAATCTACATGCAATTATTCCATCTTATTTCATAGTTTTGTTTGCATGGCGTTATTACCCATATAGGTGGGTAATAACGCCAAATAGCATTGGTCAAGAAATCACGCCATTACATTTTATGAATACATATCTGTTAAATTATTTTTTATATAGATAGTCAATGAGTTTCTGTATCAAATCATATATTTGTTTGAAAAATACAATCTAAAACTGAGCCGTGAAAATTGGTAGAACCTTAACGTGGCGTTATTACCCCAGGGTTCCTTATATAAATTCGCATCAAAAATCAACAATATCATAAAATTTCTAAGAATATATTAGGAAACTGGCATTCCTAGATTTTTTTATGTCACTTTAACACAGGTTGCAGATAAAATTTTCGTAAGAGAGCAGCAATTTTAGTAGATTCGTTACTAAATTTACAGATTTCTGCACTTTTGCAAAAATTAGTTTATTAGATTTATATATTTTCTTGTATTTTTTTTTAAATTACAGTGTAGGTTTGTTTACAAATCACATTTTTAAAAATAATATTTAATAATAATGAAACCATCTAGCTTAAAGATATTTTACTTTTTTCAATCTTATTCATATATATTTTAATAAATATTTCAATGTACACAAAAGTGTGTCAAGCCTTCTATATGTGGAAAGCCGTGACTTATTATTTTTTCTTGAGAGAAATCAATCATTTTTTAAATTTCTTATATGTATTACACGTATGTGTAAATTTATTTTGATAATTGATTGTATAACAAATAAAATTATGTAATAAACATTATTCTAAATTCAGTTAAAAAAAATAATTTTGTAATAATTTTGTAATTCCCAGTCTCCACTGCACTTCTTATAACCAATTCTTCATTATACTGGATAAAATATCAATGCTTTTGATTTCTTTTTTGGAAAACGCATTTTCCATGAAACATATACTTGTATATATCTATGTCATGCTATGTCATGAAAATCGCAACAGAAGTAAATTAAACTTTCAAAATGTCAAAATCATATGTCCCGTTTATAAATTAAAGAAAATAAAGATAAAATGTAAATCCAAAGGACAAGTACGACGACATGTAATTCGAATTGATGAATGATTCGAAATCGAATTGATGAATGATTCGATCGAATGATTCGAAATGATCCGAAAGACATGTAATTCCGAATTTCCTTCAAGAAGGTTAAGACATTATGTAAATAAATAAAAAATAAATAAAGTGCTTTGAGATCATATGCATAATGATACTGATTAAATTAAAGCATAAATTTAACAGCAAGATTAAATTTTAAGTATAAGGAATTGATTATGCACAAATATTTTATAAATTTGATTGAGTATTATATTTTATGCATAATGAATTATTTTCTATGTTATTGAGAGGTGTACTTTGCATAAAAAGTAAATTCATTAAATGGCAACATATATATATATATATATATATGTGTGTGTGTGTATTGTAATTATATATATATATATATGTATATATATATACATATATTATGTGTGTGTGTTAATATATGCATATATATTAGCCCTTAGCTTTATACGTATACACCTATTACTGATGATATATTCATTCATATAATAATTTTAAACTTTGCTATTTATAAAGAAACAACAATATCAACAGCGTTAAACAATTATTATAATTTTCTACCAATAATGTTCGATTCATGATGATAATTATACACACATATTCAGTTTAAATATTTATAATTAAAGAAATATAAAATACCATCTATATGTTTAAAGCTGAGAATATTTTTCTGGAAAGCATTTTTAGGAATAATTAAAAAAACTGTATATAATGATGGATTTATCAGTGCAAAATAATTTTTGTCCGATAAAACGTATAATATCTATTTAAAAATATTATTTTCCTACTAACAGAACTGGTTATGCAAGATTTTCTGCGAAGTGTTTGTTTTAAATTACATCGACAAAATTAATATCTGAAAAAATTCATGAAGAGTATGCATACAATCATGTTCCAAAGCTATTAAATAAATTGCACAGATCTTCCACATTCATATTCTGCGAAATTAAGACTCAGGTAAATTTAAGAAATTTAAAGAACCTTGATATTAGAGTAACAGCCACCTGTACTTCATTAAGAGAAAATTATTTCCAAAATCAAGCAGAACCTTTAGAATTATAAAATAATGCCATTAAATTTCAATACAAATTTCACTTGTGTTAAACTGCTTGCACATTGAATTAGGGGAATACTGTTTTTATAATTCTTACATTCAAATTTAAATTATTATTGAATTAAGCGATAACATAAACATAATATTAACATAAATGTAAATTAATTTATAAGTCACACGATTATTCATAAACTATATCGTTATTCATCCAATGTTTTTATGCAGAATACTGCAGTATTGTTTTGTGAATATTCTTCAAAGTCAATAGATGAAATGATTGAAATTTGATACCTTGATTTTTCAATTTTTGAAGCTAGTGGACGAATTCGTAGAGTATTTTTCTCTAAAAGAAGCCTTCTATGTAATCTCATAATAAATAAAACAGCGGATGTTTACACAGATCAAAGACCTTGACTCATCAAATGTTGAAAATAACGATTATATTGCTAAATAATATTCTGAAACAAAAATTATATTTGTAAACACATATAAAAAAACAATAGTGGATGTTCATACAAATTGAATACTTTGTGTCTCTCAATGTTCAAAATAATCAAGATAAAGTTTTAAAAAAAATCTGTAAAGAAGCCCTTTTCTAAAATCGCAGATAAATGGTTATTGTGGATGTTTACATAGATTGAATACCTTGAATCTCCATTTTTGAAACTAATGTGGAAATTCATTGAATAATATTCTATTAAAAATGCCTTCTTTGTAATCAGCTTAAATACAATAGCGGATGTTTAGATAGATTAAAAATTCGTCGAATTTTGAAAATATTATGCATATTACTAAATAATTTTCTGAAGCAGAATCTTCGCTGCAATGAGATTTAAAATATAATAGCAGGTGTTAACATAGATTAGAAATCTTGAGTCTCCGAATTTTAATATGCATATTTATAAATACTTTTATAGAAAAAGTAACCTTCTTCGTAGATTAATTACAATAGCAAATGTTTACGTTGAGAAAATTCTTTGACCGGCCAAATTTGAAAAAAAAGTGTATATTTGTACATCATTATTCCATGTGTAAAATTATAGGAACTAAATAATATTGAAATTTTAAATTTATGCTTCTTTTACTCACTAAGGTGTAAAAAATCATCTACGGTGAATAGAAATTTAAAACCATATGCATAGCTCACATTTTAGTCAGTTTATTTTTGATAGTTGATTTGAGGTAGACAGAAGTACATATTTTCAGTGAAACATCTGTATTTTTTTTTTTCGTTAAAGTTTGTAATTTGGAAAACATTGCTCAGTACAGTAAAAAGTTAAGACAATATAGTATTATATTTATTGTAATTAAAATAATTGTATATAAAACTTCTTTTTTATCATTTTTTTCTATCATCAAGTCGTATATGGGGTACAATGGTCCATTTTACCCCAGTTTTGTATTCTGTGTTCTTTTAAATTAAACATTGTATGTGAAATTAAGAATTAATAAATTATTTTATTTTTTTTGTGTAAATTAACTAATGATTAATGTTGGGAATGCCATTTTGAAATATTATCGATATAGTATATGTTTTCAAATTTCATAACTTAACCCAAATTAAACACCAAATGCCAGTAAATAAAATATTTTATTTACATAAAATTCTTTCAGCTTATTTGTTTTTTTTTTATAAGCATTTAGTTAATTCTGAATTCTTGTATTTTTACAAACATGTATCCATGTTACATTAGATTTAAATGAAATAGTACAATGAGAAAAAAAGAAAAAATTAATCTACCTATTAATTTGTATTTGAATATTACAAATAAAATACCAAGTGATGCAAAATTAATTAAAAGGTGGACACTATTGTAATAGCTAAACATTTTTACAGATGATGCAATGTAGACATAAAAATTAAAATTCTTTTATGCCCGCAATATATTTTAAAGGGAAAATGTATCATCAGAAAGTTTGAGTGATTCTGAGAATATCTCTATTTTATAGTGATACAGAATGCAGTAATGATAAAATTTCTCAGAAAAATGTTAATTTTAGTTGTGAAATAAAAGTTGTTAGTTACATTTTGATTAAAAAAATATTTGAAAAAAAAAAGATTTATATTGTTGATTTAGCAATAGAAAAAAATTATGATGATTCTCTTTTTGTGAGATTTATGTGCTGAAAATCAAACTAAAATGAATTTATTTTTTCCAATATTGTTGATGATTTTTTTGTAAATGTATAAGATATTGTAATGATTATTCCATATTCAAATGTTTCATAAGAAAGCAGCAGACTTTAAGTGACACAAATATCTTTTGATGTATCATTTGCTAACTTTAATAATTGTTAATCTTACAATATACGTATAAAGTTAAGGCATAAATAAATAAGTTATTATATATTCTATGTTTCTTCTTATTAAAAAATATACTATACTTATATATTTTTTCCGAATTGCATGTGGTTCATAAAGTCTCATGCTTTGGACCATTGTACCCCGGCCTTGGGGTACAATTGTGCATTTTGTAACTTGCTATTTAAATATATATATGAGAAAAAGTAAACATAAATATTATTTTTGAGTAAATGTAATCCAAACTTTAATTTTTTGATAATATGCATGCATTTGATATTTTTTAAAATAAATATTTTAAGAATAAACAGTCAAAATTAAGAAAAATGAATTGTCTCCCCTATTATTCATATTTTTATGTTTCCTTCATATGTTGCATTTCAAACAAATGTGTCATTTAACAGAACAAATATCGTCAAAGTCTTATTTTTATAACTTTAAATGATATTTTCTAATTAATAACTTAAGAAATAGAATATATCTAGAAGTAATACCTTTAAAACCATAAACCGTAATCGTTTTGTACAAAAATATAGCTGTCAAAGTATTTAGTTTCAATATCTTTTCATTTCTCGTTAAAAACACAAATACATTTTGAAATATAGTTCTAAATTTATCCTCAGTGCATGATCAAAAGAATTTATTTGAAAGTGTGAAATTCATTAGACATAATGATTGGATAAAAATTAAAATTGCATTAATTAAAAGGACTTTCAGGTAATATGAATAGTGAAAATGCAGTATTATCACTTTTAGTAATAATAAATACTTTTGTTACGTTATGTCTCCCACTTTTGCTATTTCTAATGAACTAATTTCTGATATTATGTCTTATTTTCAGAAATATCTGAACAATACATTTTTTGAGTATCGCTTAGGAAATTAGTTTGAAAATAGTTCATTAGTCTGTCGATAATATGTAATTTTGAAACTTTTATTGAATTCTTGTTTATCAGAAATTTAATCGAAATTGTCCTTTTAAAATTCTAGTGCGACACAATTTTGATATTAAGATATGAGACATTTATTAATAATGATGTATAAAATAGATTGATGAGTGTTTTTTTTTACATGGCTAGATCTAAACTAGCTATAATTTAATTTAAAGATTATGTACTAATTATTTAGAAATTTATTTCTTTTGAAAGTCTTGTTGCTTGAATATAAATTATTCATGATTTTGTTCTGTTTTAACGTTGTCCATGACTTTTATAATTGTAGAATTCAACATCATTTTGATATTTTTCTAGGGTTGAGTTACATCCTGTTCTACAAGCAATTTTTGCAATTTATGTGAGAAATATTCATGATGGTAATCTTTCTGCATGCTTTGGGGCTATTTCGTCTTTAAAACAATAATTTAAACATTAAGTGATCAAGTGTGTGAAATAGCGACACTTTTTCAGAAATATTGAGGAAAAAAATACTATATACGGCGAAATGCA
Organism: Maratus speculifer; assembly: GCA_964019185.1. Taxonomy (NCBI): domain Eukaryota; kingdom Metazoa; phylum Arthropoda; class Arachnida; order Araneae; family Salticidae; genus Maratus; species Maratus speculifer. The sequence continues at coordinate 228,327,415 of OZ025295.1, forward strand.
ATATCAGGAAATCCACTAAAAAACTAACAAGTGGTTAAGTGTGACTGGAGATCGCACAGAGGATTTCTTTTAATGTTTCTTAAAAACAATTTATATTTTAATTAATAAATCAAAAATTTTAATTTTAAATTAATAAATTATTATATTGAAGGTACTGTATAAGAATTAGGGCGGAGCGCTTTAAGCTCTTTTAAAAAGTTAAAATTCGAAAATAAGTTAATTTAATGTTTTATTTTCTGTGTTAATTTTAATTTATTGCGTACTTCCAATTTTATACCCATATAAGGCAGACTGGTATGGTTTGCATTCCATTTTTTAAATAGAGCATATAAATTTATATGTAATATTTTGTAGTTCTACGATTCAATTTCCTCATTTTCATTATTTAAACTTATTCACAGTATAGGACTAATTAAACACGGCATATGATTTTTTTTTCACATATCACAAGTTATTATTAAGGGGGCTCAGGGGTTGAAAACTTTTCAAAAAATCGATATTTTTTTATGATCTAGTTTTATTATTCAAATAATTCTGAACTCAATGCAAAAAACCGCATAAAAATATTTGCATTTTTAACGGAGTTATAAGCATTTGTGTTTGTACACTTTCATAGCCGCACCCATATAATTTCAATTGTACGTCCCGTTTTCTCAAAACTTGATTTTTGACCACTAACACCAAGATAAAAAAAAACTATTTGATGTAATGGCTTAATTTTTTTTGCATGCATATAACATCATTATCTATAGAATGAATTAATATAGTTTAGAATGTTTAATATTTTGAGTATTTTTAATGAAAAAAAAGTTGTATTTTTTAGGATTTTTTTCAATTTTCATATTTGAGAGTTTTTTTAATAATGTTGTTTTTGAGTGACAGTTATATCCTTAATTCATTCTATAGAGTAAAGTTTCCGGATCATGTTAAAGCAAAAATTAGGTTCTTATGTCAATTCAACGTTAAGATATCTTAGTGTTGGTGATATAGCATATAATTTTTTTTTAAATTGTGTTACATAAATTTTGCTATATTTCTTATTACATTACATTGAAGTACTTCATTTTATAATTTTATAAGACTACAAACATACCTTTAAAATATCAGAAAGTTTAAATTAATGACATTGGAAACTTTTGTTTTTATATGGACTCGAAGCGAGAGCTCTATTTGCATGTTTTTCAGTATCGATCAACCCCTGAGCCCCCTTAATTAATCTGAACAAAACATGATTAAATAAGTCAAAAAAATAACATTTTCCAAAAAATGCTTCACAAATTTTTAAGCTTGAACTTAGTTTTCATAAAATAACATATTTACTATTTCTTAAGGAAATGCTTTCTGCATTTTTTAAGGAATCTCAGGAGTCTTACGTTTTACCTGGTGGTGCAATTTAGCAACACATCACGTTTAATTCTTTTGATTGTCTCTATGAATAGTAAATGCATAAAATGTTTAATATAGACAACTTAATATCTCTTCTATTTGAAATATATTTTTTCTAATATTATACCTATAAAAAATTATGTTTTATTTTGATAAAAAATTAAAATTGTTCATTTACTACTATCAACATTACTCAAAAGTAAATAAAGAAATTTGTATCAAACTCGGGAAATATCTTCATCTTTCTACATATGTACCTGATATTACGGCATGGGGAGACAAATAAGACGTCGTAGTACAATTATTTTTTTTTTCTTTCAAAAAGAGGGTTTTCCATTTCTATGGCACAAGAGTCGTGACTAATAAAGTACAACATAGAAGAATGTAGTGGCTTAAATCAAAGAATCAATAATTTAGCACCTTCAAATTAGTTTATTTTATGCAGTCGTATCAAAAGAAAAATGCTTTTATATTTTTGACGAAATGAATCCAATTGAAATAATAAAAGTGCCATTCGAAAGAGCCGTAATTAATCATAGCATTCCAATGACTCGCTCAAAACTGTTTAGCCACTTTAATCAGCAAACTTCCTAGCGGAAGAAAAATAACTCACTAGAATCGGATTCACAAACTTTTAGATCGACGAACCGCTAAATAGAAATTCACAATTCCGCGTACCAGCAAGTGTTAAACTCAAAACTAATTAAGAAAAACCTGTGTAAAAGGCTCTTCCATCTGAGAGATTTTACTATGCATAGTTGCATTTAACATTCAAATAAAAGATAGTTTCATCATTGATTTTAAAAATAATGTTTTGGTTAAAGAAAAAAAAATAATAGACAAATGCACATAAGTGTCCACATAAAAAATTAGTGATCTTCTGAAAATAAACACCTTATCGAAACTGCGAGATTGAAGCTCATTTGAATAAAACACACACATACAATATAATAACAGAAAAAACTTTTCCTTTTTTTAGGGGGGGGATGAAAGGTCAACTCAATATCTAACAGTAAACAGACCTTCACGTACCATTACTGGTACAAGTACCTTAGTTTAAAAACCCTTGCTCTAGAACATTTGAAAATATTCGCAGACCCGATCTCTTCATGTTAACAGATACCAGCATCTGTCTTGGAGATCAAATCAGTGGAATCGAATATCTTCCGCAAACGATACTTTTGCTAAAAAAGATTATTATTTAACTTATTTAATAACCGAAAGTAGTTAAAATTCGAATGCTATCCACTGACAATAATATTATTAAAAAAGAAAAAGAAATGGATTTATTTATACGTAATAAATATAAAACGCGAAAAAAATAATGTTTTGAATAAATATGCTTTTTCGGAATACACTTAAAAATATTTTTAAGAAGGGATTTATAAAAACAGGATAAAAATAAGTTTTGTTAAGCAATTTAAAAAATGATATTTATTTAAGAATATTTTTGATTTAGAGCGGTTTTTTATATATTTACGCGTATCGGAGAAAATATATTTAAGGCCTATTAAGAATTTAAATATTTTCAATAAAGATTAATAGATTAGATCTAAAAAAGATATCTTAATTTACTAAGCGAGAATTAAGGCGGAATATATTGTTTAAAGGAAATTAATATAGAACAAAGTTAATTTTGGAGCAAAAATGAAAACTTCTAATATATATATCTGTGCTTTGGGAATATGTTTTAGATATGAATTTATTTAAAGAAACTTTTTAGAAGTATGAATTGTTTAGCTAAAAAATCACGCCATATTCCATGAAAACAATTCATGCAGCTCCGTTTCCGTTCCCATGCGTTAATTTAGGGCATATCCCTATTGTTGAAAATTCCCATTTACATTCATGCTTGACAGAAAACAGGAACTATTATTTTTCATAATATACATACAATTTTTTCTTTGTTTCTTTTTTAATGTACGAATGAATAAACGAAAATTACCATTGTTAAAAAAATCGATTTTTAAAATTTTTTTGTCGTATAGTTACAGTTGAACAAATATCAACATATAAATTAAATAAAAATGTAATTAAAAATATATGTATATACTGTAAAATATATTTACTAAGTTAAATTTTAAAGAATATTATTCTGTTTTTATGTACCAGTGTAGTATATCACATTCTTTTGTAAATTGAAAATTATTCTATTGTGTGATCTAATTTCATGTTCTTTTATTTTCTTAGGATTATGTAATGTGTCATTTATATTTTGTGATAAAATTACTAATGCATTTTACTTTTACGTACAATCTTCCTTTAGAATCTGTTATATTGTTGCATTGTTATTATGAACTGGTAAAATAATTTTTTTCAAAGATATTATATATATCTATCGCCAATCAGCAAATTTTGATGTGAATGTATTTTACATACCTTTAAGGCAGGGTGATGTCGTGGCGACGTCAATGTGAAATCACACTGTGACTTTGTGACCACCGATGTGATGTCGCATGACTCTGATGTGGAGTCAAAGTAACTGGAATGTGAATTCGTTTTGATAGATTTACAGCGCACTTTGCGAAGTCACGTTGCGACAAATTTGTAAAAATTGTGTAATTTGTGACAATTTGTCATTTATTTGTAATAGTATGTGACTACAATAGCAATATTGTGAAGTCACATTCAAGCACATTTATACATGTAAAATCATTTACATCTATAAAGTTACTATACTTTAGCGATACAATGGAATAAAACTTGCACAATAATACTTACAGTAAATAACATGTTATGAAGAACTTTTGAAACTTTTTTAAAAGCCTTGTAAGAAATTCACATCTCAGTCACAATGGGAGATCACAGAGCAGTGAATTTTCGGCCACAGACGTAATATAACTACAGTGTCTTCCTAGCAATGTAACAATGACGTCATTGTGACCATGCATGCTATGAGAGTAGTTATATCCATCGTTTTTATCATTCATAAATTGTTGCAATGATAAAAATTATCTGTCATTTGAGGCAAGCTAATATAAAATTACCTTAAAAGTACATACACATATTATAATTAAATTGTAAAAATAACAAAATTTTGTATTCATTTTAAGTACAAGTCCAGTTACATGTATTTCATAATTAGACCATATAAAGAAGAGTATGACAAATCAATCCCTAATTTCCATTTTTTTAAAACAAAAGCAAAAGTAAAGTTAAACAAAATACGTAAACACGAATAAATAAATTCAAGGGTAATATTTGTCAGTAACAACTTCTTGTGAATTAAGAAACTCTTAATAGGCAATATCGCTTAACACACGCACACACTTACACTTCTGAAATTTCCTGATTTGCCAATCTGACAATAGCTGAAAAAATGGTAAATGTAATGTGTATGGTCAAGAGAGTACTTGAAATAGTTTAAATTTTTGAACTGCAGATCATTTAGTTTTATAGGCTGCATGTAATACTTTCTCTCTCACCCTTACCACACCGATTAAAAGTGCTTATTTTGTATTATGTTCAAACTTAATATATAGCATAATATATTCTCCCTAAAATGTTTATATTCCACGTTCAGGTGCATTTAGTTATACAAGATCTAGTAGTCTACAGTAACTAATCAAATAAAGTCATCTAATAAAAACATATGTCTTTTTGTACTTCAGATAAGTCTTTTTGTACAGACAGATTTTTTTTACTTCTTATATTTACCCTAAATAAGGATTTGCAATTATTAATAAATAGTTTATAAAATTATCGTTTTTTAATGTTTATCACAAACATTAATTTTTTCAATTATTGTAAGATAAACTGACAGGAAAGTCATTTTCTAAACTCATTATACTATGTAAATAAGAATAAATTTATGTAAATATTAATAATCGTTTTAATCTAATTCATAAAAAAGTTGTAATGATGAAGATCATCTGTCACTTGGGCAAGCTAATATAAAAGTACCTTAAAGGTACATAATCATACTATAATTAAATTTTAAAAACAATAAGATTTGTATTAACTTCGGATACAACCCGAGTATATGTAATTTATAATTAGACCATAAAAGGAAATGAGTACTAAATCGATTTCAAATTTCCATTTTTTTAAATAAAAAAAGTTAAGTTAAATATGTAAAGTAAAGTAAAATGCATAACATCAAATAAATGAATAAAAGGGTAATATTTCTCCCCAACAAGTACTTGTGAATTCAGAAACTATTAAGTTATCCGAACATCTTTAAAACGTTATTTGCAATCAAAATATCGATATTTATTTTTGCAAAAAATTAAAATCGACTCTTTCATCTGTCGAATTCTGCTCATTGTCTCTGTATCTTAATTATAACCAAATGAACAGTCATTTAAAGTTTCAGCTATTACAGCTGATTGTGTGCAGTTTGCAATAATTGTGTTTAAAAATTATTTTTAGCTTTTTCTTAAATTGAAGTTTTTCAGATTTTTATTACGAGCAAAACATTTTAAAATAAAACAAGTATATATGAAATGCCACGAAATTTTTTCTACTTCTTTTACAAATGTCTTTTGAAAGAATAGACTACACTCAATATAGTATATTGAATAGTTATATATGTATACTTGCATAAATGACAAACCTGAGACAAATTTTACATTATTACATTAATATTTAAACAGCCATATAAACTGAGATAGAGATGCGGGTATAATGTGAGTAGTCTAAGTCCAAATAAAAGTTATTCTGTTTATTATGCAATTTATGCAATATATTTTACATACGTTAATTTATTTTTTAAGTTATCACGTTTTGCAAAAATGTCAAATTTTCACATGATTTTGATTATTTTACTTTTTGAAAAATTATTTCTGGGTAATTGCTAAAATTTTTATAAGTTTTCTAAGTTTTAAGGCAAATGTCATAAAGAAGAATATCAAAATGAAATTAAAAAAAAACATCTTTGGCGGTGTGCGGATACCTTAATATCTTAATATGCAATACCTCTTAACACAGGCACACATTTACACTTTTTCATCAACTTGAACTTTGGTCTTTTGACAATCTTAATCAGCTAAAATAGTAGTAATTGTACCGTCTTTAAAAAGCGAGCCCATCAAGAATTTTTAAATTTCGAATCGCAGATCATTTAATCTTATATGTCACTTATAATATTCCTTCCCCCTCATCACATTCATTCAGAGTGCTTATTTTGTATTCTGTTTAAACTTAATGTCTAACGTAATATATTCGCTAATAACATGCTTATTTACTACAACCAGGTGTATTTACTTGTATAGCATTTAGTAATCTACAATAATTTTCTATTAGATAAAGTCATCTAATGAAAATAAATACGTCTTATTGTACTTCTAGTATTTACATTAAACTGGGATTTGTAATTACTAATAAATATTTTGTAAAATTATCTTTATTTAAAATGTTTAACTGAAATATTAAATTTCTGAATTATTGTGAGATAAATTGACAGGAATGTCATTTTCGTAACTCATTGTATTTTGTAAATAAAAATAAATTTTCGCCACATTCAAGTTGGCATATATATATATATATATATATATATATTACAAATTTTAATTTTTTTTCGCCAAAACTAACCTTTATACTATCTTAATTTTCTTATAATAATGTTCCGTATTTACTTCAAATTATTAAATTAAAATCTTGTTTCTAAATCTAATCTGTTAATCTTTATGCAGACGATATAAATTCTTAATTTGCCTTAAAAAACATTATTCCAAAATGCGTAAACTTAAAAAAATGGCTCTAAATTAAAAATATTCTTAATTAAACTTTATTTCTTAATATTCCAAATAAAACTGATTTTTTCTATGTTTTTATCAACCGTTTTTAAGAAAGTCTTATTAAATTTATTCCAAAACCATACCTTTCAAAAAATATCATTATTTTATTTTATCTATTTATTTATTTTTCCGCTGTCAACCTTTGATAGTGTGCAGTGCATATTAATAAATTCATTTCTTTTATTTTTCTCTTAAAATTAATCATTTATAAAAATCGCCTGCTTAAGAAATCATGAGTCGATTATAAATTGGTTAAATAATATTTTTTTAAAAATAAATTTATCGTCTGTGGAAAATAGTTTTGTAGCTGGAAAAGAATTCTGTTTACATAAAAGAATGATGGTTTGAGGTTACAGAATGTTCCAGAATTTTCTTTTGAGATTTAAAAGGGGAAGCCTCGAGATCCGCCTTCTTGAGAAAAAAGATTCTTGGTTCTTTCTTGGATGAGTACGGCTGGTTTAAGTAAATGATGGAATATTTTTTTTGGATATTTCGGTTAGAGATAGTTTGAAAAAGGAGCTTTTCCCGTTCTCATGATTACGGTTTAAATAAATGAACTTACAACAGCAAATGAGTAATTATTGGATCTTCTACATTTATTTATTTATTTGTTTTTTCCCTCGCTTGCCATGACTGTGTGTTTTTTTTAACCAGTGAAAATAATTCGAGTTTCTCCTGAAATCGTCACATATATATTTCTTTTAAAGGGGTAAATTTTAAGCAGCAATATTTGAGCAGTAACAACATTATATTTCAATTCATACAATACATCAAAAAATTGAAACACTTAATCAAGATATAGTCAATTAAATTTTGATAGTTGATGACATATAATCATATTCAAAATATTAAGCTATGTATATAAGAAAAAATAAATTTTGGAATAACTTTTTAAATTTTAAATAAAAAGTTATAAATTTATATTTTATTCACAAAGTTTAAAAACACATTTTATTTAGTTTATTTAATTTTTCTAACTAATAAAAATTTTTATGGTTGCTCATTTCGTACTTTCACATTACCTGGAGTCAAATTCTGTGAGCTGAAAAAAAGGAAAATTTAATGAGATTTATACAGGGAAAGAACGAATGGTGTGCTTAATTAACTAGAATGAAAGTTATTAAATGAGAAAAAAATAATAAATTGGTTTACTAGAATTCACGAAAGAAATTTGAAATTATAATTAAACTTTTGGCATCCAGTATATTTATAAATTTATTTTTAAAATAAAAGATTTATACATTTCATATAATAAAATATGTTTGTAAATTCCCGAGTAATTGTACCACTAAAACATAATATTAAAACATTGTTTTAATTATTTCACAAAATTTTTAATTGCAGTATGTAAATATGATCTCACGCAAAATATTAACTAAGGTATGTACGTTAAATTTTGGAATATCCTTTTAAAATTTAAATAAAATGTTATAAATTCATACCACAAATTTAAAAAAACTTTAATTTATTTAATATTTCTAACTAATTACAGATTCTTAAGATTGTCCTTTTCGTTACTTTCACATTACTTCAAGGCGAATCCTGAGAACTGAAAGAAAGGTCAATTTAATGAGATCTTTACAGCTAAAGAACAGATGGTGTGTTTAATTAACTAGAATAGAAGATAATTAAATGAGATAAAAATTAACAAACTGCTTTAAAGTTCACGAAAAAATGTAGAATTATTAATTGATTTTTTGGAATCCAATAAATAAAAAAAAAATTATTTTTAAAGGAAAATGATTTATACATTCTATTTAATAAAATTGTTTCAAAATGTCTGAGTAATCGCATCATAAAAACATAATAAAAACATTATTTTAATTCAATTACTGTTTATATATCGATATTTACCAATTTATATCCATTCGATTATTTATAATTATTGAAATTATAACTTGAACTTATGGCATCCAGTATATTTATGAATTTATTTTTTATGGAAAACTATTTAAACACTTCGTACAATAAAATATCTTTCAAAATTTCCAAGTAACTGCATCACTAAAACATAATAATGAAACATTATTTTTATTAGTTCACAAAATTTTGATTTTAGTATGTAAACATATAATCACACACAAAATATTAACTTATGTATATACGTAATATTAAATTTTGGAATACTCTTTTAAATTTTAAATATAATGTTATAAATTTATATCACAAAGTTAAAAAAAAACATTTTATTAAATTTATTAAATTTTTATTAATAATAGATTCTTTAGATTGTCCATTTCGTTACTTTCACGTAACCTGAAGTCGAATCGTGTGATCTGAAATAAATGAGAATTTAAAGAGATATTTACAGCAAAAGAACAGATGGTGTGCTTAATTAACTAGAATAAAAGACAATTAAATGAGACAAAAGTTAACAAACTGCGTTAGAGGTCACGAAAAATTTTTAAATTATAAATTGAATTTTTGGCATTTAGTGTATCGATAAATTTATTTTTAAAGGAAAATGATTTATACAATAAAATTTGTTTCAAAATTTCTGAGTAATTTTATCACTAAAACATAATAATAAAACATTATATACGATATGCATATTTTTTATAACAATTTTTAATGCATTTTAACTTTTTTAAATTTATTTGTACAAAAAAGTTTACAAAATGAACTACTGATATACTTTTTAAGAGTACCGTCATAATGTTATATCATCAGGTTTATAATTGACGACCTCAGAAGCCTAGGGGTACAAATGACAAAATTTCGATTCAAGTAAATTAAGTTCAAATGTAATTGATAATTATTTTAAAATAAATAATAATTTACTGAATTGAAATACAATTGTGCCACTTACCTCATTGTGCTTTTTAAACTATTATTTCAATAACTGTGAAAAAAGTAGAGTGCAATTTTCTCAAAATTTATAATTAATCAATATTGATTATTATTCTCAAAAGTGGTTGATCTCTAGAAAGCAGCACATAATAAAAGATATGTATTCCATTACCTGAAATGAAATGTGTGTCTGTGTATGATAACGATATTATGAGGAATGGGATTCCAAAATGAAAAGTTAAGATTTCGTAAAAACGGAGGGGTGCAAAATTAGCAAAATGTTGATAAAAATTTTACCAATGGCAAAATGTTGATAATAATGTTGCATCGTGTTCTTATAATGTTATTAACAGTTTGCTAAATTTTCACCCCTCCTCCTTTACGAAATTTTAAGCTAATACTTTGGAATCTCCCTCCTCATAATATCGTTAACAATGTTCAAACGATACTTATATTTTTATATTATGTTTATTTTTTTACGTTTGAATTGATGTACAGAAAATGCTAAGATTTTTCAGTTGCGTAATTTACGGATTAAGTGAATAAAATATGAATGTCATACATGAAATAAATTTATACTAAATAGCATCTAAACAAGTTAGTTACTTTTAAAAAGTCCTTAAAAGTAGTTTATTCTTACATAATGCATCCAACAGTAATATTGTCTTCTTACATTTACCGCTGCACGAAAACGTAAAAGCAGAATTTCTTAACGAAATAGTAGGCAACATTTTCTCTTTCTTTTCAAATAAACCAATTATCATTTCAAACATGTTTTGCTCCAAAATTATCCAATAGTAAATACGAATATTGCAGACGAACACGAATGCCAAACATTGGGACGTTTCATATTTTAGAACCAAAATATTTTATAAATATTTAATAACTTTAATAATAGCTTCGTATTTTCATAAAATGTAGACATTTTTGTTGTGAAGAAAAAGGCACATGGAAAACTAATGTTTTAATTATAAATAAATGTTACGTAATACACTCCTGGTCCCAGACGGATATCTTACCAAACTCACTCTCACAATAACACTATATATGACCCACACCTTAATTTCTTTTATATTTAATAATAAAAGCTTAAGTAAATACTGAACTTTATCAGTTTAATTTTTATTTATTTTCCATGCATAAAATTACTCAATGCTCATTAAAATATTGTTAAAAGTATACGAATAATATAAACATTTTCTGTTAATAATATTGATAATTATCTATTCTATTCTAATTATATACTGATAATTTTTAACTATTATATTCCTATTATATACTAATAATATTCAATAAGTCTAAGTAGTTAAGACAAAAATGGCAAATTGAAAGACAAAAGATCTGCGCGGTTTTATTTTTAAAAAAAATCGTGCGTGCATGCTCAAAAAAAAAAAGATATTTCATGCATCTGTTCACATATATCAAATGTTTCGAATATTTACATTCTAAATGCAATATGATATTTCTACTATAGTTTGTCAAATTTTTAGAAACTGGCGGTAAATTTATTAGAAAACCCTTCATAATATAAGCAAAAAACATACCAAATTTTACTTTACTTAAAACAAAACGCTATATCTCCATGAATATACCATCTTTCTTACACAAGTTTTACAGAATCCGAATTTCCGTAGTCTATAGATATAGATAATTTCGTGCTTTATTTTTTACAAGGTGATCTTAAATATTTTTTTTCTGTGATTCCAAAATTGTATTGCTGAATAAATCGTTGTTCATAAAATTGAAGTCAAACATAATATTCTTAATACTACAGTTCCTGGCAAATCCAAAAATTATATCTTTGAAAATTCAATAAAATGTCTAAAATTAAAAGTGTCGTTGTTTAATGGCGATATAGTACGCATAAAAATTAATTTGTGCAGCGTATTTTTATTGAATAAAGCCTTCTTTTCATATACTTAAAAATGTACGGTCACATTAAGTAAAATGTTAATATTATATATTTTACTATAAACACTAAGGTACCTTTGTTATAAAAGCAAGTCTTTATTGTTTCTTTTTTAGTAAAAACAAAATAATATTCAGCACATAATTACGAAATAAATTCCGTGAAAGATTTTGATATAACTATGTATGATAAAACAAATTTAAATTTACTAAACACCAAACATTAAAAAACACCTTTGTTTTTGACATATTTGCTTAGCTAACTACTAAATTTGATTTCATACTTAAAAACTAAACAAGTAAAAAAAAATAGTATGACAATATTTTTTTTCAGATCTAACAATTTATTTTTTATGTCGGCAAATGTTTATGACACGTGAAGTCAAAAGTTAATTTGGTATACCTTTCTTTAAAGTGTACCTTAAGGCATGAGAGACATAAAAGTCAAGCCTTCTCTAATTTTTCCATTTCATCTAAAATAAAATAAAATGAAATTGCCTGTCCACACAAAATTGAAGACTGAGTAAATATCCCATGAGGTTTAGATATCCATCACTATAAAAATAAAGTAATGTCTTGCAAAAAAAAAAAAAAAAAAAAAAAAAAAAAAAAAAATTCTAGTTTTTATTTAATGATATATAAATATATAATGTCTTACTACATGCCATGCTGCATAAATTCGAGCATTTGTTATGAAAGACTGTAACATTTCAGACAATTAAATATATAAAATTAGTAAGAAACAAGTAAGAAAAATCATGCGTTAAGCATAGATTATGAAACACTTTCCAAAACTTCCTGAAATATTTAACAAAAATTGGGAAATAAGATGCTAATGTCCATAGCCAAATATGTATTTTAATACTTTTGATCAGCCCTGTATTGGATCCGTCGGTTGATATATATATATATATATATATATGACGGGAAAATTTAGTTTACCGAGAAAATATACTAACAGATTGAAATTTCTCCTTCAGCACTTTATTCTAATAGAATGAAAACACTTCAATATTTTTGTTCAGCCCTGTAATTTACCTAGTACCTTCATTACACGTCATTATTTTGTCAAAATTTAGTTCAAACAAACACACTCTTAAAACTACTTAAATCAAATTTCCAGAAATTATCATTTATGGGTAACCATGTAGCTAATTCTTTGCGTGACCCTGTATATCATTTAATCTATATTCTACAAACATTTCTTAGTAAACTGAAAGCAATTCAACGTAAAAATGCATATCTTACTTAAAAACTACCTTTAAGTTAATTGCTCTTATATTCAGTATCCCCTATGAGCTCTTTTTTCTAACCCTGTATATCAACTATTACATTTATAAACGCCATATAATATGCAGAAAATTTAGTAAGATTTAAAAGCGCATATCATAATTGAAAAAATGCATTTCAACTATCTATCATCTATCATCGATAATACACAGTACTTCGGATAAAAAATATAAGATTTGAAGTATTTTGTGTGGCCCTGTAAATGCTATGCACTTCATATCATGCGTTAAATAATAAATCTCAAAGGCATATATCAAATTTAGGGTACTTGAAATCGTTTAACGTTATTAAAATATGTCGCAAACAATCCCCCCCTTTATTATTGTGTAATCTAATTCTTTTGAGTGGCCCTGTAAATGAATAATAACTATTATTTTGACAGAATATTTTAAATAATGCGTATTTTAGTGCACTTTGCGAATGCATGTAAATTTCAATAAATTTGCCAGGGTGTAACACCTTTAAAATTCACTCTAAACGATTTTTTCCCATTGGCCGTAATGTATCGGAAAACTTTTGACTATCCCTGTAAATAAAATAATTATAGTAGAAACTTCCTTTTAAATAATTTTCGTGCTAGGATAAATGTAGTGCTAGGATAACATATCGTGCTAGGATAACATATAAAAATTACATAGAAATCTGAGAATATTTACGGGAGTTAGAGCGCGGACAGACGGACAAACAAACCGAATGTATAAACGCTTTTCAACTTCGTTGAAAAGTGTTAAAAATAGAAATGAAATGTATAAGTAATAGAAAATGTTGCTATATAATTCCTTTCCATTCATCATATTTATAGCCATCTAATTGTATTTAATTCCATAGAAAGCTATGCTGTATTGAAGCATTTAAATATCCTTTAACTTATTAAATTATCAAATTTACTAACAACACTGATTTTAAGTAAATTAAAGCATTAGAACGTTCTTCATCCTAATCAGTTTCAAATATCTTGTTCGACTTCTTTTTCCTTTATATTATCATTATCTGGTTAGTAAATTTAGGCTGTGGCTGACCATTTCTGATAAGAAGAAAGGATAAGTTAAACAGCGACCGCAAAGTTCTCGACAAAACTTTAAAGATTACTTCTTTTAATACTATCCCTTTTACGTCATTTTATTGGTTATATCTACTGGAGATACCTTATACACTCCTTCAAGTATTAGATTCATTCTAGACTCATTAGTGTGGTTAATGTACCAAGTATGTTCACTTATGAAGCGAAGTCATGCATGAAACAGCTGTGATCATAATATAAGGAAACTTATTGATCCATGAGAAATGCAGTAATTTAATTGTAAAAAAGAGTTAAAGGAATTTAAATACTACAGTTTAGTACGATATGAATCCTGTACATAAATGATAAGATACTTTCTTAAATAATTTTGTAAAAACTGTTGTTTGTCTGTTAAGTTATTAATAAATACATTAGGATGGTTTTCTTTAGAAAGAAATTGGAAATTACTTGTTATTTTTAATCATTATATTACAAAGTGGAACCTGTGCAATTTCGGCGAAAGCAAATGCTTAAAACAGTCTGTGAAATAATTTAAAATAATTTTAATTATTAAATTATTATTTTTATTTTTGTATGATGCTTAGCCATATTATTTGTGAACAAAGTCGCATGATAAATCTTCTCATGTTTTTTTTTTTTTTTTTTTTTTTTTATTGTGGTGTAAATTAAAATCGTTTTAAATCAAAATGTTATTTGCAAAATTTCATTTTTTTCTATTCAAATAAACATAAATATATAATCTTTTATTTTGATTCAGAACTTTAAAAAATGTATTAAAAAAATTTCTAAATAAAAATATTTAACTTTAAAAGAAAATCATATTTTCAAAATTAAATGATTTTCGAATTCGCTGAATCAAAATTAAAGGAAAATATTTGAAAAAGACATGTTCCAAATTTAAACCATTTATTCTTTATAGTTTTCGATTTTTAAGAATTTTCATACTAAAAATGATGGAAAAAACAATTATGAAGAAAATTGCTTCTAACAATAATTTCTTTCCATGACTGTTCTTTCCATTGTTCTAAAACGAAAATTTAAAAAAAAAAAAAAGAAAAAAAAATCTTGTTTCAATTTAGAAAGAAGCGTGTTTTAAACGTAATTTTTAACAGAAGAAAACTAGAAGAAAATTAGTTTTTTGTTTCCCTGACGCCATTGAGATAAAAAAATTTTTACTAATTTACCCTATTTTTTTTATTAACCCATTAGTGCCTAGCGTCCCTTTTTAGGGACGCTTCAAAAGGTGCATTCGACTTTGTTTTTGACACCGGTAAAAAAGAAAAGCAATAATTATTTTATTTAAATGATGCATTTTCGTGATTAATGAACTGAACTTAAATCTTCTAAAAATAGTGGTGCCAACCAAATAAAATTTACCCAAATGATGCTAGGCACGAATGGGTTAATGCAATAAAATTTTTTTGGAAAATTATTTTTTTGTTTCCCGGACGCCATTGAGAAAAAAATTGTTTTACTATTTTCTTAATAAATCTACAAAAATTATTGACAGTAAAAAAGTGCATTTTGTAACGATTATGTAACTCTCAAATAAATATTATTTTAATTTGAAACTACTAAAATGAACTCAATTGTTTAAATTATTACACGCAAATTAAACTGTAATTAGTTAAATATAGTTAGGATCAGTTATATTGATTGAGCTTTCACTTGAGGTTCTTATACTTGTCATTTCTAGATTGTAAGGGAAAAAAAAAACAGAATTCATTCCATTTTGACCCGATCATAAAATCGCCGCTCCCTTATGAAATATAAAATTGATGTCATTTTCATCTTCTCAAATATTAATTACGCACCTCTAATTTTCATATTTACCATTTACAAAAATGATTTTCATTTTGATTCCAAATTTGTTTGTCAACTACATCTTTGCATGGGATGAGTCCTACTCTTGACTTGAGATTCTAATTTCAGTATCTCAGTGTAAAAGTCTCCGTAATTTTTGTCTTTTAGGCGCAATTGTGGTAAAATGTTTAGTTTTATCTTAGTGAATCATCGTTTTCTTTTAAATATTGCATTAAGTTCACTTTAATGTGCACAGGCATTATTCCTTTATCTAACGACGGTACTTATAAGTACCATAAAAATTACTCATAAAATTCCTTTAATACGTCATTTAGTTGTAATATTGTTTAAAATAAGTTACAGATACATTACTTTATTTTGTTCCAACAAAATTATTGGTTACACAAAACAAAAACAATTTTAAAAAGATGATTTTTTTTCCTTTGTATCTTTTTAGCTTCCTTGGATCTGAGGAGGGGGATGGGGATTTTTCAATTCGGAAATATTTTTATATTAAAAGTGTAAGAACATTATATTTGTGTATTTTATAATTCTACAAAATGCTAAGAAAATAACTTAAAATAAAATATTTGAGTGGAGTTATGAATATTGCACAAAATCCCTGCAAATTCGAATTTAATCAAACCATATAAAATCCTTCAAAAATTTATTAAATGTTTTTGTAAATCTTTCAATTTCGTTTAAACAATTTACATAAAACGCTGTGAAATGTAAAATTTTCATGAATCCATAATGCGACAAGTAAAGGGTTAAAGTGGATCCAAATAGTCATGTTCTACAGTTACAGATAATCGTGAACATTTTCTGCCACAAGGGTGCCCACAAACATTAATTTATTATTTAATTTACTGTTGATCCTAATTTTACCCGCGACTAAATATTAACTGAAACATATAAACTGAAATATGTTCTTCACATCCTTGAAGTCCAAATACAACTCCTATAGAATTTCAGTAAGTGTTCGAGGAAATTTTGTACAATGGTGAACATGAGGTTACTTGAATAACAGTGTATATATGCAGAAATATATAAAGATAAATACATATATAATTAAAAGAATGTTTATTATAATTATTATTGGTATAATTATATATGGCGAAAATCCAAAATTGCAATAAAAAAATTTATATATATATATATATATATATATATATATATATATATATACATATATATATACATTACCCTGCACTGTTTTAAAAAACAAATAATCTTTTGCAACAAAACTCTTTGAGACTATTTTTAAAAGAGATATATTTCAAAATGTACATTTTAAAAATAGTGGTGTGAATAGAATAAAAATAATAGTCACCTTTCATTAAAAGTTAAAGATAAACGTAAATTAAAATAACACTCCTTGTATCTTGAATCAAATATCATTAACAAATGTTTAACAAATAATGTCATAACAATTTTTTTTTATTTGTTTCAATTTTTATAAAATTTATTCGATTTAAAGCAGAATGTACTAAAACACACTGTTTTGTAACTATTCATCTATAATCTGAGAAAAAGAACAAATAATGGACTTAAATCACAAAATGTATCATTAAATTCTCTATGTAAGAGTCTTAGACTATTACTAAATGTACTCTTTCGCTCTTTGTATCTCCAGAATGGTTCATTATTCCACGTAATTCACTGCAATAAATGTCTTTGACATAAAACTTTTTATCTCATATGATCCATAAATAAAGCCATAAGGTTTGCAGTTCTAAAACGGTACTTAAAAAGACTCCAAATAACATAGATTCATTATGGCATATTAGAGAGAATATTTTTGCAAGTATTTAATTATTTCACACACACACATAAAAAAAAAAGATGTACTTATTGTAAGGTTTAAAAAAATGTCTATAGGTTTTGTGTTTGTGATGCGTATTTCATATTCATGTGGCTTATTTTATATGGATTTTTTGTTGATTTTTTTGGGTAGATTGCACCTGTCTATCACTTAAAATAGTATTTTATTCGTTACAAAGATACGGTATTAAACAACAAATAATATACAGTTGCAAAAGATTTTTTTTCTTACCTTCCACTACATTTTTTTAAAAGAAAAATTCTTTTGCATATGCTTTGAGACCAAAAAACAGAAAGAAATGAAAAGAAATATGCTTCGAAATGTACATTTTCAGACTACTGGTGTGAATAGAATATGAAACTAGTCGTCTGTCATTAAAACTTCAAGATAAACGTAAGTTAAAATAATTCTCCGTGTATCTTGAATCAAACATCATTTACAAATGTTTAAAAAAAATTCTTTAAATATTTGTTTTAATTTTTTGTAATTTTTATAAAATTTATTAGATTATTTGCAGAATGTACTAAAACACACTTTTTTATAACTATTCATCTGTGAAAAAGAACAAATAATGGACATAAAACCCACAATGTATCATTAAAATCGCTATGTAAGAGGCTTAGACTATTACTAAATGTATTCGTTCTCTGCTTCTATCTCCAGAATGGTTCATTATTCTGCGTAATTCACTGCAATAAATGTATTTGACATAAACCTTTTTATATGTTATGATCCATAAATAAAGCCATAAGGTTTGCAATTCTAAAACGGTACTTAAAAAGAGTCCAAATAACATAGTTTCATTCTGGCAAATTAGGGAGAATACTTTTGGAAGTATTCCAACTTTTCGCACACACACGCACATAAAATACATTTTTTATGATGCACTTATTGTAAGGTTTAAAAATATTTTTATAGGTTTTGCTTTTGATATGCGGACACAAAGTACTCTGTTTTGTTTCATTTTCATATGGCTTATTTTATATGTATCTTTTATTTACTTTTTTCTGTAGATTGCACCTGTCTACCACTTAGAATAACATTTTATTCGTTCGGTTACAAATATACGGTATTAAACGACAAATAATATGCCGTAAGAATATATCTCTCTACAAATCTTCTCAAAAAATATATAATAAAGATTAGAGATAAAGCCAATTTAACATTTTTATCCTGACCACTTTAGACTAGTTGTTAATGTATTTTTCTCTAAGACCTGATTTTACCACAACCATGTTAGAGAGTAACTTTTTCTTTAATGCATATTTCAAAAAATAGTTTATGTTGTGATGTATACTTATAATATAGATAGATATATATACAGATCGATAAAAATGGATCGTGAAATCGAATGTTTTCATAAACTCAATACAAACTTTCTGACCATTTAAAAAAAATCTTTTACATTCTGCTTTCTCATTGAAGAACATTTTTCGGTATCTGAAATCCAAAAACCTTAACAAATGTGAAAAAATACTACATTTTAACAAAGTTGTTAAACAGGGTTATTTTCTTCTAGGAATTTTATTTCTTTTAGTATAAGATAATCTTAAACACATTTATCTCTTTGAATTCATCCATAGTGCAGGAAACAGAACGAATAATGAACATATAACTCACACTATGTCATTAAAATGTCGATGTAAAAATGACAAGCTATCAGTAAATCTACTATTCCTCTCTTCGCATTCCTCTGCTTCCCCGCATCTCCCTCCCCCCCATTTTATTTATTTTTTGGGTAAAAAATATACGGTTTTAAATGACAAACTATGTGTCATAAGAATATATCTACCTATTATCTTCTCACTTAGATAATATAATGAAGATTAGAGGTAAGGCCAGTTTAATTATTTTATTTTACCGCTTTGGATGTGTTTTAGATATTTTTTAAGAGATGATTTTATCACGATCAAGTTAAAACCACAACTTTTACTTTAATCAATTCTTTAATTTTTATTTGTGTAATCTGCGGTGTACAGTGGTGGCCAAACTTGTGGACACTTTTAGGTAGCTTTCATTCCAAAAAGTAAAAAACTACCATTTGTCGCCGCCCGGGCGAATGCACTTCGGTAAATTTTGCTATCTTTTCGTCGATAGTGACCCATAGATCCCAAAACCAACCTCCGTTGAAATGTTGACTTACACATGTATACTATATATATATATATATATATATATATATATATATATATATATATATATATATATATATATATATATATATATACATACATATGTATATATATTTTTAGAGGTTCCCGCAAAAACACGACGAAGCGAACAGGATGGCGCGAACAAAGCCGACGTTCGATCAGTCATCAGGAATCACATTCCATCCAATAGATTTGCAGTCGAAGTCATTTGGCAAACGGAAATAGATTAAATGTGTTGTATTTTCAAGTAATGAAAATTTCTATGAAAAATCAGGAAGCATCGTTTATTATCGTTCCATTCCAAAGTTACTCCATAACCACCAAAAAACCTCCCGACTTTCTAAGCCCATGTCACAAAAAATCACAAAGAATAAAAGATGTTCAGTGCAAAGTCATTTCCTTAAAATTATGACCACTACGTCAACAGTTCACACATTACGGGAAGAAGCACGTACATGCTTAACATTCTGGAGATCAGTGAATTCTGATCTCTCTCTCAGCAAAAACTGACTCCCTGAAAATTTTCAGATAAATTTACCCAGCCTTTATGCTTACGCTCTGAAACAAAAACCCAATAATGCTCATTCGAAGGTAGTTGTATAGCACTTCTAGCATTTCCATTGGGTCAGGGGCGGAGTTATTTGTCAGAACTCTTTACCCAACGGCGTAGTATGCAGGAGTAAACAGCCCCATAAAAATTGATTTAGATCCTCCAGCAGACGATAATTAATTAAATAGAATAAAATTAAAGCTTTTGATAAATGTTTTTTATTCTAAAAATGGGAAATGTATTAATGGAATGATTTTAATATTTCTCAATAAGATATTGACATTTAAGTAATACATTTTAGTTTTTTTTAGGAAAATAAATAATAGATTATGTTGAGTTAAAGAAAAAAAGAAAAGGAACTTTAGCCGTTAATTAAATATTAGTAGATTACGGAAACTAATAAAGAAAATGTGTTCTTATAAGACTTTAGAATGAAATTGAAACTAGAAAATAGTAAAAAATTTCTTTTGTAATTACAAATCCCCCTCCCAAAAAGTCGATTGAAACTCTAGGTCTCAGACCCGCAAGTTCACGGAAAGGGAGGTGACACGGACTTAGATTACAAAGTTGTCGATAGAAGTAATAATACATTTTAAAAAAATGCTGAAAAATAAGGAATTTAAATTTAGGCGAATTTAATGTGATGTATGGAGCAACCATAAAATTACAAATAAAATATAAAATCAACAAAAATACAATGTATGATCTTGTTCAAACATACTCATCATAAATATAATTTGAAAATAGAGACAATTACACATAGCATATAGTGAATTTGTCTTGTTTTCACACCCTTTGACAATAAAATGAAAGTTAAAGCAATAAAATTGAATACCTCTTGACATCAGACCGCTTTTGACTAAAAAACAAGTTCGTAACTAGGAGTCTCATTAAATTCGTTTAAAAAATTTCAGTTCAAAATTTCAGTTAAAAAAAAGTCGAAATTTGGAAATTCAAAGTCCATTTCCTCTTTCCAATGAGGTCTAGATACCTCATTAAGTTGGTTATTAATGGTTGGTGGTTTAGTCTTTTGGCTGACTTTCATCGATCATACTGTCTTTCTTACTTTCATCACTAATAATGCTATAATGATTCATAATGGTTTTCTAACTTTCATAACTAATAATGCTATAATAATTCATAATGTCTTTCTGACTAGTCAGTTTGCTTTTTTAAATAGGATCCATTCAACTGTAAGCGCTAAATTCCATTTTTGGAATTTTGGTAAATATTTCTTATAAATCATATTTTTATATAATAACACATAATAATAGAATAACGCAACTAAAAATAAATTTTAACAATGTAATAAGTAAATAATATAATAAAGAAACATAATGAGTAAAAATATCAGTATAAGTAAATATCATCTCAAGTAATTACGCAGTCAGTATTTTCTGCGCATAAAAGAAACATTGCAAAATGTAAGAAGAAAAAGAAAGGACAAATTAGATTTCTTGAGTAATTTATTAAGGGGGTGTCTAATTTCAGCATGTTTGTCAATAAATTTATGATACTCGTTTATAGATCCAAGAAATCTTTGTAACTCTTTAATATTAGTGGTGGTTTCAAAATTTTTATAGTTTTTGTATTAGCATTAGCTGGAGTTAAAGATCCATTCTGGATTTCATATCCGAGAAAACTGATTTGCTTTTGAGTAAAAGTATATTTAGAAAATTTTAATTTAATATTTTATATTCGGCATAATTCAAAAATTTGGATATGGTGTTGAATATGTTCATTTAGTGATTTAGAAAAAATAATTATTTCTTCAAAATAATAACAAGCAAAGTCTATTTTATGTTTGGAAAGATTTCTTCTAATTTTCATATTGAAAATTGAGGGGGCCTACCTTTACATCTAAGGGTAGAACATTCCATTCCCAGACTCCTCAATTGGTAGTAAATGCTAATTTTTCTGAATCTGCTGGGTGAATAGGTATGTGCCAGTAGCCAGAGGCTAAATTCAACGTGGAGAAATACTGGTCACCGCTCAATTTGTCTAAAATTTTATCAATTCGGGGCAAATGTTCGGCATCATTTTTCATTATAGAGTTTAATTTCCGGTAATCAGCACACATTCGGGATTTTTGCCTTCATCTCGCTTATTTACTAACGTAACTGGGGAAGAATATGGGGTATAACTTTCTTTAATTAATCCAGCAGCTAATAAGGATTGAATTTTCTGAGAGATTTCTTTTTCATCAGCAGTGGAGGTACGATAAGGTCTCAAAGATACTGATAGGTCAGATTTAGGGGAAATACGCTGAGGTTCAATATTAATTATACTTACATCATATTTATTTTTTGCGAAAATATCCAAAAATCCATTAAAATTTCCCGTAAATTTTCTTTTTGAACAGAATTCAGATTCCCAAATAAATTATAATCATATCATTATTGATTCGCGGAAAGGATTGGGCAGCTATGGTATTTCTATAATCAGGATGCACAAAAATAAAGTTATTCTGAATAACAAAGTGAAGTAATTCTAATTTATTATTGGATATGTCGACATGTTAATTTAAAACAAAGTTTCCTTGTATCACATTTCGCTTAGATAAATCAATATTTAAATTCAAATTAGCAGAATCAGGTAAACCTAGAATAGCATAATTCAAGTCCACATTACTTACTAAAAAATCAATATATTGTTGTATAATACGAAGTCGGATACATAATTGAGAAGATTTATTAATTCTAAGAGTTCCTTGTGCTTGTCTTATAACTATAGCGCAACATTCTTTAATTTAGCCTATAAAAATCTAACAAATTTAAGAGGTAAAATTGAGACAGCTGATCCACTGTCCACAACATAACACACTTTTTTGTTGTCTACATATCCAGGGATAATTAGTTGTCACACTTTATTAGCATGTGGTGGTTGTATAGAAGGAGGGATTTGAGTTTGCAATGAGTTGGAGTAAAAGATACAATTCCTCTCCCAGTGGTAGGCATTTTGGATTCCTCTGTTTAGACACATTCTACATTGACGACTGGGATAGTTATTTTGGTACTGTGCAGTAGGCATTCTAGGATTGATAAATCGATGATTAGAATTTGGTATCGGGTTGTTCTGAATGGGACGAGTCCAATGTCTAGGAGTAAGATTGGGATGTTGCATCGGTCTAAAATGTTGAAAATTTCTAGTATTATTATTGGAAGCATGAGTTGGAGTCGCTGATAATTGTTTAGCAATGCAAAACCATTCACGAGTATTAGAAGAAGGGCTTACGATTCAACAATTTTGGTATTCTGGCTTAAGACCATCAATTAGTGCCTGAATAATTATATTCTCTTTCAGCTGAAGTTGTCTGTCAACCTCAACTTTCTTTCTGAAATAAGAATATAGATCTTTTAAATAATTTAAATAATTTAATTTTAATGAGGCAAATTCAGAAAATTTTGGAACTCAAATTTGGATAAAGTTTTCTGTTAAAATCTCAACAATTTCATCATAAGTTGTACATTACAAAGAATCACTTATAAAGACATTTAAGGCTTCTCCTTTTTAAAATTTAGATATATTATGGATTTTCCAATTAGTACACACCTTTTGAAAATGTTTAAGCCACAATTAGATATTCAGTCTCGACTCAAAATCAAAAAGGACAGCATCGATTTTATTTTCAGACATTTTAGTTTTCTTTACCAATCCAGATCTTAAAAGCATAATCGAAGGGTAACTCATAAGTTAAAATATTTAAAATTTTGTAATTCAGTATAATAAATGAAAATTAAATATATCAATCAAAATTTAGGTTAAAATGTTGGTTCCTTTTAAAATTATAATAACTTCATATTAACAGCGGTAAATAAAATAAATAATTTGATAAATAAAATAGAAAAATAATAAATAAATAAATAAATTGTCATTATTTAGTATTAAGACCAATTTTAACTTTAACTCGAATAACAAAACATCTACTTTATCAAACATGAAATTTAAGTAAGAATTTCTATGAGCATCCGCCATTTTTAAACAAAAACCGCCATATATATATATATATATATATATATATATATATATATATATATATATATATATATATATATATATATATTACAAATAAAAAAAATTTCGGCAAAATTAGACTTATTCTATGTTAATTTCCTTTTAATAATTTTCTGAACTTATTTCAACTTATTAAATTAAAATCTTGTTACGAGATCTATGTTACTAATCTATTAATCTTTATAGAAAATATATAAATTCTTAATTCGCCTTAAAAAACATTTATTCCACAATATGCTTAAAGAAAATCTAAAATTCATCAGAAATTCTAAAATTGATTTTTTTTTTCTATACATGAAAATTCTTCTGACCAATAATAAAATTTAAAGAATCTTTCATTCTCTGCTTTTTTATTAAAATATATTTTTCGTATATCTCAAATCAAAAATAATTATCCCCACGAGTTCCTAGAGGTTTTTTTCTGAAAGCTATTAGATTGGAGGTGCTTTGTACGAACCTTATCTCGCCATTCGATTTAACCGTTCGGAGTTTTCCGTTGCTTTCGACGAACTTTGGTTTTCCTTCCTTAAATACGAGTTAAGTTCCTTTAGAAAGACCCGCACGGAGTGCACTACCCCGAGGGCCTATATCCTTCGTGCAGATAGTCGACCGTCACACATTACACACACATAAAAAATTCTCAATAAATGCGAAAATAATTATTACCTTTTAAGAGGGAAATTTTCTTTGTAAACAAGGTTATTTTAAGAATTTTATTTCTTTTAATGTAAGATAATCTTAAACACACTTTTCTGTTCGGATTCCTCTAAAGCGCACCTGTCTATCCCTTAAAACAGGATTTAAATCGTTGGCGACAAACAATATATCCTAAGAATATATCTAATCGACATATTTATTCACCAAAAAATGAAATCAAATTTGGAGATAAAGCCAGATTAATATTTTTATCTGATTGCTCTGGACAAGATTTTATTAAGTGCATTCGTAATTATGTAAAGGCGTCGCCCCTAGAGTTAATGTTCAGTCCGTCTGTCCGTCCGACCGCCCGTCTGTCCGCATGCAACAATTAATAAATGCCGAACCGAATCATTTGAAATTATAAATATATAAATATCACATAATTTTATCGAGCCATTTTAAATGTTATGAAAATCGGATGCATAGTTCAATTACAGAGACAGCCAAAAGTATTCCGATACATTACTACCAATGAGAAAAAAAGTTTCAAGTGCATTTTAATGCTGTCACACTCTTTTGAACATAATAAAATTGATATTTATATGTGAAGTGTATACTATAATATATATTCTGTACAATTTGTGGTACAAAGAATATTTGTTAATATTTTACAGGGCCCCACAACCGTATTTCATTGCATAATGAGAACATTATTTGGTGCGCGTTTTAATTGCATTAAATTATTTATTTTTTTATGAAATTGATGTACGCTTAGGAGGATTACTACAAATTGCTTCCTGTAATATAAAAAGCTGCCAGTATTTACAAGGACGCACAAAAAAAATTGACTACTGTACTGTATACCATTACACCAGCATTTAAATATTCTTAAGGGCGTTCGTAACTACATAAAAATATAGCACCTATAGCCATCGTTCAGTATGTCCATCCGTCTATCCGGCCGTCTGTCTGTCCCCATATAACAGAGCAAATACTATTCAACCAAATAATCTGAGATTTAAAATACCTAATGGTTGCATAATTTTGTCGAGTCATTTCAAATTTTATGAAAAACACATGCATAGTTTTATTACAGGGATAATCAAATGTATTCCATTATATTACGGTGAACAGTAAATATGGTTTCAAATACATTTAAATCATGTTTCACTCCTTTGAATATAATAGAATTGACATGAATCTACGAAGTGTGTATTAAAATATACATCTGAACAATTTATTATTAATTTATTATTAATTTACAGAGCCACACAAAAGCATTTCACTATACATAATGGTATACGGGGAAATATTGTTTGGGGCATGTTTTAATTATATTAAAATATTTCACGTTTTATGAAATTAGTATACGTTGCTCAAGCTTAATACAAATTACTTCCTGTATATATACAGGAACGTACAAAAGATTTCGTCAACTGTAGTGTCCGAATTACTGTCTACTATAACAGCAGGTCTGAATATTTTTAAAATTCATTATAGCACGAACGCACCTCATATGCTACGATTCATGTGCTATTTCCAACTTGTTTTAAATTTCTTAAAGAGCAGCAGTGCAAAATGTAGATGGCAGCGGGCAGTATTCCACTATTAAAATTTACAGTTTTCTTCTGTTAATATTTAATAGCATTCATACAAGAATTTTATATGTATATAGAGTCATAGAAGATAAAATTCCAAAAAATATTTATAGGCCAGTCAAATTGTCATAAATAGATGCAAAAATTCTGCTAGAAGATTTTATGTTTTTAAACTGTTTGTGGGGATGCTAGTAACAAGAATTAATGGTTTTCCAACAAATTATCTCGAGGCTAAATTTTGTGGAGTCAAAAAACCACAAAATTTTAGGACTTTTTTCAATTTTTTGCCAAAAACTCAAAAATTATAAAATTTTTGTGTACTATACTCAGTTACAAAAAGAAAGAGCATTAAATTCTCTACAAATTTCATAATAAAACTGTTTTTCTAAAGCCATTATTAAGCGCGCTACAGCATTCTGAAAGTGACTCTTTTTTTTTAACTTTACGGAAAAATTGTAAAAACGAAAATTTGACACAATTTTAAATTATTTTAACCTCTTTAATGTAACTTATTTAAATTGTAGGTATTTGCATGATACAAATCGTGATGAATTACAACGGTAACACTGTAAAAAATTAAGACCATTGTAACTTTTTTTGTATTTAGAGCTTTAGTGGAGAACAATAATATTAGGTATTTAACTGATTGTAAGTAAAAAATACTTACGGTGACATTTTTACATCCCTTCCTTCTGGATAAATAATGTAGTTAACATTTTCGTAGTTGATTCCATTACATGTTTTACAAATTGTTGAGCATTTTAGTCTTAATTTATCAAAACAACATGCTTTGCTGCACCTTTCATTACTGCTACATGACACAGCAAGGACACAGGAAGGATTCAGGTGCCTTGGCACATTTGAACTGGCTGAAAGAGATCGTCCAACCTGTGAGCCCACCCCCATTCTTCAGGAGGAATATTGTTTCCTATCCTAGCTTGTAACTGATGATAACATCGGAGAAAATGATGCTGAGAAGCCTCTTGTGTTGGTGGTAGTCTTGCAAGATGAACTTTGCTTTTTGTGGCAGATTTAGCAAATAGCTGAAAACTTAAGGTTTTCAAAATCTGTGTAGTATCTATGCATCCACTGTATAGTGCAGCATGGATTTTTTCTCTAACCTTGATGCTTTCTTGACGGGTAGAACCTAATTTATTGAACACGCAGGCTATTTCTCCAAGTTAATCAAGTTTTTTCAAAGTGTTACAAAACTTTGACTTTCTTTGCCCAAAAAGAGGGGATATTGTATCGCATCCACTGATTGCATGAGTGAAAAGAACATTGTTGCAATTGTATTCGAACGACATGGATGAAAACCATTTGGTTTCGATGTTACCTCTTCCTGGCTTTTGGAAAAATAGATTTTTGTGCTGGTAGCTTAAGCTCGTCATGATCACGAGAAGCTCAATATCTTCTCCGACAATTACGTTGCTTTCAAAAGATATGGCTCTTGAAATGGTTGAGATAACTATCATGAAATCAGCTTCTTCTTTTGCCTGCTCAACTTAAATTCTGTTATTTTGAAATTCATATTTTGAAATTTTTAATTTATTTTAAGAAATAAAATGAAGAAGCTCTTGTTTATGTCATTGGCTTCGTCAACGGATGGTGCAAGTCGACGCTCTTTTTTCTCTCCACTTGTTAGTGATTGATCTAGTTTTGTACAACAAAAACTATGATACCATGCATCTGCAAGTTAGACTCGCATCTGCTAATCAGGTTCGTGTTGAATACGTTCAATTACTTTCTAGGACCATTGATCCCCATGTTTTTCTGCAGCTTTCAAAATTGTAATTTTCGCAAATAACTTCATTACTTTGTGAATCAAATTTCTCTTTGCTTAGGGCTTTTTTATTGTTTTTCGTTGAAGTCACCGGGATTACCTTATTCACATAAGAAGCAATTATCTTGAAACTTGAAAGAAGTGTTCGATCTGAGGGACAAAATATAGTCTGTGTAGAATCTTCACTCCGACGAACATATGCTGCTATCATTTTCTCATTCACATATGTTTTTGGCAATCATCCTGTATTCTAACTTCCTTTCTACTTTCCAAAAAACTGATGAATATTACTTTGACGCTGAATGCTATGTTCAAAGAGCTTGGCAAGTCCTTACTGGCTCACAACGCGAGTATCACTATTTGAAGTCGTTTGGCGAATGAAACACAAATTTCGGTCGAGGTCACTCATTTTTCATTACTGCACGAAAAGAGATACAATAAACTGAATAGTAGCATGTTAGAAGAGTATGTCTTTATAAAAGAACATTTGCATCTAAATCATTACGGCTCGGTAAAGTCACGTGGCCGCTATCTTCATCTATATTCCCTTTTTAATCCTTGGCCCTCCCTCCCTTTGTAATTCTTTTTCTTGTAGGGTTTCCAGAATTTGCGCTTCTCCTGCCTTCCTTTCTTAAAACTTTCATTTCTCATCCATCAATAGGTGCATTTAATTTTCATTTTTAGTGATGAAAAAAAGTTTTTTGGGATGGGAGGCGAAAAATAGGTTACTTTTTAAAAAGTTAAAAAAGGGACATTTTCAAAAAACCATAGCGCGCTTAGTAATAGGTTTAGAAAAACGTTTTTATAACAGAATTTATAGAGAATTTAATGCTCTTTCTTTTTGTAATTGAGTATTTTACGCAAAAAATTTATAATTTTTGAGTTATTGGCAAAAAACTGAAAAAAGTCCGAAAATTTTGTGATTTGTTTGGCTTCACAAAATTTAGCCTCGAGATATTTTGTTGGAAAACCACTAAATCTTGTTACTAGCATTCCCATAAACATTTAAAAAACATAAAATTTTCTAGCAGAATTTTTGCATCTATCGGTTCTTTTTTCTGACAATTTGACTGGCCTATTAGTTGTGAGAGACCTGGTGGCGTCTGTATTTTTAACTCCGCTTTACGAATTCACTTTATCACAAACATATTAAAAACATATTTTTTCTTTAATCTTTAGTTTTAAAATTTGTTTTTGATGTGATATATATATATATGTATATATATGAACATATATATTTATATATATATGTATATTTATATATAGTTGTATATATATATATATATATATATATATGTATGTATGTATATTTATATATATATACATATGTAAATATATATACATTTATGTATAGGTAATAAAGGATTCTGAAATTGATTTTTTTTCCACACATCAAAAGTTTTGCGAGCAATAATAAAATTTAAAGAATCTTTCATTTTCTGCTTTTTTTTTATCAAAATATAGTTTTCGTATATCTCAGATCAAAAATACTTAACCCCACCATTGACTGAGAGGCTCTTTTCTCGAAGCTGGTAAATGGGAAGAACTGGGTTCGAACCTTATCGCGCCATTCGGTCCAACAGTTCGTTGTTTTATACGAACGTTTTATTTTTTTCCTTGAATGCGAGTTAATTTCCTTTAGAAGTACCCCCACGCAGGGCAATCTCGAGGGCCTATATCCTTCGTGCAGATAATCTACTGTCATACATTACACAGAAAACAAAAATCCTCAATAAATGTGAAAATAAGTATTATCTATTAAGAAAAAATTTTCTTTGTAAACAGGGTAATTTTTAGGAATTTTATTTCTTTTAATTTAAGATAATCTCACATACACTTTTCTGTTCGGATTCATCTAAGGCGCAGAAAACAAAACGAATGATGAACATAAAACCCGTGTCATTAAAATTGTCATGTAACAGAGACAGATTATTAGTGAATGTTCTTTTCTTCTCTTTGGTCTGCCAGAATGGTTTACTATTCTACTTAATCCATTGCAATAAATGTCTTTCACATAAAACTTTTCATTTCTTATGATCCATAAATAAAGTCAAAAAGGTTGCAGTTTTAAAGTGGTAGTTAACAAGAATGCCAATGGTGTAGTTTCTACTCTAGCAAATTAAGGGGAATATTACTGGAGATACATTTATGATGAAATTTTTCCACGATTTAAAAATATTTTTATATATTTTGCATTTTATGTACAAATACAGAGTACTGTATCTTATTCCTCATTACTTTGACTTTCGGCTATTTTATAGGGATCTTTTACTGATGTTTTTGGATAGACTGCGTCCATCTATGACTGAAAGCAACTTTTAATATCTAGGAAGAAATATACGGTAGTAATCTAAAACGATATACCATAAGAATGTATTTATCAATCTATTTTTCTATCTATTTATTCACCAAAAACAATGTAATAAAAATTAGAGATAAAGCCTGTTTAAAATTTTTATTTGACTGCTTTGGACAAGTTTTTAATGTGATGTTATTTAAGATCTTATTTTACCACAATCAAGTTAAAAGGATAACTTTTTCTTTAATCCCTATTTTTAAATTTTTGATTTTGCTGCGATGTGTATACATATACCCATCAAAAACATAAATGTGAAAGAATGCAAAGTTCGTTAACGGTTTCGCTAATAAAGGAAGTGAAATCTAACTGGAAACCAAGTGTTTTCGAAGCTCCTTAAATCATAGCTCCTGCCATGCGTAATGTTCTTCGATTGCTTAAAATGATTTGTTATATTACTTGCTATTCGATAGAGCTACTTGGCAAATTCACTGTTTTTCAAATTTCGCTATTTTGTTGATAATAACTTAAAGTTAATCACTTCCTTAAATTATCAATATCACAACTTCGATATACTAATGCGAATACTTAATTGACTAGATCTTTGCCAATGACAAACATGACTAAATTTTATTCAGGCTCAGTGATAAAAGATAGTGGTTGAAAACTTGCCAAATCGCTCTATTGAATAGCAAGTAATATAACAAATCATTTTAAGAAATCGAAGAACATTAATGTTAAAACTGTTGTTAGCTTTCGTTTTTTCAAAACTAAAAACTAAAACAAAATCACTTCACCTTTTTCATTTACGTATAAAAAACATTTCATATTTATTTACTTAGAACAGGTGTCACAAATTAAAAAAAAAAAATTAAAAAGTTGACATGTTTCGGTTCATTTAAAAGCACCGTATTCATAACGCATAAAATCAGTAGAAAACTAAATGACACTGGATATAAATATAATTTAAAAACTAGTCGTTGGGGGCCACCGTAATACTTACCCATCATGGATATGTATATGAAAATAAAACATGTGTAATTATTTATACAATGCATTACAATTCATAATCAAAATCTAAATATTGTTAATATACATAGTAATGCTCTATTAAAGAACTGCTGATGTACCAATTTCGACAAATTATATAAAACGCCAAACTACTCAAGTAATAGCGAACTGCGTAAAAGAAACATCCTTATAACTCCAAAAATATTAATTCTATTAACTAACAATTAACTGCGTCGGATTAAGCGTCTCATTTTCAATTAAAATATACTTCTGAATTGAAATTTGAATGAAATACAGGGTCATGAAAAATCGAAGAATGTGGAAAACATGATTACAAATATCTCAGCAACTAATAATCCGATCGACTTCGTTTTATATGCAAAATGTGTGTTATTTTATTGCCTTTTACGTCCATTCCTTAGAACAAAAAAAATCGAAAATGTTTATATACCTTTCATCAGAACGAATTTTTCGAGAGTCCGAAAAAAATAGTTCCGGATAATCGAGGTTGCTGATATTAAATAGGGTTCGTCCCATTCTTACATACTAACTACATACAAAATTTCAAGTCTCTATCTCAATTTGTTCGGGAGATAGAGCGTTTACAGACAGACAGACAGACGGACGGCAAAATTTTTTTTCTAAAAATATGTTTTTCGGAATCTCCACTATCTAAAACATGTAAATCCGTCAAAAAAAGTTTTTCGATTTTCAAAACGATTGCAAGACTTACCCTATACTACGTATGATGGGTAAGTAATAAATTTTTTAATTATACTTATATCCAGTGTCATTTAGTTTTCTACTGGTTTTTTGTGTTATGAATACGGTTCTTATGAATGAACCGAAACATGTCAACTTTTTAATTTTTTTATTTGTGACATCTGTTCTAAGTAAATAAATATGAAATGTTTTTTATACGAAGAACATTAAGCATGGCATGAACTATGATTTAAGGAGCTTCGAAAGAACTTGATTTCCAGTTAGATTTCACTTCTTTTATTAGCGAAACCGTTAAACTTAGTATTCTTTCACATTTATGTTTTTGATGGGATATCATTATTTTTTGTTAAATAAGTAGGTATATGTTTCCGTTTTGAAATAAATAGGCTTAATATTAAATTGCCTTTATTTAATATTAATCTTACAGCTTTTTCCTACATTTACACACTTTTTTTTTCGCTGTCATTTTCCATATTTTCTTAGCATATTTGTAAAGTTACAGTGCATCGCTCAATCAGCCTTATTACAAGAATATTTCGGAAAAAATTTCATTCATACTTAAAAATATTAATATTAGGGCTGCTTATGTTGCTTTAAATCCCACTAATAAGGATATTTCTTTTACGCAATTCGGTAGTATTTGATTATTCCGTCGACCTAAAGAAGTTTGTCACCAACTTGGGGATATATCACCAAATTGGCGACAAAAATTACTCGCTGAAAGTGATGCTAATTTGGCGCTATTTCTAGTATTTCACCAAATTCTCATATACTCCCATTGTAATCCCATAATTTACCCAATGATATTGTTAAGGCTATTACTGACTTAGTTAACTTCCAAAGATTATTATATGACCTTATGCATGACGTAAGACATATGTTCCTATTGACCATTTATATCGTATAAGTAATTAACATGCCAAATTTTATGTTTCTGGAGCCACAGGAGTAATACAGACATCGCATTTTTAGGACGTTTTTTGCTCCTGCACCATTTTTAGGTTAGTTGCATCCACAAAACATAAGCCTGTGTTGGAGCAAGGACTGACGCCATCATTTTGATATTATTAATTTTAAGATCGATTCGTTCTTTGCTGAGATTGTTTAAGGATCACAATTTAGAACATTTTTAGAACGCTTTTCATGCTTTTACACCCCTTTTAAATTCCGCATTTTTTAGAAAATGACCTTAGAGATCATTTATAACTTACAAATAACTAACATGCCAAATTTTATATTTCTAAGTCCTTCAGTAACACAAAATTTGCATTTTTAGAACGTGTTTTTCTCCTGCACCCCCTTTGTGTTAGTGGCATCGACAAAAGATATAACCGATGTTTGAGCAAGGACTGTCACCATCATTTTGATATAATTACTTTTAAGATCGGTTCGTTACTTGTTGAGATTGTTTAAAAATCGCTATTTAGAACGTTTTTAGAAAGCTTTTTGCGGATTCTCACCCTTTTTAAATTTATATTTTTTAGCAAATGTTGTTAGTGATCATTTATATCTTATAAGTAATTAACATGCCGAATTTCATGCTCCTAGGCCCTCCAGTAACACAAAAATCGCAATTTTAGAATATTTTTCCTAGTGTGCCCCCTTTTAGATTAGTGGCACCGACATACGATATGAACCTATGTTTGAACCGGGGTGAATAACATCATTTTGGTACCATTGATTTTGAAATCGGTTTGGTAGTTTCAAAGATCAACCCCGATACTCGCCAAAGGTGACGCCAATTTGGCATTATTTCTGGTATTTCGCGTAATTCCCATAAACTCCCATTGTAATGCAATAATTTATTTTTTAATTAACCATTAATGTTTATTGTGAGGATTTCTGATTTTTTTAATTTATAAATCCAACAACCTACCTGTACACCAAATTCACACTGTCACATTCTGCTGTTTCATTTAGATACATTTTTCTTGTATATCAAATCAAAAATCGTTAACAAATTTGAAAAAATAAATATTACCTTTTAAGTAACAAATATATTTTGTTAAACAGTGTTATTTTTAGGAATTTTATTTCATTTAAGGTGCAACACAAGGCTCAGAGAAAGACCCGGATGATAATGCAAAGTCTATGGCAGCGTTCTTTTCAAATATCTTGCTCAAATCTTAATATTTTGAAATGATTTTTTTTTTTCACAAGACAGCTGAGGATGATCCACAACCGGCCTAGTTTTTACTTTCTCTGTTTTGGTTTCAGATTTTTTTAATTACTTTAACTTTCGAAACAGGTTTAAACCTGTTCTAAAATTGAAACTATCGCAATATAATAAATACCTAAGCAAAATCGAAAAAGTAAAAATTAGACCAGTCGTGGATCGTCCTCAGCCATCTTGTGAAAAAAAAATCATGTAAAAAGATTAAAATTTGAACGAGATATTTGAAAAGAACGCCCTCATAGACTTTATATTATCATCCGGATATTATCTGTGCCTAGTGTGCCTTAATGTAAGATTTTCTTAAACACACTGATCTGTGTGAATTCATCCTATCATGATGAACATATGTTGAACATAAAACACACACTATGCCATTAAAAGCCTGAAGTAAGAGAAACAGACTATTAGTAAATGTTCTTTTCCTTTCATTATGCATCCAAAAATTTTCATTATTCCACTTAATTCTCTGTATAAATATGTTTGAAATAAACCTTTTTTATTTCTTACGATCCATATATAAAGTCATAAGGCTTGCATTTCTAAAAGGTAGAGTTGTTTCCACTCTAGCAAATTAAGGGGAATATTTTTTTCGTTATTTAAATTTTTTCATATAAAGGAGAAGATTTTTTTATGGTGAGATTATTGCAAGGTTTAAAAATCTTTATATGTTTGCATTTTGCATACGGACAAAGATTACTGTTTCTTGTATCATTTTCCTGTGGATTTCAACATTTTGGTATCTTTTATTGATATTTTTGTGTATTTTACACATATTTATTATATAAAACAACATTTTCATCGTTGTGTTACTAAAGTATACTAATAAACGACAAACAATATTATATAA
The DNA here is from genome assembly GCA_964019185.1 of Maratus speculifer. Classification (NCBI taxonomy): domain Eukaryota; kingdom Metazoa; phylum Arthropoda; class Arachnida; order Araneae; family Salticidae; genus Maratus; species Maratus speculifer. The sequence continues at coordinate 228,362,966 of OZ025295.1, forward strand.
AAATATATGTATCTATCTATCTATTCCGCAACAAAAATTTAATCAAGATTATAGGAAAAAAACAGTTTAACATTTTGTGTAACCACTTTGGACGAGTTTTAAATCTCATCTTCTGTAAGAGCTGATTTTATCTCAATCATATTAAATGGGTAACATTTTCTATAATGCCTATTTTTTATTTCTTTTTGCAATGATGTGTATGTGTATATACGTATTTATATATATATGTGTGTGTGTGCGTGTATAAATTTAGATAATAATGGATTCTGAGATTGAATTTTTACCTACCTTCAAAATTTGTCAACAATACAAAAATTTGAACAATCTTCCACATTCTTATCATTGAGGTACATTTTTCGGGAATCTCACATCAAAATTTTCCAATTAATATGATAAAAAAATATTACTTTAAAAGTAAGAAATTTTTTTTAAAATGGTAATTTTGTAGAAATTTTACTTCCTTAAAGGTAAGATACACTTAAACACACTTTTCTGTTCAAATACATCCATGGCGTAAGAAACAGAACGAATATTGAACATAAAACACACACTGTGTCATTAAAAGTTTGGTGTAAGAGGGACAGATTATTAGCGAATATAATTTTCTTCTCTTTGTTCTGCCAGAATGGTTCATTATTAAACGTAATTCTTCGAAATAAATGTCTTTCACATAAACCTTTTTATTTCCTACGATCCATAAATTAAGCCATAAGTTTTGCAGATCTAAAGGGTAATACCAAGAATATCAATGGTGTAGTTTCCACTCTTGAAAATTTTGTGATGTTTTTGAGGTATTCCATATTTTGTCAGAAAGAAAAAAGGTTCTTTATATGATATAGTTAATTCAAGATTTTACAATCATTTTACATTATGTAAAAGAAAAAAAATAATGTATGTTTAGTTTGTATTTTTAAATAATTTAACAAAAATTAAGCAGTGTTGAATCAATACTGTTAAAGTTACATAATAGAAAAGCAAAATATATTTGAGGATCCCAGAAGCTACGGGGTATAAGTGACAAAAATGAAAAAAAAATGAATTAAATGCACAGACGACCTAAAAATATGCTTTTTTTAGATATATCAATATAAGTGATTTTTTAATCATGTTCTGCGTTTTAGAGATAAACCACTTTTGCCAAATAAAAATCAATATTGGTTAATTATTATTTTAAAGAAAATTGTACTCTGCATTTTTCACAGTTATTGAAATAAGAGTTCTAAGACCGAAATGAAACAAGCAGCAGTTTCCTATTTCAACTCAGCCAATTATTATTGATGTTCAAATTTAACTTTAATGATCTTGAAACTCAATTTACTCTAAATCAAAATTTTGTTACCTATAGCCCTTGGCTTCTGAGGTCGTTATTTATACTATACATTTAAATATTATTGTCACATTTTTTTGTGGAGAAACAATTCTTTTCTCAAAATATTTCATGCAAAAATCCGGGTACTTACTATGTATTCAATATTTCCGAAATAATAATTGTTTTTCGTAAATTAAAGAATCCAGTGCATATATACAGGGTTATCTAAAAATCCGAACGAACTTTAAAACAGGAACAATTCGAAAACGAATAAAGATTTAAAGACATGGTTTGCACCAAACGTATAGAAAAGTATCCTGTTTTTTTTTTTTTTTTTTTTTTTTTTTTTGCGGCAACGATAAAACTAGTTTTTTTTTTTTTTTTTTGCGACCAACAGATGTCACTATGGTGATTTATTGCACCAAAAGATGATTTACAAATGAAAAAAAAAAGTTCACAACTTACAATTCAGCTTAATTACAGTTAATTAATACTACAGTAAATGTTCAATGTGCTGCCCATCATTCAGAAGTACAGCTGTGAGACGAGGCACCTCACCGTTCACAGCATAGAGTAGCATTTCTTGCTTTATGGCAGACACATTTTAGCAGATGGCATCTTTCAGTGCTGCTATTAATGTAGAATGGTCGGCGGTACACTTTTGACTTCAATAATCAAAAGTCCCAAGATGTCAGATCTGGAGATTTTGAAGGCCAAGTGTCTTAAAGCAGCAACTTATGATGCGATCCTACCCAAATATTGAGCGTAGCAGGCGTAGACCAGGCATAGACCAGGCAATATAAGTTGGGGCTCAATCTTGCATAAAGATGACTGTTTGGAGTGCCTGTTGTGCATGCGATTCAGAAATCCGACAGCGCCATCTGTTGGTCGCCATAGGACAATTTTTTTCGTAGATAAACAAAATCCGGTTTCTTTTCCATGCGTTTAATGCAAACCGCATCTTTGTATCTTGATTCGTTTTCGAATTATTCCTTTTTAAAGTTCGTCCTGACTTTTGGATAACTCGGTACATATTGCTGTAATATATAGCTTTAAGTATATTAAGTTAGTAATCTAAGATTTAGTAAGTATGGAAAGTATTATTGTATTAAGTACACGTATATGGTATATATTTAATTATGAGCAATTATCATGTAAATAACCTTTTTCATTTTCTATTAAAATGTCCAGAAAAAAGTAGTTTTCTCTGAAGTAATGTATGATACAAACTCCTGAGACCCGACATAAATATAACAATTCATTTTCCTCAGAAATGTTAATAACTAACTATTTATATCATTATAAATTGAAAAAAATTAATTTTATTATTTTTTCTTGAGAGCCTTGGGAGCAACTCTAACATGTGTTACTTCAGAACCAATAAACTACAAAAACAAAAATAAAAATTCAAAGATTATATTTAAATAACATTTAATTTTCTCAATTTACAAAATTGTATGTATATAAATCAGTTGTTTAAATTTTGCGAAATTTTTCAAAGCAATTTCTTGACCCATTGAAACAAAAAAATATCTTACAACTGGAACAATGCACTTAAGTTAGACCATTATATTTCGATTTTCTGCATTTTTCCCTGTCTACTCTATTACTAATAATTTCAAACGTACGACTTTCTTCTATATTTCTTGCGGATTAATGTAGCATACTTCTAGGTATCCTACGTTAAGCTTTAGATTCGGAATGTTCAGCAGAATCATCATATGAATTCATCGAGTAATATCCTGTTTCGGACTATTTAGCCACATTTAGCTGTTATTGTGGCAACTCTCAGCCTGAAAAAAAACCAGTCAATTATATGTATAACGTTGAGTTACTTGCAAAAAAGTCAAAAATTTGCATTCGAAAAATAACAAAGTTAAAAGATGACCGGACACTATTGGGATCCTATTGGGATACATGTATACATATATTTTAAAAAAATATATGCATTTATGGATATTGTAAAATATGTTTACCTTTATAAAAATTAGAAGTAAAATGTTTGAAATGTAAAGAATCAGTCATCTTTTTTTTTATCTTTGACTGTTTTGATTTGTAAATTATTTAAAAGGCTTTCTTTGTAAAAGGTACTTAATATGATAGGATATCTTTCTAAATTAAAAATCAATATGGTTTATTTGAAAAATAATTATTCACATTATTCACAAAAGCCTTAATGTGTCGTGTGGAAAATTCTTATCAAATTTACTTAAATTCTTATCTTACATAAATTCAAATTATAAACGGTGTTGCTTTAAAATATATCGCTATAAATCATCTTGCATAAGTGGCTTTTTAAATACCCACCAGAAAGTTTGTTTTATTTTACTAAAGAAAAAAATTAACCAAATCATGCTTTTGGTTCGTTGTTAAAATTTGTGAAATTCAAATTTATATGCAGAAAAATTGCCTTGCAGTGTAGATAGCTATGCAAATACTCTAGGGAATTTTTAATCAACATCAAATAAGAATAAATTATTCATCTAAAATGTCATAATCATACTTCGAATTTGTAAAGTAAAATACGTGATTTTGAAACTATGCCAACGCTTCGTATGAAAAAATTAAAATATTGCAAATCGGTCAACAATTTTATATATTTAAGTCCCTTTTGGTTCTTTTAAAACTACAATTATTAAGTGGAAATTATGTATTCGCGACATTAAAAATTTTTGATTCCCTGAATGGGAATTCAACCTTTAGTACTTAAAATGATCCTGGTAATTGTTGTTACCTTCAAAAGTCTTTATTTAGATAAACTTTAAAAAAATCCCAATCTGACAAAAACACATGTATTCGATCTTTCTCAAGATAAATAACCATCAGTTTTAAATGCAATGTTATATAAATTTTTCAAGTTCCATTAATGGAGAATGCAGACTAAATATGTAAGAATATTAGACACATTGTTTAGGCAAAAAAATGAAGCACAAATAAACTAATATAAGGTACACTGGGGTAATAACGCCAGGCGGGGTAATTAATTAATTATTGTATTATGTGAATTATGGTATTATTGTGTGTAATACAATAATTATTGTATTATGTGAACTGTGTAACGTGTTAGTTTTTATCTTCTAATGTTTCCCTGATGATGAACAAGTTTTATTGTTCAAAACTGTAGGGAATCAACTCTACTTTACTTGTAAGTAGTACATGATATTTTAATTAAAAAATTTAACATCTAGTATACTCTGATGAGCTGATTTTATTATTTGTTATATTATTAAACAGTGTAATTGGTCCTCCTATATTAAAAATTAAATGTTTTCGTTTATTTATATTAGGGAAATTATATTATTACAATGTATTAATTTGTTATTCAAGAAATTTTTATTTTATTTTATTTTATTTTTTCAAATTTCATACCATAGGCATTTTTACTTCAATTAATATTCATATATTTTTTAAAAATCAGTTTTACATTTTATCAAAAATGTTCATTTTTAATTAATGTAATAAAGGACTTGTGCGTATTTTTTAATATTAGAAAAACAATCATTTACTAATAATTTTTCATGCATTCTGTAATTAATAAAGATAATTCATAAACTAAGTCTAATTGATTCATCACTGGAGAAGATTTCAAACCTTTCTTGATATCAATAGCTTTTCTGAAAACTACAACAAATGTAATCAGTAATGTAAATACCCACCGGGGTTTTGATGTATTTCACATTCGAATAATTTTACTAATGTCACAAAATGTCGAAACTATGCATTTTGATTCTCTATTTAGATTAATAAATATCGAAATATGTCACGATTTCAAGTAAACCATTTAAAAGGTTGCGTAAAAGAAATCCGATTTACAATAGATAGAGAACTATAGAAACAACGATATTGATCAATGAAAAGCATATATGTTTTAAAACGAAGTATAATAAGAGTAATGAGAACACAATTAATAAAATGAAACAAATTATCTTACATATTTTTTGACAATAAATCCCTTTGTTATTTCATTACCTTTTATTAATAAACATTTTATTGTTTATTATAAGAAAAAATTAGAGATGTCAATACAGTGTGTTCATAAAAAAAAACCCTCCGGGGTTTTGAAGGAAAAAATTTTAATATTGTTATAATAATACTGTTATTAATGCTGTTATTTTAATAGTAAAATAAATATTGATGAAGTTCAGTCAATATGTTTAATTAAGCTTCATAAAGAATATGTACTTTACAAAAATAAGTACTATCATAAATGTTTGATTTTAATAACAAAAATAATTGTAAAGGGACAATAATACTCAACCAAAAGAAGAGTTCTTTTAATAAAAAGCTAAAGACCAAACACTTTAAAATAATCATTTTTATAATTAAGAATGAATTAGATAAAATTTTTAAACACTGACATATTCAAAGAATAAATTATGGGGCTTTGAAATGCACCATTTCAGCAATGAATATTTAGAAAAAACGTATAAAAATAAAAATCTTAAGATAAAATATGTTAATTTTGAAATTAATTATATTTGCCATCTTTTATTTGTAATGATTAATATTAAACGGTCAATGTGATAAATTATCATACATCTATCATATTAACCGGTTTATTTGTACATAATTTGGTTATTATCAATAATAACCGGTTACTTATAATAATAACCAATTATTCAAATTCACCATAACATACATACTTCAGGGTAAATTTATCAAGATTTTTATCATTTAGTACGTTTTAATGTGTGTCCTTTTTGTGGCACAACGCACATCCAAAGGGTCTTCAACCTGTTCTCGTGTCATAACCAACATGTCTGAAGTGGTGCTTGTCACACAATTGATATTTTTTTTTCCACGACAAAATTTACAACTAGGATATTCTCAGCTTAAACAACATACTTGGCCACAGAAAAAAAATCTGATGGTTACTAATCCATGTTCTTTTTTTTAAACACTCATAGCTTCTGGCGAAAGTCCTTACAATCAACAGCAGGAAAACGGGGGAAAATTGGTGCAGGAAAACACGATGTTAATCCTACGAGTCAACAACTAGTGGTATTAATTTTTTGGCTTAAGCACAACTTCCTTTTCGGCAGACATGGATCATTAGATTCCCATAGCTGCCTACTTTAAATTAATCTTCCGTAATACCTGGATTAGTTTGATCCAGGTTAACCCGCGAGTAGTCGCGCCTTTTTTCACAACGTCATTAGTCGCGCTCGGTCTTTTCGCCGCTGGTCCCCGCATATCAAATATGTAAAAAAAGAAATATTTTTCATCTAATATACGAAGATAACATTTCAATGAAGATATAAATTTCAAGTTTTCTTAAATTATGCATGTTTTTTATAAGATCTGGAGTAGTTGGAAAACGATAAAATGAACTGATATCAGTGATTGTTACGTAGACTTTTTCGCCAATTTCAACTTTGTTTCTAAAAATATACCTGAAAGAAAAACAGAGGTATCCTGTTACTTCACTAAGGTGGTCGAGAAACCTTCAAAGTCAGCTACATGGTAGATCTCCGCTGTATTTGTAATGTGATACAAGTTAGGAGAGGTTAAGTTATACAGGCGGCGAAAAGACCGACACGCGACTACTGACGGGTTAACGTCACTTGAAACCAGAAAATATATTTCATGAATCTTCCTTTATTTAATTTCAGGATTTTTAGTAAAACTTACTTAATTTCATTTCTTTGTAAAAATTCTGTTTCGAAACTCATTAAACCAGGTTCAAATTAACACACGTATTACGGATAATCGATGTCAGTTTGGCACCTATGAGATTCCTCTATTACTACTTTCCATAAAATGAAGGAAATTTTTTAATGCTAGATGACTTAGTGTTTTCGGCGGTCGGCACTTAGACTAATAGGTGCGTAGATGCATTATTACTATACTCGCTCTGACACTACTATACTCACACACTCATATTACTGGACAATGGTAATAGATCCAGTTACTATAACTGAGATAAGAAACAAAGTCAGGGAACAGTTGCATATCCCGTTCCGGTTTTCTTTTTTCGAACTTTTTTTAGCATTAAATGAATCCATGTTGTTGCTATCTCCAGTCTTTAGGCTTGTTTTTTTAGCACTTAAAGGAATTTTATTCATTTTTTTATTATTTTTCCCCATGTACCTAATTTTTGTTTTTCTAAAAAATATATAGCTTTGCTTTGATTGACATACATAAAAATATATGAAGTATTTAAAATTAAAATTTATATTAAACTATATAATACTTATTTACAGATGCATAAATTAAATAATTATATATGTATATCTCTATATATAATTATATATAGAGCGGTATATATAATTATATATAGAGCGGTACATATAAGATGCATATTTATATCTATATTTATCTAAACATCGTATATATATTTTTAAACATGTGACATATATGACGGTTATTACATAAACATATATTTATAAATAATTTTAAAAATAAAGTTTATCCGCTATCTTGAAAAATCTGATAAGTTGTTAGGATGGCTTTTTGTCCCCTTTTTCGATTTTTTCGCCAATCGCGCCAATTGGAACAGGATATAGAAATCTTCTCTCGAGCCTTTTATAGTAGCTTCATCATCGCGCTGGATTAACCCTTTAACGATCATAGCATTTTCATTGCTAAGATTTCGAAATAAATGAATGACACCGGTAATTAAGAACAAATATATTTCTAAATAAGAAAACGTGATTTTTCACATACAAAATAAAAGGGATATTTTTAGATAAAAATACCGGTGTTAGTGTTGCGTATCGGAATTAAAATTTTGTGGTTAATGAACGTTAAAGGGTTAACTGAATGGAAAGATGAAATAAGTGTCTGCTAAGTTACTTCAAGATCAATGACGTGCAGGCTACCTAGTATTAAAATAAAAAGGTGAAAATAATGTGGATAAAATTTGACTATCTACTATTTTCTTCAAAATTAACTGACATTATCAAGCACATACCGTTAACTCGATGTGATTTTCTAAATCTCTTGAGTTCATTTGTGGACACTTATTATTTCTAGAACAATAACAAATAATCAAAAAATTACATTACTGAGTAGATATTTTAATATTTGCTATTTGAAATGACTTGCATCTGAATTTATACTTCAGAGAATTTTTTTTTTTTAATTTCGAGTTTCTGAACAACTATTTTTTCCTTATTTGATGACAGAAATTTATTACACTATGTAAAATTGTATTTTCTGATGTACTTGTATGAACACAAAACTTCTGAATAAAAACGACATTCCTGAAACAGATGGGGTGCAGATGAAACTGATGCGGCAGAAGGAAAGTCTGGGAAGCACCCGGGTACCTATTTAGTGTCAACACGACAATTTTATTCTTGTGGAACCTGGTGATTTTGGCGAGATTTTGCTTTGTACGAACACCTAGTAGAGTACAGGTGGCTTATGCTTTACATTAAAATAAACATAAAATGTTTTGTAGTATAAATATTTTGCGTATGATTATAATAAAGATTGTTTTACTTTTATGAAAAAATGTGTTTGTGTTTTTAAAATAGAATAAAGTGTTTCAGAATAAACTTCAACTAACAGGCTGTTTTTAACAGCTAAGCATAACCAGTAAACGAAAATGTGTTATTCTCTCCAAAATGATTAAAACTTTCGGGGCCACCTTTAGATATATTTTTCACAGATGTGTAATTCTGAGTATATGACACAAATGTGATAATTAGTGGTCTATATCATAAAATATTTAAGTAACAGTTAACGCTGCTTAATCATTCCTTAATCCAAATTACTGCTCATTTCATAGATATATCATTAAAATGTATGTCGTTATTAGAAATTTAACATAAAATATCATATTTAATGTAAACGACACTTTATGCAATATTTTGAAAATAACACAAGCGATTTTACTCCTTCCATTTCTATACGATACGACTGATCCTATTTATTATACAGAATTAAATGATTTGCCGTAAATTATTTGAGAACATGATTGCGTGTAATGCATTTGGAATCAATGCTCGATACATTGGAGTAGATGTCACTGTTGTCGATTTGTATTTTGGAAAACGCATCGTCCACAAAAACCACATATATTTCAACTTTTAATGATCACAAAATCGAAATCATATTTATCCCTCAAGTTACCAAAATTATGTTTCGTAACTTTGTATTAAAATAGATACTCATAAACATATGTCATTCCTTTTCAAGTGATTTATAGCGTGGCTTATAATTTCAAAAAATGTTATTTTATATGAAAAAAATATATAGATATATACATATATATATATCTTATTTTTAGTAATTACATAAAATTCAACTTCAACTTTTGATTTGAATGCCTTTTGAAATATTGTAAATAATTTTAACACAAGGCAGATGGGATGGAATCTTCATATCTTTCCTCTTTTTTTGGGGGGGGGGGGGTTAACTGTTTCATTTGATTCACTTTGTGGTTAATTCAATTGTGTAATAATTAATTGATTAATTAAATTAGATAATTCACTAATGTGATTAATTACATTGGGTAAAAATAGGAAAATGACTTGAATCTATTGGTATGGTCCTGTAAATATTTTATAAAATCTTAACATTTTTAGCGCTAGTTATTATGCTCTTCTTTTTACATTTTCTACACTTTTTACGTTTTCTCTATAAATATATTTTTTTTCCATGCAACATCTGCAAATTTATTTTTATAATTTTATTTTCATTTATCTTTCTCTTTTAAATAGTGGAATCATAAAAGCTATTGTTTTGTAGTTCTCTTTCGTAAAAATCACCGTCTAACAAATAAAGGAGACTAAGTGAAACCTTGTGAAAGAGTTGTTTTCTATTACATCACATGGAAATCAAGCCTCTTACGATGTCCAAACCATTTATGTTGGATCTAATTAAGGATGAATAAATATTATAAGATGTCATTGTTCTTGAATGACATTTATAAGATTGCATTATGGTTTGTACATTTTTTTTTATGTTGGCAATATATCTAGTGTATTTTTTATCAAATAATAATGCCAAACGAAACTTGTAAGAAACTAAATATAAATTGTCAGTTCTACTTATTAATTAGTTTATTTTTATTAAATGTTATATAAAGTTTATATTAATTTAAATAGGTATATTATTTATTATTTTAATTTTTGAATACGTGAAAACATAAATTCATTTAATGTTTATTTATTTATTTATTTTACGGTCTGTAAATTATCTTATATTTTGCATTAAAAAAAATCAAGTATTATTTGCAAATTCATTGTTATATTTTTTTCATTTTACATTTAACAGTTTCTTTTTAATTATTGATTTGTATTTTTCCTTCATAAAAATCACCGTCGAACAAATAAAGGATGTTAAGTAAATATCTTGTGAAAGAGTTGTTTTCTATTACATCACATGGAAATCAAACCTCTTACTATGTCAAAACCATTTGTGTTAGATCTAATTAAGGGTGAATAAATATCATAAAAGTTGTCATTGTTCTTGGATGACATTTAAAAGATTGCATTATGGTGTGTATATTTGTTTATGTGAGGAATAAAGTCAGTGTTTTTATGTATCGAATAACATTGCCCAAGTAAATCTGTATGAAACTAAATATGAATTATTATTTCTACTTATTAATTAATTTACTTTTATTATTTGTTAATTAAAGTTTTCATTTAATTGATAAGAAATGATTTTTTTTCAATTTATTTTTATATATTATTTTAATTTTCAAATGAGTGAAAGTACAAATTAAGCTAACGTTCATTATTTTACGTTCTGTATATCATGATGTGTTTTGCAATATATTAAAAAATATAAATAAAAATAAAATAAAAATAATGATAAGTAATTAAATAAAATAAATAAATCTCTAATTGAATTTATTAACAAATGCATATAAAATTGAGATTAAGACTAATACGTCAACTTTACGGGGGAAAATATGATTCAATATGAAGACAATCACAAATGTTTAATGAGTCTTAGAATACGTACTAGGAATTTATATCTAACAGATTATTACCACAGAATGATATCGCCTTTTTACCTATGAATGAATGCCCTATGCCTTGAATTCGCTTTTTTAGTAACCGATCTAAGTCGTCGACCTTTTATCATTGATCTGATTCTGTTTTCGTGGATCGTAGACTCTTATGGTTCAACCACACTGACCTAGAACTATCGGCTTTTGACGACATGGCGTTTTTGATTTTAAATGACTTTTACAGGAAAAGGATTAATGTCCTAAAAACGCACTGAGAAGAAAATATATAGGGTGTCCCAGCAGTAATGGGACAATCTTTAAGGGGAGGTAGGGGACATCACAAGAATTCAGAACTGCACAGCGACCCATGGTCGGAAACGTTTTCCTGGCATGGTAGGGACGACACAGAACACAACAACGACCGGACACGAATAAGGGAAGAAAACATGTTTATTATCCTTAATACAGAAAAAAACTCAGAAAAAAGAACATTAAAGAGACAACGATCGTCATCAAACGAGGTGTTCAAAATTAAGATCCCAGGCCATGATGCACGAGCACATGTAGAAGCGCATGAATTATTTCAAGATCTTGAAAACACCAAGAATGTCCTGAACTTCCCTAACAGCTCCAAGGTGCGTGTAACAAGTTTCACGGCACTTCCCAGTATTGTCTCAGTATTTTAGCAGCACTAAGAATTATAAACATGTTTTATTTTCCTGTTCGCTCCAGAAAAACGTTTCCGACTATGGGTTGCTATGCAATTTTGAATCCTTGTGATGTCCCCTACCTCCCCTTAAAGTTTGTCCCATTACTTCTAAGACACCCTGTATTTCTGTCATTTAGAATCTAAATTGCGATTTTAAAGAAATTAGTTTTATGTCATCGTTATAAATTCTAGTTCCCTTTCTAAAGATTTCTAGAGCCTCCTTCTAGATTTCAAGAGCATTTTCCTACATTCTCATTATGAGTCTTAGTTATAAATTATTGCAAATAGATGCGAACGCAAGAAGTTTGACATAGTAACTATAATTCCAGTTTATGAAACCATTTCATTATCAAGCGATAATTTCTCACTGCTGAAAGGATTCAATATCGTTTCGTCACCTAAAAACAAGACATTAGAAAATTCTAGATCATTTCGTCTATTCAGTTTAATTATTTCCCTATTTCAATTGCTCGATCGTATTACTGGTTTAGGAATTCAGAAAGTGAACAAATATTCATTATAGGTGAAGCGGTACATTTTTCTCTGAGTGTCAAGTTGGTTACTGAATTATAGTTGCAGTCATTTTACTTTTCTTTCTACCAAAACACAGCAAAATAGTGTGGTATCTGAGACCGTATGGTGTTAGACGAAGGTTAAGTACCGTAACTTGATAAGAATCATTATTCCGCAGCCAATGAAATGCATTTGCATTTAACAAACGAATATAATATGTGCTTCTTTAATTTTATAAAGTAAAAAAAAAAAAAAAAAAAAAAAAAAAAAAAAAAAAATCACGTATTTTCTCTTTTTTTTGTGGAAGAGTAATGTGTTGCAGAGTAATTTAAGTAATCTGTATTTTTTATTCTATTTCTAGCTTATAGGCTAAAAATACTTGAGAAATGGCATGCCCGCAGGTTCTGTATGCACCTATGTATGCACATATGTATGTACATAATGCGATAACTATTGATAGGAATTTCCGATTTGCTTCAAATATTTTTAAATAGATATATTCTTAAAATGCGCTTCCATTAGTAGCTTTGATTATTTATTGTTTAAGTGTAAAGGGGGGGAGAAAGAGCTAACCCCTCACAATTTTAATAAATGGGTTTTCATGCAGCGTTATCCGATTTGCGTGGTATCCGATTTGGTATACCAATTTATTCTGATAAGAGATTTCTTTGATTAGATATAGAGATCCTTTGATTAAAAATAAAAAGGTAAACGGGGCTAAAAATCTCTTAATGCAGATAAAATTGTTTTTTACGCAAAATTATCCAATTTGCAACAATATATTATGATTAGGCGCTTTTATTGCATTTTTAAATATAGTATACGAAGTATATAAATTATACAGGGTGTTTCAAAAATGACCGGTATATTTGAAAAATCAATAAAAACTAAACGGGCAGCGATAGAAATACACCGTTTGTTGCAATATACTTGGGACACCAGTAAATTTTCAGGCAGACAAACTTTCCAAATTAGTTACAATTTTCAAGAACAGATGGCGCTGCAGGCGATTTGAAAGATATAAAAAAATAAGTCTGTGAGTTCGACATTCTGCAAGTCGTCTTTGTTCTGTAAGCGTGTGCTGATTGCAAGTTTGCTGTGAAAAAATGGTTTATTCTCTTATGTAAATATCGTACTTTAGATTTTTGCATACTGCAACACCATGTGTTGTTCAAAATTGTAACTAATTTCGAAAGCTTGTCTGCTTGAAAATTTACTTTGTCCCAAGCATATTGCAACAAACGGTGTATTTCTATCGCTGCCCGTTTAGTTTTCATTGCTTTTTTAAATATACCTTTAATTTTTGAAACACCCTGTATATACTCATTATAATAAAACATAAGAGCATTAGTAATAAATTCCTGCGTTTCAAATTATGATCTTTTAGGCTATACATAGATGCCTTTTGATTCCTCCTTTATGGAAACCACGAAAGTGCGATCAAAAGTTTCATTCTTATTGTCGATAAGTACAGACGTCAAAATTAAAGCTTCCGACGAAAGTAGGATTATTTTAATTAAAGTACCGCCCACAGACAAATGTCTTCCAAGAAGTAATTACTGGTTTGATAAGGAAGCGAAGTTTGTTAGGAAAAGGAGACGCCTTTTCAGTGATAGCAGCCACACGGAATAGAATAAACTGCTCCAGCGTTTTTTCTTTTCTTTTATGTTTATGATTTAAATACAGCAGTAAAATATAAATGTAGATCATGAGTTCTTAATAAAATAACTTTGGAGATTTTGAAATATATATATTAAAAAATACATAAATATTACCTTATAAAACAGATAAAAAAGGGACCCATGTCATTTATTTTGTTTATTATGAACACCAAGTTAATTAACAAATTCCCTTTTTTCACTCACAAAACAATTTATGGTAACAAAAATTCATATTTTTTTTCTTTTCTTTTCTTTAAATTAAGATAATTTGAATTTAAAAACTAAAATAAATAAATAAATAAATAAATAAATAAAATAAAATAAATAAAAAATTAAAATAAAAATAATATAAAAATGTACAAATATCATGTATTTTCTCCATCATACACAAATCGTTGACTCCATTCAGATTGGAATCTTAATAAATCTTAAATTCGGATTGTAAAAAAAGTCTTAAAATCCACTTAAGGTTTTTTTTTTTTTTTTTTTTTTTTTTTTTTATGTAACGTAGTTTAACTTCCTGACTGCCGCGACCGGATTTTTTCGCACACTAAGCTGCAGGTGTCACTGCAACATAAGCAATATTTAAGTTAATGTAATTCTACAAATAAAACCCAGTTTTGAAAAATTAATTTAGGATTAATACTCTCAAAGATTATACACTTATATGTAGTAACATATTTTTTATCTAGTAAGAAAAAACATCTTTCTTTAATATTTTTAATAAATTAAAGAGAAAACAACATTACAACTTTGCCCTTTTGCTTGGCAGTCAGGGAGGGGGGTAAGCAATATGTATATAAGGTACCCTGGGGTAATAACGCCACATTAAGGTTCTATGAATTTTTATGGATCAGTTTTAATTTGTATTTTTCAAACAAATATATGATTTGATGCAGCAACTCATTGACTATCTATATAAAAAATAATTTAACCGATATGTATTCATAAAATGTAATGGCGTGAGTTCTTGACCAATGCTATTTGGTGTTATTACCCACCTATATGTTTAATAACGCCATGCAAACGAAACTATGAAATAAGATGGAATAATTGCATGTAGATTGCCCAATTCTAAAAATACAAACTCTACAAACTTAGAAATTGACAAATTACATTCTAAGCTATTAAAATCGTTCAATTTTTTGTGAAAGTGTAAGAAAAATAAAGGTGTGGTGTGGGGGGGGGGAGAGGATGAGGCAAAAGAATATCAGACCGTGAGCTTCTTTTTGCTTAAAAAAGACCGCTTAAATAGAGTTATTAGAAACATTGCAGAGTTTTAAATGTGTTTATTTGAATCAGTATTTAGGATGTAGCTCGGCCACTGTAGGGAATCAACCGGGGTATTAATGACAAGGATTGGCGTTATTACCCCGTAATAGTTATTGCACTGTACATTTTAAATTACAAATATCTCGAGAAGATATCCAAAATCTTCAACAACATTTTAAAAGTCCATGAAATGTACTACAAATTTATATAATTAACAAAGTATTTCCGATAAAAAAAATAGTCTTTATATCACAAAACGTATCTCGCAAATTTTAGATCAAGCGTTAATTTTAGTTGTTTGTAAAAACAATAAGACCTAAAAATGAAACAAATTAACTTGAAGCTGTTTTTTGCGATTTATATGACACAAAATCCTTCTGCGCAGTGCACATGGGTGCCATTTACCAGATTATTTCATATTTATGCATAATATTAGCACTTGGCGTTATTACCCCGCCTGGCGTTATTACACCAGACCACGTTATTTAAAATACAGTTGAGCACCGATTGTCTTTACGCCAATTAATAGGATTGTCCAAATATCCGTATCGATCAACGATCATACATTTTTCTTCATCTACCTTTTCTAAAATTTTTGAAAAGAAAACTATTTAAGCGAGGTAGGGGTAAATTCGGTTGAAAGATAATATTTAAATAATTATTTCCTAATCCTGAAACATTAAAATCGTCAATAAATACAAAAAAAGCAATGCATAAAATAAAACCCCTCTAAAACCTGATAGTTTTAGTTCTAATGCTCAATACATGTTGTATATGCATTTTTTTCATTAACCCTCGCCACTCCGGTGTCTCCGCAGCGGGGACATCATCTTTCCTTCCAAATTTTGTTTGTGGCACCAGTAATAAAGGAAAATAAAATATTCCTTATTTAATCAGTGAATCTTTGAAATTGTCTATTTCAAGGAAAGTTCTTTTAAAATTGGTGATAATAGAATAAAATTTGCGTAAGAGGCACTGGAGTCCAAAGGAGATTAAAATCCCCTTTCCGCTGCTGAAGATTTAATGAAGACATTTCTTCTTCTATCGCAAGGATGTTTTTTAAATGGTTGTACTGCGCAGTTTATGTACATGAAAATACATGTAATGAATTATAATTGTATTTAGTAACTTTATTCCAATTTTGTAGAAAATAATATTTTGAAAATTTAAAAAATAATTTATATACACTCTATTTGTAACATGCTAAAATGTCTCTACTGCATTCGCCAGTCCTAAGTCTAAAAAAGGTTCAAAGGAAGTTACCTAAAAAACTACCAGAGCCGTTTTTAAAGGTTGTCCAACTGCACGGATTTTTCATTAACCTCCTTAGTCAGGAGACAAAATTTACGTAACACAACAAATACCAGTTTCAAATTTTTAAAAAAGCATCTCCGAACATGAATTAGTTTGTATATCGATGCTAATAACATGAACACATCTATTAAAAAGTCTAGATGGAATTTTAACAATTCTATAAGAAATTAAAATTAATTTAAAGGATGATTTTTAGTGTGGCCTCCAGGCGACATCAGAACTGAGGGGGGGGGGGGTAACCGAATCAGCCTTGGTCCCAAACGTTTTTACTTTATTTTTTAAAAAATCCGTTCAATATTTTAATGCATATAAAATAATAAAGGAAATATAAGCGAATTTAGGTACCCAATTCTGATTTACTTACATTTAGATGTATAACAAATAATTATACTTCTTCTAGAATGAAAAGTATAAATATACTAGCATTAAATTTATGCATTTCGAATTCTGACTTTCAGCTTACACAGACGACTTTTGAAGACTTTGGAATATTTCGTGTATGGACTCACAAAGCATTTTTTCTTATTATCGATAAGCGCAGGTGACGAAATTAAAGCTTCCGAAGAAAGTTTGAAAATTTTTAATTAAACTGCCCTTCCACAGTCGAAAGTCTTCCATGAAGTAAGAACTCGTTTGATGAGGATGTGAAGTTTGTTCCGAAAGAGAGACGTCTTGATAGAGACGGCAGCCGCAGGTAATAGAGTAAATTGATCCTGCGTTTGTTATTTTTATGATTAAAGTAAAGGAGTAAAATATAAATGCCAATGATGAGTTCTTATAAACTAACATTGGGAGTTTTGAAATTTATATATTAAGAAAAAATAAATATTAATTTAAAAAACATACTTAAACTGAATCAATTTCATTTTATTCAACATATAACAAAACATCAAGTTTAAATAAAAAGTCCCTTTTATATGCTCTGAAAATAATTTATTTTAGAAATTCACACATATATATATACACTATATTGCCATTGATTATGGGACACTTGCGATTTTAGACATTTTACTAAATATCTAGAAAAATACATGAGGAATCATCTCGAAACTCTTAGTGTATAAATATAATAGTAAAAGTCATACATCTCCGTGAAGATTTTTTCCCGAAACTCCAAAGGGGACCGTCAACAAATTAAAAAAGTCCTTCCGGCAATGCCGGGAGGAAGAGGTAGCTTTCATATATTATACATTTATTTATTTATTTTAAAGTAAGTTACATTGTTCAAAAATACTAAGCTCAAATTAGTGGAAATAATCTTATAATATTAGTGATTTTATAAGATTGAAAACTAGTTTTTGTCAAGACTGAATATTAATAGGAATTTTTAGAAATTAGTCATCTTTTATTCAACCTGGTTTTATTTTAAGCGATTTAGAGAGTCACCAAATTCCACGATATTATAAAGTGTATGCCATTTTAAAGCAACATGATGGATCGTTCAGATCAGACCATATCAAAATGTCAGCCATAAGCAAAATTCAAAGTGCTATAACTCAATCATTTTTTCAGATATAGACAAAAGAAAAAGTGTTCTGGAATCATTATTTTAAGTTTTAATACGTAAAAGAAAAATATTTTTCAACTTTTAATTTTTTCGCATTTAATTTAAAATTTAAATTTTTTTTAAAAATTTAAAATGGCCACCATTTTGAAACAAAATGGTGGATGATGCTGGCCAACGAACTCGGTCGAGACATTTGTATGGACTATGTACATACCAAGTTCCATTGAAATCGGTTCATAAATACGCGTATTATCACGTGACAAAGTCAGATCGTTTCAAAATGTCAGCCATAAGAAAAATTCAAAGTGCTATAACTCAATCATTTTGTAAGATATAGACAAAATAAAACGTGTTCTGGAATCATTGTTTTAAGTTCTAACACATAAAAGAAAAATATTTTTCAAATTTTGATTTTTTTGCATTTAATTTTAAATTTTAAATTTTTTAAAAAATTTAAAATGGCCACCATTTTGAAACAAGATGGCGGATGATGCTGGCCAACGAACTCGGTCGAGACATTTGTATGTACTATATACATACCAAGTTTCATTGAAATCGGTTCATAAATGCGCGTGTTATTACGTGACAACAATCAGATCGTTTCAAAATGTCAGCCATAAGAAAAATTCAAAGTGCTATAACTCAATCATTTTGTAAGATATAGACAAAATAAAACGTGTTCTGGAATCGTTGTTTTAAGTTCTAACACATAAAAGAAAAATATTTTTCAAATTTTGATTTTTTTGCATTTAATTTTAAATTTTAAATTTTTTAAAAAATTTAAAATGGCCGCCATTTTGAAACAAAATAGCGGATGATGCTGGCCAACGAACTCGGTCGAGACATTTGTATGTACTATGTACATACCAAGTTTCATTCATATCGGTTCATAAATACGTTAGTTATCGCATGACAAAAATCAGATATATATATATATATATATATATATGGTTATATATATATATATATATATATATATATATATGTCAACATTTGAACGGAGGGTGGTTTTGGGGTCTGGGGGTCATGATCGGTGAAAATATACCAAAATTTTCCGGAAGTGCTTTCCTCCGGACGGCTGCAATAGGTAGCTTTTTACTTTTTGTAATGAAAGCTTCCTAAAAGAATGAATATCTTTTGAATAATCCTGTCAAAACTAATGTAGCAAAAGCGCTCAAACTCTAGATTGTGATTGAATGCCTTATTGTAATAAGCCTTGTTCATTTTTATGCAAATAGCATGCATACTCGCAGAGTAATTAAGGTTTTTATAAAAATGATCCCAAATTTTTCCAAGTTTTTTCCTTATAATTTTCAGAGTTCTTAATATAAAATATTATTTTTTTTTTCAGAAAATATGACAAACAACATTGCACACAGTACCCTGTAATCAGAATTAAAAAATAATGAAAATTGTATAAAAAATGAGTTGGTTTACTAAATAATTTTTTACTGCGCATGCGTCAACGATATCAAAATTTCATTTGCATATTATGTTAGCTAAATATATAGAGCAACTTTTGTGAAAGTCACAAAATCATAACTTGAAAATTCTGACAATAATCGTCAATTGAATAAGTCGAAACTCCGTTATTCTCAAAATGAAGCAAAAACAAGAGGGATTGTATACATATATTCATTGATTAGTGTCAATATAGAATATACAATATGGGATGTACTACTACATTTGGATAAAATCCCTCATTTTTTTGCTTCATTTTGGAAACAACAGATTTTGTACCTTTTTCTATAGACGATTACTTTCAGAATTTTCAAGCTATGATTTTGAGACTTTTACAAAAGTTGCTCTATACATTTAGCTAACATATTATGCAAATGAAATTTTGATATGTTTGACGCATGCGCAGTAAAAAATTATATAGTAAACCTACTCATTTTTCATACAATTTTTATTATTTTTTAATTCTGATTACAGGGTACTATGTGCAATGTTGTTTGTCATATTTTCTGAAAAAAATATTATTTTATATTAAGAGCTCTGAAAATTATAATAGAAAAGCTTGGAAAAATTTGGGACCATTTTTATAAAAACCTTAATTACTCTCCGAGTGTGCATGCTATTTGCATAAAAATGAACACAGTGTATTACAATAAGGCATTCAATCACAATCTAGAGTTTGAGCGCTTTTGCTACATTAGTTTTGACAGGGTTATTCAAAAGATATTCATTCTTTTTTAATTTGTTGACGGTCCCCTATAGAGTTTCGGAAAAAAATCTTCACGGAGATGTATGACGTATACTATTATATTTATACACTAAGAGTTTCGAGATGATTCCTCATGTATTTTTCTAGATATTTAGTAAAATGTCTAAAATCGCAAGTGTCCCATAATCAATGGCAATATAGTGTATATATATATATATATATATATGTGTGTGTGTGTGTGTGTGTATATATATAATTATCTTTTATTTTCTTTTTTATAAATTAGGATAATTTGAATAGGCAACAAAAATAATGCATTTTATGTGAAGAAATTTTATAAGAAAAAAAAAGAAATATATAAATACAAATTTCTTATAATAATGCTCATAACATGTCTTGTATTTTCCGAAATAAAAATTCATTGACTTGATTCAGATTTTAATAGGAATCTTAATATCCACTTAAAAATTTTTTGTTAAATATCTTACAAATAAATACAGAAGAATTTATAAATTTGACACTGCTTTTCTTATGCTTAGATGTATTATGAATCATTGTATTTCATCTAGTATGAAAAGTAATAACACATTAGTAATAATTTCGTAAAATTGAAAGTCTCATCTTTCATTCTATACATTGAAGATTTTCTAAGATTTTAGAATATTTGTTGAATGCGACCACATAAGTTCTATCAAAAGATTCCTTCTTATTATCGATAAGTGCGGGTGACGAAATTAAAGCTTCTGGTAAAAGTGGGACTGTCTTAATTAAAGTGCCTTCGCACAGGCGAAAGTCTTCCATGCAATAATTACTGGTTCGATTAGGAAGCCGCACACATCATTTGTAGTTCCATAGTGTTTGGGGTGTGACAATTCTGCTTTGGTTCTACAAATTCTATTTGTATTCATTTTATTTATTTATTTAATTTTTCCCCATATCCAATGTGGTATTTTTCTATTAAATTCAAATGGTTCGTATAATACAATTATTGGTTATATATATATACAATGTGTGGGTCAAAGTTTAAGCGCAATAGGAATTTTAAAATAAAACTTTAGATATTCACTTTATTTGAATATCTGTCTTGGATATGTTAATAATACCTATTTGAACACCATATTCATTGAAATTAACTTTTAAATTGTATTTCAGACCATGGAGTTGGAGAATAGAACAAAAATAACCGTGTCAAAAGTTTAAGTACAAAATCGTTTTTAGGCAAATTTTACAATCTGACGTAAGCGACTGCGCTCGCAAACAATTTCTGGGTGTATAAGAAGCGTCAGTTGATGTTTTTGAGTAGTACAAAATGCCTAAGTCGAAAGAATTTTCAGAGGAGAAGGTGATATGGAGGAAAATCTGGAGTATGAGAGCAAAATGTAAGTCCTTTTCTGAAATTGCAAGTGCATTAAAAAGATCAAAACGAGGTTTTCATCAAATTTTGGCTAGTGGTAATGATTTCAAACGAAAATTTCGTTTAGGAAGGCCGCGAGTGACTAGTTTGCGCGAAGATAGCTGTGTCAGAAACTTGGCTTCAACTAGTAATTACTCTGTTTCACAAATAAAACATGCAGTTGGAGGACAATTATAGAAAAAAACTGTTCT
Source organism: Maratus speculifer (assembly GCA_964019185.1). Taxonomy (NCBI): domain Eukaryota; kingdom Metazoa; phylum Arthropoda; class Arachnida; order Araneae; family Salticidae; genus Maratus; species Maratus speculifer. Next base: position 228,384,933 of record OZ025295.1, read on the forward strand.
TAGGAGAGTTTTGGAATCCAAATACATCTAATATCGCAAAATGACTCGATTACCGTGTCTCAAACGACACCATAAAGAAGCTAAATTACAATGGGCCAAAGAGCATATGTCATTTGGTGAAAAGTGGCTGAATGTCATATTCAGTGATAAAGAAAATGGAACCTCGATGGCCCTGATGGGTTTAACTACTATTGGCATGATCTCTGCAAAGAAAATAGGAGTGTATTTAGCTGACAACATAATGGTGGTTCTGTAATGGTACGGGGGGCTATTTCTTTCAATGGTCAGACATCTCTAGCATTCATCCGTGGTCGTGATAACTCTGAAAACTACCAAGAGACACTTGCCAATCGTTTGTTTCTTGTTGCCGAGGTTTTAGGGGGAGCAAAATGGTTATTTCAACATGATAATGCTTCGATCCATACCTCAAAATGAACTTCATCGTGGCTTAAGTTGAAAAAAATGTCTGTTTTGAAATGGTTAGCAATTAGTCCTGATTTAAATCATATAGAAAATGTGTGGGGTATTCTCATTTATGCAGTTTATCCATATAGAAAGCAGTATTCTCCAGTTAAAGATTTGAAAGATGCCATTGAGAACACTTCGTTTAAAATTGAACCAGAAACAATACAGAACCTCATTATATCGATGGAACACCTTATATTTAAAGTAATTCAGCAGAAAGTAGCAATAATCAAGTATTAATTTTTTTATTTATGTTCTGCTAAAGATTAAAAAACTACTGTTTTTAAACTTTTGGTACACTCATTTTTGTTGTTTTGATAAATTTTATTATTTAAGATGAATTTTATAGCATAAATCTGTTAACTATCTTTTTTTTAACTGCAGTTTGTGGGTTATGAGAAAATAAAAGTAATTTTTACTCATTAATAAAATTATTTTTTGAAATTTTATATTGACCTTCTGTTGTGCTTAAAATTTTGACACGCATTGTATCTATATAACCCACTACAAAAACATAAAATTATTATAATAAAAACTCAACTGTCTTGAATTTTCTAAAAAAATAAAATCGACTTTATTTTTTTTTCAATACTAAATAATATTAAAAAATATTGACATAAATAAAGTATTTATCAGATATTCCGTTCTACAAGTTTATTCTGATTAATATTTTAATGCACATGGAATAATGGAATAAATAAAGAAAAATTCATAAATACGATATTGCTTTTCTTATGTTTAGATGTATTATGAATAATTGTACTTCATCTAGTATGAAAAGTAATAACACGTTAGTGATAGTTTCATAAATTTCACATTTTCATCTTTCAATCTATACATTGAAGATTTAAGACTTTAGAATATATTTGAACAAAACCACAAAATTTCTATTAAAAGATTCTTTCTTATTATCGATACTTTCGGGCGACGAAATTCAAGCTTTTGGTAAAAGTGGGACTGTCGTAATTAAAGTGCCTTCCCACAGGCAAAAGTCTTTCATGCAACAATTACTGGTTCGATTAGGAAGCGAAGTTTCTTCCGAAAAGAAGACGTCTTTTCAAAGATGGAAATAACATGTAATAATATAAATTGCTTCTGCATTTATTATTTTTATTTTTAAGGCAAAGGAGTAAAACATAAATGCCAATGGTGATCTCTAAATAAGATATAGTGGAAGGTTTTAGGATATGTACATAAAGAAAAGTAAATATCACTTTATCAATGTTCGCACATTCTTTATATTTTTTAAGGACTATGGCGCCATTATTAATCATAAGAATATTTATATTTAATTTTCAAGAAACAGAATTCGTTACCACCTACTTTATTCTCAAATTCCGTAATATTTTTCTGCAGTGAAATAATTTGAAAATACTGTAAAAATGTAGTGGCACAGTTGTGCGAACACTAGAACATTTAAATTGGAACAATTGCATTCTATTTATCATATAGCAAAATATCAAGTATAAATAAGAGATCCTTTTTATTTGCTCATAGAACAATTTATTATTAATGGAAAAATATAGGTTTATCTTTTCTTTTTTTATATAAATTTGGATAATTTCAACATTCAAAAACTAAATAAAGCATTTTATGTATGTATATATATATATATATATATAACCATTAAATATATTACAATATGAACCATTTGATTTTAATAGAGAAAAAAACATACTGAACATGAGGAAAAAATTAAATAACTAAATAAAAGGAATGCAAATAGAATTTGTAGAACCAAAGCAGAATTATCAAGCCCCAAATACTTCGGAACTATAAATGAAGAGTGCGGTTTCATCTTCGTATTAGCCAGGATAAAGTAGGATAAATAAGAATTTGGGGCTACACATAAAGCCAAAATTAAATGAAGAAATAACATTAAAAACAAGGCACAATAAAATTATTAAATTGGATAGAAAAATAAAAAGTGGAAAAATAAAAACAATTATCGTACACATGATAATAGTACATTAATAAATAAATTAAAAGCAGATTAATGTGATAACAGAAAAAAAACATACACCACAGTTTAACTTATTAAGATTTAAAACAAAAACATTTAATTTGATATATACAGTGCCTCACATAAGTGCTGGGACACTTGTGCTTTACAAAAGGAAACTAATCAAATAAATTAAAAAAACATGTACACATTTTTTTGTGGGTGTGTTTCATACTTAAATTTAGTAAAGATTATTACATAACATACATTTTGTCAAAATATTAAAATATTAATTTAATAAAAATACAAATGTTTAGAACGGAGCAAGAAATAGCTCACATAAGTGATGGGACACCATTATATATGCAACAAAAATCGTCTGAAATAAGCAATAAAATACTTTATTTTTACTTAAAAGCAATTGGCAATAATTTGTAAAATCGTCTGCAGTATTTCTCTCCAGTTTGTTTTGGAATTTTTGTGTTTTTTAGCTCTGTGTAGCCATGAATGCTAAACGAAAAGAAACTTCGCCTGAAATTCGAAAATTAGTTATTAATTTGCATATTGAACGTGGAAAATCTATTAGAAAAACTGCTGAAACAGTTAACTTGAGTCGTTCAACAGTTTTGAATATCATTAAATGATATAAAAAGAATCCTATGATTCAGGATAAAAGAAGACCTGGCTGACCATCAAAGCTATCCAATGGAATAAAGCGAATTATCGTTCGAATTATTAAAAAAAATTCAAGCAATAGTGCTTCAAAAGTTGCTGCTGATTTACAAGCATTATATGGAATAATTGTTAATCCTGAGACTATTAAAAGGGTAATTCGATCTGCTGGATATCACGGTAGAGTAGCCAGGAAAAAATTCTTCGTAAGTGAAAAGAATAGAAAACTCAGACTAGCTTTCGCAAAATCCAACATAAATAAGAATTCTGATTACTGGAATAAAGTTATATTTGCTGATGAGAGTAAATTTAATATATTTGGTTCTGACGGTAGAATCTTGGTGTGGAGAAAACCCAGGGAAGAATTTCGCAAACAGAACTTGGTACCACCAGTAAAACATGGTGGAGGAGGAGTTATGGTATGGGGGTGTATGTCGTCCGCTGGAGCTGGTAATCCTGTTTTTATTGACAGTATAATGGATCAGTACAAGTATATTGATTTTTTAAAGCAAAATTTGAAATCTTCAGCACGAAAATTGAACCTTCATAACGATTTTAAATTCTACCAGGACAATGACCCCAAGCACTCTGCTCTAAACGTTAGACTCTTGCTGCTATATAACTGTCCTGAAATAATAAAAACGCCACCACAATCTCCAGACTTAAATCTCATAGAGAATATTTGGCAAGAATTGGAATCAAGAATTCGCAAACACACCATTTCTTCAAAACAACAATTAAAATCGGTGCTTCAAGAAGAATGGGGTAAAATCACTCCAGAAATCACAAAAACATTAGTCGAATCCATCCCAAAAAGAGATTAAATCATGTTTTAAAAATAAAAGGAAATCCAACAAAATATTAAAACCTTTTAAAAAGTAAAATTTTTGGATAAATATTTGATGGAAAAGTAAGTGTCCCATATCTTATGTGAGCCATTTTTTGCTCCGCTCTAAACAATGGTATTTTTACTAAATTAATATTTTAATATTTTGACAAAATGTATGTTATGTAATAATTGTTACTAACTTTAAATACGAAACACACCCAAAAAATTTTTGCACATGTTTGTTTATTTATTTTATTGCAGTTTCTTTTTATAAAGCACAAGTGTCCCATCACTTTTGTGAGACACTGTATATAGCTCATTACATAAATATAAAATTATTATAATAATGCTCAACTGTCTTTTATTTACTTAAAAAAATAATAACGTAAGAATAATAAAAAAGTAAATAATAACAACAACAGCTCGTATCGCTCTCCTTAAATAGGCTCGCAGCATGCAGTGGAAATTTCCACAAGCTTCTCGAAAAATCCAGAAACCCATGGAATAACATTCAATGTATCAGCATATCTAAAGGGGGTTACCATAGAGAGGGAAGGGTTACCATCGCCAACAATAGCCAAGTTTGTCGCCATCTTGGAGATATATCGCCAAATTTGGCGACCAAAATTAGTCGTCAAAAGTGACGCCAACTTGGCGATATCTTTAATATTTCGCCAATCTCCAGTAGACATTCATTGAAAAATATTAGACAAGTTTGCTTGATAACAGAGATAATGTAACAAAAATTAATATTAGTAAAGGAATGGAGCTTAATAAGATTATTTACATTATTTTACAGTACATACACTAACTATTTACAAAATTCGTAACACTACCCCCTCCTCAAACACTGCACGTCCCGGGCAGTGCAATCCTTGAGTTAGAGTAAAACACTTAAAATAAATAAATAAATAAAATAACAATAAATAAATAATAATAACAATAATAAGAAGTACATAAATAAGAACTAATTACTATTTACATATTTACAAAAAGTGACTTTCATGACCATGGTCGGAAATCCCAGTTTTAAATTTCTAATCACTTTGGCCAAAATAAGGGGCTAGCCGGTTATAGAGTACGACTTTGGGTTTGGCGTGTGGCGATTTTTGTATGCGTACGACGACGTCATCCACCCTGTTGACGACTGTGTAAGGACCGTCCCAGTTTCTATGTAATTTTGGCGACAGTCCCTTACGACGTATGGGATTCCACAACCAAACATTCTCACCTTCGTTGAATTCATGTCCAGTTGCCTTTATGTCGTACCGTGTCTTCATCTTTTCCGATGCCAGTCCGATTCGGTTCCTCGCTAGACGATGAATCTCCTCAATCCGTGCCTGGAGTTCATCCACGTACTCCTCGGGCGATAAAGGAGCGTCAGGAGGACGGCCAAACAAAAGATCCGCAGGCAGACGAAGATCACGACCAAAGAGCATTTGAGAAGAGGAATAACCAGTGGCCTCATGAGCAGCACTCCTGTAGGCAAACAGGAAATGAGGCAATTTCTTGTCCCAGTTCTGTTGATCTTTAGACACCGGAGGGAGAGGCTATTGAGGATTGTACGATTGAACCGCTCCACCATGCCGTCCGATTGAGGATGTAGAGGTGTAGTTCGAGTTTTGTCCATGCCGAGTAGTACACACATCTCCTTAAACACAGCCGAATCAAAGTTTCTTCCTTGATCGGAATGGATTTGAAGAGGAACTCCGTATCTGGAAACCCAGTGTTGAATTAGTATGTCTGCTACGGTTACCGCCTCTTGATTAGGAATGGCGTAGGCGTCAGGCCACTTAGTGAAGTAGTCCACGACAACGAGAATGTACTTGTTGCCACCAGATGTTCTAGGAAGCGGATACAGGATATCTAAAGCAATTCGTTCGAAAGGAGCTCCTACATTATAACGCTGCAATCGTCCACGGGTGCGCCTCTTTGGACCTTTACGTGCTACACAGGTGTCACAAGTTCAACACCACTTCTCCACATCACTGCGAACATTATTCCAATAGAAACGCTCTCGAACCTTTTGCAGGGTCTTCATTACACCAAAATATCCTCCTGTGGGACTTCCATGCTGTACTTGAAGGACCATAGAAATTCTCGACTTAGGGAGTAGTAGTTGCCATCTACATGTCTTTCCATGTCAGATTCCCATTTTCGGTACAAGATACCGTTCTTCAAATGTAGGGAATCCCAGAGAGCCCAATAACGTTTAGTCGTAGGATGGTAATGGGCCTTGTCTTGTCAGCTGGGCTTCCTGTTGGACTCGTCTTTCAGCTCTAGAATTGGCTTAATTTCAGGATCAGCAAGTTGATCTTTACGCAGGCTCTCGTCACTCCACGGATCTTGCGATGATGTAGACCCAGTTGTAACTTGTCTTAATATAGGAAATTTGACATTAAATTTCTTCTCAACCCGGTCGCAGTATCTACAATTCTCTGAGCAGGGTCTTCTTGAGAGAGCATCTGCATTTCCAAGTGATGAGCCTTTTTGATGGCGTATCTCCATATCGTACTCTTGAAGCTTTTGTATCCACCTGGCTATCTGGCTTTCAGGGTTCTTAAAATTCAATAGCCAAGTTAGAGAAGCATGATCAGTTCGGATCAGGAATTTTCGACCTTAAAGATAGTGATGAAAGTGGTCTACGGCTTTCATTACAGCAAGAAGCTCTTTTCTTGTTACGCAGCAGTTTCGCTCTGACTTTGACAAGCACTTGCTGAAATAGGCGATAACACGCTCCTGGCCGTCGATTTCCTGGGACAGTACAGCGCCAAAGCTTTCGTTACTTGCATCCGTATCAAGTATAAACTGCTTATCGATTTGAGGATACGACAGAATTGGAGTGGATGTCAAGGCCTCCTTAAGCTTTTCGAAAGCAGCGTCACATTCCTGTGTCCACATAAATTTTTGATTGGCTTCTGTTAATTTATGAAGTGGTCTTGCAATCATCGAGAAGCCTTCTACGAATTTTCTGTAATAGGTGCATAATCCTAGAAAACTTCGAAGCTGGTGAACATCTGCTGGATGATTCCAATTTTTCACGGCCGATATCTTCTCCGGATCAGTCCTAACTCCTTCCGCCGAAATTATGTGTCCAAGATAGGCGACTTCATTACGAAACAAACTGCACTTCGAAGGGCTTAACTTCAAATTAGCTTCCTTTAACTTTTGTAGCACCCGCCTGAGGTTCTTCAGATCTTCATCAAAAGATTTTCCTATGATTATGATATCGTCTAAATAAACAAGACATGCCTCATATGACAGCCCCCGAAGAACCGTTTCCATAAGGCGTTCAAAAGTTGCAGGTGCATTACATAGATCAAAAGGCATTACCTTGAATTGCCATAATCCTTGTCCCGTTGTGAATTCAGTCTTCTCGCGGTCGTCGGGATGGATCTCTACCTGCCAGTAACCACTCTTCAGATCCAGAGTCGAGAACCACGTGTTGCCCGCAAGTGTGTCAAGAGTGTCGTGAATCCTTGGTAGAATGTAACTATCCTTTTTAGTGACGTCATTCAGTCGGCGGTAGTCTACACAAAATCTTGTAGAACCATCCTTCTTTCTTACTAATACAATGGGAGACGCCCATGGACTTGTCGATGGTTCGATGACGTCATTTTCTTCCATATCCTTAATTAAATTCTGCACCTCTTCTTGCTTGACAAAAGGTAATCCTCTTGGGTGCTGTTTAATAGGAGAGTGATCCCCCGTATCAATTCGGTGTTGTGCCATTTTGGTTCGTCCAAAGTCTTCAGATGTTTGAGAAAATAAACTTTGGAATTCCCTAATTAAACTTTCCGCAGCATCCCTTTGTTTTAGATCTAAGTCTGTATTTTGTAATAAATCCTTGACTAAATTATCTGAAGATTTCTCAAAGTGACTGGAATTTCGACTTATGCACGTCACAGGAGCACATGATGCTATCATCTCTCCTTTCTTGATAGTCCTCGTCTTATCACTGATGTTAGCAATTCTGACTGGAATGGTCTTTTTCGAGAGGTCTACTACAGAAGAAGCTACCAATACTCCTGCTTGTGTACTATTGTCTTCGGGATTATCTATATGGCGAAATCGATAATTAGTTTCATTTTTAATTACACATGGAAATAAAAATTCTGTTCTTGGATCTAGATGGATGTCTTCTTTGGCTATTACTATTTGTTTGCATTCAATTTCGTTATTTAATCCAAAAAGGCTTATTTCTTCAAATTTAGAGAGCATTTTATTATTTTTGAAATCAAGTTTGGAGCCAAACTACTTCAGAAAATCTAGTCCGATTAAGCAAGGATCTGTTATGTCAGCCACATATGCCGTATGGTAATATTTCGTTCCTCCAAAGTTGATGGTTAAATTTGCTTTTCCATATATGCCTATCTTGTCGCCCATCATAGTTTGTAGGGTAACGCAGGGCGGAGTCCAGATGAGTTTGCATTTCAATTTCCGAGCCAAATCTTCTCTTATTATTGTCACATTGGCTCCTGTATCCACAATCATACGGCACTGAATCTCGTCAATAAATCCAATCACATACAATTCATTATTACCGCCACTCATTTTTGATATTTGAAGGATCTTCAGGTGGGGCTTATTATTCTTTGGTCTTGAATTCATCTTTCGTTCGTAGACTTTGGGGCAGTTTCTTCGGAGATGTCCTGTATCACCGCATCCCCAGCACCAGCACGTGAGATTCTGTCTCCTTGAGCTTGTTTTTCCACATTTTAAAGCTTCAAGCTCTTGATTTATTTTCCTAATTTCTTTCAAGATTTCGATTTCAGTGTCTGAGCTTTTGTTCACCGTTGCCCCTCGGACTGAATGACGATCTCTTCGGCTGGCTTGTGTAGCTGCTTCGAACTTTAAGGCATATAGTAATGCAGCCTTTAAATCCTGTACATCTGCCATTCGTACCTCTCTCTGCACTTCGGGATATTTTGTTCCGTCTACAAAGTACTGCAGTGAGAGCATTTCCCGTACATTTGTTGGGCAGTCGATGAATGCTAAATTTGCAAGCCGTTCAATTTCTGAGGCAAACTCTTGAAGGGTTTCACTCGATTTTTGATGTCGGCTCTTCATTTCTATTCTCGTATAATCTTTCAAGAATTTTTCTCCGAATCTCATTTCAAGTGCACAACTTAGAGTCTCAAAATTGAGTTGCGTCATGTCTGGCAATGTTTGCAGCACGTCAGCGGCTTCTCCTCTCAAAAACTTCAGAGACTGCGGAGGCTGCCAGTTGACAAGCTTTCACCTAGTCACTCCATTTGTTCGCTTCGGCTATAATGGTAAATTGGGTCTTGTAATCTTGCCAGGAACTCTTTCCGTCATATGTCGACAGCTTAACGTGCACAGGAGAAGCAGGCGGATTCCTAAATTCTTCATAATTACCACTGCACGCTGAAAGCTTCTTCTCCATATCTTGTATTCTTTCCTCTATTTTACTCTCCATCTTCTTTTCAACATTGCTAACTTCATTCTGAATTTTCTCTTTTACTTCCTCTATTTTTCTTTCCATTTTCTCTTCAACATTATTAACTTCATTCTGAATTTTCTCTTCTACTTCCTCTATTTTCTCTTTTACCGAGCCTATTCTTCTCTCTACCGACGAGAACTTTTCTTCTAAAGTTTTCTTCATTTCTTCTGGGCCTTTATTAATCTTTTCAGTCACATCTTCTTGGCATTTGTCAATTTTATTTGTCTACTCTTCCATTCTTTCTTCGTTTTTATTTATTTTATCCGCCAACACTTCTTGGCCTTTATTCATCTTTTCCGCCAACTCTTCTTGGCCTTTATCAATTTTGTTTGTCAACTCTTCCAACAATTCTTCTTGTCCTTTGTCAATTTTATTCGTCAATTCTGTTTTTATGTCATTGATAGCATCTAATAGTTCTTTCAGTTGTCCGTCCATTGCTCTTGTTTTTGCCATAAGACCCCACTCCTGACACCAAAAATTGTTGCGTATATAGGGTTCTTTTGGTCCTATGGTTAGACAACTTCAAACTCTTGTCTTTTAGAAAAGTAGAAAATAATTTATTTGCAGATCTTCAGAACAACAGAGTCTTCGAAACTCACAAATATTACTAGATATTCAAAAATAATTGTTCAAATCTATCGTACAAGTACAGATAAGTCCCAGAGACTCTTTATACAATGTCTCATCACTAAATAACATTGAAAACAACGTAGAGAAAACTCAAGCAAACTTGCTTAAACAATCGCAGCTCACTCAATGACTGACTGGTAAATAATAACAACAACAGCTCGTATCACTCTCCTTATATAGGCTCGCAGCATGCAATGGTAATTTCCACAAGCTTCTCGAAAAATCCAGAAACCCATGGAATAACATTCAATGTATCAGCATATCTAAAGGGGGTTACCATAGAGAGGGAAGGGTTACCATCGCCAACAATACCCAAGTTTGTCGCCAACTTGGCGATATATCGCCAAATTTGGCGACCAAAATTAGTCGTCGAAAGTGACGCCAACTTGGCGATATCTTTAATATTTCGCCAATCTGCCGTTGACATACATTGAAAAATATTAGACAAGTTTGCTTGATAACAGAGATAATGTAACAAAAATTAATATTAGTAAAGTAATGGAGCTTAATAAGATTATTTACATTATTTTACAGTACAAACACTAACTATTTACAAAATTCTTAACTATATAATATATTAAGAAAAAATAAATATTAATTCAAAAAACAGATTTAAACTGAACCAATTTCATTTTATTTATCTTATAACAAAATGTAAGTTTAAAAAATAAGTCACTTTTATTTTCTCAAAGAACAATTTGTTGTTTGAAAAAAAAACATGTGCATGTTTACGTTTTCTTTTCTTTTGTTTATTTATTGAAGTATTTCATGTTTAGAACAAAAAATGGTGCGTTATATATGTATGTATATAGCCTATATATATATAGCCTATATATATATATATATATATATATATATATATATATATATATATATATATAATCCCATTACATAAATATAAAATTAATAAGATAATGTACATCTGATATGTATTATCTATAATAATAGTGAAAAATATTGACCCGATTGAGATTATAACGCGAATCTTACATTCCACTTTAAATATTTCATTTCTACGTATCTTATAACATGAATATTTAAATTATATGAATAAATAGAATATTTCTCAACAATTCTGTTCAACATTCCAATTCCGTTCCACCTTTGAATTTATATAAAATAATGGAATAAATATAGTAGTGCTCTCGATTATACGTTTATACGCATATACGTATAATACGTATTATACGAAATACGGATCAACTATACGTATAATACGGCATCGGCGGTTATACGTATTGCGCAAAACAACATATACGGTACATCGTATATACGGATCTTATCCAAGCGGTTAAACGTATAAACGTTTAAACGTTTTTCATTCAAGATATGAAATTTGATGTTTCAATGCTTTTCTGCGGATTACAGACATTGAGAAATATCCGGTTGAGTATCCCCATCGCGATTCTCTGTTTAAAAAACTACGATGCGTTTACTTAACTACTACTTGTTATGCAGGTACCTAAAAAATCTGAATACGTTTGTCAGTTTAAATTTTGGTTTCTTTCCCAAAAAACTAAGTTATTTATTATAAATTGTCTTACATTAGTTGTGGATAGAATCAAACTAATCTTTGGAAGAGCTGTGGCTCAGTACTTAGTTTTTTTATATTTTCTTGTATCTTAACAAGAAGAAAGTTATGGATTCGAGAAATCTTTCAACTGGTTTACACTTTTTAAGGGTAAGATAGTCCGAAAAATATGTTTTTACAAAATATCTGTCTGTGACTTTGTCTATATGTGGCATGAATTTTGTTCCACCAGTTGCACAGAATGAGTTTACAGCAATATCATTATCACATAGCAGGCAGTAGGCTCCGTCATTCTTTTTCTCAGCGTACCGCCACACCCAGCTTTTTCTATTCATTTCTAATTGTAATCTAAGCAGAACTGTGTCTATAAATGCTCGTTCTTCTACTCTACGAGATACTTATACTAAGTGTCTGCGTCGCGTGACACAATGGTTTTATTTTTCACCATATGTAAATTGTCTTACCGCGGAGGAATTTTAAAATAATTTACATATTTGGTAATTTTTATTAGTTTCTTTTTTAAATAATTTAATTATTTTGTCCTCCCAGAATATTTTATGACTTATTTAATGAAAATTAGAAGAAACATAATTAAACATTGAGTATGTTTAGAGTAACTTACCGGTCACTTACCGAAGTGACCAATGTTACCAACCGATTGTAGGGTAGTATGAAATGAAAATCAAGGCGAATTGTGACGTCAGCTACAGTTCAACAGGATAGTTTTCATTGGTGCCACATTTCGGTTTCGTACTGCCCTACAATCGATAGGTACAGTGGCGTAGCTAAGGGGGGGCAGGGGGGGCGTCCGCCCCGGGCGCCGAGGCCTAGGGGCGCCAAATTGAGAGAAATTGTTATATATCTATATTGGGGTGGGGGCGCAAAATTTCTTGCTGGCCCCGGGCGCCAAAAAACATAGCTACGCCACTGGATAGGTAACATGGGTCACTTCGGTAAATTGCACTGAACATGTATGTTGATTAAAATATTTATAAAGGGAAATACCAAGATCTTGGTTGGAATCCAGATAGTAGATATTTCACTGTTAGTGAAGCGAGATTAGCCAATCAGGAGTCTGATCTTTTGTGAACTTTTTGCAAACCGTTTTAAAAAATATACGCTTTTCATTGCTTGATCTCGTATGTATAAGACATACTATCAGGGCCGTAGCTAGAAGTGAACCATAGGGGGGGGGGGCTCGAAAGAATGTAGGGGGGCTCATAATTTTTTTTTCTCTTTCTGACGCAGAAAGATAAATTAATAACTATTCACATTGTAGGTATTATGTTTCTAATTAAACTGTTGTACTAACTTCATTTTATGCTAAGAAAAGTATAGGATGATGAAAATTTTGATTGTATAACTGGTGCAAAATGAAACATTATGTTAACTTCATATGTACATATAAAATGAGGGAGTGTTGACACACTTATTTTAGATACAATTTAGTAACTCTGCAAAACTGTGAAAGGGTCTCAAAACTAAATTAGATTTTTGAACAGAATTTCATATGAATTTTTGGAACAGAAATTAATTGAGTGACCTTGGAATCTTTTCCAGGGGGGGGGACTCAAAATATTCTAGGGGGGGGGGCTGAGCCGCCCATAGCGCCCTCTTAGCTACGGGCCTGCATACTATGCGGATTTCTGTCGTAACGCTACCGATTTCCAAATTATTCTCCATTCAGCGACATAAGACTGGTGAAGTCCGCTATTTAAATTAGATACGATACGGCGAATATACGTATACATTAAATATACGTATTCTTAAATATACGTTTAGTTGATACGCCTTATACGTATCCGGATACGTTTAAACGTATATTCGAAAGTATCCGTATAGCAGAAAAACGTATTATACGGATATACGTATATCGTTTAATCGTATACCTGCTATACGTATCCTATCGCGAGCACTAAAATATAGAAGAATTTATAAATTTGATAATGCTTTTTTAATGTTTAGATGTATTATGAATAATTGTACTTCATCTAGTATGAAAAGTAAAAACACAATAGTAATAATTTCATAAGTTAGAAATTCTCATCTTTCATTCTATACATAGATGACTTTAGAGTATTTGTTGCACGGAACCACAAAAGTGTGAACAAAAGATTCTTCCTTATTGTCCATAAATGCAGGCGAAGAAATGAAAGCTTTCGGTGAAAACAGGACTGTCTTAACCCTTTAAGACCCAGCTCGCACGATCGTGCGGGTTAGACATACATTTAAATTTTTGCTTCTGAAACAGTTGTATGTAATATAAACCCAAATTGAACGATTGTTCCGGTTAGCAGAAAGAATAAAGTATCTTTTTTTATCAACAGATTGCGGTAGTAGTCCATGTTTTACTTTCAGGTGGCATGTCTAGCTTTGTTTACAAATACAACGAATATAGCTCATCATTTTATCTGTCGTAAAAAGGTAATTATCAATATATTTTTAATTGCTTAGATAAATATTTTTGCTTTAATGTCTAAATAAGTATAATATAATAAAAAACATTAATTATAGACTATTTATTTTGCTCTTAGGACTCAAGATTTCATCACCCGTACGATCGTGCAACTTGGGCGTTACGTTAGTCAGTGCTACAGTAAAGGTAAGTGTTTTTCAATGTTCATTTTGATTTCTGTTTCAACAATTTTGATGACAGCCAAAATAAAACGAAGTATACTGTTTCATAATTAATACTATATTATTTTCTTGGGTGTTGTCATAGATAACCCCCCTTTTTTTAAATAATTTTTACTTTTTTTCTTTTTAATTAATAAATTTTTCAAATACTTTTTCTAATTTTTTTATGCAGTACTTTGTTAACTTTTAATAAAGCAAAATAAAATATTTTTTCAGATGTCTAAGCGGAAAAGAATTCTCACTCAAGAAGAAATATTTTAACTGATGAATAAATCAGATTCTGAGTTTAGTGATCTCTCGGATGATGACGATGTTACGGACAAAACATTTGAAGCAGATTTATTAGAAGGACAGTCAAGTTCAGATGAGCTCGATGAAGAAAAAATGACAATTTTAGATCATTCTTCCTCTTCAAAGTCTCCTGAATTCATCTTCCAAAGTTTTACCTCCAAGGCGTTTTCGGAAAATACTAAAAGAATGAAAAAAGAAAAAAAGGAATACAAGTGGACTGTTAAAAAGTTCATTTCTGTACCTTATCCTGGAACATTAGATTTCACGCAACTGCAATTATGTTTTTCATTTCTTAAATTGTAACAAAAAAAGTTATAGTCTTTTAGAAGAAATTAAATCGATATAATAAATAAAAACTTTAAAAATATAACAAACATTTTTAAATCAAATAAAATAATTTTTTTAAGTCGATAAGTACTTCTCCAATATTATTTTTTTCCTTCTTGTTTAGGCTTTAGAGCGAACCATATCCCATGTGTTGATGACATTTCAAGTCTGCGCAAGTGCAGGTTTGAAAACTGCGAAAAAAGTTCAAAAACACGTTGTGAAAAATGCAACGTTTATTTGTGTATGTCAAAAAAAAAAAAAAAAAAAAAAAAAAAAAAAAAAAAAAAAAGTTTTAAAGATTTTTACTGTAAAAAAGTAACGAATCCATAAAATAAAAAATAATACATCAATAATTACCATATTTGTAAAATTTGTTTTGGTTCAGTTTATCTCTTCTATCCATTTAGAGCCAGATAATGTATAAAATCTTAACATGTAATAAGTAATGATTTCAGAGGAAAAGCTCAACCCGCACAATCGTGCTGGTGCGGCTTTCACAGAAAAAGCCCAACCCGCACGTTCGTGCGGGTACTCTTCACGCACTAGGGGGGCGAGAAAAATTTTTTAATTATTTTTTTAGGTGTCTTTAGGGTTAGTATAGAGTTAATAACCAGTTGAATATAATATTTAATGATGAAAATGTTTCGGGTCTTAAAGGGTTAATTAAAGTGCCCTCCCGCAAACGAAAATATTCTCAGCAGTAATTACTAATTTGATGAGGAATCAAAGTTTTTTTCTAAAGACGCCTTTTTAGTGTAGGAAACTACACGGAATAGAATAAAATGCTTCTGAGTTTATTATTTTTTTAAATAATGTAAAAGAGCAAACTAAAATGTCAATGATGAGTTACAAAATAATCTAAACTCGAAAATTTGATACTTAGAGAAAAAATTATTATTGCAAATTATATATATATTATGTGTGTGTGTGTATGTTTTATGTGTTTTTTTTATCTATACATATATATAAGTTAAGATAATTCGAAGTTTAAACAAAAAAATTACTCATTTTATAAAAAAGAAATAAATGTATAATTTTAAAATCAATATGATAATGTTCAAAAATCCTTATATTTTGTGCAAAATACAATCCGTTAGCCTAATTGAGATTCTAATACGAATCTTAAATTCCACTTTAAAAATTTTATACTTAATTATCTTAAAATAAAATGTAAATAAATAAAATATTTATTAAAAATTCCTTTCAACAATCTAATTCTGTTCAACTTTTCAATATACATCAAGTAATGCAATAAATATAGAAGAACTGATAAATCCGATACTGTTTTTCTTATGTTTCGATGTATTATGGATAATTGTATTTCACCTAATCATCTTCATATTCATCTTGTATGATAAGGAATAACACATTAGTAACAATTTCTTTGAAATTTTTATCTTTCATTTTGTACATCGAATAATTTGTAAGACTTTAGAATATATCTGAGGCTTCCAGTAATATCCAGGTAAGGCACATTTTTTGAAAAAAATGAGGTAATTTGGGAAAATGTGGCTTTAAAAGAGTACTTTCATCTGACATAGTACTGAAAAAAGAAAATCGAATACCTCCCGTCATAGGTCAACTATAAATTACCATTTAAAATTTAAAAAAAAACAGTAATAATCGTTCTCAAATAATAAAAACCATTTTTATGTAACAATTTTTGCAAAAAAGAGGTTCTTATATCCTAATTGAATGCAGTGAAAATTATTAAGTTCTAATCTATTTTATAAATGTAATGATACAAAAAAAACCTTTTGAAAACTTTAAACGTTTAAAGTAGAGGCGAAAGTCTTCCAAGCAATAATCACTGGTTTGAAAAAGAAGTGAAGTTTTTTCCGAAATGGAGACGACTTTTCAGTGATGTCAGCCACACGAAATAGAAAAAAATGGCTTCTGCGTTTATTATTTTTATGATTATAGTAAAGTAGTGAAATATAAATGTGAATGATGAGATCTTAATACAATAATATTGGGGATTTTGAAATATATATATTAAGAAAAAATAAACATTATGTTAAACAACAGACTTAACCGATGTCACTGGACCGATGTCACTTTATTTAAAATTTAATAAAACATCAATTTAAATAACTCCATATTTTTCATTTTAACAGATGAAGATGATATTCTTCAACAGATTACTTTGCAACAAAAAGATATATGTTTAATTATTTTATTTTCTTTCTTATATGTTTAACAATTCTTAGAACAGCTACATTAAAACTAAAAAAATACATTAATATAAAAATAAAATAATGTAATGATGCTCAAATTTATTTTATTTGTGTGACGTGATTGTGATAGGAAACTTAAATTCCATTTAATTTTTTTTTAAATTTAATATTCAAAATAACATCTACATTAATAAAATATTTATTAAAATTTCCGTTCAATAATCCGATTCTGTTCAAAATTTTAATGAATATGATATAATAGAACAAATGTAGAAGGATTTATAAACTCGATACTGCTATTCTTATGTTTATATGCATTATGAATGCAGTCATACTTCATCTAATATGACAAGTAAAAATGCATTAATAAATAATAATTTCATAAACTTCAAATTCTGATCTTTAATTCCATGAATAGATGTCTTTTGAACACTTTCGAAGACTTTTGAAAATTTTTTGTATAAAACCACAAAAGTAAAATTAATTAGGATTCTTTCTTATTATCAATAAGTGAAGGTGACGAACTTAAAGCTTCCAGAGAAAGTGCGACTGCCTTAATTAAAATACCTTCCCACAGGCGAAAATCTTCCAAGCAGAAATTACTGGTTTGATAAGGAAGGGACCTTTGTTCCGAAAAGCAGATGTCTTTTCAGTGATGGAAGCTACACAGAGTAGAGTAAATTGCTTCTGCGCTTATTACTTTTGTGATTAAAGTAAAGGAGTAAAATATAAATGTGTAGAATGAGTTCTAAATATAATAAATTGGAAGTTTTAAAATATATAATAACACACACACATATATATGTATTATTTTGCTATTTCATGGCTAATACGTGCATTAAACCGCACACTGCATTTGTAGTTCCAGAGCAATTGGGGCCTGACGATAGTGCTCTGTGGACTACAAATTTCCTTTGCATTCATTTTATTTTATTTATTTATTTATTCAGATATACTCGTTTCACTATTTTTTTTTTTTTTTATAATTCAATTCTATTCAAATTCTTCGTTTTGGTTTATTGTTTTATTGATAAAATTTATTGGTGAATTTTGTCTACTTTAAATGGTATTATATATATATATATATAATTATTACTTAACAAAACAGATTTAAAATGGCTCAATTTCATTTTATTTAATATGTAACAAAACATCGTTTAAATAAGAAATCCCTTTTATTTACTCATACAATAATTTATTATTGAAAAAAAAAAACACATATATATGTTTACTTTTTCTTTCCTTTTTTATAAATTAGGATAGTTCGAATTTACAACAAAAATGATGCATTTTATTATGTATATACATAAATATTATATACAGTTAATACAATAATGCTCAACTCTATTATATTTTCAGCAAAAGAAAAAAAGTTGATTCAATTAAGATTGTAATGTGAATATTAATTTCCACTTTAAATTTTTCATACTAAATACCTTAAAATAATGTGTACATAAATAAAATATCTAATTATAAAGAACTTAATTCATATATAAAAAATAAAACAACAAACAAAAAAAATAATAAATATTTTTTATTTCCTTGCAATATTTTAATTTTTACTCATGTGTAAATGGCAACATTTTTTAAAATTTTAATTCATTTAGATTTTAATTTAGTAGTAATAATAGTTTAATTTAGTATCTCTCGATCAAGATGCAAATGTAGTCCTTCCATTATCATATTTTCCTGAAGACGCCCGCAGAAGACGGCGCGAAACGTTGAAAGTTTTATTTTATTTTAATATGTACAAATGTATATTAAAATTCCTTTTTTGTGCACCACTGAGCAATGTGTTATTATTAGTTAAATTTTATGGTGCAACTGTCCTATATATATTTATTTATAAATAAAATATCTATTAAAAATTTCATTTAACATTCTAATCCCTTTCAACATTTTAATGTATAGCAAATAATGAAATTCATGTAGAAGAATTTATAACTTTGATACTGCTTTACAGTTTGGCGAAAGGTCTTTAAAAAATACAGTCGAAATTGTGAATTTCTCTTTCACAAAATACAGGTACTTAACACCTACTTTGGCTACGTTTTTCACTGACCACTCACCACCTTGGTGTATATATACTATGAATAATTTTACATCATCAAGTATGAAAAGTAAAAACAGTAATAATTTCATATACTTCATTTTCTGAGCTTTCATTCTATACACAGTCTTTCCATAACTTTAGAATATTTGTTGTATGTAACAACAAAAGTGTGATCAAAGGATTGTTTCTTATTATCGATAAGTGTATTTGGCGAAATTAAAGCTTCCGGAGAAAGTGGGGCTGTTTAATTAAAGTATTCTCTCACAGGCGAAAGTCTTCCAAGCAGTAATTACTGGTTTGATAAGGAAACTAGTTTTGTTTTGAAAGGGAGACGCCTTTTCAGTAATGAAAGGCAAGCGGAATAGAATTAATTGCTTCAGCATTTATTTTTTTTATAATCAAAGTAAAGGAGTAAAATATAAATATCAGGGATGAGTTCTAAATGAAAGAAATTTATAGTTTTGAAATATAAATTTACATTAAGAAAAAAGAAATATTTCTTTTAAAAATTGATTTAAATTGGACCAGTTTCATTTTTTTAAATATAGAACAGAACATCAAGTTTCAGTAAGAAATCCCCTTTATTTACTCCGTGAGATTATTGAAAAAAATGCATATTTATATTTTCTTTTCCTTATTTAAATTAAAATAATTCGAATTTACAAAAAAAAAAATTGCAAATAAGGAAAACTATATAAATATAAAATTTATATAATAATGCTCAATTGTTTTGTATTTTCTATAAAAAAAAAAAAAAAAAAAAAAAAAAAAAAAAGTTGACCCAATACAGATTGTAATGGGAATCTTAGATCCCGCTTTAAAATTTTTATATTACTTATCTTAAAATAATATGAACATCAATAAAATACTTATTATTATTTTCGTTAATAATTCAATTTGGTTCAACATTTTAAGTGTATCCAATAATGGAAGAAATAAAGAAGAATTTGTCAATTCGATACTGCATTTCTTAAATTAGACGTATTATGAAAAACTGTATTTTATCTAGTATAAAAAGTAAAAACATATCATTAATAAATTCATAAATATCTAGTTCTCATCTTTAATTTTATGTGTAGGACACTTTCTAAAGCTTTACAATATTTCGCGTATGGAATCACATACGTGTGATCAAATGAATCTTTCTTATTATCGATAAGTTTAGGCGACGAAATTAAAGCTTATAGGAAAGCGGGACTGTTTTAAATTAGGTCCCCTCCCACAGGCAAAAGTCTTCCAAGCAGAAATTACTGGTTTGATAAGGAAGAGTCACTGATAGGATACCATCACTGAAAGGCGAATTTTCAGTGATGGTACCCACATGGAATAAAATAAATAGCTTCTGCAATATTTATTAATTTTATGATAAATGTAATGTAGTACAAAATAAATGTCAATGATGAGTTAATAAGCTTTGAATAATGAAAAAACTTTGAAAGATTTGAAATATGTATATTAAGAAAAATATGTATTATTTTTCAAAAACAGATTTAAATTGGATCATTTTTTTATTAACACTTTACAAAACACCAAATTTAAATAAGATATTCCTTTTATTTACATATAGAACAATTTAATGCTGGAAAACTAAAAGGATGTTTTTCTTTTCTTTTGTTTTTTATAAATTATGATTATCAGAATTTACAACAAAAAAATTTAAATTTTGTTAAAAAAAACTACCTAAATAAAAAACTAATATAATAATGGCCAACTTTCTTGTTTTTTTAGAAAAAAACGTTTACCCAATTCAGATTGTAATAAAGAATTTAAATTCCACTTTATATTTTATATGCAAAATATCTTTTAAAAAATATATACAAATAAAATATTAATGAAAAAATTCAATCAATAATCCAATTCTGTTTAACGTTTTAATGTATATCAAATAACAGAATCTATACAGATTTTTTTTCTATACACGATACTGCTTTTGTTATGTTCTCTAGATTTATATATTTTACCTAGTATGAAAAGTATCATTTAAAACGCATTAGAAATACTGTCACAAATTTCAAGTTCTCAACTTTCATTCTATACATAAACGATCTTTTGAAGACTTTAGAATATTTGTATGGAACCACAAAAAATGCGATCAAAGAATTATTTTTTTATTATCGATAAGTGTAGACAAAGAAATTAAAGCTTCCATGGAAAGCAGGACTGTTTTAATTAACGGCCCTCCCACAAGTGAAAGTCTTTCCAGCAGTAATTATTGGTTTAGTAAGGAAGCAAAGTTTATTCTAAAAAGCAGACGTCTTTTCAGTGACGGCAGGTACACGGAATAGAATTAATTGTTCTGCGTTTATTATTATTATGATTAGCGTAAAGGAGCACAATATAAATGTCAAAGGTAAATCCTAATAAAATAATATTTGAAATTTTGAAATATATATAATAAAAAATATATTGCTTTCAAAAACGTGTTAAAAATGTACCGATATCATTTTTTTAAACATACATTAAAAAATCAATTTAAATAAGAAATTCCTTTTCTTCAATCACATAACAATTTATTGTAACAAAAAGATATACTTCTTTTCTTTTTTTTCATTTTCTTTGTATTAAATAATTCTTTCTCTCTCTCTCAAAAAAAAAAAAAAATTCAGAAGTAAATTACATAAATATAAAAATAATATAATAATTATAACTATCTTGTGTTTTCTGCATCATACATTACTTTGAGTCAATTTTGATTGGAATAGTAATAATATTAAATTGAGTTTGGAATAAGAATTTTTAACACCATTTAAGATATTTATATTAAATATTAAAAAAATATATATGAACATAATTAAAATATTTATTAAAAATACCATTGAACAATTCATTTTTGTTGAATATTTTAATGGATATCAAATAATAAAATAAAGATAGAAAAATGTATAAATTTGATATTGATTTACTTATATTCAGATCCATTACGAATAATTATATTCCACCTGGTATAAAAAAAAGTACAAAAACATAAATAATAATTTCATATATTTCAAATTCTCACTTTCAATTTATATATAGACATATTTTGAAGATTTTGGAATATTTGTTTTGTGGAACCACAGAAGTACAATTAAAGGATACTTTCTTATTATCGATAAGTGAAGGCGACGAAATTAAAGCTTACGGAGAAAGTGGGACTGTTTTAATTAAAGTGTCTTCCCACAGGCAAAAGTCCTCCAAGCCGTAATTACGGGTTTGGTAAGGAAGCGAAGTTTCTTCACGAAAGGGTGACGCCTTTTCAGTGATGGCAGCAAAATGTAACAGAAAAAATTTCTTGTTCATTTATTATTTTTACGATTAAAGTTAATCTCTTAATGGTCGCATTAAATTACTGTTTAAAAATTCAAATTCATTATTGCCACCACGTTTTTGAAAAAAATAATTCATCTATTTAATTACAAGTAAAATGATACCAGAAATAAACCATTTACACCCTTTTATAAAACTGGTGGGAATCAAACAATTATGAATAAAAGCCGTGAAACTTGCAGCGTGGATATCTCGGGCGCAACGATTAAGTGGTTAAGGAATAATATATAAATGTCATTGATGAGTTCTCTATAAAATATCACTGGGGTTTTTTCAGTTTTGTATTCATATATTTACATATTAAGAAAAAATAATTATTACTTTAAAAAATAAATTTAAATACACCGATTTCATTTTATTTTACACAGAAGAAGACATAAATATTAAGTAAGAAATTCATTTTCTTTACTTCGAAAACAATTTATTATTTCGAAAAATATTTGAATTTCTTTCTTTATATACATTAACATATAGTATGAAAATTAGAAGAAAAAAATAAAGAAAATAAAAACATTAAAAAACGCAAATATAAAATTTATAATAAAAGTGCAGAACTGTATTATATTTTCTGCATTACACAATGCGCTGACCGGATTGCGAATGCAATAGAATTCGTTAGTTCTACTATTTTTCAATAGTTAGTATTTTTAGTTAAAATATACACATTTAAAAAAAATTAACATTCCATCATACATAAAATTCAACTTTTTAAAAAATGATTGGTTCAAAAAATTATATAACGTTCGTATAAAATCATTTGAAAGAAATTTAATAAAACATTTTAAATCATAAAATATTATTCTATAATGCAAAACACCATGTCATATATATTACAATTCATGTAAATTTTACGAAATGCACTAAAATATACATTATGTAAAACATACAATGAAAAGAATAGTTACTATTTATTTAAAGGACTACACAAAAGACTACCAGAGCATAATAGTAAAGGGATGAATTGTTTTTTGCGACATATTTTTATTATATTAAACTGTTTCATGTACAATGCAATTAATATACGTCGCTGAGGCTTGGTATAAATAATTTCACGCATAATATATAGCATTTACAGGAACATACAAATGAGTTCAAATAGTATATTGTATCCGAAGTATTGTATATTGTGGATGATAGCTGATGAAAGGATGAAATGCATTTTTTATTATGATATGCGATTTTAAGTTTCGCTAAATTGTTGCATAGGATATGATGTGTATAAATTTTATGATCGTCTTGAACTCCACAATCACGTGAAAAAGATATGGTTATTGACTTTTTTTCTCTTTAATAATAGTAATAATAAGTTAAATAAAAACATGTTAATTTTTGCTAATGACTTTTTTTACCGATTCATACGAGAATGTTCTTAATCACTGCGCGCTTCCCGGAAATTATTACTATTTTTACTTACCAATCATACATCATACCCATCATACATTACCCATCATAGGGTAAGTCTTGCAATCGTTTTGAAAATCGAAAAAATTTTTTGACGGATTTACACGTTTTAGATAGTGGAGATTCCGAAAAACATATTTTTAGAAAAAAAAAATCTGTCTGTCTGTCTGTCTGTAAACGCTCTATCTCCCGAACAAATTGAGATAGAGACTTGAAATTTTGTATGTAGTTAGTATGTAAGAATGGGACGAACCCTATTTAATATCAGCAACCTCGATTATCCGGAACTATTTTTTTCGGACTCTCGAAAAATTCGTTCTGATGAAAGGTATATAAAAATTTTCGAATTTTTTTGTTCTAAGGAATGGATGTAAAAGGCAATAAAATAACACACATTTTGCATATAGAACGAAGTCGATCGAATTATTAGTTGCCGAGATATTTGTAATCTTGTTTTCCACATTCTTCAATTTTTCATGACCCTGTATTTCATTCAATTTTCAATTCAGAAGTACATTTTAATTGGAAATGAGACGCTTAATCCGACGCAGTTAATTGTTAGTTATTAGAATTATTATTTTTGGAGTTATAAGGATGTTTCTTTTACGCAGTTCGGTACTACTTGAGTAGTTTGGCGTTTTATATAATTTGTCGAAATTGGTACATCAGCAGTTCTTTAATATAGCATTACTATGTATATCAACAATATTTAAATTTTGTTTATGAATTGCAATGCATTGTATAAATAGTTTTACATGTTTTATTTTCATATACATATCCATGATGGGTAAGTATTACGGTGGCCCCCAACGACTAGTTTTAATGGGCGGGGGCTCATTTATTCGGCGAAACCCTACTCATCTCTGTCCTTTGCCTGTCCGACAAAGAGTCTGTACATAAATACTGCATAAGTCAGAGACTTCAAACTTTGTGCACTTACATCTGAATACACGGTGGCACACGACAAATCATAAAATTTTGAAAAATCTATTATTTCTTGTAAATTAATTTTTTCAATGTTATCCGTTCATTTTTGTGATTTAATAAGTTATGTTTAATGTTGCGTATAGACATTATGGCTTGGGGGGGGGGGGAAAGCTTGTTTCTAGTAAGCAGAAGTTTCTTAGTCTGATGCGGGAACTTGATATCTTCATTCTAAGATGGATATGATGAGAAGAGATTTCGTGTTTTCGGCCAATTTAATGATTTATGTTATTAAGTTTCGTCCTTCTGACATTTTTATTATTTTTTGAAAATTCAATTTCCTTTCTATTATATATATATCAATTATTTAGCATTTTAAATTTAATTAAAAAGATTCTTTTCGCTTATAAAATTGAAAATTTGTCTCATATCTACTCCATTTTTTTAAAAAAATTCGGATTTTCAAAAAACTGAGAGCTTAAATGTTATTTAAATTATTTTATTTGAACATTCTTAATTTGATTAAAATCAATAACTTCTATTTATATTTAACTTTAAATTAAATTTTTAGGTGCTACATGTTATGTAAGAATTTAATTGTTATAAATTAACTATTTGCATTTATTGATTAAAGTATAAAGTGCTTCAAAAAGAATATTAAACAAAACCCTCTGTGTGATCTGTGATCATACTTACCCACTTGTTTTCTATTCTAAAAGATTCTGAACGTAAGTATGTTCTGAAAATCTGTTTCGAACAATTCAAAAAATAGAATTTGCATCATATATAAAATTTTGAAATTTTCGAAAAAGCAGAAATACGTAAAAAAATTATATAATATGAGAAATTTTCTATGAAATCCTGAAACGCGACCTATTTCGTAGCGGCTTCGACTCATGTTTTAACTACCAAATAACTATATACCATATAGATATTTGTTAGAATATATAGAAATATATGGAATAATATTAATAGAATATTTAATATTAATTAATATTATTAATCAGTATTAGTTAGTTTAATAATATTGATATAAATAATAATAATAGAATAATATTAGAAAGTGCTTACAAGATTATATTTATACTATATAAAAATTGCAGAGCGTTTGAATAAGAACTTTTTTTTATTGTTAAGTAAAGAAAGTAATTTTATAAATATTTTTCCGTTAAATATCACATTATTTCGCCATTTGTTTCAATTAAAATTTATAGAAAATCAAGTTTAAAGTATAAAATTAAGCAAATTTTGAATAACGATTAATTATTGAACTATTTTATAATGTTTTTTAAACTATTACAGCATTCTCCATTTACGCTCAGTAGATCAATTATACCTCAATGAATTTAATAGTGATATGTACTGTAATTTATTAACAATTAATTCACCGATATTTTACTTAATGTTTTAATTTATAAGAATATATAAGAATTATTATAAACATGAATATTATTATATTCATGAACTTGAAAATTTACTTTTCACATTTTAATACAAAAATTCTAATTAAAACAAATAATAATAAATATTCTATGTAGTTTGCTCTATAGTACTTAAAATGCAATGAAAGATTTCTGTATCTATAATCGTCACTTTTAGGTTACGTAACTGAAGCTACTAGATAAAATAAGGATGTTTTGTTTTAATTGGGGTACCGCCGTCCCACTCACAAAAGCCTTTAAGGCAATAAATAATTAATGGGTTGAAAAAGACATGTATTTTCCTGATCATGGTTGTATTTTTAGGCAAGAGACAGGCATATTTCACTGATAATAACCGCGCATAAAAGAAAAAGAATGTTCCTCTACTATGTTTATTACGAATATCAAATTTGATAATTTGAGGTTTTAATGTAGATAGGTAAAATAATTTCAACCAGAATGTATAGTAAAGCAAAATTTTCAATAGTGAATATGTAAGAATACGCTGATAATCATTTTGAAACAGAAAATATTGAATGAACATATTATTTTTCACATTTTGTTTTTCTGCGAGTTATATTTCAAAAGTAAAATATAGTAAAACAAATCGAAATATTGCGTAGCATTGATACAGATTCTAATCCTTGCTTTTGAGTATCATTATTATTGTATTCTAAAGTAAAAGAAAATTTCCAATCATGAATATTTAAGAATAAGCTGATAATTATTTTAAAAAATAAAACAGAAAACGAAAATAATATTTTTCACAATTTGTTTTACTGATACATTTTTTGTGACGTATCACAATGAATCTACATAATTCATACTATAGAAAGAGATTCTAAATCATACTTTTGAGGAACAAACAGTGTTTGATTTAGTTTATGTATGAATTCTATTGTAATTTAATATAAGGGAAATTTTCAAAATTGAATATAAAACAATACGCTAATAATCATTTTGGAAAGTGAAAGAGTGAATGCATATATTCATCCTTCACGTTCTGTTTTTCTGCACGATATTACGATGAGTAACGCGATATTAGTTAAAAAAAAACATCTCTAATAAATATTGTATAATTCCCTCAGGCAACTCATTGAAAGTTCAAGTGCCATCATTTTAATTCTTATACAGTTAAAAACATATGAGCTTTGATATAAATTCATTACCTTTATCTTTCACACAATACATGTAAGCATTTTGCAAAATTTTGCTGTACGAAGCCATAGAGTGTGAACAAAGAAATACGCCTCTATTATTGTTAAGTTCAGGCGACGAAATAAAAGAAAAAGGAGAAAATAGAGCTATGTTAATTAAAGTGCCGCCTTCACATGTGAAAGTATTCCAAGCAATAATTACTGGTTTTACGAGGAAGCGTGGTTTTGTTCGAAGAGCAGGGGTAACTTCCATTAATGACAGCCGCGCTGAGTATAATAAGTTCTTTTTGTTATAACCATTATTATAAAAATCAAAATTCATAAATTGTGTTCCGACAGTTAAGAGAAAAAGGTAGATTTTCAATCATGAATATTTAATAATTACACTGATAATCGTTTTGAAAAGGAAAACAGTGGACGAAAATATTGTTTTTAACATTTTGTTTTTCTGCAAAGTATTTTTTTTTTTTTTGGTATGCAATTAAACAAATCTACGTATTGCATAATATGGATAAAAAGTATGCATATAAAAATATGTATCTTTTGTATAACACAGTTTGTTGATTGTAATAAATATGCAATAGTAAATATTAAATTCGTCTATGCGTTTCCTATATTAAAGTATCTATACATAAGCAACTATTTGAATCCTAAGTAAAATATTTTTACCTTTTTTTTATAAAAAAAATATATAATTTTAAAACATAACGTAAATATTGCGAAATACAATGGTATATTTTGACTCGTATGTTATATTAACAACGAATGTCATAACTCATTTTTATATATAGACGAGTTTTGAAAAAAGCCTGTGTAATAAATGTTTTATAATTTTATCAGACAGTTCATTGAATTTTCAAGTGTTATCCTCTTATTCTTCTGCAGTCAGAAATATGCGAGCTTTTATTTGAATTCATTGCTTAGAACCTTATCTTTCATACAATACATGTAAGGATTTTGTTAAATTTTGCTGCACGAAGCCATAGAGTGTGAACAGTTGAACATTGGATTACACCTCTATTAAAGTTAAGTTCAGGCATCGAAATTAAAGAGGCCAGAGAAAACAGGACATCTTTAATTAAAGTGCTGACTTCGCAAGCGAAAATCTTCCAAGCAATAATTACTGCTTTGATGAGGAAGCGTGGTTTTGTTCGAAGAGGAGGGACATCTTTCATTGATGACAGCCGCGCTGGGTATAATACGTTCTTTCTATTTTCATCATTGTTATAACAATCGTTCCCAAAGTTAAGAGAAAAAGAAATTTTTTAATCATGAATATCTAAGAAAATACTCGGATAATCATTTTTAAATGCAAAACAGTGAATGAAAATAGTAATTTTAATGCATTGGTTTTTTTTTTTTTTGTTGTTGTTAAGTACATATATATATACAGAGTTCTCGCTGGCATTTCAGCAACTTTAGTAATTTGGCTAATTAAAAATAAAAAACATTTGCCAAATGAAAAAAGTATTAGCAATATAAATTCGCCATGTCACACAATAAAATTATCTTTAATCCTTTATGCATTCCTTTTTTTCAATATGTTCTAAAATAATCTAAGTTTTTATATCAGCGACAACGCTTGTTATTAACCTAATTTCAACTATCCGTTACAAATATATTACAAATATGTATTTATTGAAAATATGCATATATGCATATGTATGAAAAGCGAAAAAGAAAAGAAAGAAACTAGTCGTTGGAGGCCACCGTAATAGTTACCCATCATGGATATGCATAACATAATATATGAAAACATAACATATGTAAACAATTTATAAAATGCATTACAATTCGAAAACAAAATATAAACGTATTTTTAAGTATTTTTAACACATCATCATGCTCTATTAATGAATTTCTGATGAACCAAT
Source organism: Maratus speculifer (assembly GCA_964019185.1). Taxonomy (NCBI): domain Eukaryota; kingdom Metazoa; phylum Arthropoda; class Arachnida; order Araneae; family Salticidae; genus Maratus; species Maratus speculifer. Next base: position 228,414,034 of record OZ025295.1, read on the forward strand.
TTCGATAAATTGTATGAAACGTCAAACTATTCATGTAGCACTGAATTGCATAAAAGAAAACATCCTTGTAACTCTAAAAACAATTATCATATTCACTAACGGTTTCTTTCATCAAATTAAGTGTCTCATTTGCAATTAAAAGATATCTTTGAATTGAAATTTGAATGAAATACAGGGTCATGAAAAAACAAAGAATGTGGAAAACAGGATTAGAAATATCTCGACAACTAATAATCCGATCGACATCGTTTTTTATGCAAAATTTGTCTTAATTTATTGTTTTTTACGTCCACTCCTTAAAATTAAAAAATTCGAAAATTTTTATATACCTTTCATCAGAACGAATTTTTCGAGAGTTCGAAAAAAATAGTTCCGGATAATCGAGGTTACTGATATTTAATAGGCTTCGTTCCATTCTTACATACTAAGCACATACAAAATTTCAAGTCTCTATCTCAATTTGTTCGGGAGATAGAGCGGTTACAGACACAGACAGACACACAGAGGGACGGACAGCAAATGTTTTTTCTAAAAATATGTTTTTCGGAATCTCCAGTGTCCGAAACGTGTAAATCCATAAAAAAAATTTTTTTCGATTTTCAAAACGATTGCAAGAGTTACCCTATACTACGTATGATGGGTAAGTAAAAGGAAAAATTGAGCGCTAGCAATTTGGCGAATCTAATCGCTTGTTTACTCGCCAAATGAAGAATTTAGTCTCAATTTGGCGCAATGGCGAGCTTCAACCATGAAAATGTAAGAAAATGCTGATAGTCATTTAGAAAAGTAAATCTGTAAATGAAAATAACATTAGTCACTTTTTTTGCTATGCATTTTCTTTGTTTATTAAATATATGCTAAATCTAGATATTGAATACGACGGGAGCAAATTCTAAACTTTGCTTTCAGGAAGAATCAGTGTTTAATTTAGTGTATGTATTACTAATATTGTAATTTAATGTTCAGGGATATTTATATGCATAAAAATGTAAAAATACGCTAAAAATCATTTTGAAAAGTAAATAGTGAATGAAAATATTACCTTTTGAGGGTGATTTTTTTTCTCTCAAAATATTACGACGAGTAAAGAGTGACGAGTTTAAAGAAGTAAAGGATCCGTAATAAATACTTTTAATTTCACCAGACAATTCATTAAATGTTCAAGTACATCAGTCTTATTCTTTTATAGTCAGAAATATATGAGCTTTGATATCAATTCATTACCGTAGAACCTTATCTTTCACACAATACATTTAAGCATTTTTTAAATTTTGCTGTGTGAAGCCACAGAGTGTGATTAAAGGATTAAGCCTCTATTATTGTTAAGTTCAGGCGACGAAATTAAAGATGACAGAGAAAACGGGACTTTTAATTAAAGTGCCGCCTTCACTGGAGAAAGTCTTCCAAGCAATAATTACTGGTTTGATGAGGAAGCGTAGTTTTGCTCGAAGATGTGAGATATCTTTCGCTGAAGACAGCCCCGTTGAGTATAATAAATTCTTTCTATTTTCGTCATTACCATGAAAATCAAATTTCATAAATTATGTTCAGAAAAGTTAAGAAAAAAGTGAATATTTCAATCATTTCTAAATTCAGATGTTAAATCCATATCTGCTTTCCTTATATTAAAGTTTTTATATATAATATCGGATAAATCCAATTGAAATATTTTAAACTTTTTAAAAAAATCTAATTTTAAAATACGTAATATATTTGTTCCAGAGTACAACAATATACTTTCAATTAAATAAGGTTTTGTCAATGATTTTTTTTATAAATAATTTTATATACTAAGACGAGATAAAAGAAAAAAAAGAACTTCTTTAATATATATTTCATAATTTCTTCAGACAATTCATTAAATATTCGAGAATCATCACTCTTGTTCTTTTACAGACAGAAATATATGAGCTTTGATTTAAATTCATTACCTTTGAACCTTATATTTCACACAATACATATAAGCTTTTTTTAAATTTTGCTGTACAAAGCCACAGAGTGTGATCAAAGAATTACGCCTCTATTATTGTTAAGTTCAGGCGACGAAATTAAAGAGGCGAAAGAAAACAGTACTGTTTTAAGTGCCGTCTTCACAAGAAAAAGTCTTCGAAGTAATAATCACAGATGACAGCCACGCTGAATATGAGTTCTTTTAATTTTCATTATTATTATGAAAATCAAATTTCATAAGTTGTGTTCCGAAAGATTAGAGGAAAAGCGAAATTTTCAATAGTGAATATGTAAGAATACGCTGATAATCATTTTGAAACAGAAAATAGTGAATAAACATATTTTTTTTTCACATTTTGTATTTCTGTGAGTTATATTTTTTTTATTTCGTTAAGTAGTAAAACAAATCTAAGTATTGCGTAGTATTGATAAAGATTCTAATCGTTGATGTTGAGTATAATTAGTATTGTATTCTAATGTAAAAGAAAATTTCCAATCATGAATATTTAATAATGCGCTGATAAATATTTTGAAAAATAAAACAGAAAACGAAAATAATACTTTTAACTTCTTGTTTTAGTGATACATTTTTTGTGACGTATTAGAATGAATCTATATAATTCATACTATGGAAAGAGATTATCTAAATCATACTTTTGAGGAACAAACAGTGTTTGATTTAGTTTATGTATGAATAATAAGGTATTTGTCCCCTATATGGACAGGGCTCTCAATATGGACACCCCTAATATTTTTAAAGGTAATAATTTTGAGCGAAAGATGGCTAAAGATTTTCCTGAAGAAAAGCTGTTGAAAAGATAATTAAGTCTGGAAAGTGTAAAAAAGTGCCCTGTTCGCCATTTAGGAGGAAACTTGTTATTTCGAGATGTACTGATCTAAATTACTTGTAAGCTTACATTCTTATTAGATATGGTAAAATTACATTAAATGTTGAAACATGGAGTTTTTTAGAAAGCTAATAAAACATATTTTCGATTGCTATTGCATATTTTGCTTAAAATAATTTTCCTTATTCATTCGGTACAAGATTTAGTAAAATTACGCCCGGTTCCAAATATGGACAGCTTTTGTCCCCATCGACTACAACTGTAAGAAAGAAGAAAATTCAACGTGGCCAAGCAATAACTTGAAAAGTTATCAAAAAGTTAAAATCTTTGTTCAACAAGATGCTATTTGAACAATCACCCAAATACCTTCCTCCAAAAATCCCTTGCGGAAAAATAGAAAGAACCCCTCTCATTAGGATATCTGTTGGCGAAATAGTAGGTACCAATGGTATGACTTCCTCAACAAAGGAGAGCTGGTACTGCTCCTTTTGATTGCATTAAGTATTGATGCTTTTTCAAACATGCGGCCATGCATCACATGTAGCAGATATGTTCATGAGGATTTATGTGGGACTTACTATCCGTGGTGAAAAAGTTTCTATTTGTTCATGCTGTGAGGACTGATTAATAACAGATACAAATTCGCAGACAGATGCAATATAGCTAAGCCAAACCAACAATATTACTTCATAATATTTACTAGTAACTAAGGGGCTTTGCATGGGTCTTTCAAGGGTAAAAACCGAGAATGCCCCCCCCCTTGCTAAAATGCATGTTCTGAAGACATTTACTGCCCCCCCCCTCGTCGGAAAACTTTAATTTAAGATACATTTTTTTTTATTCCCTTTCCTCTAAAATCCCTTGGAAAAGTGGCTCTTTCATGCACACTGTGTAGAAAGTCAATAGGAAACACCTGTCTATAATAGGGACTAGTGGTTCCTTATATGGACATTTGTAAACATTTTTTGTTTTATCATTTAAATAAAAACCATAATAGTTACAAGGTCGCTAATTTTAATAATGATAGTCAACAGTCCAGGGATCATGGTCATATATTTTTGGAGTTCTATCACGTGTATTTGGTGATGAAAAAATGCATTTTCCTTAGGGTGTCCATATTAAGCACAGGTACTATATTGTAATTTAATGTTAACGGAGATTTTCAATTTTGAATATGAAACAATACGCTAATAATCATTTTGGAAAGTGAAATAGTGAATGTATATATTCACCTTTCACGTTCTGTTTTTCTGCACGATATTACGAAGAGTAACGCAAGACGAGTTTTAAAAAAAGCATCTCTAATAAATATTGTATAATTCCCACAGGCAACTCATTAAAAATTCAACAGACATAATTCTTAACCTTCTACAGTCAAAAATAAATGAGCTTTGATATAAATTCATTACCTTAAAACCTTCCCCTCACACAACACATGTAAGCATTTTGTTAAAAGTTGCTGTATGAAGCCATAGAGTGTGAAAAATGGAATACGCCTCTATTATTGTTAAGTTCAGGCGGCGAAATTAAAGAAAAGGAGAAAATAGGGCTGTTTTCATTAAAGTACCACCTTCACAAGTGAAATTATTCCAAAAAATAATTACTGGTTTTATGAGGAAGTGTGGTTTTGTTCGAAGAGCAGGGACATCTTTCAGCGATGACAGCCGCGCTGAGTATAATAAGTCCTTTCTATTTTCCTCACTATTATGAAAATCGAGTTTCATAAATTGCGTTCCGAAAGTTAAGAGGGAAAGGAAGATTTTCAATCATGAATATTTAATGAATACGCTGATAATCGTTTTAAAAAGGAAAACAGCGGATGAAAGTATTGTTTTTCACATTTAGTTTTTCTGCAAAATATTTTTTTCTTTTGGTATGTAAAAAAACAGATCTACATATTGCATAGTATTGATAAAAAATATGTATTTAAAAATATATATCTTTTGTTTAATACAGTGTGTTGCTTTTAATGAATGTGCAATAATAAATATTAAATTCGTCTATACGTTTCCTATATTAAAGTATCTATACATAAGCAACTATTTGAATCCTAAGTAAAATATTTTTAACATTTTTTAATTAAAAAAATATAATTTTAAAACTTATATCGTATATATGGCACAATACAATGGTATATTTTGACTCGTATGTTATATTAACAATGAATGCCATAACTCATTTTTATATGAAGGCGAGTTAAAAAAAAGCCTGTATAATAAATATTTTATAATTTTATTAGACAGTTCATTTAATTTTCCAGTGTTATCTTCTTATTCTTTTACAGTCATAAATATGCGAGCTTTTATTTAAATTCATTGCTTAGAAGTTTATCTTTCACACAATACATATAAGCATTTTGTTAAATTTTGCTGTACGAAGCCACAGGGTATGAAAAATGGATCACACCTGTATTAATGTTAAGTTCAGACTTCGAAATTAAAGAGGCAAGAGAAAACAGGACATCTTTAATTAAAGTGCTGCCTTCGCAAGCGAAAATCTTCCAAGCAATAATTACTGCTTTGATGAGGAAGCGACCTTTTGTTCGAAGAGGAAGGACATCTTTCATTGAGGAGAGCCGCGCTGGGTATAATAAGTTTATTCAATTATTATCATTGTTATGAAAATCAAGTTTCATAAATTGTGTTCCAAAAGTTAAGAAAAAAAAATTTCAATGACGTTTAAATGCAGATGTTAAATTCGTCTCTGCTTTACATATATTAAAGTATTTATATATTGGTATCGGTATGAATCCTAACTGAAATATTTTAAGTTATTTTTTAAATAAAAAAAATCTAATTACAAAATAAAATAACGTACTTAGTGAATAATACAACAGAATATTTAGATTCAAACATAATATTAACAATGATTTATTTTCACAATTCATTTTATATATGATGGCGAATCAAAAAAAAAAAGCCTCTGTAATAATTATTTTATAATTCCTTAAGACAATTCATTTAATGTTCACGTGTCTAATTCTTTTACAGCCAAAAATATAAGAGCTTTGATATAAATTCATTACCATAGAGTCTTATCTCTCACACAATACATATAACAATTTTCTTAAATTTTACTGTACGAAGCTACAGAGTGTGATCAAAGGATTGCGTCTCTATTATTGTTAAGTTTAGGTGACGAAATTTAAGAGGACAGAGAGAGAAAACAGGACGGTTTTAATTAAAGTGCCGCCTTCGCAGGAGAAAATCTTTCAAGTAATAATTACTGGTTTGATGAGGAAGCGTGGTTTTGTTCGAAGAGGAGGGACATCTCTGAAAGATGACAGCTGCGCTGGGTACAATGAGTTCTTTCTATTTTCCTCATTATTATGACAATGAAGTTTCATAAATTGTGTTCCGAAATTTAATAGAAAAAAGAAAATTTTCAATCATGAATAGGTAAGAATATGCTGATAATCATTCTGAAAAGTTATCAGTGAAGGAAAGTATTGTTTTTTCACATTTTGTTTTTCTACGAAGCATTTTTTTTTTTTTTTGGTTAGTATTACAAAAAATGTCGATATTGCATAATATGAACGCAGTTTCTAATCCTTGGTTTTGAGCAGCATATGATGTCGTATAATTTTTTTTAATGAAAAATCGAATTGTAAAATCAATACGAGTTAAAAAAAACTGTGTATTAAATATTTTATCATTCCTTCAGACAATTTTGCTGTATGAAACCACAGAGTGTGATCAAAGGATTGCGATTCTGTTATTGAAAATTTCAGGCGACAAAACTGAAGAGGCCAGAGAAAACAGGACTGTTTTGACTAAAGTCTAAAGTCTTTGACTAAAAGTCGTCAGAGGAGAAATGTTTTCAAGCAATAATTACTTCATTCATGAGGCTTTGTTCGAAAGGAGGGACAACTTTCAATGATTACAACCGCGTTCTGTATGATAAGTTCTTACTATTTTCTGTTCACTATTCTGAAATTAAGTTTTGTAAAATTTGCTCCGAAAGTAAAGAGAAAAAGGAAATTTTTCAATCAAGTGTAAATGCTGATGTTAAATTCATCTCTCTTTATTACCCTATATTAAATATAAGTATCAATATGAATCCCAACTCAAATATTTTAAACATTTTTAAATAAGAGAAATCTAATTTTAAAATACATAACGTACTTATTACACAATACAACAGAATATTTAGATTAAAACATAGTATTAACAATGAATTACTTTCATGATTCATTTTATATATAAACACGAGTTAAAAATGCCACTGTAATAATTATTTTATAATTTCCCCTAACAATTCAATAAATGTTCATCTGTAATCTTCGTATTCTTTTTCAGTCAGAAATATATAATATTTGATATAAATTCATTACCTTAGAACCTTATCTTTCACACAATACATTTAAGCATTTTCTTAAATTTTGCTGTGTGAAGCTACAGAATGTGATTGAAGGATTACGCCTCTATCATTGTTAACTTCAGACGACAAAACTAATGAGGCCTGAGAAAAGAGGACTGTTTTAACTGAAGTGCCGTCTTCAGAGAAGATAAATTTTTCAAACAATAATTACTGGATTGATGAGGCTTTCTTCGAAAGGAGGGACAACTTTCAATGATGACAACCGCGATGAGTATGATAAGTTTTTACTATTTTCCTCACTATTCTGAAAATTAAGTTTTGCAAATTTTACTCCGAAAGTAAAGAGAAAAAGGAAATTTTAGAATCATGTGTAGATGCAGATGTTAAATTCAACTCTCCTTACTCTATATTATATATAAGTATCAGTATGAATCCCAATTCAAATATTTTAAACATTATTAATTAAGAGAAATCTAATTTTAAAATACATAAGTACTTATTACACAATACAACAGAATATTTAGATTAAAATATAGAATTAAAAATGAATTGCTTTCATAATTCATTTTATATATAAACGCGAGTTAAAAATGCCTCTGTAATAATTATTTTATAATTTTCTCTAACAATTCAATAAATGTTCATCTGTAATCTTCGTATTCTTTTTCAGTCAGAAATATATAAGATTTGATATAAATCCATTACCTTATATCCTTATCTTTTACACAATACATTTAAGCATTTTGTTAAATTTTGTTGTGCGAAGCCACAGAGTGTGATTAATGGATTACTCCTCTATCATTTTTAAGTTCAGGCGACGAAATAAAAGAGGACAGAGAAAACAGGACTGTTTTAATTAAAGTGCCACCTTCACTGGAGAAAGTCTTCCAAGCAATAATTACTGGTTTGATGAGGAAGCGTGGTTTTGTTCGAAGATGTGAGATATCTTTTGCTGAAGACAGCCGCGTTGAGTATATTAAATCCTTTCTATTGTCGTCATTATTATGAAAATCAAATTTCATAAATTGTGTTCAAAAAAGTTCAGAGAAAAAAATATTTCAGTCATTTGTAAATCAGATGTTAAATCCATATCTGCTTTCCTTATATTAAATTATTTCTATATAAGTATCGGTATGAATACAAACTGAAATATTTTAAACATTTTTCAAATTTAAAAAATTCTATTTTTAAAATGCATAAAATATTTCTTCTAGAGTACAATAGTGTATTTTCGATCAAATAAAGTATTGACAATGAATTATTTTCGTAAATCATTTTATATATGAAGACGAGTTAAAGGAAATAAAATAACTTCTTTCATATATATATATATATATAATAATTTCTTCTGACAATTCATGAAATTTTGAAGAGTCATCATTCTTATTCTCTTACAGCCAGAAATATTTGAGTTTTGATTTCAATTCATTACCTTAGAGCTTTATTTTTCACACAATACATATAAGCACTTTCTTAAATTTTGCTGTACAAAGCCACAGAGTGTGATCAAATGATTACACCGCTATTATCGTTAAATTCAGGTGACGAAATTAGAGAAGCCCGAGAAGACAGGACACTTTTAATTAAAGTGTTGCCTTCACAGGGGAAATTCTTCCAAGCAATAATTACTGGTTTGATGAGAAAGCGTGGTTTTGTTCGAAGAGAAAGGACATCTTTCAGTGATTTCAGTTGAGCTGAGTATAATATGTTCTTTCTATTTTCATCATTATTATGAAAATCAAGTTTGATGAATTGCATTAAGGAAGTTAAGAGAAAAAAATGTTCATGGATGTATAAGAGCACGTTATAATCATTTTGAAATGTAAAACAATGAATTCAAATATTATTTTCCACATTTTTTTCTGAGAGTTATTTTTTTCCGTTTGTTGAAGTATTGTAACAGATTAAGATATTGCACAGTAGGGGCGCAGTGTATTATCCTTGTGTTTGAGGAACATATAATGTCATAAAATTCAGTATCATTAGTATGGTAATCTTATGTAAAAGAAAAAATTCAATCATGAATTTTTAAGAATACGCTGATAATAATGCTGAAAAATGAAACAGTGAAAGGGGAATATTATTTTTCACTGCTTTGAGATATTTTGGAAAGGTTATTTTGGTAAGTATTACACTATGTCTAGATATTTTATACTAAGGAATCAGATTCTAAACCATGTCATTGAGGAACCTACGAAGTATAATTCAGTTTATCTATTATTAGTATTATAATCTAATGCAAAGAAATTTTTTTAATCATAAATACGTTAGAATACACTGATAATCATTTTAAAAGGTAAAACAGTAAATGAAAATATTATTTTTATTTTTATTTTTTTTTATTTTTTATTTATTTATATATTTATTTATTTATTTTGCTTGCGAATCATTTTTTTCTTTTGATATATATTACACTAAAAATTTTCATCATGAATTTTTAAGAATACACTGACAATAATGCTGAAAAGTAGAATAGTGAAAGGGGAATATTATTTTTCACTGCTTTGAGATATTTTGGAAAGGTTATTTTGGTAAGTATTACACTATGCCTAGAGGAACCTACGAAATATAATTCAGTTTATAAATACTAGTATTATAATCTAATGTAAAGAAAATTTTTTAATTATAAATACGTTAGAATACACTGATAATCATTTTGAAAGGTAAAACAGTGAATGATTTTTTTCTTTTGATATATTACACTATAAAATTTTCATCATGAATTTTTAAGAATACGCTGATAATAATGCTGAAAAGTAGAACGGTGAAAGGGGAATATTATTTTTCACTGATTTGAGATATTTTGGTAAGGTTCTTTTGTAAAGTGTTATACTAAATCAAGATTTTGGATACTATGGAAACAGATTCCAAAGCATGTTTATGAGGAACAAAAGAAGTATAATTTAGTTTATTTATTATTAGTATCATAATCTAATGTAAGGAAAAATTTTCATAATTATAAATATGTTAGAATACACTGGTAATCATTTTGAAAATAAAACAGCGAATGAAAATATTATTTTCCATTTTTTCCCTTGCGAATTATCTTTTTCTTTTGATATACACTATCTACCAATAAGTATTTGGACTCTTTTAATTTTTGAAATTTTTTTAACTATTTAAAAATATACTTGTCAAATTCTTCTGGAACTTCAGGATTAAAAAGACCATGTTTGGCCTCATATTTATCAAACCCATTTGTTAAGCAGGGAAATTAGGGGGCCGACAAAAAATCAAAGAATAATAGAAATATTTGGGATCACCCTGTACATGAAAATGCACGAAAAGATTTATCGTAGCAGAATACAAATATGTGGATACTATACAACGAGTACACCGATTTATGTAAGAATAGCATGTTCATGGAGAAATAGCGATTTAAAAAAAAAAAAATTTTTTTTGTTTATATAATGCAGGGTTTTTGACCAAATTTAACGGAAATTTCAGAAAAATTAGCAAAATGTAATAGAAAAAATATAGCATAGTTGGAATATAGATATATAATAATCATTTTATGAAGTATGGGTAGTTTTATAAAATAATTTTTATCTGCGCTTCCGCGAACGATATTTTTTTTTTTACATCATTTAACAGTCAATTCTATGGTGTAACTCATAAAAAATCCAATCAAATATCATAAAATTTTAAAAATATATCATTATTATAGTAAGCTGTTTTTACTTTGCTCTCTAAAAACAGCTGAATGATAAGATATTGGATTCTCAACAAATTGACAATTTTTATTAACTGATTTTTAGGAAAAATATAGTATTTAATGAATACAATATTTAATACAATAATGCTGCTAATAAGTATTTTTACACCTGTGATAGAAAAGAAAAAGAGCTTTTATTCACATTCAAGGCCAAAACTAAGAGAGGGAGGAAGAAGGGCATGTGCCTCGGGCGCCAGGGCGAAAGGGCTGCATCATCCTTTTTTTTTCTTTTTTTGAGGCAAAGGCTGATTTTTGCGAATAACCCTCCCCCCTCCTTTGCAAAGTATATTTACAAAGAAAATTTCGCTAATTTATTAATAGCCAACTTACTTTAAAACTTAAATATACAATACTGAACAACGAAATCAGCTTTGTTAAAAATTAATACATTAAAATCGTGAAACCGAATCGAAAAAAAAAAAAAAAAGAAAAAAAATCTGCTTTATACAGATAGGAAGATTTTAACAATATCATGCTAAACATAGACATGAAAAAAAATTGCCAAACAAATCTACATTTGGCATCCTTTTTCCCTGGCGCCCGGGGCACACGCCGTTCTTCCCCTCTTTCTTAGTTTTGCCCCTGAATGTGAAAAAAAGCTATTTTTCTTTTCTATCACATGTGTCAAGATACTTATTAGCAACAATATTGTGCTAGATATTGTATTCATTAAATACTAATTTTTTCCTAAATGTCAGTTAATAAAAATTGTCAATTTGGGGAGAATCCTTATCATTCAGCTGTTTTTAGAGAGCAAAGTAAAAACAGCTTACTATAATAATGATATCTTTTGAATTTTTATGATATTTGATTGGATTTTTTATGAGTTACACCATAGAATTGACTATTAAATGATGTAATTTTTTTTATCGTTCGCGCATGCGCTGAAAAAAATATTTTTATACAACTACTCATACTTCATAAAATATTTAATATATCTATATTCCAACTATGCTATATTTTTTCTATTACATGTTGCTAATTTTTCTGAAATTTGCGTTAAATTTCGTTAAAAACTCTGCATTATATAAACAAAAAACATACCAAAATTTGTTTTTTTTTTTTAAATCGCTATTTCTCCATGAATATAGATGCTATTCTTACAAAAATCGGTGTACTCGTTGTATAGTATCCACATACTTGTATTCTGCTACGATAAATCGTTTCGTGCATTTTCATGTAAAGGGTGATCCCAAATATTTCTACCATTTTTTTTTATTTTTTGTCGGCCCCCTAATTGCCCTGCTTATCAAATGGATGTTGATAAATATGAAGTCAAACATAATCTCTACAATCCTGAAGTTCCCGAAGAAACCGACAAGTATATTTTTAAATATTTGACAAAATGTCAAAAATTAAAAGTGTCCAAATACTTATTGGTAGATAGTGTATATTACAATAAATCTAGATTCTACATACTACGGAAGCAGATTCTAAAGTATGTTTATGAGGAACATAAGAAGTAAATTTAGTTTATAGATTATTAGTATTATTATCTAATGTAAAGAAAACTTTCTAATCACAAATATGTCAAAATAACCTGATAATCATTTTGAATGGTAAAAAAATGAATGAAAATATTTTATTCTATTTTTTTTTTGGGGGGGGGTAAGGTTTTTTGTTTTTACTTTTGTTAAGTACTACAGCAAATCCAGATATAAAATAGTGTGCATATACATTCTAATCCTTTCTTTTGAGGAATATATGATTTCATATGAAAGTGCTGAATTAAATCTAGATATAGCATAGTGTGGAAGCAGCTGCTAGTCCTTTTGTTGTTTTAAATTTGATGACACACCAAGGTTAATTTAGTTTATATATTATTTGCATTATAAACTAACATACAACACTTTTAAAACATTTTCAACAAAATTTTTAATGCGAGTTAAAAGTTAAGAGTTTTGTTTGATTGGCAATTAAAGATTCTTTTGTAGGTGTTACCTTTGCATTCTCATTTGGAATGTAATTACAATGAAATTGTTAACATTAAATATCTGTAAATGTATGACCTAGTATGACAAATAGAATTTAAATATAAGTTGATAGAACATATACGATATTCTCAAAATTTGTTGAGCAAAATTATTTAGTCAAAAAATCAATGTAATTAAATTTGTTATGTTTAAAAAATATCTGTAAGAAAATTAATTTAATAACAAGCTCACATGATTTTATTATAATATAGTAAAAATGTTATAAATCAATATTGACTGATAATTGATTAAATTAAATACCTTATTTCAAAAAACAAAATAATTGAGAGGTTTTTTCAAGAATTATTTCAAATAAAAAGTGCATACAATTGTATGCACTTTTCATTACTTTAAGGTATTTATTTCAATCAAGTATTAGTCAATATGTTTTAAAATTTTTTACTGCATCATCATAAAAACTTGTGAGCTTGTTTTTAAATTAATTTTCTTACAGATATTAAACTCAGCTTTTTCGATACAAAAAACAATTAACGTTCTGGTGAAGACAGGCCATACACCAATTCGTAACCAGTGCGGGATTGAAAGATAAAATATTCAAACACCATTTCATGTTTTACGGTCAACTACAGTTTTTTTAAGCATTGGTAAATACGTGATGGAATACATGATGACATTAACAGACGGATTTTAAAAATACACTGTTAAAAATATTGCTCTAGTTTGAACCAAATATTGGTGCTCAGTAGCTGCAACCATAAGATGGAGCTTCCTATTTCAACCTCGTTCCATTTACTGGAACTGTTCTTCAATTGGATCTCCAAATATTAGTTAAAGATTTCACCAATTTACAGTGGCAGCTATAGATCATCGAAATTTGGCTCAAACTAGGACAAGATTTTTAAAAGTGTATTTAAGGGCTTTTTTTCCCAAAATGTTGGAGTTTCCAGATACAGACACATTTTATTTGACTCAAATTTTCATTATTTTTAAAGATAATAGCAACACGAACAGATTGACATAACTAGAAATACACGGTTATAATTGATTTACCGAGTGAATAATCGTGTTTAAATTTAATCTAATGTGTTTTCGTATGCAGCGTTTTCTTCAGTTCCAAACATTGACATTTTTTTTATTCTGTTGAGTTGATCCAAAGTATCAGACCAGATTCTATGATCGTTGAGGCCATTTGAGTGAAATAGTCCTCAAGCATTCATCCGAGATGGCTCAATTGGACGAGCATTGGCGTCTTCAGCCAATACATCCCTGGTTCGTTTCCTGACCCGCACTTTTTTCACCCACATGGCAAATTTACACCGTTATAATTGATTTACCAATTGAATAATCGTGTTTAAAATTAATGTAGTATTTTCTAGTTAATATAAAAATCTAAATTGGTTACAGTTTGTCAAAATCGAGAAATTCTGGAAATAATGATGTTCCAAAATATCTTAGAATAATTAAGGAGTTATGTGGAACCCATTCATACGAGTTTCGTTTTAAATTAACAAATTTCTAGATTGAACAATTTTGCTAGTTAGATAATTCAATAGGTAGAAATGCCAATCAGTTGCAGTAACCAACTACAAGGGATTTTTTCCCCTTTATTATAATAGTTCTTTTTTATTATAGTTTTTTCCAATAATAAACTTTCAGAATACATTTTTTAGTTTTAAAAATACTATCATTGTTGTTCATAAAATTTTGAAAGCTTTTATGTATCTTCAACAAATACTTATTCCGCTTTACAATATGGCTGAATAAAATAATATTCTTAAGATCTTATAATATTGCAAACTTCTCATAGCAAATACTATGCCACATGCCACGATGCTATTAAATGAACTAACAGCTGTCGATAATCAGACAAAGGATTCCAACGTCATTAGAATATTCTTATAGGACCATTCCGGTACTAACAAGGAAAGTATCCATATGGGCACACTCAGAAAATTCTGAAAAAATCACAGAATGTTCTGCTCACGTGGATATATATGTTTGTAAAAAAAGTTTTGGCAGAACCTCGTTAGAACGTTCATAAAAAATAATGAACATTTCTTTTACTTGGCGATTTATCATCGGTTGGTGACAAAATAAAATTAAAAAAATACTTTTTTGATGCCAAATGTTTTTTAAGGTAAAAAGACTTCATGTTGATCTTGTTTAAAGAAATTTTATTTATATAGCGTTAGTTTTGTCAGCTTGTCAGTTTGTTTTAACTATATTTTTGTCATAATGTATTTAGAATTAAAATTAACTGTGGATTTTATGAATTAAAATAAAATTTAAACTTAATTAAAATCTCAAAATTAACTCCAATCTAATTGAGGTGTGTCGATTCAACTTTGTTGCTATTTGGAAACAAAAACTTCTCTGATATAGAAATGCATTTCATCATTCTTCATTTGGCCTTTATTTTGTCATACGCTTAAATGTATGAAAAAATACTTTTCAATATAAAAAAAAAATTTCTATAAGAAATTATTTTTAAAGTGATAAAATTAAATAACTGCAGCAAAAGCAACAGAAATACATAATACAAAATATACCTATGTGTCAAACTCCCTCATTGTTAATAATTTAAATTCATTAAATACTGTTTATGATGGAAAAGACTTTTTTCTCTTCATTAAAAACTGGTTTGTTTCCAAAGCACTCGCCATATGGAAGCACTAAACTTTTTGTCCTGAAACGAAGAAAAGAACTCTTTAAAAACTTTCTTTGACGTCACAATTTTTTCTGCGAAGCTACTCTCAGTCAAAAATGATTCTAAGCTGTTGATGTTTACCTTTTTCCTGAAACTGTAAAATTTGGAAGCAAAAATTCTCAGCTCCGATAATATTTCTTTTTAAAAAACTTTAAAATTACAAACATTTAAAGCTCTTCTTAATTGTGTAATTACGTATGCTGTTCAGTGAATTTTTTTTTTATTTGTGTGATTAAAAAAAGTCATCTTTCCCAAAACGGAAGTGAACGAATTATTTGTTCCATAATGCACAGTAATAAAGTAATAATATATTATTATTCCAGTAAATTCTACGCAGGCCTAAAGAAGAAGAAAGTCATTATGTCCGAAGAAGATTCCTAGAAAGGTAGGCCTGAACTTATATACTTTCTTTTTATTGAAATATCACTTAATCAAAACAGTACTCACGCCTATAGATTATGAGGACTGAAATGTTCTTATATATAAATAAAAGAGCTTACCCATGTGTTATGTTTGAGATGACGCTTTGGTCAGGGCATCAAAGGAAATATAATGTTATGTTTACTTGAAAGTGGAAAAAGCACTTTTTATTTGCCTCTACCCACAATTAGGCCAAATAAATGATCGTGATAATGACAGCACATCGCGGAGAATGGGGGCCTGCAAACGACCCAAGTGACCATCCTTACTTCTTTAGAACAATAGAAATATCTTTATCCATGATGATATAAAATGTCAAACATAAAGTTAAAAAATATAAAATTGAAAAGGTAAAAAAAGGTTACCTGTCAAGTCCTTGGCTGATGATGACAAATAAATCCAGACAATAGGCACAAGAAATTATTATGCACACAAAATTTGAAGAAAACTATTTTTATTTCATGAAGAATTTGTTTTACTTTTTTCATGAATAAATATTTCTTCACATATTTATATTATTTTGACTCGTACATATTAATCTCTCTTTTCATAAAAAACCATATCATAATATATGCTAATCACTACAATTGCTATCTCTAAGCAATAAAAATTCTTTGTCAATAATATATTTTAGATATCTCAACAGGATGTAAATTATAAATTTTCTCATGACATAAAAGGAGAATATAATATTATTTCTTCTTGAAAAAGAGCAACTTTCATAATATGAACTTTCAAAAAAAACAAAATATATTATATTTCATATTGCATAGATACAAACCAATATTTTCTTCATAACGCCCCGTGAGTAATCAAAAATTATATATATAAAATGGGCCAGATAACGACATGAAGGAACTTTATGTAAATAAATATTTGCATCTCACGAAAAGAAAAGATTTTCACCTCTGCTTGTTTGTCAGAGGACTGGCATCACATAAAACAATTATTGAAGAAAATTCGAGCACCAATAATAGCTGCAGAAAAATTATTTTTTAACGATGAGGTGATGAAAGATGAAATAGGTATTAAGTGGACTCATGATGACATACTACATCACTTATGATGCTTCCACAAGAACACCAACCAGAAGATCTATGGAGTGCGCTTATTTACGTTGAATAAACCAAAAGAGAAGGCACATAAAACGAATACATTCAGGAATGCATTAAACCACTTCATTGCTCCTCGCATCACGAAGGGGCTTTGCTCCTCGCAGCCTTAAAAAATCAGCCTATTCTAAAACCATGCGGGGATCACAGCAGCATAGAACGGAGCCCGTATAAAACGGCTTCAAAGGGGCGCGCACATGGCCCGAACTTCCACCCAAAACCTGCAGTCATCGGACCGCATCCATCACAGCTGGTGTTTCGTAGCGCAACTGACGCCGGTGGCCGCGAGCCCAGGGGAAAAAGAGAAAGGGTTATTGTAAATGCAAAATACGCCAATTTGGCAGAGAGCAAAAGAGGGGGTGAGGAAAAAAATAAGCCAAATTACAATATACAGTATGAAAAGATATGTAACTAATAAGAATAAAATTGATAACCATCTTAAGAAGGGAGGCCAAAGCCGGTGGCCATGTACTTAACGGCTTGAAATACGTCACCTGTGAAATTTAATTTGATAGGCTAGGGGTGTTTCCGAATAAACGGAAGTTCCACCCAAAAGAAATAGCGAGAATGTTCTCGAACAAATTTTAAACCGGAAGGAATGATTTCAAACAGGACTTTTCCGGCCTGGAACATTCGAAAGCTAAGTAAGAAAGAAAACATTACAGGCGACGATAAGAAAATAAGCGAAATCGAAATAAAATTTAAATTGAGAACATTAATAAAAAGGGGTAATAGGAAATAAAATGGCTAATAAAAATGAATTAAATTAAATATATGGGGGGGTTATGGAGTAACCACCACACCATGATTATATTATTTGAAAGTATTAAAATATAAACAGTCTTTTGAAAATATATATATGATTGTTAAATAAACGATTGAATTAATATAATTGAATAACGATTGAATTGATGTTGATTTGAATTAATATAATGGCTACCAGTAATATAGCCCTCATTGAAAAGCTGAATGAGCAAAATTATAGTAATTGGGCATTTAAGATTGAAAATCTTCTCCAAAAGGAGAATGTGTTCTCAGTAATCAAAGATCCTCCACCGGATCCTGTCACTGCACAGTGGAATAAAGATAATATTAAAGCGAAATCTATTATTAATCTGTGTATAGAAGATTCGCAAATCATTCACGTTAAACATCTGATAAATGCTAAAGATATTTGGGAGGCTTTGAAAAACGTTCATTTAAGAAATACTCTTTCTTCAAAACTTTTTCTTCTAAGGAAACTGTATTCTCAAAAACTCAGTGAGGGGGGAGACATGATCTCCCATATCAATAATATTTTATCCATCAAAGATAAATTATTTGCTATTGGCGAGGAAATCCCTGACTCGCATATATGTGCCCTCTTGCTTTGCTCCCTGCCTAGGTCTTATGACCCAATGGTTACCGCGTTAGAAGCTAGCGAGACGGATCTAACTTTAAATTACGTAAAAAATAAATTGATCGATGAATATAAACACAGATGTGAAAACAGAGACGCGAGTTCAAATTCGCGAGATTCGGCTTACAAAGCAATAAATAAACCTGAGAATCGTGAAGCTGTTTCGAGCTCACGCGACTCAGCATATAAGGTAGTAAATAAAAATGCTAGAAATAAGAAATTTTGCACGTTTTGCAAACGAGACAACCATGTACGCGAAAATTGTTATCATTTAAAGAATAAAATGCAAAATGATAACTCGAGAAATAATCCGAATCGAAATAAGTTTTATAATAATTCAAACTCTTTCAGAAATAATTCGGGAAATTACAAAGGTAATCAAGGTAATGTAAGGGATACTTCCAACTTCTGTTTTAAAGGTAATGTTGACGCAGAAATAGGTACGAATAATTTTTCTACCTCAACGAATTCGGAAGAAAACATTTATAAGTTCTCCGAACAAAATTATCCTGCGTGCGATTTAATGTCTGCTAATAGCGCACAAGAACTTAATGTAAATAAATTCGTTATCGATTCCGGCTGCACAAGACATGTAGCATTCGCAAAAGAAAATTTCATAAACTTTAAAACCGGAAATTTTGGTAGCATAATGATAGCGGATGGAAATAAACTAGATTCACATGGTATGGGTGATATTAAACTTTGTACAAATTCACCACATCAAATTATACTTAGAGATGTTCTTTATTGTCCTGAATTACAAAGTAATTTATTATCAGTTAAGAGAGCAACAGAAAACGACTTTAAAGTCATTTTTGAAAAAGATTCTTGTAACTTTGTTAAAGACAATAACATAGTTTTAACAGCCGAGTTAAATAATAATCTATATGAAATTTGTCCTAAAGATGAGTACGGATATGCTGTCAAAACACAAATGTTTTGTGATAATCCGAATTGTATTACAACTTGGCATAAACGCCTAGGACACAAAAATTTTGAATCAATCAAATATCTTGTGAATCATAAGTTAGCGGATGGTATAACTTTAAGTAAGTGTAAACATGATAATATATGTACTAAATGTATCGAAGGGAAAATGTCACAATTACCTTATCCAAAGGTAGCATCAAATAGATCTAACGAAGTCCTTTCACTAATCCATAGTGATATCTGCGGTCCCATGAAGACGGAAACATTCTCAGGTAAAAGGTACTTTATTACTTTCATTGATGATTTTAGCAGGTTTACTATGGTTTATTTACTTTCACACAAATCGGAAGCCCTAGAAAAATTTAAAGATTTCTCTGCACTAGTAAAAAATAAATTTGGTAAACAAATAAAGGCCTTTAGATCGGATAATGCAGGGGAATATCTTGGGGAAAATTTTGAAGATTATTTAACCCTTAACGGTATCGAACGCCAATTAAGTGTACCATTTTGCTCACCTCAAAATGGTGTTGCTGAAAGAAAAAACCGTACCCTTGTAGAAATGGCGCGCACAATGCTGTCAGACGCAAATCTACCAAGACAATTTTGGGGTGAAGCAATTCTCACTGCCACTTATTTAACAAATAGGCTGCCAACCAAAGCAAACAATAACATAACCCCATTTGAACTTTGGAATAATCGCAAACCAAATTTGTCACACATAAAAACATTTGGTTGCAAGGCATATGCCTATGTAGAAAAATCTAAAAGGGCTAAATTCGATGAGAAAGCCATTGAAGGCATTTTCTTGGGATATGACCAAAGGAGCAAGGGATATAGAATATATATCGGGGATAATAGAGTAATGATATCTAGATCAGTAAAATTTCTAGAAAATGTAAAAAATGATAATAAACAAGACGAAAATAATATTTCGACCCCAACTGAAGTTGCACAAATTGAATTAGACGGTGATAAACATGACGCGGACGCAATTCCACATCAGAGTCAAATACAGCTTAGAAGATCGGGAAGAGAAAACAGGGGAGTACCTCCCGATAGGTATGGAATTAGCGCAAACATGTGTCAGGTTGAGGAACCCAAAACTTGGGAAGATATAGAAAATATGAAAGACCCAAAAATTAAAAATAATTGGCTAGCAGCTACAAATGAGGAATTCAATTCACTTATGCAAAATAAAACTTGGGAATTAGTCGACCCACCTCCAGGAAAACATATTATAGGTTGTAAATGGACTTTTAAAACAAAACGCAATGCACGTGGAGAAATAGAACGCTACAAGGCGAGACTTGTTGCGAAGGGTTATTCGCAAAAATTCCGGTGCGATTATGATGAAACTTTTGCCCCTGTCGTGGCACACACCACAATAAGAAGTTTCCTAAACGCTGCTGTATATAAAAATTTAGATATAATTCATTTAGATGTAAAAACAGCATTTTTGCACGGAAACTTAGACGAGGAAGTATTCATGAAACAACCCGAGGGATATATAGTAGAAGATCAAAAGGAAAAGGTGTGTAAACTGAATAAGGCTATTTACGGGCTAAAACAGGCTGCTAGAGCCTGGCACCTAAAAATTAGTCAAACACTCAAAAACATGGGATTTAATCAGTGCACATCAGATTTATGCTTATTCAAACGAAATAAAAACGGAAACTTGTCTTATATTATAGTATATGTCGACGATATTTTAGTAGCAGGAAAGAAAAGGGATACCGAAGAGATATACAAAGAGTTATCAAGGGAATATGAAATAAAATCGTTAGGTAAAGTATCGCATTATTTGGGGATAAATATCAAACAAACAGAAGATGGAAGTCTAATGTTAGATCAAGAAAATAAAATTGACGAAATTGTTAGGAAATTTAACTTAGTAAATTCCAAACCAACTTATACTCCCATGAATACGGATTATTTTAATTTAGATCCCGATAGTAAACTAATGAGTAACAATACCCTTTATCGACAAGCAGTGGGGGCACTCTTATATATCTCCACAATCACAAGACCAGATATATCTGCCTGTGTGAACATATTAGGTAGAAGAAATGAAAGACCTAGAGAAGTAGATTGGTTAGCAGTTGAAAAGGTAATTCGCTATCTGAAAACAACCAAGGACCTTAAGTTAATAATTGATAAAAATAAAAAGCCCGTCTTAACAGCATATTGTGATGCGGATTGGGCATCAGATAAAAGTGACCGGAAGTCCACTACCGGTAATATCTTCAAATTGGGCAACAATTTGTTAAGCTGGACAAGCAGAAAACAGTCCAGTGTTGCACTCTCCTCTACTGAGGCAGAATATATATCTGTCTCAAACACCTGTCAAGAAATGGAGTGGTTACTGGCATTATTAACAGATTTGGACCTACCACAAACCTTACCGATTTCGATTTATGAAGATAATATTCCATGCATAAAAATCTCAAAGAACGAAAAACATTTATCGAGAAGCAAGCATGTAAGTGTTAAATACTACAACGTAAAAACTATGATAGAAAACGGAACTTTGTGTCTACACTATTGCCCTTCAAAGCAAATGATTGCTGACATAATGACAAAACCCCTTGCGAAACCTCAGTTTGAAACTTTAAGATCTCAGCTGCAACTGAGGCTAGCACTTTGAAAACAAAAGTGGGGGTGATGGAAAAGACTTTTTTCTCTTCATTAAAAACTGGTTTGTTTCCAAAGCACTCGCCAGATGGAAGCACTAAACTTTTTGTCCTGAAACGAAGAAAAGAACTCTTTAAAAACTTTCTTTGACGTCACATTTTTTTCTGCGAAGCTACTCTCAGTCAAAAATGATTCTAAGCTGTTGATGTTTACCTTTTTCCTGAAACTGTAAAATTTGGAAGCAAAAATTCTCAGCTCCGATAATATTTCTTTTTAAAAAACTTTAAAATTACAAACATTTAAAGCTCTTCTTAATTGTGTAATTACGTATGCTGTTCAGTGAATTTTTTTTTTATTTGTGTGATTAAAAGAAGTCATCTTTCCCAAAACGGAAGTGAACGAATTATTTGTTCCATAATGCACAGTAATAAAGTAATAATATATTATTATTCCAGTAAATTCTACGCAGGCCTAAAGAAGAAGAAAGTCATTATGTCCGAAGAAGATTCCTAGAAAGGTAGGCCTGAACTTAAATACTTTCTTTTTATTGAAATATCACTTAATCAAAACAGTACTCACGCCTATAAGTTTACACGTATTCTAAAAAATAAATTGACGGGAAATTTTCAGGTCCATTATAATCGGTTGCTTTTGGCGAAGAAAAATGCTGCTCACCAAATCGCGTGATGCTTTTGTCTTTTCGCGCCAAATATTCGAAAAAAAATTGTTTCTTTACAGTTTCTTCTGTAATTCAGCCACTAAATTTGACTGATCCTTTATTACATACATGAGTAGTTTAATTAATAATTTTTTCAAAAAAATTCTGAGTATGCCCAGTATGGAGACCTTCCTTGTAAGTATGAAATTTCTACATCTATATTAATAGAATAAAAAATATTTTATGTCTATCTTATCGATAACAGCTAGAATAGTTTTAAATATGTATAGATTAAAATGTTTAAAATATCGCAAATTGAATTAAAAAGAAAGGAAAAAGCTACCTAGTTACCAAAAATAGACATGTCATTGTTATATATAGATTAAAAGCATTTCCAGTAAGTTTTAAAGAAATCAAAATTGGACCTTATTATAAAATAAAATCTGTAAAAAAAGAAAAGTCTTCATAAAGATGCAATAGGAACAACTAGGATAGAAATTATAGAAGGTACAATAACATTTAATACAATAAGGTATAATAACATTTAATTCTTCATACTACATGTTACCCTTACAAAAGGTAAGACAACAATCTTTTGTTTACGGATCTCTACCCACGTGTTATTTATAAGTCAATATATGGATTATTTGAAATGTTGCTCCACTTGAAACTTAGACACTGTCTTGAAAATTCCTTATCCCATATTTTAACTATCAGCAAATAGTAAAAATGAAATGAGTGGAAAATAATTGATTTATAGAGTGCTGTTAAAATGTTTAGTTTAAATTCATTTTTGTAGGCATTTTAAAGGTTTCCTTCAACGATAATCAGGTTACAAAAAGTGTATTTTGATAACTCTAAAATATTAAAGATATTTCAAATGATTTTTTATTTATTAAAGTAACATTTTTTCTTAGCGTTTACACTTGGCTAGACCGCCAAGTGTAAATGAGGACACAATCGATAAATTAAAAACAAAACGCTTTTATTTTCACTATAATTGGACTGGGAAACTGGAGCTTGATTATGGATTTAGAGAGACGTTTACAGTACTAACATCTAATTACTATAAAGAGGAATAATTGGTTCTATTCACAAATTCCTTCCAATCTAACTACGGCGGCTTTCTGGATCTTCTGAAAAAACATTAGGCTCTTCTCCAGATGTCCTGAAAACAACAGCCCTTGGCTGCTATCTAATTCTTGATTGATAAGCACAAATCAACTGCAAAGATTTACTTTTAATTTGGCTTACCATGTCCCTCTTTTTACTCTTTCACAGGAACGAGGAATTCTACACGACTGTGAGGCGATTTTAAAGCTTCATCATTAGACTCAGCTGGTCCAACGCATCAAAGGCTGAGTACAACCACCAACTCTCTCACTCTCACTCTGAATCATCGCTTTTATATCTTGCAGACTGAAGACACGGGTCTAGAAATTTGCATAAAACTAGTAAATCCCAGTAACTATAGACCCGGAGCGCCAGGCATGCTTCAGAAAGTTAGAGATGCATAAAGTATAGATGTCGCTTTTGCGCAATGCATGTTAGATCAATGACGTCACAATCTCACTCAAAACACAAGAGTGCTTTTATTAAAAAGGGGGCGCTCCCTCACGAACTGTATACTATTATAATTATAAACAAATTATTTTAGAAATTGTCTTGAGAATTATTTATTCCATATCTTAACGATTAGAAAATAATGAAAACTAAATAAGTGAAAAATATCTGATTTATAGACTGCTATTAAAAAATTATTTTTAGGTTACAAAAATATTACAAATATTTCAAATGACTTTTTTTAATATTTAAAGCAACACCCTTGTTTAACGTTAAAGTGTCTAATAATATAATTAAAAACAAATCATCTTAGAATTTTTTCCCATATTTTAACGATCAGCAGATAATTAACATCATATGAGTGGGAAATACCTGATTTATAAACTACTATTGAAAAGTTTATTTTTAATTCGTTTTTTGTAGACATCTTAAATATTCCCTGCAACGATAACCAGGATAAAAAAGGGTGAATTTTGATAACTCTAAATTGTTAAAGATATTTCAAATGATTTTTAATTTATTAAAGCAATATCTTATCTTAACGTTAAAGTGTGTAACTTTATAATTATAAACCTTCTGAGAAATTGTCTTGGGAATTCTTTATTCCATATCTATGTCACTAAAAATGACACTTTGAATCGTGCTGTTTCAAGCTGATAATTTTAGTGAAATTTGTTTCTCCAAAGTCTCCAGGGCTTCAAAATGCTTCTTTTTTATGTCATTTTCATTACATTAAGTATTATTAATTATTACAATACAACTTGCCATAGTATAATATACATTTTTAAGCAAAGTTAGAAATGTCAGTTTTAACACTGGCATTTTTAACGTTGTTTTAAAATTTAATTTTATTATTATTGTTAGCGATATAGTATATCTCAAAACCTAATATTAATGTATTTGCATCAATGTACATAGCAGGAAAATTTAGTTGAAATGCAACTTTATTTCGTGATACGTAGTAAACTGTGTATGTTGTGAGTTTCTATTTATTGTCTCACAATATGGCCGGTATAATTTAGTAATGCATACCATTTTTTGTTGCAATATTATAGATACATCATTTAACAACTTTTGTTGCAGTATAATAAATAAGAGCATTTAACAAAACTCCGGGTTCTAAAGTCAGATTGAATAGACATGTATTATTTTTAATTAAAGTGATTAAATAACATATATTAATTAATAACTTAATAAACGCGTATTTTAATAAAATGCATTAATCTACATTGTTAATCTATGATCTACTATGTACGAAATTTCTCGTACAATTGAATGGAAAATGAAAAACAAAACTGTAACGTCCACTGCCTCTAAAAATTTAATAGGAACAACATAATTAAAATATCCAAACAACAAGCACTAAATATTATAATAAAAAATATTTTAATAAAAATAATTACGTACAGTTATATCTCACCTTACGTAGGCAATTCGTTAAGAGACTAGAAATATAAGCAATGACGTAGATAGAGATATACATTTAAATAAGCTTAATGAATAAGTAACGAAAAATGTACTACATCTAATGAACATATTTCATTTTATTCTGGGATTATTTTGCATACATTTATCATTAATAAACAAATGCGCTTACCATACAAGAATGTGGGTTAAATCATTAAGCTGTTAACTTCATTCAGGAGGTAAAAAATCGTGTAATAAAGTTTAAACGGAAATTTTTTTCATTTTTCCTTTTCTTTTCTTTTCTTTTTTTCCTTTTAGAAGCTCTTTGTTACAACAGACTGATTTTTCTAAGCATTTTAAAATGACGTTGTTTATTTGTTTGTACCTATAACTTACAGTCGCCTGAAAGTTTACCTTTGTGGAAACAAAGATCTTCAAAAAAGTAAAATCTCAAAGTGCGTTTTAACTGATCCATTCAAGATCGTAAATATTTGCCAAGAATCATTAATTTGTCAAGATCAAAATTATTTTTAATGTGAATAACATTAGCTATCTAAACACATTAGTTAAAGTTTAAAAAATATTGCATTGTCTGAAACATTATGACTGTTCATTCTTTTGCGTATTAGTCCATTCACATTCCTACGACAATAGACTAAGGAAGGATATTGAGATATTTGGAAAATATTATATTCGAACAAATATTTACAACTTTCTAATACTCTGCGCTTCGTTACACATCACTCTTTCATTCTTTCAAGAAAGTAACCTTTATTTTAAATGTAAAGAGTGGAATATATCTTTAAAAATAATAGAATCACAAAAAAATACAAAGAGAAAAAAATATTATCATTTTTATTATTATTAAATGCCTACACATTAATGAAGTCATATAGTAAATTCATAGACATTTACTAACATTATTACATTTAAACAACAACAAAAAAATTGTTAAAATAAAATAATGCTCAATAAAAATTCATCATTAAATTAATAGTACACCAGACCCGGAATAAATAAGGACATACTTTTAGAGGCCAGACGACGTAAAAGCGAAGTGAGACATATCGAGGTGACGTTTGTTTGTTTGTTTGTTTGTTTATTGAACAACATACATCTGACTTGTGTACTCGACATGAAGCCTGTTTATAAGCCATCGTCAGTATACAGGGACGAGATAGCACACAAGGAAATATTACAACACAAGAGAAGTACAACCAGGAACTCCACACAAAGACTGTGTGCAATGGAGCCAGTGGGATTCGAACCCACAACCTCACGATTAGCGGCGTGATGTCTTAACCACTCAGCCACGGAGGCCCTCGAGGTGACGTAAGTTGGGGTACTACTGAGCAACAAACATAGCTATAATTCTTTACAAAACTAGTATCGAAAATAAGATGGGAATACTTTATTTATGTAGCTCCGCCCTACAGTTATTCCGAAGTCGATAAATGGATTATTGAGAATGTCACTCCACCCAAATCCGATAAATAATCTTTAAGTTTCTTTATTCCATATCTGAACGATTAGCAGATGATTGAAATGAAGTGAAATGAAAAATAAGAGATTTAAAGATTTTCAATCAGAAATTTATTATTTTTATTTGTTTCTAAGTATTTTAAATATTTTTTAAATATTTTTTCATTTATGCTTTCATAGTCACTTGTTTTTAATGATATTAAGAGAGTTCCTCTAGGATATTTCCACGAGCACATGTTATGTAAGTCACATACTGCGATTTTGGAAACCAGTATTTAAGAACAAAAAACATTGACTTATTTTATCAGAGATATTTCATTAAATTAATAAGGTCATGCAAACTTTTAGAAAATAAAGGTAACAGCTATTAGTTATGTGACTTACACTACAAGTGCTCATGGAAATACCCTCTAGAAATATGTACACATGAGTAAAATTACTTGTATACCTGCATAACAAAAATGATATTTATATACCACATTTAAGAATATTTTTTATTTCTCGTATTCAATTAAATTTCATTTAAAATCCCATCCTATCGCTTTTTAGCCATTAGCAAGAACAGCATAATTAAAATATTCAAACAACAAGCAAAAAATATTGGGACAAAAACCTTCTATAACTCTCTATAAAGTTCTAATTGTTTATAAATCCACTATCGAAGCTAATACTGGAAAAACGTGTTTATCTAGCTCTACAGTTGCGTTATTTATAAGTCGATATATGGATTATTGTGAATGTCCATCCACTCGAATTTATCTGGAAAATGCATTATTCTATATCGTAACGGTTAGCAAACACTTGAAGTGAAATGTATTGCAAAATAATTGATATAAACCTTTTCCGTGATTTTTTTATTTTGTATTTGTGTTTCTATGTATTTTAAATATTTTAAAATTCTTTTTTAAGTTTATTTTCATCATTAATTGTTTCTATAGATATAAGGAAATGTCTGTGGAAATATGTAGGCATATGTAAAAAACATTAAACTTAATAAAAATCTTTCAAGATCGATTACAAAAATGACTGAAATTTTAGTTTTCATTGTGTATATAACATTTTTCACGTTATATTATTTAAAATACCATTCGACTTTAATGATAAAAAAAGCAATTAAAGTATTATACAAACAACAATAAAAAATACTAGGATAAAATCCTTCAATAATTCTAAGCTATAATTCTTTTGAAAACCACCACTATATTACAGGTAAGACTTGCTTATAGAAATCCACCCTCATATTACTCTTAAGAGTCGATTTATGAATTACTGAGAATGCTACTACACCAAAATCAGGTAAATCATCTTTAAGTTTCTTTATTCCAGGTATGAACGATTAGCAGACGATTGAAATGCAATGAGTGATTTCTCAATGAGTGATTTAAAGCTTTTCAGACAGACATATTTTTAATTATATTCGTTTCTATGTATCTTAAATAATTTTGAAAACAATTTGGTTTATATTTTCATCATCACTTGTTTTAATCACTTAAATTATCAATGTTTTTGAAAAAACTTTTAAATAATTCTTATTTTTTCATATCGTTTACAGAATTTTTAATTATTCATCACTGATTTAAAAAATATAGAAATATAGGGTCTGTATTTTAAGTAATGAGAATAAATGCAGAAAACAGTGCATTACCAATATCGGTGCAACATTTAACTATTCTTCGAAGTATGCTTCTTGAGCACTGACACACTTCTGCAGGCGAGTTTTCCATGCTTCGTATGCTCTCTGAAAGTCCGCAACTGAGATGTCCCTTAACCCCTTGGGGACGAACGACGCGTATACGTGCCGCAAAAAGACCCAAGAATCCTTGTTTATCCCCACAAGTAAAATTATACTGTAAAACTTGCCTTGTTTAATGAGGGCATTTTCTCGATTTAAGAAGGAATAAATTTCTGTTTTTTAAAACTGGTGACAAATCATTAAAAATTTCGTAAAAGGCTCCCATCGCGAAGGAGTTAAAGCACCCGTGCAAGCCGCTTTTACAGTATCCAGGGTTACGTGGTGCCGTCTTTTCAGGACGGTTTTCACTCTGTGGAAAAGAAAAAAGTGTGCAGGGGCCAAGTCGGGACTGAAGGGAGGCTGGGGAATCGTTGAGATGCCATTTTTCGTCAGGTACTCACCGAACCTGTAGTAGGTGTGACATGCAGCGTTACCGTGTCGCAGCTTCCACTCTGCAGCAATTTCTATTCGCAGTCGATTCACCCATCTCTTCAGTCTTTTCAGTACTTCCCACGCGGTATTGGCCATCCACTTTTTGTCCTTAAGCACAAATTCCGAGTGGACAACACCTTTCGCATCAAACAGCACGATCAGCATTGTTTTGATCTTGATTTGGACATGCGAGCTTTTTCTGTCGCGGGGACTGCGGAGTATGTCATTTGCTGTTCTGCCGAATCATTTCTAGCCTTGAAGAGCCAGATTTTCCAAGGCGAGCACAAAATTTGATCGCGTAACGCTGTTCAATACTTTGCTGCATCTTCAGCACATCTTCGTCACTTTTTTTAGACGTATATGCCGAGCGAGATCCTTCCTCAACGAGAGCTAGCAGGCGAATACAGCAGGTGGTGTTTTCAAGGTTAACCCACCCACTACCAACTCCAACCAGAAGGAGCGCGCTATCACGCATTGTTGCGTCACTACAAAAATATTCTCATTACTTAAAATACAGACCCAGTACTTGCCTAATTCAATCAGGAAAAATGATTACATTAAATAACATAAAATTTTACAATAAATTTTTACTGGTGACAATAATAAATTATGTAGTGGAATATGGATGATTAGCAAAAATTATGATCAAAATGATGATTAGTAAAAAAAGTTGTCCGTATGACGTACGTGCAAATCACTGAAGCAGTTAACGGTATTGAGAGAATGCTTTGGAAAATATGATTTATAAGTAAAATATATTTTAACTTAAAAAATGACACGTATGTTTGGATAACAAAAATTAAGAAACTTTTATTTACATATCACATTTAATATTTTACATCTTTTTTTTAATTATTGCAATCTCATCCCATCCCACTTTAATAATGATCAAAAACAATATAATTAAAATTTTCAGTCAATCAGCATGAAATATAAGAGCAAAAATCATCGATTTCTCTAAACTATAATTCATTATAAAGGCTCTATCAAAGCTAATACACGAAACATTTCTTTCTGGAACTCCACCATTGTGTTGATTATAAGTCGATTATTACGCATGTTAGTCTACTCAAAGTGTATAGCCGGGTTTCATAGTAAAATGTGCCCTTGAGTCAACCACACCGAGTCCTACATGGATCGATAGCCCATAAAAAGAAATTCATTTCTCCCCAGTTTTAAGTTTGTATCTCAAAACCTTGGGGGGTAATGGCCGTAAATGCATGTTTTGGAAAAGAGCGCATTGTGACGAAACTACTAAGCAGATTTCAACGAAAAAATAAGGGATGTAAAAAAAAAACATCATACGAATGTTTGACAATTATTTCAGATTTTTTTAAACAAAAGAATAAGTTTTCTAACATTTTCCCTGTTCTTAAATGAACATTCTAATAAAAAATAAACTTAAATTTCTGAGTGACCACCTTCATTTTTTTTTGCATGAAATACTATGAGACATGATGCATATTCACTATCAATTTCAATTTTCTACGTATGGTGCATCATATTAAAAAAAGGCAAAATCATATTCCGACGGAAATGTGGGGCGTGTCTCGGACAAATTTCACGCCTTCTTTACAAATCTCGCTTATTAATTCATACGGTATTTTTAAAAGAAGGAGGGAAATTTGTTCGAGACACGCCCCACAATCCCGCCGGAATATGATTTTGCCCTTTTTTAATATGATGCACCATACGTAGAAAGTTGATATTTATAGTGAATATGCATCATGTCTCATAGTATTCCATGCAAAAAAATTAAGGTGGTCACTCAGAAATTTCAGTTTATTTTTAATAAAAATGATTGTTTAAAAACACGTAAAATGTTAGAAATCTTGTTCTTTTGTTTAAAAAAAATCTGAAAAAATTGTCAAAGATTCGTATGGTGGTGTTTTACATCCCTTATTTTTTTCGTTGAAATCTGCTTATTAGTTTCGTCACAATGCGCTGTTTTCCAAAACAGGCATTTAGGGCCATCACCCCCCATGGTCTTGAGATACACTTTTAAAACTGGAGAGAAATGAATTTCTTTTTATGGGCTATCGATCCATGTAGGAATAGATTTGATTGACTCAAGGGCATATTTGCTAAGAAACCCGTCTCTACCTATTCCAGGTAAATTCTATATCTTTGAATATTATTCTATATCTTAACTAGTTGCAAAAATTTGAAGTGAAAAGAAAAACAAAGTACTTTATTTAAACATTTTCGGTGAAGCTTTTATCTTGTTTTTGGGTTTCTATGTCTTTTAAATATTTTATTTTTTTTCATTTTGTTAGTTATTATTTTTGTTTCTATAGATATAAAGATAATATTTGCGGAACTATGTACGCATAAGTAAAATATATTTTAACTCAAAAAAAGACTTGCATGTTTGCGTAACAAAAACTTTTATTTATCAGTCACATTTAATAATATTTTACAATAGTTTTTTTATCACATTTAATAGTATTTTACATTATTTTTTTTTTACAAGAAAAATAAATATAAAAATAAAATAAAATCTTATCCCATCCCATTTTAATGATTAGAAAAAACAACATAATGAAATATTAAAAAAACAAGCATGAATTATTAGGACAAAACCCCTCTAAAACTCTAAGCTATAATTATTTTATAAAGCCACTATCGAAGCTAATACAGGAAAGCTTTTTTTGTGTAGCTTCACAGTTGTGTTATTTATAAGTCTATATATGGATTATTGGGAATCTTAATCCATTTGAATGTATCTTGAAAATACATTATTCTATAACTTTTAACGGTTAGCAAACACTTGATGTTAAATAGAATGCAATAAAATTGGTCTAAAAGTTTTCGATGAAAATATTATTTTGTATTTGGGTTTCTATGTAATTTAAATATTTTGAAATTCTTTTTTATTTTTATTTTTATCATTAATTGGTTCCATAGATATTAAGAGATTATTTTTGGAAATATATAAGCATAAGTAAAATATCGTTTAACTAAAAAATGAAATGCATGTTACGAATTTACTGTATCACGTGTCTGTGGGCAGAGTTAACTGTCTCTCACGCCGTTACGTAATGTTCCCGAACCTGGCAGAAAGCTATTGTTTTAACTTCAGTTTGGAATAATTTTTCTACTTGAAAACAGAGCAATTCTTGGCGTGCTCTCCTGGAATTTCTTATAATACTGATGATAATTTTTTAATAGTTGTTTTTAATGTTATGTGTAATTGTTATTGTGTTAGTGTTTGTGTTTGTGGAATAAAAACAAGAAAGACTTCAAGACTTTTAATTTACAACAACAACATGGCACCTTTATCGGAATGTACCAACACGATCTTTTGTTCTCTATATATTTTTTATGGTGCCGAAACCCGGGAACTTAAAGAAATTTAGTTCCTTGCATTATTTTATTGGAATATAGTCATGAACGAGCTCATCCTGTAGGATAAATTCGAACAGTAAGTTCGAAGCAAAGGTATCGTACTTTTTTATTTATTATTATTAATTCTGTTCTAGTTAAAAATGGAATCGCTTGAGAAATTAAAAGCAAAAAGAAAAGTTTTAAGAACATCATGTACTAAGTTAATTAGTACTATTGAAACTTTCATTTCGAGTGCTAATACTCAAAGTACTAGTGATAAATTTAAGTTGTCAGAATATCTGTTAAATTTAGAAGAAAAACAAAATGAACTTAAAACACTAAATGAAAAAATTGAAGAAATAATTACAGACGGAACGCAATTCGAAACCGAAATTCAAAAGTCCCTTGAGTATGATTAATCAATTATGGAATCTAAATCTAGTGTTAGATTAAAATTAAACGAATTTAAATTCGAACAAGCTGAATCTGTTCAAAATAACAATATTTCTCATATTAATACAGCTTCGCAATCACAAATTTCGGTAAATTTACCGAAACTCAACATTAGCACGTTCAATGGCGATCCCAAAAAATTTTTGGAATTTTTTAATAGTTTTGAAAGCGCCATTGATTCAAATAAATCTTTAAGCACTATTGATAAATTTTTATATCTGAAATCTTTCCTAACTGGTGAAGCTTATAAAACAATAGCAGGATTTGCCTTAAAAGAAGAAAACTACAAGTCTTGTTTATCTTTATTAAGAAAAAGATACGGAAAACAAGAACAATTGATAAGTTGTTTTGTTAACAAATTACTGGAATTGGAACCCGTTAAGTTTTCTTCAAATATTAGAGCGCTTAGGAATCTTTATGATGAAAGTGAAGTTAGTATCCGAAATTTACAATCTATGGGTATTGATTTGGATAAATTAGGATATTTGTTAATCCCTATATTGTTAAAACAATTACCACATAATTTAGTGGTGGAATTCCATAGGAAAAAGATCCTAATAAAGCGGGTGATATTAATGAATTGATGCAGTTTATAAAATTTGAAATTGAATCTTTGGAAGCTGCAAATTTAATTTCAGGACCTTCCTTAAAAAATCAGGACACATTTCGTTTGAAAACTGAACAATCTAAGTATAAATTTAAAACAAAAAGTAATTTCCCGTCAACGGCTGCATTGAATACAATTGTTAAGAATGCTTGTATTTTTTGCAATTCTAATTCCCATAGTGGATTAGAATGTAAAATCTTAACAAATGAACAAAAAAGATATAAACTGAAAAAAGAAGGCATGTGTTATCGCTGTTTTTATAAACATTTACAATCAGTTTGTAAAGTGAAAATTAAACCATGTAATACATGTGAGAGTTATCAACATAACCACCTGTTTTGCCCCCAAACGAAATCCAAAACTTTAGTTCAAAATGCTAATTCTGAAATAAAAGAAGATAAACAAATTCCCGAAAATGATACCGTTATGTCATCTGTCCATGAATCAGAGAATTCGAAGAAAAAATATACGACGTTACTTCAGACAGCTCTCGTACAAGTCGAAAGTAAAAGTAAAAAAATAATCGCTAGAATATTGTATGATTCAGCTTCTACTAAAACATTTATTCGAAGCGATTTAGCGAAAGCCTTAAATGCAAAAGTCTTAAGAAAAGAAAAACTTTTCATTTACACATTTTCTAATAGAACACCTACTGAATCTGAATTTGAATGTGTAAAAATAACTTTAAAAAGTAGATTTTTTCCTTATAAATCTATTGATGTTGAAGCTTTAATTACTGATGAAATTTGTCGCACTCATTTATTACAAAATGTAAATCCTCAGTTCATAAATGTTATTTCTAAAGAAATCAAATTTGCTGACACTTTCGAAATAGATTATCCCGTTCAAATCCTTCTAGGCGCGAATTACATTCATCAAACTTTGACAGGATCGTTTGCAAAAATAAACAATAAATTATATTTTCAAGGTTCTATTTTTGGCGAAACGGTTGTTGGACAGCTGCCAGATAACCAGTTAATCAATTCTGATCATTGTTTAAATGTATTTTGTTCATCTAAAGAGAAAGATTTGACATGTTTATGGAACATTGAGTCATTCCTGTCAAATAACGAAACAAAATTAGCTTCGGATAATTTAGATGTTTTTCAAAACAATTTAGAATTTATAAATGATAGATATCAGGCTCCTTTGCTTTGGAAATCAACAGATTTGCGAAATAATTTAAGCAATAATTTTTATGTTGCAAAGACAAGATTTATGTATCTAGAAAAGCGTTTTGATAAGGATGAAACATTATTTAAAAGATATAATTCAGTCATGGAAGAACAATTTCAAGAGAAAAAATTACAAATGTGTGATGAGAATTGCTCTAATAGGTATACAATGCCGCACAGGGAAGTAATTAAGGAATCTTCTCATAGCTCTAAAACACGCGTCGTATTTGACGCTAGCAGTAAACAAACATCTAATTACAGTTTAAATGAATGTCTTCTTTCGGGGGAAAATTTAAATGCTGATTTAGTAGATGTTATCTTGAAATTTCGAGAGTATAAGGTAGGGTTTTGTGGAGATAGAGCTAGAGCTTTCTTACAAATACAGGTTTCAGAATGCGACAGAAATTTCTTATGTTTTTTGTATTATAAAAATTGTGACAGATCTCAACCAGTAGTACTGTATCATTTTAATAGACATTGTTTCGGCGTGACCAGTTCACCGTATGTTTTGGCAGCGACTATTAAAACCCATCTTATGAGATATAAAATTTCGCATCCTCTAGCTTACGAAATGTTAAATAATTCGCTGTATGTGGACGACCTTTTTTATGGAAGTTCCACTGTTCAAGAAGCATTTCAGTTATCTTCTGACGCTGTTTCTATTTTGAAAGACGCAAACATGACTATGAGAAAGTTTGACACCAACTCTGAGGAGTTAAAAAATTTGTGGAAAAATTCCAATCCAAAAATTGAAATAAATGAACATTCTGATAAATATTTAAAAGTACTAGGTCTTAACTGGAGTAATACGGAAGATACATTGTGTCTGAATTTAACATCAGTATTATCAGATTTAAATGAATTTAAATGCACCAAAAGAAATGTACTTCACATAGCCGCAAAAAACTTTGATCCTTCTGGATTTATTTCTCCTTATTTGATACGATTAAAGTGTCTCTTGCAAGAATTGTGGCAACTTGGTTTGGATTGGGATGAAGAATTTTCAGGCGAAATTAAAGATAAGTGGTTATTATGTTGTAATGAAATTAAGGATTTACAAAAAATCTAAATTCCTAGATATTATTTTCCCGATTTTGTAGATGGAGAAAATATACAGTTACATATATTTTCTGATGCTTCGTTGAAAGCTTTTGGAGCAGTGGCGTATTTTAGATATAAAACGTCACATGACACTTTTAACTCTCATTTGGTAATTTCTAAGGCAAGGGTAGCCCCGATTAAAAAAATAACGTTACCTCGCTTAGAACTAATGGGCGCTATAATAGCAGCAAGATTAGTTAAGCACTTGAAGGATATTTTTAAGTGGATCGAGAAGATATATTTATGGTGTGATTCTACCATAGTATTACACTGGATCAGAGGTTCCCCGTCTAAATGGAAACAGTTTGTTTCTACCCAGCAAAGAAAGAAACAGTGGGCCATCAGCTGGAAAAATGATGGCAGCCATCTGTGCCATCAGCGGTAAAGTGCAATGGTGCCATTACTTAAACCAGTACTAAAGTGTCCGTGCGAAATGCAGCTGGCCCATCAGTGATGGCCAACAGCAGGCCAGCAATGATATGCCATCACATTACTTCAATCCATCAGTCTTCCTTCAGTGCTAGCACCTATCCTACAGCAATTCCTTTGCTGGACCAGCAGTTTTAATCCAGCATCATCACTTATCCTGCAGTGTTTATACAACGGCAAACCATCAGATATTTTTTTTTACTATGAGCAGATACCCAATTGGCACCATTACAAAAAATTCTTATAAAAAAATCTATATAAAAAGTATTATAGAATTCTAGACCATTTATCTATAAGCTAGTTTAATCGAAAGCAGTATGTGCAAATAACTATATAGAATCATTCGAATATATTCAGATTTCGCCAAGTGAAAACGGTTGACCCTCCCAAGTACTAACCGCGTTCGATGCTATTTGGATTTTGTGATCGGACGAGCACTGATGCCATCAGCGTATGCTATGGCTTTTCACACCTCCCCTGTTCTTATTAGATTTTTTAAGTTTGTTTCTTTTGCGATTTACTTTCCGGATCTTTAAAGCCAAATAGAAATCATATACATGGTATACGCTGATTCTCAAATGCGTGAATTATGAAAACCGAAGTCATTTGTAACTTAGAAAATCAGATTTAAGATTATTTTTTTTGTCTTCGATATTCACAAAGCCACCTAGTGTAAAGGTTCCCAGCAATAATACTGCAAAAGTTCGTGCACTTCGATCGTGTGGTGGGCCAGCGCATTGAATAAAACGGAGGCCGATCAGAATTTTGCCTTACGATTTCCAGCAGCAAAGTTGACTGAAGCTGTCCAGCAGTGGTCATGCAGTGGTAGACCATTACCCTGCACTTCTCCACCATTGCCAGCTCCTATCTTGCTGCTGGCCAGCAATTTTCTCTTTGCTGGGTAAT
This sequence comes from Maratus speculifer, assembly GCA_964019185.1. Taxonomy (NCBI): domain Eukaryota; kingdom Metazoa; phylum Arthropoda; class Arachnida; order Araneae; family Salticidae; genus Maratus; species Maratus speculifer. The sequence goes on from OZ025295.1 coordinate 228,451,272, forward strand.
AGAGTTATCGAGATTCAGGAAATCACAGATCCCAATTGTTGGAAACATTGTATAGGAAAACACAATCCTGCGGATTTATTAACTAGGGGGTTATCTACTAAAGAATTAATAAACTCAAAAAAATGGTGGCATGGCCCACAATGGTTGAATGAGCCAGAAAGCAACTGACCTATAGTAAATGCAGTTGAATTTGATCCAATTGACATAGATATTGAATCTGAGTACAAATCTAAAATTATAGTTAGCTCAGCAATAACTTATAAAAAAATTATTGATCCTGATAGATTTAATAATTTGAGAAAATTATTAAGGGTGACTGCTTGGGTATTACGCTTTGTAAAGAAACTGAAAAGAAATTGTGATAACAAAGGTGCTCTTACGTTAAATGAATTATATAATGCAGAACAGTTTTGGATAAAAATTGAGCAAAATGCATTTTATTTTGATAAAATTAGTTGCTTAAAAAATGGAAAACCTAGCCCTAAAGATTCTAATTTATCGTGTTTAAACCCTTTCTTGGATAACGAAAATATATTACGCGTTTCAGGAAGATTACAGAAATCTCATTTGTCAACGGATGAAAAGCATCCTATTATTCTCCCACCTAAATCAAAGTTCACAAAATTATTAATATGGAATTCCCACGAAAAAGTTTTTCATTCTAGTGTAGCTCACACATTAGTTCAGTTAAGGGAAAGATACTGGATAACTAGAGCCAGACAAACGATAAAATCTCTTCTTAAAAACTGTATTATTTGCAAAAAATTTAATTCTTCGCCAGGAAACCAAACAGTGGCTCCACTACCAGCTGATCGAGAGGATCAAGCAGCTCCATTTTCGGTTATTGGTGTTGATTTTGCGGGTCCATTGTTTGTGAAATATGACAATACTAAACATTATATTCTTCTAATAACGTGTGCAGTGACAAAAGGTATTCATCTTGAACTTGTCAGCAGTTTGTCAACTGAGACATTTCTTCTTGCTTTTCGACGGTTTATTGCTCGACGTGGCTTACCATCGTTAGTATTTTCAGATAATGCACGTACTTTTAAGCGTGCCGATCAAGAATTGAAACATCTGTGGACAATAATAAATCATGAAGATGTGGAAAATTACTGTGCTTCAAATTCCATCAAATGGAAGTACATTGTTGAACGAGCCGCCTGGTGGGGCGGATTCTACGAACGTATGGTTCGCACTGTAAAAGTTGCCCTGCGGAAAACTCTTGGAAAATCTTCTCTGACTGTTGATGAGTTATACACTGTTCTTCTTGAAATTGAGGGAATGATCAATTCCCGTCCAATTACTTACGTTGGTAGTGATGCCGAAGAGCCAACTGCTTTAACTCCAGCGCACTTTATTTTAGGAAAAAGGATAACTTCACTACCTTCAATAAGACTTCACCTTGATTCAAATTTCTCTTCCAGGAAAATTTTTGTAAAAGCTTTTAACTATCGAGAAAAGTTAATGAGATCTTTTTGGTCAAGATGGAAAAATGAGTATTTGCTAAATTTGAGATCTGCTCATTCAAGTTTGGTTAAAACTAACATTCCTCAATTTAAAGTCAACGATGTAGTTTTGATCAAAGATGATCATTTACCTAGAAATTTTTGGAAATTAGGTAGAATTCTTGAATTATTTCCTGGAAGAGATGGCAAGGTGAGGGCTTGCAAGATAAAAACTGAATCATCAATCATAAAACGACCTGTACAATTGCTGTACAATTTGGAGCTTCAGAACTGAAAGTAAAACTTTTTCTTTCTTTTTCTTTCAAGTAACAGGACATTTTAGAACATTATTATACTGTATATATTTATCTGTTCTTTTTTAAGCCTTATGATATAATTTTATTTACTGAAATATGTCTTGAGTAAGTATTGAAATGTATAAATATTTGCATTATTTTTTGAATTTCATATTTGCAATTTTATTGTGATCTTGATTTAAATATGATAGTTAAATATTATATTAGAATTATATTCGTTCTCTGACTATTAGTGTATAGAATGTCTCTTTTTAAAAGTATAGCATGATTTACCCTAGATAGAGTATGGACATTTGATGTCACTTTCCAGGACTATATATATGTATATATTAGCTTGATCTTGAATTGAATTTAAATTTAAGCAATTTACTTTAATATTTGATTATCTTTTTGAAATGTTTTGCTTTACTTTCTTGTTTCACTCTTGAAGCTTTATTATCTTAGATATTATTGTTTCTTATAAATTTTTATATCTGAATTTAAATCTATACTTGGAATATATATTGATTTAAATAATATTATACTAAATATTTAACTGAATTTCTTAACATTATTTTCTTAAATTTTTGATGAACCCCTTGTTCATGGCGGGGCAGTATGTTACGAATTTACTGTATCACGTGTCTGTGGGCGGAGTTAACTGTCTCTCACGCCGTTACGTAATGTTCCCGAACCTGGCAGAAAGCTATTGTTTTTACTTCAGTTTGGAATAATTTTTCTACTTGAAAACAGAGCAATTCTTGGCGTGCTCTCCTGGAATTTCTTATAATACTGATGATAATTTTTTAATAGTTGTTTTTAATGTTATGTGTAATTGTTATTGTGTTAGTGTTTGTGTTTGTGGAATAAAAACAAGAAAGACTTCAAAACTTTTAATTTAGAACAACAACATGACACCTTTATCGGAATGTACCAACACGATCTTTTGTTCTCTCTATATATTTTTAATGCATGTTTTCATAACAAAAATGACCGTTTTTTTAAATTTAAATATCACATTTGGTAATATTTTTCCTTTTTGCATTAAATTATTTAAAATGTCATCCCATTCCTCTTAAAAATTAGAAAGAAAAACATAATGAAGGGTGAGTCCGAATTCAGTTAAATAATAGTTTAATAAAAAGTATATAAATTGATGCCTACCTTGCTAGGTGTCTTCTTTGAAGATAATATTTTTCTTCTTCACTTAAGGCAACTTTCTGTACAGCTGGAAGAATAATGAATTAATATTTTATTAGATATTATGTTCTTTAGAACAAAATGACGTGATGACTTCTGGTTTCGGTTGACAACCCTTTTAATTTACATGGATCTGAAAAATATAGAAGATGATCACTTTTACACACACAAAAAAGGAATAGTAACTTAAATTTTATATTTTAATGTTTTAAATAAAGTTTTAAAAGTTTCAAATTCACGGAGCTAATTGTTTTGCTTCCGTAATGTCAGTTTTCGAGAATGTCAACAAATCCCGTTCAGAATCATTTCGGGAGGTAAAAGCAGCTCTGCAGAAAATGTGACGTCAGTAGAATGTTTTTAGTGAATTCTTTTTCGTCTCAGGACAAGACTTTCGTGGTGCAGCCATCTTGCGCAACACTTTGGAAACAAATAAGTTCTTATGAAGAACAGTCTTTTTCCAATAATTAAAAAATGCAAACAACAAAATCCTTCTATAATTCTGGGTTATAATTCTTTATAAACCCACTATCGATGCAAAGAAAAGCTATGTTTGTAGAGTTCCATCCTTGTGTTGTTTATAAGTCACTATATGGATTATTAGGAATTTCAATCCACTCGAATTTATCTTGAATATATATTATTCTATATTTTAACAGTTAGCAAACATTTGAAATGAAATAGAATGCAATGTAATTGATCTAAATTTTTTCTGTGAAAATTTTAGTTTGTATTTGGGTTTCTATGTATTTTAATTATTTAAAAATTCTTCTTGATTTTTATTTTTATTATCAATTGTTTCTATAGATAGTCAGATAATATTTGTGGAAATATGTAGGTATTTCTAAAATAACTTTAAACTCAAATAATTACTTCCAAATTCGAACAATAAAAATGAAGTTTTAGTTTTATAGTCCATGTAATATTATTGTACATTAAATTACTTTTGCTACATGATTTAAAAACTTCCCCATTCCACTTTAACGACTAGCAAAAACAGCATAATTAAAATACTCAAACAAGAAACATGAAACGTAAGAACAAAACTCTTCTACAACTTTAGCTATAATTCTTTATAAAGGCACTATGGTAGCTATTAGAAAAAAAGCTTTGTTTGTGGTTCTCCAGTCTTGTGTTATTTATGTATCAATATATGGATTATTGTGAATGTGAATCCTCTTGGAAATGCATTATTCTATATCTTATAAGTTAGCAAGTGAAATGGAATACAAAATAATGGATCTAAAACTTTTCGGAGAAAAATTTGTTTTGCATTTGAGTTTCTATTCGTTTGTAATATTTTTAAATTGTTTTTTATTCTTATTTTCATCATCAATTCTTTCTATAGATATTAAGGGAATGTTTGTGGAAATATGTACGTTATACACTGTAAAAAAAATTCAAGAGGTTACTAAAAATATTTTCAGTAAATTTGTATTCCACAGAATTTTTTAGTAACCATTTCAAACTTTTTTTGCAAGTGAAACAAACATTTCTTTCGTAAACTAACTTAAAACTTTTTAGTATGAGCCACCAAGGAAATTTTAGCAATAGCTCCAAAATTATTTTTAGTAACCATTACGTGTGCCCGAAGGGCAGGAGCCTCCTTCAAGCTGCATCCAGTGGGTAAAAAGACAGACTTCTGAAACGGAAGATTTTCGGCAAAGCCGCAATAGATGGCAGCACCAAACATTGCTACCTGCTCTATTTTGACATGTTTCTAAAGGGGAGGGAAATTCAGAGATCATTACCCATGGTAACTGCTACGACAGGATTTTCATAATCCCTTTATTTAACAAGTACTTACATTACATACATTCGGTGCATATTTGGTGGCGGCCAGCTTCGAACCCAGATGCTTTCAGCCTGGAGTTCGGTGCTGTCACCACTAGGCTATCACGGCCACACCAAGTGAGTTTTAGTAATAGCTATTAAAAATGTAAAACTATTAACTCGATTCGTTGCTAGCTTTTTTCTAGTAATTCTTACAGATTTCTTGTAACCGAGTAAGATTACTAAAAATGTTTAGTAATTACAAGGATCACTAAAATTTTTTAGTAGATCGATACTTTTTTTTCAGTGTGTGTAAAACATTTTTTTTTAACTCAAAAAAGTATTTGTTGTATGTTTGCATAATAAAAACGACTGAAGCTTTTATTTACATATTACATATAATAATACTTTACATTCTTTTTACTTTGGATTATTTAAAATCCCATCCAATACCACTTTGGTGATAAGCAAGAACACCATAATTTAAATTTTAAAACAACAAACAGGAAATATTAGAACAAAAAAGATCTATAACTCTAAATTATAATTCTTTATAAAGCCACCATTGAAGCTACACTGTTCAAAATTTTGCTTTAGTATGAACCAAACTATGGTAGCTGCCACCTAGATAGCGAAATCTCGTACCAACATTAGGAACTCCCTATTTCGCCCTCGTTCCAACTGTTGTAACTATGCTTCAAAAGCCGCTCCAAATATTGTTCAAGATTTCACCATCTTACACTGACAGCTACTGACGATCAAAATTTCGTTCAAACTAGAACAAGACATTTAACAGTGTAATACAGGATAGTTTTTCTGGTACAACTTGGTTATCCCGTCGACTAATTTCGCCAAATTATATAAGTCACCAAAATAATAACCAATTTATATACATTGGCATTTATTAAACGAAAGAACAAATGAATAGGTAAAAAAATAACAAAACTATTAATAAAAAGGGAAAATAAAATCATTTGATGACATCTCTAAATACGTATACGTAATTAATGTCATTGTACGTGACATTCACGATCATCCATTATTGGCATTTAATCTTATAGTTTGGCGATAGTTTTTTGATTGACGGGTCAACCAAGTAGTAACGTTTTTTTGTAGAACTCCATCCTTATGTTTTTTATATGTCGATACGTGGATTATTGTGAAAATGACAATCCACTCGAATTTGTAGACTCGCATTTTAACTCAAAAAATGATTGTATGTTTGCATAACAAAAACGACCGGATATTTTACTTAAATATAACATAAAATAATAATTTACATTTTTTGCATTAACATTTTTAAAATTCCATCTCTCTTTAACAATTAACAGGAGCAACATAATTAAAATATTCAAACAACAAGCATAAATTTTAGACAACAACTTTCTATAACTCTAAGCTATAATTTTTTTAAAAGCCAGTATCGAAGCTAATTCAGGAAAGCTTTGTTTGTGGAATAACCCTTGCGTTATTTATTAGACGATATATGGATTATCGCGAATGTCAATTCACTCGATTTCATCTTGAAAATGCATTTTTCTGTATAAGGGTTAGCAAACACTTGAAGTGAAACAGAATACGAAATAATTTATTTAAACCTTTTCTATGAGATTTTCTTTCTGTATTTGTTTTTCTATGTATTCTAAATATTTTAAAATATTTTTTTATTATCATCCGTTACTATAGATATTAAGAATATATTTCTTAAAATATGTACGTATAAGTAAAATATCATTTAACTACAAAAATGACTTGAATGAGTGTATTTTTTATTTACACATCACATTTAATAATATTTTACATTTTATTTGCATTAAATTATTTAAAATACTACCCCATATCACTTTAATTATTAGCAATAATAACATAATTAAGATATTGAAACAACAAGCATAAAATATTAGAACAAAAATCTTTCTATAACTCATAGTTTAATTCTTTATAAAGCCACTATCGAAGTTAATATAGGGAAGCTTTGTTTGTCAGACTCCACCATTGCATTATTTATAAGTCGATATATGGATTTTTGCGAATGTCAATTCACTTGAATTTATCTTCAAAACGCATTATGCTATATCTTTGCGGTTAGAAAACCCTTGAAGTGAAACAGAATGCGAAATAATTCATCTAAACCAGGCATGTCAAGCTCGTCTACCACCGCGGGCCAGATTTAGCATTGTAGACAAAGCCGCGGGCCACATTTTAGAAAATAAAGAAGCATTTTAATTTGATGACTATCACACAAAATGAAAACTGTACATTAAAAATACAGTATTGTTTTCAAAAACAAACAAGCAAACAAAATGGATACAAAAATTTTAAAACTATTTATTGAAAAAATTAAAGACTTGCACCAGAAAATGTTTAAAAATATTTATTAGGTAAAAACAAATCTGTGGCAAAAGAGTATTACGAGAGTGTACTGTCAAATATAATTGAAAATAAAATAAAAATACAAACATGCTTAAACAGATTTTGAACATTTTAAAATTTAAATCGCAATCAAAATTATACAAAGGTCTGTTATTAATTTTGTAATCTTAATACCTGTATTTTCTTTTATGTTGTAATTGCTACTTTTTATAAAACCAATCATTGATAGAACACAATTATTTACAGTATAATATTATGAAATAAAACAAATCACAATTGATTAAAATATATTAGCTAAGGTTATTGATCCTTCATAGGAATAATTTCCCGATTCTCCTCACTTATTTTTAAGTACATAACGTGTCTGCGAAAAAAAAATTGTTCACAAAGTAAAATATCTTGAACTTATATTTTCAAGAACTTTAAAGTTAAATGGCAAAGTTAACGCTAGCCACCGGCCACGAGGCCACTACACGAGAAAAAGTAGCTATTAAAAATATTTGTCGGGGGCTAACTGATGGCTACTGTCTACTAAGGAAAATTTGTTAATTTAATAGAAATTTTCAGTTATAGCAACACATATTAAAATTATGGATTTCATGCGATTTCTTTTGTGGTTACCTCATTAATATTTATAGAAATGCCCCTGCATATTTTTAAATTTATTTAAATATTCTGGACATTTTTTTATTCTACCTTGAACGATTTCGAGTTGTGTGTTCATTTGCATTCAATCATTGTTTTTAAAAGCAGAGGAATTATACTTTTAATATGTTTCACAAACACACTTTTCTAAACGAAGTTTCAGTTCAAAATCTATTTATTTTTCGAAATTATTTCGAAAGATTTGTCAGTAAATTCTTAGCAAACTTCAACAAAGTTTTTACATATTAAACGCAATATTTTTGTGTTTGTTTGAGTATAAAAACTTATTTGAAATTGGCTTTTATGAATCTGTGATGTTATATCTTCATCATCAAAAAAGATAAAGATCACACAGGGATAATTTACAATGATACGTTTGCTAACCTTTACGAAGAAATTAATTAATGAGCTTATGTCCAAAATGCTCACTTTCGACTATTTATGTAAATAAGAATGTCTAGGGGATTTGGTTAATAATATTTATTAACATGTCTTGGCTATGATGAAAGCAGGTGAAACTATTTACAGAATGAAATAATAAGGGGGGGGGACATTCTGCTCCATATGCCGGAGCATTCGACTACGTTTTGCAGCAGCTCTAGGAGCATGTCTTGCTAGCTTTGCTGTGAGAATGAATCTGTTTTACTTTTTTCTGCTATCAGGCTAACTGGATAAATCTTGATGGTCAGCACATACACAAATATGAACACGTCACTTGCTTCCCGTGAGATAATGCTTACCACAGAAGTGAACTAATTGGATGTTTTGGGAAGGCAAACTGCAACTGACATGCATGCAACCAAATTATAAAAACAGGATAACATTTTTTGTTATTATTATTATTTTTTTTTTACTATTATTAATTTACAAGACGAGAAATCGTCTCACTTTCTCTTTTAATGCTATTTATTTCTCTTGATTTTTTAGAAACTTTTAATTAGAAATTACCGTCGTATATCAATTTATTTTCGATAAATTTTTAATACTTAATAAATAACACGTATTACTTTCATAGCAAATCAAAGCGAGCAGTAAAATAATCTATTCGTTTTAACATAAAACGTTTAATAAACTATTAGGAAATTTTTTTTATAAATTTTTAAATTTTTAGGTTAAGATAGTCTCTTTTTAAACTTCTTATTGATAACTTTTGCATATCCTATCTCCTGGAAGCGAAATTTTAAAATAAATTAGATTTGATCATATTTAAGACAGTATGTTTGTATCGTTTATGCCACAATGTTGTTGAATTGGTATTGATTGCATCTCCTATGCCGAAATATAAAAAAAATTCCTCCAAAATAACAATCATTAATTTAAAAATTTAAACTTTTCTTTATTTATTTGCGGATCATTAAATTTAATGTATATCAATATCTGCCATTAAATGTAATGAAGATTGATATTCTGAAATAATGGGAGATATTTTGAATAAAATCATTGTTCAATTTTGTAGCGCAGCAATATTTGCAATGCAAAGTGTATTTTCTGCATCATCTACACTCTTAAAACGAAAGAATGGATTTGGCTTCTCATGAAAGAGCTGTAATTTATTAGATATTGTATGAGTTGTTTATTAAGTGCTTTACTCATCTTGATTTAGATTGCTTATTTATGTAACTTATCTCGATTTAAATTGTTTAAAACAACTCATTCACTTGAGTTGTTTAAACTCTTTATGAGAAGCTGCCTTTCAAAACGTGAGATGAGCGAATTTCGGCTCAACACGAGTATTTTTTGGCTGACCTTTTAAGAGAGTAAGAACCGAATCAAAGATACGAAAATGCCAATAGCTTGGCGGGCCACAGAGAAGTTCCAGGCGGGCCAATTGTGGCCCGCGGGCCACGTGTTTGACATGCCTGATCTAAACCTTCACGGTGAAAATTTTATTTTGTAATTGGTTTCTATATATTTTAAATATTTTAAAATTCTTATTGATTTTTATTTGTATAATCAATTTTTTACTTATATATTAAGAGAATTTTTGAGGAAACATATATGCATTACGTATATGTAAGTATACGTAAATGAATACGTATACTTACATATATACGTAAAATATCTTTTAATTGAAATAAATGACTTATACGTTTGCATAAGAAAATTACCGATACTTTTATTTACATATAACATTTACTAATATTTTACATATTTTGCATTAAATTATTATGCATTATCCCATTTTAACGTTTAGCAAGAACAGTATAAATATTCAAATAAGAAGCATACAATATTAGGACAAAACCAATCTAAGCTATAATTTTTGTTAAAGCCACTATCGAAGGAAACACAGGAACGCATTGTTTATGGAAATTCACACTTGTCTTATTTATAATTCGATACATGGATTATTGTAAGTGTCAATCCACTCGAATGTACACTGGCGTGCAAAATTTAAGGACGAGTCCCTAAATTCCAATTTTCAATGAATTTTTAAGCGATAATTTTCACGCGAATATTCAAAAAGAAATAATATAATTAGAATAATTACAATCCTTGCATAACAGCTAGTTCATATAACATCTCATTCAGGTCACACATGGTCACAAGAGTCACAGTCACTACGACGAAACAAAAAATAGGAAATTCCATACGTCTCTTTTATGAGTCTCAAATGCCTACTATATGTGACTCCACCGACATGTCACTGTGACTGCTGCTTTGTATCGAGTCTCAAGGTGACTTTACAATGTAATTTCATTGAGATGTAATGTAAATTACAAAATAATGTCACATTAAAGTCACACGGTGACTTTTTACCACCTTTCACAGTGGTTACTTTATAGTAGGGTCTCTGTTATCATTTGACAAAGTCGTATAACAGAAAGTCACCATGTGACTTTAATGTGACATTATTTTGTAATTTAGCATAATGCAGCATTCACAATGACTGTCAAATAGCACTCCAAATGACAGACACATGAGAGTCTCAATAAAACCACATTGTAAAGTCACTTTGAGACTCAAGACAAAGCAGCAGTCACAGTGATATGTCGGTGGAGTCACATATAGTAGTCATTTGAGACTCACAAAAGAGACGTATGGAATTTCCTATTTTTTGTTTCGTCGTAGTGACTGTGACTCTTGTGACCATGTGTGACCTGAATGAGATGTTATATGGACTAGCTATTATGCAAGGATTGTAATTATTCGAATTATATTACTTTTTTTTAATATTCACATGAAAATTATTGTTTAAAAATTCGTTGAAAATTGGAATTTTGGACTCGGCCTTAAATTTTGCACGCCAGTGTACATTCGAGTGGATTGACGCTTACAATAATCCATGTATCGAATTATAAATAAGACAAGTGTGAATTTCCATAAACAATGCGTTCCTGTGTTTCCTTCGATAGTGGCTTTAACAAAAATTATAGCTTAGATTGGTTTTGTCCTAATATTTTATGCTTCTTATTTGAATATTTATACTGTTCTTGCTAAACGGTAAAATGGGATAATGCATAATAATTTGATGCAAAATATGTAAAATATTATTAAATGTTATATGTAAATAAAAGTATCGGTAATTTTCTTATGCAAACGTATAAGTCATTTATTTCAATTAAGAGATATTTTACGTATGCATATATGTTTCCTCAAAAATTCTCTTTATATATAAGTAAAAAATTGATTATACAAATAAAAATCAATAAGAATTTTAAGATCTTTAAAATATATAGAAACCAATTACAAAATAAAATTTTCACCGTGAAGGTTTAGATCAGGCATGTCAAACGCGGGCCTTAATTGGCCTTAATTGTCCTTAAATTTTACACACCAGTGTATAATGAAAATACTTTATTCTATACTTTAACTGTTTCTAAACACTTGAAGTGAAATAGAATACAAATTAATTAATCTAAACCTTCTCGGTGAAAATTTTATTTTGCATTTGGGTTTCTATATATTTTAAATATTGTAAAATACCGTATTTACTCTTGTACAAGGCGCACTTTTTTTTTCAAAAAATTAGGCAAAACTCCTAGGTGCGCCTTTTACATGGAATATTTTTTTACTGTTGGATGCAGTCGAACTAAATACATATGAAACAAGAAATTATTCAAAGAAGATATTAAAACTCGGAAAATGTTACTTAATTGAATTATTACTGCATATTTATTTCACTCTTTGCAGTTTTTTATACAACAGAGCTAGTGACATTATCTAAACGCTAATTAGCAATTCTCTTTACCGTCACTCATTCCTATCGCCCGTCATTCTCTTACAACCGGAAGTCTAAAAATGCATTTTCGCCTTGTTTTCTGGTCTGGTGTAATCTTCGTTTCGACTTTTTTTTTATTATTTTTTATTTATTATTTATTATTTTTTCTTATTTATTTATTTATTTTTTTACTGAAATTCATTTGGTCTTTCTTCATTAGCGTATCAATTTTATGGTGCGCGTTATTTCACGAGATTTTAAGAAATCACCATTTTTTCTTGTAAAGTAGGGGTGCGCCTTATACACGCGTGCGCACTATACACGAGTAAATACGGTACTTCTATTTTTTTTTATTGCCACCTAATTCTATATATTTTAACAGAATGATTGTCGAAGTTTATAGGTATATCTAAAATAACTTTAAATCCATAAAATTCCTTTCCAATTCGAATGATAAAAATGACAGAAGCTTTTTGTGCATGTAATAATATTGCACAATAAATTATTCACTTTATATCCTTATATCACTTTATATCAATTAAAAGCCCGCACCATCCCACTTTAACGACTAGCAAAAACAATGCAATTCGAATATTATAGATAAAACAATTAAGAAATACTAGGATAAAAACCTTCAATAATTATAAATTATAATTCTTTATAAAACCACTATCGAAGCTAATAAATGAAAGCTTTGTTTATGGTACTCCACCATGTCTATATTTGGATTATTTCGAATGTCAATCCACTGGAATTTATCTTGAAAATGCATTATACCGTATCTTAACTCCAGGATTTTTTTTTTTTTTTTTTTTTTTTTTTTTTTTTTTTTTTTTTTTATCATTAATTGTTTCTATAGATATTAGGGGAAAAGTTTTGGAAATATGTAGGCATAAGATAAAAACTTTAAATTAAAAAAATACTTTCTAAGTTCGAATAATAAAAATCATAGAAGTTTTAGTTTTCATAGTACTTGTAATATTATTATACATTAAATTATTTATGATATTATATTTAAAATCGCACTCCATCCCCAAATTTAAACAACTGGCAAAAAGTACGCAATTAAAAATTATACAAGCAACATGCAAGAAGTTCTGGGATAAAAACCTTTTGTTATTGTAAGCTATAATTTCTTTGAAAACCGCGATGGTATAACAGGAAAGCTTTGTTTGTGGAACTCCGCCCTTGTGTTATTCTTAAGTCGATTTATGGATTATTGAGAATGTCACTCCACCCGAATATGATAAATTTCCTTCAAGATTCTTTATTCCATATCTTAACGATAAGCAAACGGTTAAAATGAAATGGAATATCAAAGAATTGGTCTAAGATTGACAAAGAGGAAATTATTTTGCATTTTTTTTTGTTACTATACATAGGGTGAGTCATAAATATCGAAACAATAGGCTATCTCCTTAAATGTTACTTCCTGATGCAAAAATTCATAAAATGGTGAAATTTTTGATAAGTTAAGTTGCAACTCCATGGGGTGTCTATTTAATAAAATATGAAAATCAAATTTTTATAAGGTTATAACTCTGCGAGTTTTGAAGATATGAAGATGCAATTTTTATGCATAATTCAAGACTGAGTAAGGAAAGTTTTCCTAATTGGATTTTTTATCCTACGAGGGCCGTATAAACATTTAATTTTCTTAATTTTTAAAATAGACCCCCCCATGTAGTTCCAACTTATGTTATCAAAAATTTTAACTTTTTTAATGAATTTTTGCAGTTGGAAGTATGGATCTAAGGGCAATATTTAAGGACACAGCCTATTGTTTCGATAGTTATGACTCATCCTTTATGTATATACTTGTTACGTGTATGTGTGTGTGTAATATCGTGAAACTCACAACAATAGATAATAAACTTGTGTAACAAAAAGATTGAATACATACAGCGTCAATAAAATTTGTATCTCAAATCGTCTGTTAAAAACTTTTAGCACCTCTTGTTGTAGTATTAGTCGTAAAGTTGTTACATGCGTAGGAATACAGTATAAATAAAATGATGTAAGATTTTTCTTTATTCTTCAATTATTATACATAATTTACAACCCCTTCTAGTGTTTCCAGATGGCATTTTCTACGAAATGTTCCTATGTAATTTTTTGTTCATTTTATATGTTTGCTTTGCCCTTTCATTTTGTCAATTGTATTTTAACGCCCCCTGTATAGATTAAATATAATATTTTATATCATCAAATAACTTAAGATTTTGTAATGCAGATCTCTGATTCATAATATAAATTCATAGGATTACCTTTCTTTTATTATGTATGTATGAGCTATTGATGATATCGAGTGATACATACCTGATAAATTTTTTAAACATATACTACCCATTAAAATAGTATTTTCTTTGATGTTGCTTTCTAAAAGTTATTTTTATAAATATCTTATCTTTACAAAATGATTATGAATGACCTGATCAAATATTATCTAGTGATTCATTACGTTTACTTATTATGTTAAAATTTTATTTTCGTAGGATTTTTATTCTGTTAAAATCTGTTCATTCTATTTTAATTTCTTAGGAAAATTATCCTACATTCCATCACCATTTTCAAGATCTAAAAACTATGTTTTTTACTTTAAATCATTTTTTGAATTTTCAGATTGTTACATACACATTTATATATATTTTAATGTATTATACAAATATAAATTATTTGGTATTACTCTGTTATTCCGTCGACCGATTTTGCCAAATTATACAAATCGCCAAACTAATAACCAAATTACGCATATTGACGTAATTTTTATAGTAAATAATAAAAAAAACAAATAATTAGTAGAATATAGTCACGTTACATCATGTACAAAAAAGTGACACGAACATTAAAGGTGAAAGGATAAAAAATAAAAAATAATAAACATGGACAATCGATTTAACAGTAGTAGTAGTAAAACTAGTAGTTCGTGTTGTACTAAAAAAAGAGGTAATAGTAGTAGTGGTACAATTGTTGTAGTTTTTTCTATAAAATTTATGAAATGTGTAAAATATTCCCAAACCCAATTACATTTTAGACTATGTCACAGATGTCAATCTAATAAATTGTTTTCCTCATAAAAATTCTCCGCACTAAAAATAAACTTACTAAATAAATCATAAAGACAATGACAATTTTTAATAATGAATTCCGTGTTCCCATTAGTATATTATCGCTCATAAATACTTATAAAAGTCATTTAAATGAAACTAAAGATCTATTCTAATGCACTGTACTACACCCACTCTTTATTAATTTGATAATACAGATATATGTGAAATATAACTCATAAATCATTTATCAAAATTTGCATAGAATATTTATTTTTCTATATAATAATTAATTGTCAAGAGAAGTTTAGTAACTTGAATACTTTTTTTGACATAATTTTTTATTTATTCGTCATTTTTAGAACTGAACGACATTTTAAGCGATATATTTTATAGTTTTTGCATAATATAGAGAATAATAAATTCCATAACGTCTAAATAAGAAATTATGCTATTCAATCAAAATAATTTTTTTTTCAATTTGAATGAAGTTTTATATCCTATTAAGCAGATTAAATTTACTAATTAAAAAATTCTCAAATGAAATTAAACTTATTATTTCTTCATCAGTAATTCTAGTAATAACAGTAGTAGTAGTAGCAATAGTAGTTGCAGTAATCGAAGTTGAAGTTGTAGTTGCAGTAGTAGTAGAGTTATTAGTGATAGTAGTAGTAGTAATAGTAGTAGCAGTAATGAAACTTGTAGTTCGTGTTGTAGTAAAAGTAGAGGTAATAGTAGTAGTAGTACAATTGTCGTAGTTTTTTCTATAAAATATATGAAAGGTGTAAAATAATCAAACCCATTTGCATTTTAGACTGTATCACAGATGTCAATCTAATAAATTGTTTTCTTCATAAAAATTCTCTGCAATAAACATGAACTGATTACATAAATAATAAAGACAATGACGATTTTTATTAATGAATTCCGTGTTCCCATTAGTATATTATCGCTCATAAATACTTATAAATGTCATTTGATTTAAATTAAAGATCTATTCTAATGCAATGTACTACGCCTACTCTTTAATAACTTGATAATAGAGATGAAGGCCAAATACAATTCATAAATGATTTATCAAAATTGCATAAAATATTTATTTTTCTAGATATTGATTAAATGTCAAGAAGAGTTATGCAACACGAATACGTTTGGGGACATAATTTTTTATCTATTTGTACTTTTTACAACCGAGCGGCGTTTCACTTGATATATTTTAACGTTTTTGTATACCATATAGAATAAATAAATCACATAATGTCTAAATAAAAATTTTGCTATTCAAGCAATAGAACATTTTTTTCGATTCGAATGGGGTTTTATATTTTTTATTAAACAAGTTAAACTTACCAATTAAAAAATTTTGAAATGAAATAAATCTTATTATTCATTCGTAGTTCTAATAGTAATAATAGTAGTTGCAGTAATCGAAGTTGAAGTTGTAGTTGTATTAGTAGTAGAGTTATTAGTGGTAGTAATAGTAGTAGTAATAATAATAAAAGTAGTAGTTCATGTTGTAGAAAAATAAGAGGTATTATTATTATTAGTAGTAAAATTGTTATAGTTTTTTCTATAAAATTTATGGAGAGGCGTATACTAATCAAACCCAATTGCATTTTAGACTGTATCACAGAATTCAATCTAATGAATTGATCGATTCATACAAATTATCTGCAATAAACGTGAACTCATTCCATAAATCGTAAAGACATGACCATTTTTATTAATGAATTCCGTGTTCCCATTCGTATATAATCGAGCATGAATACTTATAAAAGCCATTTCAATTAAATTAAAGATCTATTTTAATGCACTGTACTACACCCACTCTTTAATAATTTGATAATCCAGATGAATGCGAAATATAATTCACAAATCATTTATCAAAATTTGAATAGAATATTTATTTTTCTATATAATGATTAATTGTCAAGAGAAGTATAGCAACAAGAATACATTTGGTGACATAATTTTTAATTTATTTGTACTTTTTAAAACTGAACGGCATTTCAAGCGATATATTTTAAAGTTTTTGTATACCATAGAGAATTATAAATTCCATAATGTCTAAATATGAAATTATGATATTTAACCAATAGAACATTTTTTTTTCAATTCGAACAGAGTTTTATATTCTATTAAACAAGTTAAACTTACCAATTTAAAAAATTCTGAAATGAAATAAATCTTATCATTTCTTTATCAGTAGTTCTAGTAGCAACAGTAGTAATAGTAGTTGCAGTAATCGGAGTTGAATTTGTAGTTGTAGTAGTAGAGTTAGTATTAGTAGTAGTAGTAGTAGTAGTAGTATTAGTAGTAGAAGTAGTAGTAGTAGTAGTAGTAGTTCATTTTGCAATAAAAGAAGAAGTATTATTATTAGTAGTAGTAGAATTGATATAGTTTTTTCTATAAAATTTAGGAGAGGCGTATAATAATCAAACCCAATTGCATTTTAGACTTATCACAGAAAACAATCTAATAAAATGATCGTTTCATACAAATTCTTTGCAATAAACATGAACTCTTTCCATAAATCGTAAAGATATGACCATTTTTATTAATGAATTCCGTGTTCTCATTAGTATATTATAGCCCGTGAATTCTCATAAAAGCCATTTGAATTAAACTAAAGATCTAATCTAATGCACTGTACTACACCAACTCTTTAATAATTTGATAATACCGATGAATGCGAAATTATATTCATAAATCACTTATCAAAATTTGCATTGAATATTTATTTTTTATATAATGATTAATTATCAAGAGAAGTTTAGCAATACTAATATATTTTGTGATATAATTTTTAATTTCTTTGTACTTTTTAGAAATGAACGGCATTTCAAGCGATACATCTTAAAGTTTTTGTATACCATAGAGAATAATAAATTCCATAATGTCTAAATAAGAAATTATGCTATTCAATCAGAATAATATATATATATTTTTTAATTCGAATGAAGTTTTATATCGTATGAAGCAGGTTAAACTTACTAATTAAAAAAAAATCTGAAATGAAATAAATCTTATTATTTCTTTATCAGTAGTTGTAGTAGTAATAGTAATAGTAGTAGTAGTTGTTGTAATAATAATAGAAATAGGGGGTTCTGGTTGTAGTAGAAGTAATAGTATAAAGTAAGTAGAAGTAGGTAGTAGAAGTAAATGAAGTAGTAGTTCTAGTTTTAGTAGAAGAAAAGGTAATAGTAGTAGTAATATGCACTGTTGAAAATTTGACCAATTTTCTGCAGCGTCACACCATCGCTTTTATAGAACATCTCTTTTATGACCAATGAGAATGCTCCATAACACTATAAAGTAACCGTTTTCTATAAAAGCGGGGGAGTGATGCTGCAGCAAATTGGTCAAATTTTTAACGCTGTAGTACAATTGTTGTACTTTCTTCTATAAAGTGTATGAGCGGTCTGAAAGAATCACCACAATTACATTTTAGCCTATATCTCAGTAGTCAAAACTAATACATTTCTCAATTTATAAAAATTCTCTGCAATGAACAATAACTTATTCCATAAATCATAAAGACAATGACGATTTTTTTAATGAATTCCGTGTTCCCATTAGTATATTATCGCTCATGAATACTCATAAAAGCTTTCTTCACAATTAAACTAAAGAGCTAAATTAATGCAAATTACTAAGCCCATTTTTTAACAACATGATAATAGAGATGAATTCGAACTGCAACTCATAAATCATATGTCAAATTTTGCATAAAAATATTTCTTTTTCTACACAATGATTAACTGCCAAAAAAGTTAAGCAACCAGAATTCATTTTGTGATAACTTTTAATTTACTTGTACTCTTTAGAACTAAAACGCATTTCAAGTGACATATTTTATACTTTTGTGTATTGTAGAATAAATAAATTGCATAGTGTCTAAATAAAAAATTACGTTATTCAATAATTATAACGTGCATTTTTGCAATTCGAATGGATTTAAATTCTGTTGAAAAGGTTACACTTATTAATGAGAAAAATTCTACAATGAAATAAATGTTACTATTTTTTATTAGAAGTTGTATTAGTAGTTAATAATAGTAGTAGAAGTAGTAGTAGTAGTAGCAGTAGTAGTAGTAGTTGTAGAAGTAGTAGAAGTAGAGTTGTTGTAATTGTAGTAGAAGAACAGGTAATTGTAATTGTAGTAGTAGAAATAGTTGCTGTAGTTTCTACTGTAAAATGTATGAGCGCTCTGAAATAAACTGATAATACCCTATATACGAAAGGAGAATTCAATATACATTTAATAGTGAAAAGTTTTAAAATCAGCCCAGTTACATGTTAGGTAATATCGCAGTAGATAAATGTAATAAATTGCACAATTGATGTAAATTCTCTTTACTAAACATTAACATACACTACATGTACATTGATGACAGTCCTGCGATTTTAGACATTTTGTTAAATATGTAGAAAAATACAAGAAAAATTATCCCGAAACTTTTAGTGTATAAATATAATATTACACCTCATACATTTATGTGAAGATTTTTCTCCCGAAACTCCAATGGGGGACCGTCAACAAATTGAAAAAGAACGAAGATCTTTTGATAACCCTGTCAAAACTAATCTAGAAAAAGCGCTCAAACTGCACATTATGGTTAAGTGGCTTTTTGTAATAAACTGTGTTCATTTTTATGAGAATAGCTTGTATAATCGTAGAGAAATTAAGGTTTTTATAAAAATGGTCCCAAATTTTTCAAGTTTTCAAGTTTTTTGCTTATAATTAGCAGAGTTCTTAATATAAAGTGACATTCTTTTCTGAAAATATGGCAAATAATATTACACACAATACTCTGCAATCAGAATTAAAAAATAATAAAAATTTCATGATAAATAAGTAGGTTTACTAAATATTATTTTCACTGCGCATGCGTCAGGATATCAAATTTTCATTTGCATATTGCGTTAGCTAAATATATAGAGCAACTTTTGTGAAAGTCTCAAAATCATAGCTTGAAAATTCTGAAAATAATCGTCTATAGAATAAGCACAAAATCCGTTGTTCCCAAAATGAAGCAAAAAAATTAGGAATTTTATCCACATGTAGTAGTACGTCCGATATTGTGTATTCTATTATATTGGCACTAATCAATGAATATATGGATACAACACCTCTTGTTTTTTCTTCATTTTGGGAATAACGGATTTTCAACTTATTCTATTGACGATTATTTTCAGAATTTTCAAGCTATGATTTTGCTACTTTCACAAAAGTTGCTCAATACATTTAGCTTACATAATATGTAAATGAAATTTTGATATCATTGACGTATGAGCAGTGAAAAAATTATTTAGTAAATATACTTATTTTTCATGCAATTTTTATTAATTTTTAATTATTCTGATTGTTGAGTATTGTGTACAATAATATTTGTCATATTTTCAGAAAAGAATGTTACATTACATTAAGAACTCTGCAAATTATAATAAAAAAAACTTGGAAAAATTTGGGACCATATTTATAAAAGCCCTAATTTCTCTACGAGTATACAAGCTATTTGCATGAAATTAACACAGTTTATTACAATAAGTCGCTCAATCATAATCTACAGTTTGAGCGCTTTTGCTATAATAGTTTTGACACTGTTATCCAAAATATCTTGTTTCAATTTCAATTTGTTGATGGTCCCCTATGGAGTTTCTTCGAAAAATCTTCACGGAAATGTATGACTTCTACTATTATATTTATAGACTAAAATTTCGCGTTAATTCCTCGTGTATTTTTCTAGATGTTTAACAAAATGTCTAAAATCGCAAGTGGATGGTCATCAATGGCCATGTAGTGTATTCCCTAAATCATAAAGACATTGAAGATCTTTATTAATGAATTCTCTGATCCCAAGTATATTTTTGCTTATAAATACTCATAAAAGGCATTTAAATTAAACTAAAGAGCTATTTTAATGCAATCTACTAAGCTCAATCTTTAATAACTTGATAACAGAGATAAATTAGATATTCTACTCATAAATCATTTAGCTAATGTTGTATAAATATATTTCTTCTTCGACATAATGATTAATTACCAAAAAAGTTAAGCAACGAGAATATATTTGTTGATTTTTTTTTAATTTATTTGTATTTTTTAGAACTGAAAGGCATTTCAAGTGATACATTTTACTAAATATTTTGTATATTATAAATAATAAATAAATTACATAATGTCTAGATAAAAAATCAATGTTTACGTCTTGCATTTGTTAATAAACAGTATTTTTAAAACCCGGTGAAGCATTTACGCTACCAATTATATGCAAAAAGATTCCATACACATTTAAATGTTGAATTTTTTTTATCAGCCCAGTTACATAATAGACTTTATAAAGAAGCCAAAGCTCGATTCATGCAAATTCTTTTCAATAAAACATTAATTAATTCCATAAATCATCAAATAATGACGATTTTTCTTAATGAATTCCATGTTCCCATTAGTATATTATCACTCATGAATACTCATAAAAGCAATCTGAATTAAACTAAAGATCTATTTAAATGCAAATTACTACGCCCATTCTTAAACAACTTGATAATAGTGATGAATTCGAACTGCAACTCATAAATCATTCATAAAATTTTGCATAAAATTTTTCTTTTTCGACATAATGATTAATTGCCAAAAAAATTTAAGTAATCAGAATACATTTGGTGATAATTTTAATTTATTTGTATTTTTTTTTTTAACTGAAAGGCACTTCAAGTGATATATTCTAAACTTTTTTTATGGCATAAAGAATCAATAAATTATATAATGCAATAATTCAAGCTTTTGAATCATTGAAACATCATTTTTTTTCCATTCGAATGGAATTTTAAATTCTATTAAACAGGTAAGTTTTACCAATGAAAAATATTCTGATACGAAATAAATGTTATTATTTCGTTATCAGTGTTTGTGGTTTTAGTAATAATAGTAGTGATAGTAGTAGTAGTAGTAGTAGTAGTAGTAGTAGTAGTAGTAGTTTTAGTTGTATTAGTAGTACAGTTGTTGTAGTTTCTGCTATAAAATTATGAGCGATCTAAAATAAAATGATGAATATTATCTATAATTATATTGCTCATGATTTTTTGGATGAGAAATTTTGCATATGAAAGATCTACAGTAACACAGTGAACTTTGATAACAATGAAATAAGATTATGATCAATAGATTTTTGACGTATCATATTTTTCCAAAATGCCCTGTTATAAAAAGGTAACTTGGAATGTATTTAAAGTTAAAACCAACATATATAATAAAAATATGTAAATTATTTATAGAATATTTAAAGAACTCAATGAAATATAAATATGCCATTATCGGTTATAATATTTTAAACACTGATAACAATTCATGTTAAAAACTTGTTCTGGGAAAAAATGATACAGTGATTTCCTCATCTTGAAGGATTCCTTAAACCCTAATAATAATAGCTCCACATATACAATATTTTATTTTTATCATCTATTATTTTTTGGTTATAAAAATATATAAGTAAATATTTATCTATAGTGAAATAAAAATAAATTAGGATTGGAATTGTATATATGAATAGACATGTATTTTTTCCTGGGTTAATAACACCAGTGTTCGTAACAATGCTAAGCGCTAAGATTACGCTTATTTATAAAGGAATCCGCGAGATTGCACCTATAGGTTCCGCGAAGAAATGATCTGAATAATATGAATCACAAACAGCCTCTGAAAGTTAACTTTTTATATTTGTAGAGCTTCTCGTCGGAAGAAGCTCGTAAGAGTCAACGCCCGATCTAAAATTTTCGATGTAATTTCTATGATGTGACTAAATAATATTAAAAACATATATATATTAGGAAATACCATGGTCATTAAATAAATTTGTAGTGGATTACATGTACCTTCAAAATTTCTGAAAGATTTAAAATATTTTCGCTAGACAAATTGCATTTTAAAATATTCTGCGTGAGAACTATACCGGGTAATAACGTCATCTACTGGAGTTATTACTCCGTTTGATTCTTTTATGTCGTGGACCTACATCCGAAGAAGATTTATTATATTTTAATTTTATGCACGAAACAGCTTTATATATGTTATGGTTTCAGACTCTCCCACTTTGAAACTCCTTGGCGCGCAAATATTTGTAGGCTGTGTGATCTTTTTTTGTATTCTATTTTGATTTATGTTTTTGTTTTATTCTGCGCTTTTCTTCAGACGAGACTTACGGTTGTACGCATTTTGAATTAAAATGTTGAAAACGAAAGAGAAACTATGTAGATGTTAATATCTGTCCATAAAATGTTTTGTTTCGTACAATATGTATGTTATCTGAAGAAAATACTTACAATGAAGTTGAGAAATGCCAAATAAAAGCAACGGAACTCGCATCCGAGGTAAGACGCTTACAATAGTAGTAACTAATAGTAATAATACTAATAATTTTTATAACAATAGTCATTGTTAAAAACCGATAAGAAAAAAGAAAAACTTAATATTCCTAAATGTTGCTAAGATTTTCCATGTCAGAAAAATAAAATACTATGATTATGATGTCATTTTGGTATCGCAACTAACAGTATGTAACAGAAATATGTCAATCTCTTGTGCTCTAGAGTAGCGTGGACCGTAAAAAAAATGAATTGAAAATCGGCTTGATGTGCAAAAGTTGTTTGTTAGATTGTTTATTAGATAAAAATAATCTCTGCGTCCTAAATTGATTTCTTCATGCGCCCAAGAGATGGCTATATTCCTGAATTTTAGGTAAATTCGCTATTTTTTTAAGCTATTGCATAGCTTTTATCGCGGGCTTTGAGCGAGGCGACCGCATCCAAAAATTCCGTAACGCGCAAAATCCTAACACATCCGTAACGAAAAAACCTAACACTCGGCTAACGTCGTTTCAGCTCGGCAGACTTCGGCATGGTATCCTTCGGTAGACTTCGGCAGACATTGACGTGGTATTTTTCAGATATTTAGAGGATATCAAATCTCAAACTTATGTTTCTTATTTCAATTACCATAAATCTATAGTTTCAATGATAAAAATTCCTGATAGAATGTGTATAGAAAAAAATCGTCTTAAGATAAAACAAGGTAGGATAATGTAGCTTTTGGTGATTGGAGACCCGCCCAATGGTGGGGATCGAAAAATTTAAAATGGTTATAACTCGCGATCTAATTTTCGTAGCGCGGCCAAATTTTGTTTGGTAAATTATTATGAGACATTGTTAATTTTTGGTGACAAGAGACCCCCCATGGTGAGGGTCGAAAAATTTAAAATGCTTATAACTCGCGATCTAATTTTCGTAGCGCAGCCAAATTTTGTTTGGTAATTTATTATGAGGCAGTGTTAATTTTTGGTGACAGGAGACCCCCCACGGTGAGGGTCGAAAAAATTAAAAAGCTTATAACTCGCGATCTAATTTTCATAGCACGGCCATATTTTGTTTGGTAATTTATTATGAGACAGTTTTAATTTTTGGTGACAGGAGCCCCCCCCCCCCGGTGAGGGTCGAAAAATTTAAAATGCTTATAACTCGCGATCTAATTTTCGTATCGCGGCCAAATTTTGTTTACTAATTTATTACGAGAGAGTGTTAATTTTTGGTGACAGGAGACCTCCCACTGTGAGGGTCGAAAAATTTAAAATGCTTATAAATCGCGATCAATTTTCGTAGCGCGGCCAAATTTTGTTTGGTAATTTATTATGAGACACTGTTACTTTTGGTGACAGGTGACCCCCCCACCTTGAGGGTCGAAAAATTTAAAATGCTTATAACTCGCGATCTAATTTTCATAGCGCGGCCATATTTTGTTTGGTAATTTATTATGAGACAGTTTTAATTTTTGGTTACAGGAACCCCCCCCCCTCCCGGGGAGGGTCAAAATATTTAGAATGCTTATAACTCGCAATCTAATTTTCGTATCGCGGCCAAATTTTGTTCGGTAATTTATTATGAGAGATTGCTAATTTTTGGTGACAGGAGACCCCCCACGGTGAGGGTCGAAAAATTTAAAATGCTTATAACTCGCGATCAATTTTCGTAGCGCGGCGAAATTTTGTTTGGTAATTTATTATGAGACAGTGTTACTGTTGGTGACAGGACACCCCCCCACGGTGAAGTTTGAAAAATTTAAAATGCTTATAACTCGCGATCTAATTTTCGTATCGCGGCCAAATTTTGTTTGGTAATTTATTATGAAAGAGTGTTAATTTTTGGTGACAGGAGACCCCCCCACGGTGAGGGTCGAAAAATTTAAAATGCTTATAACTCGCGATCTAATTTTCGTAGCGCGGCCAAATTTTGTTTGGTAATTTATTATGAAAGAGTGTTAATTTTTGGTGACAGGAGACCCCCCACGGTGAGGGTCGAAAAATTTAAAATGCTTATAACTCGCGATCAATTTTCGTAGCGCGGCTAAATTTTGTTTAATGATTTATTATGAAACAGTGTTAAATTTTGGTGACAGGAGATCCCCCACGGTGAGGGTCGAAAAAGATAAAATGCTTATAACTCGTGATCTAATTTTCGTAGCGCGGCCAAATTTTGTTCTGTAATTTATTATGAAACAGTGTTAAATTTTGGTAACAGGAGACCCCCCCAGGTGAGGGTCGAAAACGTTAAAATGCTTATAACTCGTGATCTAACTTTCGTAGCGCGGCCATATTTTGTTCGGTAGTTTATTATGAGAGAGTGTTAATTTTTGGTGACAGGAGACCCCCCACGGTGATGTTTGAAAAATTTAAAATGTTTATAACTCGCGATCAATTTTCGTAGCACTGCCAAATTTTGTTTGGTAATTTATTATGAGACAGTGTTAATTTTTGGTGGCAGGAGATCCACCATGGTGAGGGTTGAAAATTTTAAAATGCTTATAACTCGCGGTCTAATTTTCGTAGTGCGGCCAAAATTTGTTTGGTAATTTATTATGAGACAGTGTTACTTTTGGTGACAGGAGACCCCCCCCCCCACGGTGAGAGTCGAAACATTTAAAATGCTTATAACACGCGATCTAATTTTCGTCGGGCGGCCAAATTTTGTTTGGTAATTTATTATGAGACGGGGTTACTTTTGGTGACAGAAGACCCCCCCTCCCACGGTATGCTTATAACCCGCGATCTAATTTTCGTAGCGCGGACAAATTTCGTTTTGTAATTTTTAATGAGACAATGTTAATTTTTTGTGACAGGAGACCCCCACGGTGAAGATCGGAAAATTTATAATGCTTATAACTCGCGATCTAATTTTCGTAGCGCGGCCAAATTTTGTTTGGTAATTTATTAAGGTATTGCAAAGCTTTTATCGCGGGCTTTGAGCGCGGCGAAAGAATCCAGAAATTCCGTAACGAGAAAAAAACTTAACACTCCGGCTAATGTCGCTTCAGTTTGGCAGTCTTCAGCACGGTATCCTTCGGTAGACTTCGGCAGACATTAAAGCAGTATTTTTCAGATATTTTGATAATATCAAGTCTCAAACTTATGTTTTTTATTTCAGCTACCATAAACGTATAGTTTCAATGATAAAAATTCCTGATTAACCTACATGCATTGTAAGATAATAAAAATATTTTAAACGATATTAATTTCTCATGTATTCAATAAAAGAAAAAAAAGTTTTGTTATCGGTCATCACGCTCAAAAAGTATAACTTGAATTAATATCAAAGACAAAAAAAAAACTGCATAAATAAAAAGTAAATAAAAAATTATGATTGCATAAATTGATAAAAAATGCTATGCAATAGCTTTACCGCGGCAGTCACCGAGTGCCACACGTCTTTTTTTTTTAATTTCAATAGAAATTTATAAAATTATTTTGCGATTTGTTCATTGTGGATAAAAAAAGGTCTCTAAAGTTTTCTTATCATATGCAAAAAATTTTAAATCCTTTTAAAATACTTTTCATGCACCCCAACAAGGAAAGAACATCATGATATCTGAATAAGTTTGACTTATTTGAGGTTCAAAAGAAGATAAAAATGTAAATTTCACAAATGTTTGAATTTATTGATAATTTCGAGTATAAATCAATGTAAATATATGTAACTTTTACATGCTCACACTTATAACAAATAATTATGACAATAATTATGCCAAATAATTATAACTGGTAAGAACCTTTTTATCACTATGAGTTTGTACTTTGTAATCGCGTTTTGTATGAATATTCTTTATCCTTGAACGTGACTCAATTTTTAAACCGAATGTAACCATCCTTTCTTTAGTATTCATATACTACTTCAGATGCGTATCTTACAGATTGAATAATTCTATCGGTTGATTGTGTTAGGATTACATAGTTGAATAGCTACGAAAAATTCTGCGCCAAATCACCAGTCTTGACCATTTCCATTTCTTCTCTTTGCAATCTCATGGCAATCGGAGACCTCATTCATTCTTTCACATCTCTCTATAATCTTCGATTCCAGCCAATTAAACTGACATATGCTGCAGCTACAAAATGTATTTTTAGAATACTAAACTTCTTTCCATTTCTGTGTTTTATCAGATTTCGCTGCTGTCTACGTATCATGCATTTTGTTGATACTTCTAATGTAGTTGACAGAAAAAGAGTTAGTAGAGAACATGAGAAGTTAAGGTAAGATTTGTCACTATTACAGTTGAATTTTCAACTAATTGCAATTTTTTCTATGACCGTAAAGACAATATGCTGTTACAGCTACAGAATTAAATAAGTTGTGAATATCTTTATTAAAGAATAGCATTTTCACTGTTACAAGATCCCTTTTCTGTTTATAGTGAACAGGTTAAACTTGTTAATAGTATGGCTGTTGTTACTTTAAAAAGAAATTTATAGAACATTTGAACAACAACAGCAAAAAAATGATCAATAATATAGTGGCAATAGAATGTGATGGTTTTGACGCCAGAACGTTTCTGGATTACGGAGTTATAAGATTGACCGAAGTTAGCTTGGGACGCCCTGTTCATTGACTTATTTGCATATCACGCAAACAGAAATTGTTACTCAATCACTAAATTGAACATCTGGATCGGAAGACTTGTGTACAAAGTTTATGTTCAGACTCTATTGGGAAATTCCTTAATTTATCACAGTAAAAAGAAATGAAATTTCAGCTGTTGACTTTTCAGAACTAAGAAGCGACCAAAGAATGTTTCACGAATCCTAATAAATTATATATGCAAGTGAAATTTCTCCAGAAATTTATTGCTCCAACTGGAGCCACTAAATAAGTCAAGATATATTACACAGATATAAGACTTACGCGTCTCTATAAGTGGAAATCAATCAAAGGATCTTTGCATTCTATCCAAGTTAATAATGAATGTCTATGCACGTATTTGCTTTCTGATAAAAAAAAAATCTACATTGTTCAGATGAAAGTAGGCATTTATGGATTTTAAACGTAATTCCAAGTATCCAGAGCTAGATTTGCGGGATATTAATAACGTTGTGATTCAAATAAAATACCTATTTCGATAATGAAGAAAACCCCTTGCTATATTTTCTTGTTTTGTTTGTATATAACAGGAATCACATTAGTGAACTCGCATTTAAACGCATAAAAGCAGCCAGAAAAGACAGTGAGCAATGAAAATCGATTACAAACAGTAATAAAAAAAATTAGGGTTTCAAAAAGTTTTTTGAAGAATTCGTCTATGTCAGTTTAATCTAAGAAAATCAAAGATTAGAGAGAGGAATCGGACATAGAACAAATCGAAAGGTTCAAGAACAATTCACATATGTAGACACTGAAACTCTTTCTAGACTATTGAAATTGCCATCTCACGCTAAAATAAGTGAGAGAACTACTAAAATAGTAACAGAGGCCTCTGAAGCAGTATGTAGATATGAAAGAAATGTGGACACATTAGGATTAAAATTGAGTTCCGGCATTTGATAGAAAAGCGATTAAAAAGTATAAACTGAAAGTGTATAAAAACTTGCATTACTATTACCTATTATAAATATTTGACACTTATTAAAACTAAAGAGTTAAATATAAACACGTAAAAGGAACTTATACCAATTGCAGTCAAAAAAATATAAATTTCAAGCATTTGCGTAAACCTTAATTTGTATTATGTAATAGTATCTTCAAATAAATCAAATTTAATCAGATTTCAATATTTTGAAATCTCTTGCAGCGCAAGAGAATTATGTTGAAGGGATTTGAAACTTTTTACATATGACAAGTAGACAACATAGCATTGCATTCACAATGGGCCAATTACATATTAAATTATTTAATTGCTATTAAAATTTGGAAAAATTAACGCAATCTACCAAAAATATGAGAATTTCGAACCGTTGTGGTGCATAAAATTATTATCATTTAGTTAGGCAGAAATTTGTTTACCTAATAAACAATACAATACGCAACTTTTGTTCACCTTACCAGTTTTCAATTTTATTTCCAAGCTGCCCCCTACTATAGATTTTGTACCTTTAGAATTGGAAAATATACCTGCATATATCCCTTTATCTACCGACGGTACTTATAAGTACCATTAAAATTACTTATTATAAAATTCCTTTAATACATAGATTAGTTGTGATACTGTTTAGGTTGAGTTACAACTGAAATACATTACTTTATTTTGTTCGAAAATCATTATTGATTATACAAAACAAAAATATTTTTAAAAAGATGATTTATCTTGCTTTTATATCTTTTCAGCTTTCTTGGCACTGAGGGAGGGGGATGAAGATTTTTCAGTTCGAAATTATTTCTTTATCTATAAGGTAAGAACATCATATTTGTACATTTCATAATTCTACCAAATACTAAGAAAACAATTTAAAATAAAAGTTTTGTGTGGGATTATAAATATGCCAGAAAATCTCTCTAAATTCAAATTTAAATAATCATTCTATATCTTTCAATCCTTCTAAAAGCCTTCAAAAATTTATTAAATGATTATCTAAATCTGTAATTTAGTTTAAACAATTTACTTAAAATGCTTTAGAATGTAAAATTTTCATAAATTCATAAATCGGAGATAAAGGGATATATACATACTTGAGTGTGTGTGTGTGTATACACACGCATATGTAATACTGAGAAACAAGCCTAACATATTTCTTTTTGTTTGGTATTATCATTGAATCATTTTTCAGTAACTAATTCTTTTTTTTTGTTTAACTATATAATTAATATTTAACATCAAATGTTTAGTCACGGAAATACTCAAACTGTGAAATATAACATGAGTACACATTTGAAAATAACTGTAGTCAATTTAATCCGTCAAATTAGAAGTCATAAAACATCAAAGGTATGAAGATTAATAAATTGCCTCCAATTGATACAAACACCCATTGTAAAGATCAGCAATAGATTTCATAAATCATAATGGCGTAGGCGAAGTGTATCAACGAATCCATTGTTTGATTAGTATTTCATCCACCCTAAATACTTATTAAGTGACATTTGAATTGAACTAAAGAGCTATTTTAAAACAATTGTTCTACATTCATTATTTAATAAGTTGTTAATAGAGATACATTCGTCATACATTCAAAAAATAATTTGTAATAACGTCTACGAAAATATTTCATTTCTGGTAAGAATGATTAATTGTAGAAAAAAATACTTAGCAGGGGTGATACGTTTAACAATATCAGTTAATTACTTTATATATTTGTGGTTTCAAAATGTTGAATTTATTTGTTATACTTTTTTTAGAGAAACCCCCGAAAAAAATACACAACGGCGTCGATTTTTACTTTCTTATATCTATACAAGAAAAAAACAATGGTGTACGGAGGTGTACTAAATTAAAAAGAAAAACTAAATTAAAAAGAAATAGCAAGTAGACTGTAAATTTTAATGGAATGTTTATTTTGTTAAAGTCGCCGCTAGTTGCAGCATTCAGAGCTTGTTGCTAAGAGACCGTTTCTCTAAACCAACTGCGTCACACAACACGTGAGCAGGGTTACACTAAATTGCCGATTGGCGTATAATTGGCGTGGGCTGTGTTTGTCGCCAAGGCGATGTTACAAAGTTACAATGCAGGAGCGGAACATCCCGCCCGGCGTTGAAATATTTTTATATTTCAAGATACATATGCAATACAAATAATAACACAACATGATACAAATGATAAGCAAAATAAATAAATAAAATAAAATAAACACAAATAATACATGAAAAATTAATACATAATAAAGCACATTTAATCCTTTGTGACACAACAACTCCGATTCGAAAAATACCGACTCTGATGTTAGACTACATCATTTTAAGCATGTAAAGAATAATGGAAAAAATTAAATCGTAAAAATGAAATAATTATTGACTAAAAGTACTTTTTTCACATATACAATAAACAGAAATTGACATACTTCTATTAAATATTGTCATTTTCTAATACAATTTTTTTTTAAAGTGTACAAAATTACCTTTAAAAAAATCTACCTTCGGACTTCTCCAGCTTTTTTAAATTGGCAAAATTTACTACGTTAATTTGTGCAATATCGAAGTGAAGCTTCTCAACTGATAAACAAAACTATGACATGAGAAAATTAACTCAATATCATCGTCTTTTGAGAATTAAAATGTCCAATTTGTATTAATTGACGTGTTTGGAAATAGAAGCAGCAAATAAAATCGTGTTTTGAAATTTACTTTATAAATACTTTTGACTTTTTAGTATGTTGCAGATCTGCAACACGATGATACAAAGGGTTAAAGTTTAGGATCTATGATGTTGTCAGCAATGGGTAATATAATTATTTTTGAAATAATTCGTTTAAAATTACCTTTAGGGGTACGAACTTCAACTACTCTGACTATCCCGTCCGCGCCTGGGAAAACCTTATTAATGCTGCCTAGTGACCAAGTGCAAATGGGCAGTTGTGAGTCCTTAAGCAAAACTAGCATTCCTGGCAGAATATTAGGTTTTTTAAATAGCCATTTATTCCTTTCTTGTAACTGGCTCAGATAATTATTCTGCCAACGTTTCCATATTAACTGCGTTAATTTTTGCGTTCTTTGCCATTCATTTAGCAAATTATATTTGACCTCACTTAAATTGGGTTCTGGAATTAAATTAAGAGGCTTTCCTATGAGGAAGTGACCGGGAGTAAACACCTGAAGATCTTCAGGATCTGTTGACAAAGGACAAAGTGGTCGCGAATTTAAAATAACCTCTATCTGTGTGAAAACTGAGCCCACAGCTCTTTTTAAGGGGTATTTGAAAGATTTGACTCCTGCCTCCCAATGACCACCAAAATTTGGCGTCCTAGGAGGGGAGAACTTTCAGTTAATACCTTCAGAAGCTAAAAAGTTCGAAACTTCATCACTCGTAACAAGTCTGCGTAAACGTTTTAGTTCTGCTGAAGCCCCAACGAAATTTGTAGATTGTCGCTAAAGATTTTAGAGCTTTTCCCACGACAAGCAAAGAATCTTTTTAGAGTTGCTATTATAGCCTCGGATGTCAAATCTGAGACAAAATTCAAGTGCACAGCTTTAGTGACCATATATACAAATATGGCAACATAGATTTTCTGAAAAGTACCCTTTCTTTAACCTTTATATTTTATTTCAAAAGGCCCACTTAAATCTAATCCCACATTTGAAAATGGGGAACTGGGCACTATTCTTTCAGGAGGAAGATCCCCCATCATTTGACTAGCCGTTATAGGTTTAACTTTAAAGCATTGTAAACACTCATGTATAATTTTACGCGCAATATTTCTGCCACCAAGCGGCCAATATTTTTGACACACAGTGTTCAAAAGAGCTTGGGGTCCTACATGAAAATCTCGTTTATGATAATATTGAAAAATTAATTTCGTCAAGCGACAGCTCGCCGGAAGTATAATGGGGTGTTTGTGGTCAAAATTCAAATTTGATTTTGCTAGTCTTCCCCCCACCTTCAATAAGCTATCTCCATCTAAAAAGGGATTTAAGAATTTTAACTTACTTGCGCGATGAACTGAAGATCCCGCTTGGAGGGCCGAAATTTCAATTTTGAAATACTTTACCTGTATATCTTTTATTAAATAATTCTCTGCCTTTCTTAATTCCTCCAGCAACAAAGGGCCTGTTGCAGATGTTACTTTTTTACATTTATGTATGAATCTGAAAATATAAGCTAAAATTCTAATTAATTTTTGGAAATTATTGCTAAGATTAATTAAATTATCATACAAATTAGAGTCAGTATGAATAGCGAATGTCAAGTTGCTGGGAGCTTTAAGCTCACTAGAATAATGTTCATCTTTAATGTCACTTTTATAAGAGTCAGTTTTTGCTATAGTTTCTTCAAGAATTGAAAGAGGCGGGCCATGCCACCACAACTGGTTAGAAGACAGGTTTTCCACACTTGCACCTCTTGATATCAAGTCAGCTGGATTGTGTTCTGACAAAAACGATCAAAACGACTTCGTCAAAAACGACGCGTAGATTTCTGGTTTTACCAGAGGGTCGTAAAACGCCGTGTGTGGTAAGTAATAGCCATCATTAAAGTTCGTGTTTTCTTTTATTTCATGCATGTGATTTAAATCCCTATATTCTTTAATAAATTCTGTATATAAGTTTTTCATAACAGGATCTCGATCTAAATATTGCCACAGAGAGTTTAATCTTTTCAAAGCAAGATTTTTGGAATTTCCCAAATCGGGTTCTAAAACCTGTGGTTTAAACGGCATCGTGACCACAAACCTACCATCCGGTTTTCTGAAGTGCGTTTTATCGAAGTGATCATTACAATATTCTAATTCTTCACTGTTACAGGGTTTTAAATTTTGTACTTCTTCAGAATCCCAGAAATACTTCAAAGTGTCATGAAGTATTTCAAGATTTTTTGTTAATAAACAATAATTAGTATTATTATTATTTACTGTTTTGTCATAAATACAACCAGATACAATATAACCGAAAATACTTGATTGCAAACATAAATTATTGCCTAACTTTATTTTTTTCTTCATTTAAAAGAGAAAAATACTGTTCAGCACCGATAATTATCTCCACACTGCTTGGAATGTTAATTTTTTTATCGGCTAAACAAATATTTGCTGGAATTTTTAAATCTGATATGTTTATGTTTTTCGAGGGCGTGAAGTCACAGATGTTTGGAACGATTAATAACTCAATATTATAACTGGTACTATTACTTTTATTTAACAACTTTGATTTGATTCTAGATTTAATGTAAATAGGCAATTTATTTATTCCACTTACAGGAATATTTATTTTCTCTTTTTTCAAGCCTAATATTTGTGCTGCTTTAAATGTACAAAAACAATTCTGCGATGCGGAATCCAATATTGCCCTGAAAGGAATTTGGATGCCATTTACATCTGTCAAATAAATTATTGCAGTGCTAATTAAAAGAGATTTGTTATTATCATTTTCATACGAAAAAAATGAATGAGCAGTAGTTTCGTTTTGTGATAAATCTTCCGAAACAAAATTGCTATTTATTGTTTCATGTATTGGGAGATTGTTTATAGGATTGTTTACTGGTGTTGTATAATTATGTAATGATGAATGGTGGCTTGCGCTCTTGTAAACATGACAAGTGCTTTTTGAATTACAATAATTAATGAGGTGGGATGAACTTAAACAATTGAAGCAATGTTTATTTTTCTTAACAATGTTAATTCGCTCACTTCATGTTTTTATATTTAACACAATGATATAAGGGGTGGTTTTCGTTTTTACAGATTACGCAACATTTACTTTGAGGTTTGTTTGTTTTTATGAATAAGGATTTTGCAGTATATTTAGAGGATACGTTAGAACTTATACTATTTAAGATTTGACATCTTCGCTCAAGAAATTCTAAAAATTCATCAAAATTAGGCACTTCATTATTCTTTAATGTTAGTTCGTATTGTTTACGAGTTTCGTTATCTAGTTTATTTAGAATAATATTCAGCAAAATTGCGTTCGAGAAATTATCTCTATCATACTTTAAGATCTTTAGAGCCCTTAAATTCTTCTTTACGTTATCTAATAAAATGCGCAGATCCTTAGCGGATTCTTGTTTAATTACACAAAGATTTAAAATATTCTTTATATGACAATCTACCATAACTCTTTTATTCACGTATCTTTGTTCTAACGCATTGAAAAGTGAAACAATTTTCATCTGGTGTAAGCAAATTCCTCGCTTCACCAGTGAAAGCAGAACGCAAATAAAATAATTTTTCATTATCTTTTAAATTTGAATTATCATTAATAAGCTCATTAAAAGTACTTTTAAATACGGACCATTATTCAATTCTGCCACTAAAAATTGGCAATATGACCCTAGGTAGCTTAATGCTAGACGTTTTAGCTTGGTCCTGTTCAATGGATTTTTTATTTGAATCAGTATTTTCATAATAAGCATTAATAGAGGGTTTTAAGCTTACTCTAGTTTTAGAATATCTTCGTCCAGTTGCGAGAGTATTCTTTCAGTTTCTTCCAATTTTTCTTCCTCTATTATTCTGTAATATTTAACTTGAGAGCTTCAAGCTTTTCTTCAGTTTTCGACAAAGAGTCCAGATGGGCTTTCCATTCAGATAAATTGAAGTTTTTTCCATCCGTTGCGTTAAATATCCTGGTGACTTCGGCCTTGATATTCCCTCGCCTTCTGTTCAACGCTGTTATTTCGGTTTCCGACATTATTCATCTTGTTGACGAAATTCGATAAATTCAAGTATTTAACTGAATAGAAAAGATGCTGGCTTGGTCATACCTCCGGGTCGCTAGGACCAAAATGTACGGAGGTGTTCTAAATTAAAAAGAAAATCTAAATTAAAAAGAAATAGCAAGTAGACTGTAAATTTTAATGGAATGTTTATTTTGTTAGAGTCGCCGCTAGTTGCAGCATTCAGAGCTTGTTGCTAAGAGACCGTTTCTCTAAACCAACTGCGTCACACAACACGTGAGCAGGGTTACACTAAATTGCCGATTGGCGTATAATTGGCAAGGGCTGTGTTTGTCGCCAAGGCGATGACAATACAGGAGCGGAACAAATGGATTAGTGAAAATTTTTTAATTCTGGTTTACCATGGATTTACACATTTTAGGGTCAGAGATTCCAATTTTTTTTAAACAAATATCTGTCTGTGATTCTGTCTGTCTGTCTGTATGTGGTATACAATTTGTGGGCGCACTATCTCAAAAATTGATTTACGGAATTTAATATTTTTTTTTATTCTGGTAGTCCGTATTATGTATTGATGTTAATTAGTTTTTAGTGTAAATCGATCTATAGGTTGCTATCGGGAAATTTTCTACGATTTATGGATTAACTAATGAAAGGATTTTCATTAATTTTCAGACTCAGATAGTCTTTGATATAAATTGATGCTGTTTACATTTTCATGCAAATTGCTCGACAAGTGGTGCAGCAATATTGCATCTTTCACGATTTTTCCAGCAGCTTTATCTCCAGAACCAACACAAAAATTTTTATAAAAAAATTATATTCAGGTGGTCCTTGACGTAAATTGATCCTGATTAGTTTCTGGTGTAATCACTCAACAGACGGCGCTGCTATGCTGTATTTTTACGATTTACGAAACAGTTCTATTTCAATAACTAACGCACGGATTTACATTAAACTTCAGATTCAGTTAGTCCTTGACATTAATTAATGTTCTTATATTTTTGTGTAAATCGCTCGACAGGTGGCATACTGCATCTTGTACGATTTTTGCAGTAGTACTATCTCAAGAACTAACGCAAAAAATTTCATAAAAAATTATATTCAGGTAGCTCTTTACATATATTGATCCTGATTAGTTTTGATGTAAATCACTCAAGAGATGGCTCTGCTATGCTGTATTTTTACGATTTAAGCAGCAACACTATCTCAATAACTAAAGCACGGATTTACATCAAGCTCCAAATTCAGTTAGTCCTTGACTTCAGATTCAGTTAGTCCTTGACATTACTGTCGCGATTCTGGCGGTTTCAGCTTTGGCTGAATCCTGTATTTTCTTAGACCTTAATAAAGGCAACCGGGAGGGACACTATGCTCTACAGACATGGTTTCCTTGTCTGAGCTGTCCCTCTTAGGCAAACAAATAATCTTTGACATTAATTAATGTTCTTACATTTTTTTGTAAATCGTCATTGTTGACAAAGTAAAAGAATAAACAGAACATCATTGTATGTCCAAAGCAGATCATGTTTTCCATGCAGACCATGCAGATTTCATGTCAGAAAAATAAAATACCAAATGATTATTATCTCATCTTCATATCGGTATTAATGATTAATAAGAGAAATTTGTCAATTTTTTGGGCAGTAGAGTTTGTATTTTTACAATTGGACAATATTATATATTAATAATTAGAAAAAAGCATAACATATTTCTTTTAGTTAGGCCATGTTGATTAGTTTTCAGTAATTAAAAATATTTTCTGTATAATTAGTATTCAACAGTAAATATTTAATCATGGAAATACCCTAACTGTGAAATACAACTTCAGTGAGCTGTACAAAATACGTAGTCATTTCGGTCCCTTTAATTTAAAGTCAGAAAACATGAAAGATATGAAGATTAATAAATTGCTCGATTCATATAAACACTCTCTAATGATCCTTAAATAGATTTCTTAAATCATAATGTCGTAGGTGTAATTCATCAACGAACCCATTTTTTCATTAGTATTTCATCCACCATAAATACTTACGAAACGACATTTAAATGAAGCGAACGAACTATTTTAATACAATGTACTACATCCATTATTTAATAAGTTGTTAATAGGGATAGATTCATCATACATTTAAAAAATCATTGATCATAACTTTCACAAAAATATTTCCTTTTCTGATAAGAATGACTAATTGCAGAGAAAAAATTAGCAGGGATAATACGTTTAACAGTATCATTTAATTGCTTTATATATATGTGATTTCGAAACGTTTAATGTAATTTATTTAAAATTTTTATTAGACTTTTAGCGTAATTAGTTTTTTTCCAAGAAGTCTCCGAAATATATATACATATATATATATATATATTTGTAACGTTACTACTTTTGTTTAAATAATAATAATTATTAAATACATATATACAGGATATTTCCGAGTGTGACCTAGTAATTCATAGCAGTGATAGTAGGCATTTAGAAGATCAAAAATTCCCATAGAACATTCGCAAACCATTTATTTAGTGAAAAATACGGGGAATTTCATCTAATCTAAACTTGGAATGACGGTAATAATTTAAAAAAATATATGCATGTATTGCAGGGAATATGAAACGATATGTTCCTTGATTTTCGTGAAACTTTGTTATGTTAACTTAGAGAAAGATAAGCTGCATAAGCAAACGAAAATACAGCATGAACTGATAATCGAACTCAAAAATGGGGAACGTCAAATTCATTTTGCTAGCATGTCCAATGTGATAGCTTACCACGTTTTTCCCTATCACAAAAATACGACGTCAAACTTTTACA
Organism: Maratus speculifer; assembly: GCA_964019185.1. NCBI lineage: Eukaryota > Metazoa > Arthropoda > Arachnida > Araneae > Salticidae > Maratus > Maratus speculifer. The sequence continues at coordinate 228,489,591 of OZ025295.1, forward strand.
CGAATAAACTATAAAAGTATAATAAATATATTTTGAAAAGCAAATTAGATTAGCATAGCCAATTTGGATAGATATAAAGTAACATTTGAGTAAGTCTGTTTTATTTACTATTTATTTTTACTATTACTATTTATTAACTCTTTTTATGTAATGAAAAACAATAACATTATTAGTTTGCTTTCGTTATTTTGTTTTATAAATATTACAATACACGCATCTTGGAAATACGAAAAGAAACGTCAAATCCGCTGTTTGATTAAGGAAGAACAAGGTTCTGAAATGCTAAAATAAAAAAAAAAATTGGATTTTTTAAAAAGTATTTTATTTATTAATGTTTTAAAACTTATTGTATATTATTAAATATTATTTTTAAAATATTTTGCTACATTTCTATAAAAAATACAATAAAAATTCCGTCAGTGGATGCGGTAAAAAAAAAAAAAAAAATCATCTCAAAAAAAAAAAAAAAGTTTCTGTGCGTTAGTCAGGATAACTCATGAGAGCTTCATCAAAAAGATTTCTTTAGTGCATAGGTTTATCTTGAATTTGAACGAAGGAATTAACAAAATATTCATTTTTGAATTTTTCACGAAGGTACAATAAAAAAAAAACTCTGATACAAACTTTAATTTCTGCCAAAAATTGCTCTTTTTTGTTTATTTGAAAATAAGTTGTAATAATAATAATAATAATAATAATAATAATAATAATAATAATAAAACTTCGTTCAGAAACTAGTATTTAGTACGTAAATAAAGTGTGCAAAGTTTAGACGGAATCGGTCCAAAGGTTTTCGAGAAACTTTGATTTCAAACATAAAAACAAGTTTTGAGAAAAATGCGATTAAAGTTTCATACATGTATAAAATAGGGATTTTATTAACTTACATGGAATCGTCCATTCCAGTTCGATAAAGTAACTCGTCTACAGCTGCTACATGATCCAAATATTCCAAATCACAAAGGCATCACTTGGCTTTGTGATGGTTAGAGAGACTGAGCACCCGGAGACTCAATTGTCTATAACTCGGAAAGTTATTTTCCTAATGACTTGAAAATTTTCGAGAATATTTCTTATGAGTTGTAATATCATTAATTTTAAAAAAAAGTTAAAAATCTTTTTTTGACGCTTCCCTCCCCCCCCCTTAAGGATATTTTATCTGAATATTTTTATAAATAAAATGCTTCATTAGAAGAATTCCTCTAATTTTTTGAGTCGCCTAAAACAGATGAAAAAATAAAGGATTTTCTAATTAACAACAAAAAAAAAAATGTAATTGGAAATTTTCGTATATTTTAGAATATTAAAGGAAACTCCTGTCCATGTAATGCATTTTTGATATTATTGTGCATTCAGAATATAAATGTGACAAAAATAACATATTTTTGAAGAAAAATAATTTATTGCAAAGTCAGAATGTTTGTTGGCATATTTGCACGAGTAAGAAATAAGGGTATAAGAAAAATACTTTAAATATGAAATGAGATAGTATGATAAATTTGACCAGATATGTTGTAAAAAATATTGAGTGATCGTACGCTTGTTATATGGATCCGTACTCACCATCATCTGCTTTTTAAAAAATGAATCCAGAAGTTCTTAATTCCATGAACACTAACTAATAGGGCAAATTAGCATTTTTTAATGTGGTTAAACTGCTAGAAAATGTTTCCTCTATACAGCGGCACTTGATAATTCATTGGACTGAATGAATTTAATAATTACATGTATGGTGATATAATTTTGAAAATTTAAATAATGTCTTTTTAGAAAATATATTAATCTAAAAAGATTTTGAAAGCTTATTTAATTTACTATTGATTGTTTAAATTACTATCTCTCTCCAAATATATATTTCTTACGAATATAAAATTATGAAAATATGTATGTTCACATAAATATTAGAAGTAATGAAAATATGAAGTAACGTATGTTTACATAAACAATGCAATGTTAAAACAACAAAATTTAATGTAAATGTTTCAAACTCACAGGATGTAAAATATAATTTTACGTTAAAATACAAAATATCTAAAAAAGTATATCTGCATTAAAAATGATCTAGCATTGTGAGTTCTAATATTGATATATCCATCGCATAAACTTGTATTCTGAATTCTGACTAGATATTAAAAATATCTTCAATGAAACATCTTATCATATTTAAATTGTAATGTAATTTATGTTAAATATATATACTTTAATAATATATTCTTCTGCTACAAGCATTTAGAGTAGTTTTCATTAAATATGAAAGATCGCAATAAAATTCCACTGCACTTTGCATAATCATTTATATACAACATAGTCAAAAATCAGTGCAGATTATTTATAAAATATATTCATTTCAAGTGCAATTAAATTTTTACTCAACATAGTGGCATACAAATCGCTGTAGGATTAGTAAATAATTACCAAGCAATTCAAGGACATTTAATATTTTAAAAAAATTAACCGTAAATTAAAAACAGATTGAAAACAGAAAATTCATTTACTGCATTAATGAAAAATTGAATCATCTTAAATACAAGAAATTAAAAAATATATATATATTTTTTCGATTTATTAATATTAATGGGAGGGGGAGGGTTAGAAACCTTTTAAAATATTTATTATTTAATATTATTTATTTATTTATTTATTATTTATTCATATTTACAAATTTATATTATACATTAAATATATATTTTTATTATCACTTATAATATATTTATTATTTATTTATTTATATTTACAAATCTTGTAGGAATAGTAAATAATTACCAAACAATTCAAGGATAATTAAATTTTTGAAATTTTAACTGTACATTAAAAACTGATTAAAATCAGAAAATTAATTTATAGCATTGCAGAAAAACTGAATCGTCTTAAATACAAGGAATTTCAAAAAATATTTTTTCTATTTATTAATATTAAGAGGGGGTAGACACATTTAAAAATAATTTATATTTATTGATTAAATATTTTGAATTTTTCTGTGAAAGTTAACCATATTATTTGTAAACAAAATCACATGATAAAACTTCTTATATTAAAAAAATAATCAATTAGTTTATTATTAAAAAAGTGGGACACTTTAAAATCACCGTAACTCAAAATGTTACTTTCAGAATTTCCATTTCTTTACATTAAAATAAACAGAAATATCAATATTTTATTTTTGATTCAGCACATTGTTTTACTAAAATATTTAAAGTAAAAATTTGAAAAAAGTATGTAACTGTTAATTGAAAAATAATCTTTTTTTTTTTTTTTTTTTTTTTTTCAAATTTTCTGTATCAAAATTAAAGTAAAATAATAAAAAAGACATATGATATCTTCGAAGCTTTTATCTTTAACGGTTATTTAGTATTAAAAATTTAAATTTGAGAAATTGTGAAAAAAAGGAAAAACTTATTTTCACAAAAAGTGATTTCCATGACGACCATTGCTTGATAACTGGATTTTGAAAACAAACCAAAACAAACAAAAAGAATATTTCCTCTTCCAATCAAGACAAACGCATGATTAAAGCGTTTTTTTTAAGAATAAAAAAAATACAGAGAAATTTTTGATGTAATATATATATATTTTTTAAATTGAAGATTTTTGTGTTCCGGACAACATAAAGCACATCTAAACTTAGGCCCTTTAGGATTAAAGAAACCTCCGAATATCAATCTATATCAAAATTATCTCAAATTAGGTGGCAACTAAACTACATATTACACTATTTAAAAAATCAAAAAATAAGTGCTAAAATTCATTAAAGGTATGGAATTCGGTATACATACCAGTTTAATTTTAAATAAACGAATTTTAGATGTCAGGAAATGCTAATTACATCACATTGCATCATACATTAAAGGCAACTTCCTACACAAAACCTAACATTTTTTTTTAAGTTTTTTTTTTTTTTTTTTTGGAATTAGACATAATTTCAACAAAACATTTTTTTTTAACTTAGCATGAATAAACTAGCTTAAACAATCTAAATAAACAAGTTTAAAACACATATATATCTTTCTATAACTAATGCCTAGAGAATTTAACAGGTATTTTGTTTTTATATAGATGAAAACCAAATTGTCCTCAAACCATTCTATATTCATATATGAAATATCCTTTTTGAAAATAGTTTCAAAAAGACAACTTCCAATACAAAACCTAACATTTTTTAGGTTTAATAAGACAAGAATCATAAAACAAGAATAAACAAGCTAAATAAAATAGTTTAAAATGCATATATCTTACGATAATCAATACCTAAAGAATTTAACAGATATTCTTATTTTATAGAGTTGAAAACTAAATTCTCCTTAAACCAGTCTACAGGCAATTTCCAATACAAAACCTAACATTTTTTAAAGGTTGTTTTTGTAATTAGGCATAACTGTAACCAAACCATTTTAAAACTTATATAGATTTTCTAATTATTTTTGAAAAATATATGTAGCTGAATAAACAAATTTCAAAATACACATAACTTATGATAACCAATGACTGGAAGATTTTATCGATATTCTGATCTTATAGAGGGGGAAACCAATCTTTCTAAAACCATATATTATTTGCATCCTATCTATTTGTGTCTGATTATTCAGCTATTTAATCATACTATGTGGAATTTAATGTATGGATATGACACTTCTGTAGAATTATTCATGTCTGTTCAAGGAGTTATTAATGCCAATAACAGTGGGTTATTTCGAATAAATGTATAGTTGCCCACATAATTATGTATTTTAATACCAATGTTATTCGAAGATATCAGTAAACTTCAAGTGTAAAATATTTTATACTATTAGTTATTGAACAAATCAATAGATACATTGAGATAGTGTTATAGGGAATTAAGGAATATATATATTATTTTTTGCAGATATATATGTCCTATTTTTCTAGTTTATGACAAAATGATTAAATGATTGTAGAAATTATTAAAAAATAAATAAACTTTTAAAATAAAAAGCTATTATGCTATTATAATTTTTACGAGAATTTCTGAAATACGCTTATTAAGATTACTGGATATTTAATGAACATTTATTATGATGATAAATCTTAATATATATAAATCTTCTATGCGTCTTTTTGTTTTTGAACTTCTCCTGAATGACTGGACCGATTTTAAAGAAATTGTGTATGTGTGTTCCAGTGGATTCGAGAATGGTTTAGATTCACATTTCATCAAAATTAATCCAGTACTTTTTTAGTAATTAGGCAAAAACTAATAGTTAATGATTTTTCGCTAATTAAAAGTGTTGAATATGTTCGCTGAATAGAGTGCGGACGGAAATGGCCGAGCGGTCTAAGGCGCCTGATTTAAGCTATTGTTCTCGAAGAAAGAGATCGTATGTTCGAACCCCACTCCTTACATAAGTGTATGATTTGCAAAAAATGTTTCTGTTTTATAATTTTAACTAACCGACTTCAGAAAATCGTTAACTTTTAGCTAAAAAGAGAAAAATAAACTTTTCTATCAAAAATTGAATCGACTTCAAAAATTACTGCAAAGTGAAAAATAATTTCCTTTCATAATTTTAATAAGAAATTAAATCAAAAGTGTAGTATTTATCGTGCGTATTATTATATTTATGTACATTTATTTGATTATTTAGAGTCGGTGCCAGGACAACGTCTGTCGGGTCCACTTGTATATATATATATATAAAATAATATATTATTAAAATATTTATTTTAAGATATTTTGTAGAATAAAAATAAAATTTTCTAAACCTAATTCCTATTTTCTTTCTGCCATTCTGTATCTAAACATCTGTTACTCAATTAAGCTATACGAAATTTTACTGATGGATATAACACATCTGAAAAATTAGCTTTGTTTCTTCAATGAATAGTTAGTATGAATACTGAGGCAATATTGTAAAGAATTATGACACCATACAAACACACGTATATGTATCAATATAAAGCTAAACAAATACGTCAGTAAATTTGAAAAGGAAGACCTTCGATAAAAATCCGCAACAGAATAATGTTATACAGACATTACACTTATTGTATGGAGGTGTTAATTCATCTACAGATTTACATAATAGTTCAAAAATATGAAATATATTAAGAAGCAATTGATTAACAATATACGAATTCAAAATACACGTAATTTATGATAATCAATGTCTAAAGGATTTAATCGATATTTTGATTTTATAGAGAGGAAAACGAAGCTTTTTAAATCCATATATTATCTGCATCCTACCCATTTGTGTCTGATTATTGAGCTATTTAATCAACCAATGTAGAATTTAACATTAGGATGTGACACTTCTGTAGAATTACTTATACCTATTGAAGGAGTTAGTAATGCCGATAACAGTGGGTTATTTGGTATAAATTTACAGTTCCCCACATAATTATATATTTTAATACCAATGTTATTCGAAGTTATCAGTGAACTTCAAGAGTAAAATATTTAATATTTTTAGTTATTGGACAAATAAATGTATACATTGGGCTAGTGTTATGGGGTATAATGGAATATTTATATTAATTTTTGCAGAGATTAATGTATTTTTTTCTAGTTTATGATAAAACGATTAAATGATTGTAGAAATTCTTAAAAAAAATAAATAAGCTATGAAATAAAAAGCTGTTATGTTGCTGTAATTTTTAAGAGTATTTCTGAAACAGTCTTATTATAACTGGGTATTTTATGAACATATATTATGATGGTAAATATATCAAAAATATAATCGATTTTAAGATATTTTGTAGAATTAAAAAAAACTTTTCTAAACCGAATTGTTAGATTCATACTGCCATTCTGTATCTAAACATATGTTACACAATTAAGCTATATAAAATTTTGCTGATGGATATAACACTTATGCAAAATTAGCTTTGTTTCTTCAAGGAATAGATAGTAAGAATATTAAGGCAATATTTCGAAGAATTATGGCGTTATACAGTATTCACATATATATCAATATAAAACTAGTCAAATATGTCAATAAATTTGTAAAAGAATACCTTCAATAAAATTCCGAATCAGAGCAATGTTACACAAATTCTACACTTAGTCTATGGATGTGTTAACGAATCTACACTTTTGCATAATATTTATATATATATGTAGTATATTAAGAAGTAATTTATTAACAATATATAAATACACCAACATATGATAATCAATGTCTGGAGGATTTAGTCGATATCCTGATTTTATAGAAAAGAAAACCAAGTTCTCTAAAACCATACATTGTTTGCATCCCATCCATTCGGGTCTATCTATTCAGCTATTTAATCAACCTATGTGGAATTTAACAAATGGATATGACACTTCTGTGGAATTATTCATGCCTCTTGAAGAAGTTAGTAATGCCAATAACACTGGATTATTTGGAATAAATTAACTAATAAATTAAAAAATAAAATGGAATAAATAATTGTTATTGCGAATAAAGGAATATATTTTTTCCAGAAATTAGTGTTGTATTTTTCTATTTTACCACAAAAAGATTGAATGATTGTAGAAACTATAAAAAATCAAATAAACTTTAAAAGAAGTAATTTTTACGTTTGCATAATTTTTACGAATATTTTAAAATGCACGTTATACAGGACTGAATATTTTATGAACATTTGTTTTGATTATAAATATATGAAAATCGATTTTAAAATAGTATATAGATTAAAAATAGACTTTTCTAAACAATTTTTTCATTTACATTCTGCCATTCCGTATCTAAACATATGTTACATAATTAAACTATATGAAATTTAGCATTTCAGGAAAAATAGCTTTATCTCTTTAAAAAATAGTTAGTATTAACATTACGAGCTATTTTGATGAAACACGGTCTTATACAGATACACGTATATGTATCAATTTAAAACTATTCAAATATGTCAATAAATTTACAAGTGAAGAAGTTCAATAAATTTCCTTAACAGAATAATGTTATACAAATATTACACTTAGTATATGGAGGTGTGAACGCATCTACACTTTTACATAATAGTTTACATATAAAGTACATTAAGAAGTAATTGATTAATAATATACAAATTCAAAATACACGTAACTTATAAAAATCAATGATTGGAGGATTTAGTCGATATTCTGATTTTATAGAGAGGAAAACCAAGTTCTCTAAAATCATAAATTATTTGCATTCTACTCATTCGTGTCTGATTATTCAGCTATTTAATCGACCTATGTGGAATTTAACGTATGGATATGACACTTCTGTGGAATTATTCACATCTGTTGAAGGAATCAGTAATGCCGATAACACTGGGTTATTTGGAATAAATTTATAGTTGCCCACGCAATTATATATTTCACTATCCATGTTATTCGAAGCGATCAATGAACTTTCAAAATAAAATATTTATGGTTATTTTTTATTTAATAAAGCAATATAAACATTGAGTTACTGTTATTGCGAATAAAGGAATATATTTTTTCCAGAAATTAGTGTTTTATTTTTCTAGTTTACCACAAAAAGATTGAATGATTGTAGAAACTATAAAAAATCAAATAAACTTTAAAAGAAGTAATTTTTACGTTTGCATAATTTTCACGAATATTTTAAAATGCACATTATAATGGACTGAATATTTTATATAAATTTGTTTTGATTATAAATATATAAAAATATAATCGATTTTAAAATATTATATAGAGTAAAAATAGACTTTTCTAAACTTTTTCATTTTCATTCTTCCAATTACGTATCTGAACATATGTTACATAATTAAACTATAGGAAATTTAGCATTTCAGGAAAAATAGCTTTATCTCTTAAAAAAATAGTTAGTATTAATATTACGAGCTATTTTGATGAAACACAGTCTATTCAAATATGTCAATAAATTTACAACAGAAGAAGTTCAATAAATTTCCTTAATAGAATAATGTTATACAAACATTACACTTAGTATATGGAGGTGTGAACACATCTATACTTTTACATAATAGTTAGATACATATAAAGTACATTAAAAAGTAATTGATTAATAATATACAAATTCAAAATACACGTAACTTATGATAATCAATGACTGGAGGATTTAGTCAATATTCTGATTTTATAGAGAGGAAAACTAAGTTCTCTAAAACCGTACATTATTTGCATCCTACTCATCCGTGTCTGATTATTCAGCTATTTAATCAACCTATGTGGAATTTAACGTATGGATATGATACTTCTGTGGAATTATTCACGTCTGTTGAAGGAGTCAGTAATGCCGATAACACTGGGTTATTTGGAATAAATTTATAGTTGCCCACATAATTATAGACTTCAATATCCATGTTATTCGAAGAAATCAATGAACTTCCAAAGTAAAATATTTATTATTATTTGTTATTGAGCAAATCAATATAAACATTGAATTACTGTTATTGGGAGTAAAGAATATAATTTTTTGCAGTGACTAATGTTTTATTTTTTTAGTTTACCACAAAAAGATAGAATGATTGCAGAAACTATTAAAAAATAAATAAATTTTGAAAGAAATAACTCTTATGCTTGCATAATTTTTACGAATTTTTTTAAATACACTTATTAGTGGACTGAATATTTTATAAACATTTGTTATGATTATAAATGTATGAAAAAATAAGCGATTTTAAAATATTATATAGAATAAAAATAGACTTTTCTAAACCACATTTTTATTTTCATTCTGCCATTCCGTATCTAAACATATGTTACGTAATTAAGCGATATAAAATTTTACAAATAAGTATAGCCAGGAGAAATAGCTTCATAACTTCAAACAATATTTAGTATGAATATTATGAGCTATTTTGAAGGAACACGGCGTTATGCGGATACACATATATGTCAATAAAGTTGTAAACCTTCAATATAATTCGGAATGCTATATAAACGTTACACTTAGTGTATGGAGTTGTTAACGAATCTATACTTTTACATAATAGTTAGATATATATGTAGTATATTAAGAAGTAATTGATTAACAATACACAAATACACACAACATATGATAATCAACGTCTGGAGGATTTAATCGATATTCTGATTTTATTGAGAGGAAAACTAAGTTCTCTAAAACCATACATTATTTGCATCCTACAAATTCTTTTCTGATTATTTAGTTATTTAATCAACCTATGTGGAATTTAACTTATAAATATAACACATCTGTAGAATTCTTCATGTCTGTTGGAGGAGTTAGTAATGCCAATAACAATGGGATATTTGGGATAATTTTATAGTTGCCCACATAATTATATATTTTAGTGCTAATGTTATTTAAATATATCAATAAACGTGCTATGTAATATATTTAATATTATTTGTTACTGAACAAATCAATCTAAACATTGATCTTCTATTATTGAGAATAAAGATATATATTTTTTATAGAGACAAAAATCTTTTTTTTTTAGTTTATCACAAAATGAATGAATGATTATAGAAACGATTAACAAAAAAATAAAGTTTGAAATAAATAATTATCATAATTATACAATTTTTACGAGGATTTTAGAAATACTCTAATTTGGTGGACGGACTCTTTTATAAACATGCACTATGATGATAAATGTATGAAAATCCATTTATCTATATTAAAGGGAGGAATATTACCCCATAACACCCCATTATACTTAACTAATAAACACCCAAAGCTAACCATGGAAGTGCCTTATCAGAAAATTGAAGGAAATCAGATATTTCTATGGAGACTCATTGCACTACATACATACGTACATACATACATAACCGAAAGGCACATTAGCGCTCAGTATTTTACTGCCTGTGAGATAAAATGTAATCGATTTGGAGATTTTATGTACAGAGAAAATAAGCATTTCTAATCCCAATTATTATTTACATTCTGCCATTCTGTATCGAAAATTTATGTTACTTAATTATACTATGTGGAAGTTTGCAGATGGATATGGTACTTTTTAAAAATTACTGCTAATACTATTATCACAATTCGAAGAAACATAGAGTGAAATACATACAAATATATGTAACAGTGTAAATTTATTCAAATTTGTAAATGGAAAACTTCAATAAAATTCCTTATCAGATTAAATTTATACAAACATTTCACTTAGTATATGGATGAATTAACCAATCTACAATCTCAATCAACCTAATAATTATCTACATAAGAATTACATCAAGAATTAATTGATTTGCAAAACGCATTGAGTAAAGATCTAAACTCTTCAAAAATTCTTAATTTTTTACATAAATCATTTGATTATCAATATATAACTAAATATTAAAATATTTGAACATACCATGTAATAAAATTGTTCGTACAAATTAAATTTCTACAATCTATCGTAATAATAATAGCTATAAGAAATGTGTTACATTTATAATATTCAATAAATAGAAGTTTCATGGAAAAGATATTTTTCAGTATTTTATTCATTATTAAAGTATTATAAATTACCATAAGGGTTAACAATATTTCTGTCATTAAGAACCATTCAGTATTTTGTTAAATTTACTTTTTTATATAACAATAAAAACTGTTTTATCTTTTTTTTTTATTAATACACTTCTTTTTAGAATTTTTTTGAATGCCAAATTAACAATAAAAGAATTTTAAGAATATCCTTTGCGATGATCAACATATGGACGTACAAACTGATTCACTGAACAAATGCTAAAGAAATATAAACTCTTTTAAAATTATTTCTTATTTATACAACGAATTCGAAAATGAACACTGTTACATTTAATCATATACTGCGTAGTTTAACACTAGAACGCCTGAAATATTGCTACCCCCTAAAACGCCGGTCAGGTGTCATTTTGACACTGGTCGATATTATGCAAAAAAATTCGAAAAAATGCACAGATTAATATTCTTTTTACAAATACATGTAGAACACACAAATAATGTATAATCTAAAATAAAAGAAAGAAAAATAAAGAAAAATTTTACAAGATTAAATTAAAATGCTTACAATACACACAAATATTATTATATTTGTAAAATATTCTTAATTTTTCGAGATATGTAGAAATATATTTCACACATAAATTATATTTTATCTATAATATAAGAACAATTTTCCTAGATGATAAAGCATACATATGGCCCACACAAATAATTATTATGTCTGTAACTTAAGAATATTTTTGCAAGATAATATGAAAATATAAAGAAGTGAAATAACTACTTACATTACTAACACTCAATACATTTATAGGTGACATTTTTTGTGCATTTGCCGCATGTCATTCTATTACAAGAAGAACTTACTTTATTTGTCACACTTTTTTAACTTCGCATTTCCTACGCTTAGAAGAATTTTTAGTCTGCAGTTCTTCTTCATCTCTCCTGCTTCTTTTAGTGGATTTGTTAATGTATTCTGCTCGCATTTCTTCAGCTAGAATTTGTATAAAAATACGCCTTGTTATTTTTTCCCATCACACGTTTGAAAACAATCCAAGCGTTTATGGCAGCAAAGTCTAAAATATTGTAGAATGTGCGAATTGGCCAGCTTCTTGAAACTGCTTTGACTGAGTATTGTCTTGCCATTTGGTCAACAATATCTACGCCACATTTCGTTTCATTATAAAAACTGACGGTTTCAGGTGTTTTCTTTGAATTGTTAGCAATTGTGATGCTTGAATGCATAGAACTAATGATTATCACAATTTTTTTAGATTGATAAACTGTAAGTGTTGAGTTCGATTCTTCATTCTTCAATATTTTTGTTGAATACAACTCTTCTTTTCCTGATTTTACACAATGAGGAATTTCTCGTCTTGCCCTATTTATGATGCCAACTAAACTCGTCCGCTTTTTTCTTTGCCAACTCAAGAGAAGTAAAAAAATTGTTAACTGTGACATTTCTTCCCATATTTTTAAAAGGTTCTATTTTAATTTTAAAATCACTTACTCAGAAAGTCTCTGACTTTGATCAAGTTCTTCATTTTTTCCTAAGTAGGGAAATGCGTTTAAAATATACTTAGTTTCAAAATCTGCAGCTATCCGAAATTTTTGCCCGTATTTATCAGGTTTTGATGCTATAAACTGAGTAAACGGACAGCGAGTCTTACTTGGAAACAATTGTTCATCAATTGTTATGTTCTGGCCTGGTTTATAACAGCTTATGCAATTTTCAATAAAACGATTCCATACTTCCGAAATCATTGCGAATTTAGCATCTTTAATTCGATTACGACGAGTTGATTTGATATCAAATCTCAAAAATCTTGATATTTCACAAAATTTGTCTCTGGACATTCTGTAGACCATAATGAATAAAGTTCCAGGTTACTAGCTCCTGAAACTCTACGTGCATACAAAATCGAAATGTAAGCTAAAAGTTCCTGCTCTGAAAAAGACCAAGCATCATTTTCTAATACTCGGTGAGCTTCTGTGTTTGTGCATTTTATTATATGCCCTAAAATCCTTTTGTCTATAAAAAGCAACCAAGCACTAAAAACACTGTCATAATTCACATTTCTTTTTGCATAACTAGTTGGAACACTATTTTCTCGCAAAACATTTTGTATTGCTAATCTATCGGTTGCACTTCCAGAACCACATTCTTTCCAGCGTGAGCCATCGCGAGCCGCAAATTCAACCTGATTTCGAGAATAATTAATTTCAATATTCTCATCGCTTTCCGATTCAGATGATATAACAGGAATAAAAAAATTTCTGTCAGATTCATCATACATTTCAGATAATTCTCCACCTTCTGATTCATTATCTGATAATTCTCTCGAAAGCGCGGTAATTTCATCCGTCGTAAGCCACCTTTTACGAGACATTTTAAGTTTATTCATAAAAAAAAAAAAAAAAAAAAAAAAAAAAAAAAAAAAAAAAAAAAAAAAAAAAAACGAAAGAAAATCTCACGAAATTTTACTAGTCATAACTCGGAAGCAACCGTATATGTACTATCTTTGTGAGAAATAAAACCTTAGTGGCAGTTGTTGTTGCAGCTGAAACAAATCACGTGATGACCAGGTGTTGAAAAAACATTCTGAGATCCCCCTGAACTACGATCGTGTGTGGAATTATTGCATAGAAGAACGAAATTAAAATTAGGGGAAATGAAATTATTGCGGTGTCCAATTGACACCAGTCCGGCCAAGTAACCAGTAAACCAAGTTTGAATAAATCGATTTCCTAAAAAATTTCGATGCGAGTTCTACACACATATTTAATAAATGTCGAGAGATATAAAAAAAGTTCCTATATAATTTACAGATTTTAGATAGGAATTTACACGCTTCGGTGTCGAAATGACACCGTCCGGCATTCTAGTGTTAACAGATGGATATCGCACCACTAGAAAATTAATCTTCTCACTTTAAGGAGTTGGTAGCATTAGTAATGTGGATATATTCAGAATAAATTTATAGTTATTATATACATACATCTATTTCAGTATTAAACTGCTTGAGCTTACTAATAAACTGCGAAATGCAAACCATTATATAGAATTTATCATCAGATTAGACTGATAGCATTAGCTCTGAAATAAGACAGTATTGAAATACATTAAATGATGTTAAAATTAGAAATAAAAATAATATTGTCCAGTTAAACTGTTGGCATTGAGCGCATATGCTTTTCACACTAATTTATCTTACCGACTTCAAGATATAATGCCGCTCAAAAATAAATTATGAGGAGGGATTAACTCGCCGATTTTGATATTTTACATTTAATGATTGAACCCCTAAAATTAAAAAAAAGGATAAGCTTTATCATAATAAGCTTATATCCAAAATTCGAAGCAAATCCCATAACTCTGCATAAAGCACCATTTTTTTATTAAGAGGTTCTATCCCCGCTCTCCCCTTTATACTTCACTATTAAATGCCCAAAAGTATTCAGGGATTCCCCTTATCAGAAATAATCTATATTCAAAATTAAAAGCAAATTGGATAATTCTGCATAAAAACGCATTTATCTAATTTAAGGACGATGATAATCGCTCATTTCCCCTTTTATTCATAACAACAGAACTCCAAAACTAATCAGAGAAGCGTCTTATCAATATGAAATTATATACAAAAATTGTAGTAAATCGGTTATTCCAACATAGAAAATCCATTTACATAAAATAATTAAATTGGGTAGCCCCCAGATCCTCCCTTTATACATAACCAATAAATCCCCAAGACAAATCAGAGAAATGCCTTTCATAATGAGCCTATATTGAAAATTTGAAGCGTATTAGTAAATTCTGTGTAAAAATGACATTTACTTACATTAATGGGTGGTTACCCTCTATACCCCTCCCCCTTTTATACTTAACTAATGAACACTCAAAAGTAATCATGGAAGCACTTTATTAGAATTCTCCTATATCTAAAATTTGAAGCTAATCTGTAAATCCTGCATAAAAATATCCACTCACTTAAATTAAGGGGAAAGTTAACCTATACAGTAGAAACCGATTTGTAGCGAAACTTTACCATGATAAGTGGTACTAATGGTTGGAAAACTATTGCGTCTTTAGGTAGCAGTTTATGAAAAATCCAGACTCGTAAAATCCCCGAACATTGAAAGAAGACTACAAAATAAACACATAATTTTTTGAAGACAAGTCGTTTTATTTGCTATAAATCCAAGAAATGCCGTGCCAAACAGGGAACATTGAAAACAGTAGTTGTTATCTCGAGATACAGAGAAAGAGTGATGAAGATGTCAGATACAAATTGCCTATATGTCGAGCCAAAATCTTGGTACCCTGGACCTACTATAACCCCAAAGATATAGCGCCTAATGAAAGTTTGAATTAAAAACAAGCCAATAGGGTCGTTACTGGCGGAATAATATATCAACGTACAAATATGCACGTCGACACTGAGAAATGGGAAATATATATATATATAGAAGCAACAAGACAGATTTTGGATGCCAATTTTAATATAAACATAGTATAATATTTGCAGCCGAAAAGACATTTATATTGATATTAAACTGAGAATAAATACTAAGTGTATAAATTACTACTGCTGACTTTGGAGAAAGTGGTTTAAGAATATCTTTTTCATCTATTCTTTGACCATACGACGGTATAATCGTGCAGATAATAATTTTAGGATGGTAAAAGATTTGTTTTTCATTTATTTTATTAATGGTTTCGGCCGATCATGTGAAAACATTTAAATTTAAAGTCCAAAAGAGAAAATATCGTTACATTCTTTTTAGAAAGGAAAGAAGCTTTGATTAAATTTATAATTGTGAAAGGAAAAACAAAATTTTAAAAAGAGGAATTTCATTTTAAAAAAGGAATAAATTATAATATGTGATGTCATTTTACTTTCAATATCACATGTCCCCATTCCCCTCCCCCTTTATACTTAAGCAATGAACATTGAGATGTTTCATCAGAATGATCCCATATCCAAAATTTTGAATGAAATGTGAAAATTCAGCATGAAAAACCTATTTATCTAAATCAATAGGGAAGTTAGCACCCGTTTCCCTCTTATACTTACCCCAGCAACTTACCAACTCCCAAAACTAATAAGAAAAGCGCCTTATCACGATAAACTTAGATTCAAATGTGAAACAAATCGGATATTTTTATTATGAATTATCGCGTTGCATACATATATATATACGTGCATGAATACAAAAAGATCGGCTGGGCACATAAGCATTCAGGCTTTGATAGCACTTGAGCTAAAAAAGTGTTAATTTTACGAACTTTTGACAAAAACAATTAAAATAAAATGCTTATGGTTTTCTTATTTTTTATTTTATTATAAAAAATCTATAAACTCATTCCTGAGAAAAAACTGTGCGTTTAGAAAAAGAAAACAGATAATTTATATTTATTTAAATACACCCTTTACTCATCTTTACAGTATAAGAAACTGCATTAGAAACTAGCTAATACACCTTTCTTTGGCAGATACAATATCCTTTAATATGCGTTCAATTAGAATGGAATGAATTAAGAAATATATAAAAAAAATCATTCTACAAAATTCTATTGTCATAGCCACATTTACTTTGTAATCATTTGCCATCGAAGTGAAAATCTATCTAAGAAAATTTATAATTGGTGCACCACTGCCTTCGGCAAACCCAAATTGTTGCGAGAATGAGATTTGTTTTATATTCTGAAATGGATGATCACTTTAGTCCGTGCACACGGCAGTAACTTAAAGGATACATAAAAGCAATGCTTAATAAATGTAAATATTTATTCCGGATAATCTATAAATTTGAAGAGATAGAGGTATTTTTGTGAGCTTAAAAGACATATGACGTCTTATATTATTTAGATATTCTCTGTCAGAATTCAGGATTTAATATTGCTCAACATCAGAAAATTACATAGGTAATTACCTTACAGAAAGCTTCTTAGTTCGTTTGAATAGATTTTCCTTTAAAAGTTTAAAATCATGCACATTTCAAGGTATACATTGACAAAAGGCATGGGAACAAAAATATTAGATTCGTGTGTATACGTATTCGATAAAAGTTCAGCTACAACGTTTTTTAGATATTTATAGGATAATCTCACATTTTTAAAGATTTCAGAAAAAAATATATAAAGAAATATAAATATTTTATTTTCTCTTATGGTTCCATTGCATCGCATTTTTGCTGTTTTATATTGTACCTAGCTTTCAAAATTATGAAAATTTTTCCTAAAACATATGAAAAATAATTTTGTTCTACTCTTGAAACAGAATTTTCTATTTTCTATCCAACATTTTCAGATTCTTAGAGTTATGAGCTTGCATTATAATTTAAAATGCTTATAAATCCATATTTGTTAACACTGGTTTTAGATATATTTAATATTATAAAAAACGGGAGTGAGAAACTACGACCTTGTTAGATAATAATTTAAACAAATACATAATCCTAAGTTTTCTACCTTTATATACTCGTCGCTTCCAGAACCATTACTTTTTTCCCATTTTTCTTCTGACAGACATATTATTTATTCTTATTAGACTTATAAAATAAATAATAAAATTTAAACTTATTATATACTGTACGAAACATTAGTTTAATGACAATCATAAAATTATTAACATGAACAGTTCACAGTACCGAAGCAAATCAAGTATCTTCAAAGTAGTCGTTTTGATCGATGTCACGATACACTTTTGCCAGCGTTTGTAAAACTTCTGGAAGTACTTCCGGAAACCATTTTCCGCAATATTTTGTAAGATCTATTACGAAGCTACTTTCACCTCATCTGATGACACAAAATAGCATTCCTATGAATATTTTTTTCATTTATGAGAACAGGTAAAATTTATACGGGCTAAATCCGGTGAATAGGGAAAAGTGGAAGCTCATTAGTGTGAGTTTGGCGAGGAATTGATTTAGAAACTGGTATCGATGTGCTTGTCGAATACTTTGTGCGTTGTCATGCACAAGGTACCAGTTTTTAGCCTCACCAATTTGTGCGAGTGTTTGAAGATGATCTTTATGAGTTCATTGAAATACCAACGCAACATTTCCCGCGTTGCATGAAGTCGTAGGTCATTCAGCGGGTTCATTCTCTGCTATGGATTCTCGGACAACTTTAAAACGCTAATGTCATTCATAAACTTTTCAACTCCACTTTTCACAGTGAATTCCCCGTACACCTTCCCTATTATTTCCACAGTCTTCTTTGTCGTATTATCTGAGTATTTTAACGGAAATGAATGTTGTAGTGCTATTGAAGAAAACTCCTTTTTCTTAAACCGTGGAGAAAATGTATCTAACTTCGAAAGATAACAAGTACGCGTGAGGTTCGGTCACATAACTTGGGCTAAGCTAACATGAGTAGATAAAGAGGGTTAGGAGAATCTATTTCAATCGGTTTAACTTTAGACACTTGCTTTTGACGTCAGAAATACAATGTAGACACAAATTTTCGAATCGTATCACGTGTAATTAGAAACTTTCGATATACTGAAAAATAAGAAAAAAGGCAAAAATGTAAGAATTTATAAAACGAAAAATTAATAAAGAAAAAAAAACATACTTGGAAATTTATATTTTATATCTGTAAATAATTTGTTTTATTGACTCGCGTTCTACTGTTTCAAAATTCCCTTACGATAAAAAGTTTAGAAAATATTTATAACTGAAATAGAATAACATTTCGAAGTCACACATTGCCTTTCAATTTTATCCCCTATGTTATTATGATATCGATGATAATAATATACGAAAGTCATTAACGAAATGATAGTCATATGTATACATTTATCCACTATTATCGAAGTTGTTTCTTTTATTTATTCAACATGTTTGATTAATAGCATTTATTGTTAAAAAAACCTTTTAAAAAACAATGTGTCTTTACAAAAAACAGATTACAGATGAAGCAATCTTAATTAAAGCATTTAAAAAACTACCTATTTACCAAACGAAGTGAAAAAAATATTTTCATACTCATGTATATCTAATTAATTAAATCAAAAGCAGTTGTAGGACTTATTATAAAATGCATGTCAAGCAATAAAATAATTTCATTAAAATGCTGCAGGGACACAAGAAATTACTTAAAATACAATAATAATAAATAACACTTCATATTGTTCCTTAGATTACCACAATCATAGGTAAGGCAACTAACCTTTGTTTATGGATATCAATTCACGTGTTGTTCTCTAGTCGATATATGGATTATTGGAAATGTCGCTCCGACCGAATCTGAAAAATTATCTAGGGAATTCCTTATTCCATATCTTAACGATCAGCAAATGCTTGAAATGAAATGATATGTCAAATAACAGGTTTATTGATTCCTTTTTAGGTGATTATTTTTAATTTTCATTTAATTTATGAAGTTTTCTTTTTTAGGCTTGGTAAATCTGGTATGGATATCCACATTTTTTTATTTAAATTTTTTAAAGATGCTACAACATTTGTTTTTCTTTTCCTTAAATGAAGTCGGTTTATGGCATACGAAAATTAAACCCAAAGGAGTAAGGGTTATGTATTTTTGGGCATTATATTATCTGAAAATTTTAATTAAAAAATCTATATTCAAATAATAACGTACATGGACGAAACTTACTACATTGTGCATTAAAAGTGTACCATGTGACTTATACTGCTACGATCTTACATTCTTTACGAACATTTATGTATCTTAAGAAATAAAGAAAATATTTTAGAATTTTATTAATTAAAATTTATAAAACTGATTAAATTTGAGATATCCGGTAAATACTGAATGTTTACTAGTACTACCTCCTGATACATTCCTCTTTACATACTCTACAGTAATTTTGTGGTTATTCCTCATCTTATATTATTGTCTTATTCTTCATAAAGAACAGGTGAGGCACACACGAAAAAGATCAATTAGGTTTATTTTATGCGTTAGCATCTGGAATAAAACAACATATTTAAATTATCGCTCATATCAAAAGACACAATTATATGTAGCTTAAGATAAACATTATTATAAAAATATGACGTGTAAATAAACCTGAATTTTAAAAAAAAGTGAATATCAGATAATTTAAAACAAAATATAACTTAAGGGTAATGCTTCTGTAAATATATCGCTAAAAATGGCATTTAAATACTGTTCTTGCTTTTCATAGGGAGTGACGTTGATTATCTAAAACATTTTGGCATTATGACGATGACAATCATTCTACAAACAAATGGTGTACGATAAATAATTCTAAATAATCATTTTAGAATTTAGAAAATAAAAATGCAGTTTATAAACAAATTAGTCAAACTGGACAAAATTTATACTGTAAAGGAGTAGTTTTTATGTATGCTGTTATCAATAATTTTCTTTATTTAAATCATTTGCCAAAATAAAATGCTAAATTAAATTTAAATTCTGGTTTTAAACATAGAATTCAAATACTTAAATAGATTTTATGTAGTTGGCATTTTAATGTTTTATCAATAAATGTTCTTTCTATCAATATTTTCATAAATATGTTTTTTTTAAATTAAAATCATGGTTTTTAGATTTAAAGTTACACTACCCTTCAGTAATAAGTTTTAATATAACTGTCGGGCCATTATATGCCGACAGATAACGATACTGGTCCAGCAAAAATAACTGGAATCGTAAGCTGTGTCGCATCGCAAATAGTAACTTTTAAAATGATATTCATATTTTCAAATTAAAATGTTTTATAATAATTCTTTGCTAACATAATAATTTAAAATAATGTTTCTTTACTTTAAAATGCATTTCTAATATTTAAAATAGTTTTTGTAAAATAATTTGTATTTTTATATTTCACTTATTTAACTGTGTATTATTGTGCATCTTTTGACTGTAACTGTACCTTCTTGCAGTTAACATTTTTTTACCTAATAAATTTTGCGTGCTTGTTCTAAAAACTTAATTTTATCGTTATTTTTATTTAAAAGTATGAAATGTGAATCAGTCTTGGTAAAAAGATTACCGCTGTCGACGATCAAATAAAAATTGGTTTTAAAGATTAGTTATAAAAGTTATTACTTTTGTTAGCTACACGTACTAAAATCGGTAGCTACAATTGGTGACCCTCGTTAACATAACTTATTCAAAATGCCTCTTACCGACCAAAACTCCGGATCAGCAGAAGCTAGCAAAGTTAGCATCAAAATTCCCCCATTTTGGACGGAAAAACCTGAAATGTGGTTTGTTACAATTGAAGCGCAATTCAAGATAGCCGGAATTACGTGCGACGAAACTAAGTTCAATTATTTGATCGCACAGTTGGACCCGAAGTTTATGGAGAATATATGGGACATAATTCAAAATGACACTCCAAATAAGTATGCAGCCGCGAAAGACAGACTTTTAAGCACTTTTAAAGAAAGCGAAAATTTGCGCATCAAACGACTTCTCACTGGACTGGAATTAGGAGATTTGAAGCCCAGCCAACTCTTGCGTAAGATGCAAGCATTAGGCGATACGAAGGACGTTTCAGACAAAGTGCTCAGAACTCTCTGGTTAGAAAAGCTCCCGGATTCAGTGAAAAACATAATTGTTGTCAGTGATGAAGATTTAGAAAAATTGGCCAAAATGGCTGATAAAATCACTGAACTGAACCCTAATATGGAACTTGCCAAAGTTGATAAAGAGACTCCCAGCTATGCAGCCCTCTTGGATAAGATCGCCAGCTTGGAGCAGCAGATTGCAAGTTTGCATGTTCAACGATCTCGTAGTCGTACTCCTCATCGCCGTGCTGGCAGATACAGAAGTCAATCCCGCAAGCGGTATGATCCTAATGGTAAGCTTTGCTATTACCACTTCAGATTTGGAAAAAAATGTCTTCCTGAGAAATGTAAACAACCCTGTAGTTGGCAACAAGCGGAAAACTCCTCCCAGCAGTAGAGTCAGCGGCAAGTCCTGCTGCAAAGAACATAGATTGCCGCAACTACAGACTATTTGTTCATGACAAAAAAACTGGTGTGCGCTTCTTAGTCGATAGTGGTGCTGATGTGTCCTTGGTTCCAGCAAACGTAAAAGCAGAACAACCATGCTCATATGTGTTATATGCTGCCAATGGTACTGAAATACCAACTTATGGTATAAAAACACTGACACTAGATCTTGGTTTACGACGTGCATTTCAATGGCCATTCATAGTAGCCAAGGTGAGTAAAGGAATCATTGGTGCTGATTTTCTGCATCATTTTCATTTGCTTATTGACATACATAAACGTAAATTAATTGATGGCATCACACAGTTGTCTGTAAAAAGTAAAATTTCAACAATTTCTGATGAGTGTTTTATAACTACGTTTTATCGTACATCCCAATTTAGTGATTTATTAAATTTATATCCTGATATTACGAAACCTAATATTTTAAATAAATCAGTTAAACATGAAGTTAAACATTACATTGAAACAACAGGTCCACCAGTGCATTCCAAGGCACGACAACTAAATCCTGAAAAGCTTGCGTTGGCCAAACAGGAGTTTCAATTCATGCTTGACAATAACATAATCCGACCTTCAAAATCCCAATGGGCCAGTCCCCTTCATTTGGTTAATAAAAAAGATGGCACCCTAAGACCTTGTGGGGATTACAGAAGATTAAACGACAAAACCATTCCAGACAGATACCCCATACCCCGAATTGAAGATTTTCATAACATATTAAAAGATACAGTTATTTTCTCTAAGCTTGATTTAATCAAAATATATTATCAAATTCCAATAGCTGAAGAAGACAAGCCCAAAACTGCAATAATTACCCCATTCGGATTGTTTGAGTTCAATGTCATGAGTTTTGGCCTCCGGAATGCTCCTGCCACGTTCCAGCGATTTATTAATCAAGTTTTTCAGGGGTTAGATTTTTTGTTTCCCTATTTGGATGATGTGCTAGTTGCTTCGAGCTCAGAAGCTGAGCATAAGGAGCACCTAAAAATAGTATTTGGGAGATTAAATAAGTATGGCTTGCGCATTAATGTTGCAAAATCAATAATGGGAGTTAACCAAATTGAATTTTTGGGATACCTCATTAATGAGAAAGGTTCCTCACCCCTTCCAGCTAAAGTCCAAGTTATCCTAGATTATAAATTGCCAGAAACCCTGCACGATCTACGTACCATTCTTGGTATGATTAATTTCTATCGCAGATACCTGAAAGATGCAGCACAAACTCAAGCACTGCTTCATGAGATGTTAAAAGGTGCAAAGAAAAAGGATCGCAGAAAAGTCCCTTGGACAGATGAAAGTATCCAGCAATTTGAAAAGTGCAAAGCTGATCTAGCTAATGCTGCACTTCTGTGTTTTCCAAAACCTGGACTCCCATTATCTCTATGCACAGATGCTTCAGATTGGGCAATTGGTTTAGTTTTAGAACAATTTGAAGACAACATGTGGAAGCCAATTGGTTTCTATTCGAAAAAACTTAACGAAACTCAGAAAGAGCACAGTACGTATGACCGTGAGTTATTGGGAATCTATCTTTCCATCAAACATTTTAAATACCTTTTGGAAGGTCGCGAATTCACAATTTGGACAGATCATAAGCCTTTAATATTTGCTTTCAAACAGAAAAATGAAAAGGCTTCTCCAAGACAGTTGCGCCAGCTCTAGTACATCTCTCAATTCTCTACCAACATCCAACATATTAGTGGCAAAGATAACGTGGTTGCTGACACCTTGTCCAGAATAGAAACAGTCTGTGTTATCGACTATGATGAAATAGCTCAAGAGCAAAATAATGATGCAGAATTCAAAGAATTATGTTCTAGTGACACATCTTTGGACTTCAAACCTTACACTCTGGCATCTGGAAAAACATTATGGTGTGATACCTCCCACAACAAGATTCGCCCATATATTCCTCTCAAATTCAGGAGAGAACTCTTTCACCAAATCCATGGCTTGTCACACCCAGGCATAAAATCTACCGTTAAAGAGATGGCTGCCAGGTTCATTTGGCCAGGAATCAACAAGCAAGTAAAAGAATGGGCTCAAACCTGTATTAATTGTCAAAAGACCAAGGTAAATAGACATACCAAATCTAAATTTTCTACTTTTCAAGAACCTGATGAAAGATTTAATGTTGTGCATATTGATTTAATTGGACCTTTGCCTCCATCTAATGGACATATTTATTGTTTAACTTGCATCGATAGATTTTCTTGTTGGACAGAAGTTGTCCCTTTGCCTGAAAATAGTGCTATAACAGTGAGCAAAGCATTTTATGATCATTGGATTTGTAGATTCGGTGTGCCAGGAACAATCATAACAGATCAAGGTAAACAATTTAAGTCTCAGTTGCTCAAAAACTTAGCAGAAATTTGTGGAGCAAAACTTCGAACATCAACACCATACCATCCACAGTGTCAGGGCAAAGTTGAACGCTTTCACAGAACTTTAAAAACAGCTATTAAAGCACACAACAATGTGAAATGGACTGAAATTTTACCAACAGTGCTTTTAGGACTAAGATCAGTTATCAGAAGTGACACGAATCATTCTGTAGCACAGATGGTTTATGGTACAAATATTAGACTGCCAGGTGAATTTTTTGATAAACCAACAGTCAGTACAGATTCTGACACTTTTGTGACTCAGCTACAGAATTATATGGAGCAATTAAAACCTATGCCTACAAAACAGGCAACACAAAAAACAATATTTGTACATAAGGATTTAAAATCTTGCTCCCAGGTGTTTATTAGGGTAGACCGAGTAAAAAAACCGCTAGAACCGGCCTACCAAGGACCCTTTTTGGTAGTCCATAAATATGATAAATATTATACTTTGAAAATAAAAGGCAAAAATGTCAATATCTCAATTGACCGGCTTAAGCCAGCCTATATGTTGACACATGATGAAATTCCAGAGAATACTAACATGCCTAGTCACTCCCATACTCCACAAGTCATTTCTGATGATCAAATATTGCCTTCAACAACACGTTGTGGCAGAAAAGTTAATTTGCCAGTTCGCTTTAAAGATTGATTGTCATTTTTTATTCTTGATAAATTTATGATTGTGTTATAATATTTCTTAAATTCTTTTATATATACTTTTTATATTTCTCCTATTCTTGCTTAGTTTATGATATGATTTATAATATTGAATTACATGTTTAAACTAGCATGGTTTCATATAGTATTTAAGTCGAGTAAATAGTCTTCAATTTTAGTAACCATTAATATTTATAATCTCATAGATTTCAGATAATTTTCTTTTATATGAGATTATTTAAACTTACTACAAGACGTTACTCTGAGTAATAACAATTTTATCATATAATTTATAAATATTACTTTTTTTTTCTTTTTCTTCCCCCAATGGTGGATAAAGTTGCATTTATAGTTGTTGCATTTAAATTAATAACAATTCTATACTAGTTTAAAATTAATGTCCCACTGAAAACAGAAATAGATTTTTGTGGATATATACGATTATTATTATTATTTTCATTAAATTATTTACATTATTATTTTGAAATGTAATTAATTATTCTCTACCATGATTTCTGTTATCGTAACTTAGTTACTGGTAGGGGAGTAATGTCGGGCCATTATATGCCGACAGATAGCGATACTGGTCCAGCAAAAATAACTGGAATCGTAAGCTGTGTCGCATCGCAAATAGTAACTTTTAAAATGATATTCATATTTTCAAATTAAAATGTTTTATAATAATTCTTTGCTAACATAATAATTTAAAATAATGTTTCTTTACTTTAAAATGCATTTCTAATATTTAAAATAGTTTTTGTAAAATAATTTGTATTTTTATATTTCACTTATTTAACTGTGTATTATTGTGCATCTTTTGACTGTAACTGTACCTTCTTGCAGTTAACATTTTTTTACCTAATAAATTTTGCGTGCTTGTTCTAAAAACTTAATTTTATCGTTATTTTTATTTAAAAGTATGAAATGTGAATCAGTCTTGGTAAAAAGATTACCGCTGTCGACGATCAAATAAAAAATGGTTTTAAAGATTAGTTATAAAAGTTATTACTTTTGTTAGCTACACGTACTAAAATCGGTAGCTACATTTTAATGTTTTATCAATAAATGTTCTTTCTATCAATATTTTCATAAATATGTTTTTTTTAAATTAAAATCTTGGTTTTTAGATTTAAAGTTACACTACCCTTCAGTAATAAGTTTTAATATAACTATAAACATTTACATAAACACATCTGAATACGCAACATTTCTTAAATTTTTGTAAGTGAAATTCTGGAAAAAAATCAGATGAAAAAAATTCCAATGTATATTATAAGGGACAAACAAATGAAAAATTTAACAAATAATTCTCTATTTAGATTATGGATCAACACAAAGATAAAAAAAAAATATTTAAACTTAAGAATATTTATATTCTAATAAAAGTTGAAAAAAATTTTCAGATATTTATTAAAAAAAGGAAAACAAGTAAATTTTTAATAAATAATAATCTATTTTGAAAATTTATATGATAAAAAAAGTATATCAATTCTTTTATTATTCCATAAATTCTCTTATAAAATACAAAATTATCTAACTTTATCCTCTTGAACACAGATGATGGTGCATTTATTCAAAACATTAATGCAAACACATTAATGTTTCTTTTAAAGTTTTTTTAAAAAGATCATAAAAATGTACTGAGTCCGATAATGAGTGAAACCGTTTTAAATAGCATTGTTTTCAGACTACATATAAATACTTTTACAACAATAACACATATATTGCAATCATATATATTATGAAATTTAATAAATTCATACTACATTTTTTGAAGCTACAAAATTGTAAAAGAAAATTCAAATAGCCACACACAATTTTTTAATGTTATTGAATGTATGCAAATTTTGGTAAAAACGACTAAAAAGAACGACTAAATCTGTAGAATGGTTAGAATGGTGAATGAAAAATAACGACTAAGAAAAAGACTAAATCTACAGAGTGGTTAGAATGGTGAATAAAAAAAATAACAACAAAAAATAACATTCCAGGTTCTTAACCAGCATGATATAAACCGGATTTTTTGCATGTATTTTTTTTATTTTATTTATTTTATATTTATTTATAATTATTTATATTATTTTTTTTAACGAGAACAAAAATTTGAATCATTTTCTTTCTAAAAGTCCGCTTGATAATACCTGATTTATAATAATATTGCTAAATATAAGGACTCCTAACAGTGCCCATCTCGTAAAAAATAACTTATCAGAAAAATATAGTTAAAATAGTCAAACAATAAGCAAGAAATACTAGAACAAAAACCTTATTCTACAATGTAGCTATAATTCTTTAGAAATTATATATCGAAGCTAATACAGGAAAGCTTTGTTTGTGGAACTCCACCCTTATGTTATTCTTAAGTCGATATATGGATTATTGAGATTGTCACTCCACCCGAATCCGATAAATTATCTTGAAGGTTCTTTATTACATATCTCAGCGATTAACAAACGGTTGAAATAAAATGGAATGCTAAATGATTGATCTAAAGATTTTCAATGAAGTATTTATTATGTATTTTTACTTCTTGTAATTTAAATATTTTTTTTCAATATATAATTTTATCATAACTCTCCATATTTATAACTGCAAGAAGAGCGCTTTTTTGAAAATGTGTATGCAAACTAAAATATTTTTATCTCAAAATATTGCTTACAAGATCGAATAACAAAAATCACCGAATCTTTTATTTTAATATTACTATAGTAATTTCTTACATTAATTTGTTACAGCGTAATATACATAAGTAAATAACATCCTAATAAAGAAAACCCAATATATTATTATCATCAATAAGAATGTATGTATATACAAATATATACATATACATATGCATGTGTTACGGTTAATTTGATTCAGTTAGTATTAAAAAAGCCTGTTATTATTATTGATTACTGATTAAGTTCGGTCATTATTATTATTTAAGCTTTTAGTAACGAAAATATACTTTACGAAAATGTGTACCATTTTAACTGTCTATGTTTTGAATCTAATAACAAAAATAACTGCTAAGAGACAGTAATAAATGAAAAGATTTCAATCAAAAGATGCGGACTGTTAACAAACGCAAAACAATTCGCCGTTTAAAATAATTATTTTTGTAATTAAAGAATGAATTAGATAGAAATCTCAAACCCTGAAATACTAAATTTCACGACTGAGAATTGGATACTTTTAGCAATGAATAATTAGAAAAAACAAATAGTATATTAAAAAGAATCTCCAGGAAAACGCATTGAAAGTTATTATATTTACGAACCCTGATTCATAATTATTAAAAATAACCGGTTAATTTGATTTGGGTTTTCCATAAAAAATTATCAAAACTTTAAGTGGTAGCAATACAAATCCAAACAAACATCTTTCATCGAACAATGTGCTTGTGGAAATTAAAACACAAAGGTGCTAGGGTGGATCGAAATTAACGTGGTTTTTATATGAGGCAAAATCACACAAAGAACGATTAAGCGACAAAGGCAAAGTACGAAACCATGTACCGTATAACTGATGAACCTCGGAACCAATTCCATTTACATTTCAGTATATAAAATGTAAATCATCCTTTTTCTTAATTAGTGAAAAGCAACATCTTCATATACGTTTCTAGAGCGATTGAAGTTGCACACTCGGACCAACGGCTTTCAACCGTTTACACGCCTAATTAATATCGCAATGAAATTATAATTTTGTTTTTCCTATTTTACAATTTTAAATGTTTTAAATTATGCATACAAATTTAGAAAATAACAAAACAAATATTTCTGCAGCTTTTCTTTTTGTCTGTTTTCATTTCAGAGTTCGCGTTTTGGAACATGATTATTGATTGACAACATACGCAAATATAACCAATTATTTTCCGCTATATGCTATTGAATATTGTTCTTGAGTATTTTTTCGAATTCTAAAAACATTTAGATTTCAACCGATAAAATGTAAGTAATATAGAGAAAACGATAAAAGCAAATAATATATTTTTTATGAAAATTAATAAATTTACATTTTTCTTATACGTGTGATAAATGCTTAAACATAAAATATATATATATTTTTTTCATAAGTTCAAATCAACCTTATATTCTATAAGAAAAATAAGGATATCGTTATTTTGTTAGAAAATATATGTTTTGTATTACAAATAATGCAATGTTCCATTGTATTTGGGAACATTGGCGGTTAAACGATTAAGTATTAATCGATGCGATATTATGTGCATGCATTCTCTACATTCTTGTAGCATTTCCATTTTGTTAGGGTCGGTTTTCACTTCATATCCCGCAACAAGAATGAAGTTATAACATTTGCTTGGAATATGTTTCCCAATGCGCCAGCACATTTGCATTTTATTTCCAAGCATGCATAACAGGATGAAAGTTGCTTAATTTGACTTGTTCTATCTATCAGAAAATTGTAATTATAGCATTACAAGTTATCATTTCAATAGAATTGTTTATGCTTAATCGAGATTGTTTACTTAAGTTAGCTTTGCGATTTCTTGCACGCTTTCTGGACTGCTTAGGCCTTTCAAAATCTATAAATACATATGATTACTTATTTTGATTCAGTTATTGTTGCTCTTATAAATATGTAACTCATTATAGTCACTTCGATCCGAGCTCGCCGGGCTGTTTGTTCCTTTTTTTAACTTCAACACTAACAGCTCTTAAAGTTTTGCCTATCTGTTCTAAAACACCCTCCACATGTTTATGAAATGTAATCTTACATATTAAAAATACATAATAAAATCTTGATTTAAGCATTTATGTATGTACTTTTAAAACGAAGATTTATTTATTATATTTTTATTAAAATTATGTTTCTATCCATTAATGAAGTAAAATATTTTTATTTAAGAAAAACACTCTTGTCTAAAATTACATGTTTATTATCATGTTTATCTTTTTTATCCTTTTCTTTTGGATTTTTTGAAAAAATAAACTTTACATAAAGAAATATTACAGCAAAGGATTATAGAAAATTAGTAACCACTATCCATTAAATAATATTTAGCTAATTAAAAAACATAAATAAGATGTATATACGAACATATTATTCTTCACCTGCAATTGACATAAATAACTCATAGATATTTTGATATAACAACTTAAAACAGTTTAACATGATCATATGACTACAATCATTCCGGGCATTCCAAAGTCATTCTTGAGCTATTTATTGTATAATAATTAAATATATATATGTGTATAACTTATAATTACATCTCAAATGCTGCAATATTTGAAATCCATGAAACACTATTAAAAAGTTATTTAATACTTTCTAGAACAAAATACTGAATGAATACTCAATGTGTACATTCAATAAATAATGATAATACATTTTACTTCCGATATGAATTTTTAAATATGTAAATACATAAATATTAAATCAAAAATACATAAAACTATTTCATGACATCTTATGAAATGTCACTCTATAATATTTTTTTCTTTAAAAAAGCGTCCTTCCATATTTATTTACTTTATCTGAAATTTTCATTAAAAGTTTTGCTTGCCTTTCTAAATATAAATGTAGACAGCTCTTAATACCACATGATTTTTTAAAAATAAGATCATAGTAAATAATTAAATGAACGTATCATGAAAAATCTATTTTTTATCAAACCTTCAAAATGTTGACAAAATAAGGCGTTTATTGTGAAGTTCAATTATATTTTTGGCATTTATAATCTTTGATGAAAAAGAAGCATTAAGCAAAGTAAATTGATGCAAGGAGGAGGCGGAAAATATTAAAGTATTTTTAGCTATTGAATAAAATAGTTTTTGAATTTATTGTCAGACATTTCAGCCATATCATTTAATTTCCTTAAAAAATGATAAATGACATCTGGTAACTTTGATTTTTGATTCATTTGAAAAATATTACTATACGCATTCCGTATCTTGTAATTTTCGTTAAAATTTTCTGGAATTTCAATTTCATTGTTGTTTGGCTTGCTATTTCATGAATCTAAATTTTTAATTTGTTTAATAACTTCTAAGATGAGGTAAAAATCTAGTCGCAACTATTCATACAAATACAAAAGTAAATTTAAATAAGTCTAACAAAAGACAACTGTTTTTGATTGAAAAATGGCATATCTATCAATGAAAAATAATTTATATCGGTAAATATATATATATATATATATATATATATATATATATATATATATATATATAATTTAATATCATCTTCAAAAGAAAGTACTGATAATATCTTGTAATTGTTCAAATGGTATCCCTCACAGCTTGACCGGTAAAAACGAGTGCTATTAACAATATATAGTATTTCCGAGTGAGTAAATGAATTCATCAAGAGAAGATAGTTAAGAAAAATGTTAAGAATAAATAAAAAGGCATTCGTGGAAGTGAAGAAGTGTAGTTTAAAAAACTGTAGTAAAAAACATGTTGCTTTGAACAATGATCGAAAGCATGTTTTGGAGTTCATCATTCGAGTACAGTTTACGAAGTTATATATGCTATATCGGAGTTACATATAAAATCGGAAAACCCATGAAAAACGGCTTATATTATGGACCAGCAAAAACTTGCTGAATGGTTGCTTTCAAAACTGGAGACTCTAGGTTATGGGTAAAAACATATGTATCGCTCGTCACCATATGTCTTCGGAGTTTTCTCTTGGAACGTGCAAAGCTGTAATAAATTTATAAAAGGTTTTCTCAAAAAAAACTCCTAACAAAATGAAATCCCCAGCTCAAATTCTCGGCCTTCATCCCTCGCACACATAATTGGTCGCAAAAATATACTGTATAATAACAAAGAATGTTTAAAAAATAAACAAAATGGTTTAGATTTTATGCTTAAGTAAGTACTATTTTTTTCAATTTTATTTGTTCAATGTATTTTGCTTTTGTATGCTAACTTATTTCAAAAAAACTTAATGAAAATAATAACTTAATAACTTAATAAATAATAACTTAATAAAATTATTTTTATTTTTTTTTATTTCTAACATTTTAAAGTAAAATATTTCGATATGCAGTTAAATAACCTCCTCAGTCCTGATGTCGCTAGAAGGACACACTAAAGAACACCCTTTAAATTAATATAAATCCTTTTCAGAATTGTTTCAAATATTTCTAGACTTTTAAAAAAAAAGTCGCGTGAATAGCAAAAGCATCGATATTTAGGCTACTACATCATTGAAAATGTTTCACAATATGTTTATACTAGTTTTTGTATTCCCTCTTAATGTTTGTATCAGAACTAAGGAAGTTATAGGATTTGTAATACAGTTTCTTTTTAACTTTTAATAAAATAATAGTTGTTCACCTCGGTAAAAAACTGGGAAATCTGAAGTATATCTGAAACTTTTTATTGGTTGAATTCAGCATTTTTTTTAATATTTTATTCGTTTTCTTATTGGTTCAGGATTAATGTCCAAAAATAAATTACTTTTTTTCATTTTATTTGTTTTTTGATTGGTTCATGTTTAATGTCTAGAAATGAAATACTTCTGTTGCCACAATGACAAAAAAAGTATTAAAAAACTACAAAAATAATAACTTAAAAACAAATTGAGATACAGCCTTCAAACAAATTGCATTTAAAAGCACATTTATTTCTGTATAAGACGGTGTAAAAATTGAAAATGTGTGATGTTTAGAATTTTAAAAATCGGCAGTACGGAAAATTACAAAACTAAAATTACCTTTAATATTTGTATATGATTGGTACAGGGATGAACGTAATATAGGATTCTGTTATTACGTAAATCAAGTTTTAATCATCATAAAAATTATGTTTATTATTATTATTTTTAAATATAGAATTTATTTATAAGTCTAAAATTTCAGTCTTTGAAAATGTAATTTTTCAAATAGTTGTTGTAATTTGTTAAATTACATTAAAAAAAATATTTTCTGATTTTTTTTTTCATTTATTTATATATTCAGATGTTTTGCCCAGTAAGTATAACCTATTAATCCTATCGAGACATTTAAGGAGGATTTTTTTTTAACATATGCTACTGTTATGCAATTTTTATACAGGGTATTCATAAAAGAACTTCCTCAATATAAAAATACTTAGCGGCCTAACCGCAAAACTAATCGAAATGAAATTTTCGATATATTTTTTATACTTTTTTGAAGGTATGTGCTCAAGATCGTGATACTTTAGAACAGGCGACATCTCATGGTTACGGTTACAGTGAAAAATCAAAATTTCAAATGACAACATATATATATATATTTTTTTTTTCATGCGGAAATTCATCAGTGTATTGAAACATCATTAAATCCTGCTCAATGGCGGATATGTTTATTTTCTGCAATGATGATTTTTTTTCTATGTTTTTCATTTTGCCATGGCCTATTCGTTTTATTTAAATTGCAGAATTTCCGTTAAGACGCAACACCAGGCAAAGAAAAATTCCCGGATGATAATGCAAAGTCTATGGGAGCATATTTTTCAAATATTTCTCCGAAATTTTAATATTTTAACGTGATTTTTTGCATAAGATAGCTAAAAACGATCCACAACCGGCCTGGTTTTTGCTTTTTCAGTTTTAGTTTCAGACTTAAAAAAAGAAAAAAAACTTTCGAAAACGGTGTAAATCGGTTCTAAAATTGAAAAAATTGTAATATAAAAATATATATAAGCAAAATCGAGAAAGTAAAAACTAGGCCGGTTTTGGATCTTTCTGCGCTATCTTGTGCAAAAAAAGTCTTGTAAAAATATTAAAATTTGAGCGAGATATTTCAAAAGAACACTCCCATACACTTTACATTATCATCCGGGTCTTTTTCTGTGCCTAGTATGGGGTCCTTAAATTGCTGATGCTTTTGAATTTTAAAGGTCTGAGTATATTTATTGCATTAAAATCTGTTTTTTTTCTCCTAATTCACCTAAACGATACATAAAATTTTATTCCAAATACCATGGTGACTAGCATATAGTTTTTTTATCGATATTTCATTGTATTCAACCAGTTATTTTTATCTTTAATTTGCAAATGTTCTGAACTTATGGGATTTCCTAAATATACTGTCTATTATGGAAATTCACAACTTTTTAACAAGTAAAAATCAGAAAAATATTTAAAATAATAATAATTTTTCAATTCAACATATTATGCTTTTTATGACATCGGATTTTCGAAAGAAAAATATTTCTAATAGATATTTAATAACACTGAATCGATTATGCTGAATATATTTACTGTTTAATTATCTTCCATAAGTATTTGTAAAAAACATTAAAATTCTTTTAGATAATAGATTAACGATCTTTAATTTGTTTGTGCTATTATTCTGTTATTTATTTATAATATGTAACGAATTCTACATACAAATATTTTTTTATTCCTATTATTGTCTTTACATGAATTAACTTCGGTTATGAATCATTACGTAAACAAAATAACTATAAACACTAAAGCATTTACATATAGTACTATTTTCTTTGAAGATTTTATTAAAAGATACTTCAGAAAATTTTAAAAGAGGAATTCATTCAAATCACCCAAATTAAATGCTACAATGTGCAGAAATTATTAAACAAACAAAAAAAAAAATCCTTTTCATCTCATAAAATTTTTCAGTGAGATAGTTTAATTGATTACATAAATCACAAAGACACAAATAAAATTTATTAATGAACTCCATTATAATGCATTCCATTAATATTTTATTGACTTTGATTACTTTAAAAAAATCTTTTGAATTAAACTAAAGAGCTGTTTTGATACAATCTTTTACACTCATTACTTTGGGGGGAAAATACTAATAGAGATAAATTCGAAATGCAATTCGAAAATCATCCATCAAATCTTGCACAAAAATATTTCTTTTCCGACATAAATCATTTATTATAAAAGAAAAAAAGCAGTTAAGCAGCGAGAATACATTTAGCGATAAGATTTAATTGTTTTGATTTTTTTAGAATATTCAAAGATACTTAAAGAATTATATTTTAAACTTTTAGCAAAATGCTTATTTAGCTTACAAAATAAATAATTTATGTAATAGGTAAATAAGACCATATGTTATTTAATAAATCAAACATATTTTAAACGTTAGTTTACGTCTAGAAGCTTGTTCCGAAAATTGAAATTATTATAAAAAAATATAAATAGAATTATTGTTAATATTCCATTATCGTTTGTAGTAGAAGGTTGTGGTAATAAAAAATAGTGGTTGTGATTGATATGCGGTAATAAACGTGTTATTGTGCGATTACCAAGCTTGCATTCTTAAATTTTATTGTAATATGTAGCATTTGATATCCATAATTATTAATTATACTGCGATTTCTTTTATTTTGAAATGAAAATTTGCTGAATTCAAGAGAAATCCACATTGTTTCACAAAACATATATAGACAAGAAATCTGATTGTGATTTTATGATATCATGATAGGGTGTTCAGAAATCACCATAGAATTACAATTACAGAAACTAAGTTATAATACAAACATATTATATCTATAGAATAACAAGTAAACATAAAACAAAAATAATACCTGTTTAATGAAATGTATATAAACGATATTAAATAAACCTTTCCTGGGACAAATATTTAAGCCACTCTTGAGTTCCACGTGTATAGAATCTTGAAAACTTGTTCTCAAACATAATACTGTGGTTTCCCTTTATTCGAAAGTTAATCATACCTGGTAGTAAAGATATTACTTCTATATTTTTTATGTATTTATTATCATTTGGCTACAAAAATATACGATAGGATAATTACCTATGCTTAGTTTAAAATGTTTAATTGTGAAATAACAATATACCGTATTTACTCGTGTATAAGGCGCACTTTTTTCCCAAAAAATTAGGGTAAAACTCCTAGGTGCGCCTTATACACGGAATAATTTTTTACTGTCGGATGCAGTCGAACGATATACATATGAAACAAGAAATTATTCAAAGAAGATATTAAAACTCGGAAAATGTTACTTAATTGAAGTAGTACTGCATATTTATTTCATTCCTTGCAGTTTTTTATAGAACAGAGCTAGTGACATTATCTGAACGCTAATTAGCAATTCTATTTACTGTCACTCATTCCTATTTCCCGTCATTCTCTTACAACCCGAAGTCTAAAAATACTCTTTCGTGTCTTGTTTTCTTGTCTGGTGTAATGTTTGTTTTGATTTTTTTTTTTAAACTGAAATTTATTTGGTTATTCTCCTTTAGCGTATCAAATTTATGGTGCGCGTTATACATGAGATTTTAAGAAATCGCCCTTTTTACTTGTAAAGTAGGGGTGCGCCTTACACACGAGTGCACCCTATATGAGATTAAATACGGTATATATATATATATATAGTCTGTCTCAAAAGTTTAAGCACTCCCAAAATCTCGTTTAAAATAATTGAAGAAGAAAATATTTCATGCTAATTTACAATAAATACTCAACATTTAATCAAAATAAAATAAAATAAGTCATTTTGGGTAGTTAAAATAAAAAATATATTTATTTTTATTTTTATTTATTTTATTTTTTTTTACTTGAAGAAACGCTGTCTCAAAAGTTTAAGCACTTTATGCAATTTTTTTTAGAAACACGGGATTGGTATTGTGTAATGACGTTCTATGACATCATATTGCACTTTTATACAAGTATAAAAGGTGGAGAAATTATTTCCTAATGTTTTAAACATGACAAAGGGTAAAGAATTGACAAAATGTGAGATTTTGAACGATTTTAAATTGAAATCGCAAAATAAAATTGTTTCTGAAATTGCAAAAGCTTTAAATTGACCAAAGCTATGTATATATCAAGTACTTTCTAGAAATGATAATTTTAAGCGGAAACCAAGATGCAGATGACCACGTATGACGACTGTTCAGATTGATCGGAAAATACGTAGATTGGTATTTAGACAAAATATGACCCCACAATGCAAATTAAAAATAATTTCAGAGTACGGATGTCCAAAGACACTGTAAATAGACGTATTAAAGCGTGTGATTACATCATGTAAAAGAAATTGGCTCGCAAACCGTCTGTTAAATTACATCACAAACAGGTAAGAATGAACTGTGCTAAAAAACACATGACCTACGGGGACAAATGGCTTACTGTTTTATTCAGAGATGAGAAAAAGTGGAACTTAGATGGCCCTGATGGTTGGAAGGTGTATTGGCATGAGTTACGCAAGAACCGAAGGACATTTTTCAGCAGGCAGCAAGGCGGTAAATCCGTTATGGTTTAGGGGGCATTTGGGAAATTTGCCAGCCCTCTCTAGCTTTTCTAAAAAGAAGAGAAGAGTGAAAAAAGTTTCAAGAGACCCTAAACCATCATTTGCTTCCATTCGGTGACATTTTGGGGGGTTTTGAATGAACTTTTCTGCAAGACAATGCCTCAATCCACGTATCCCATTCTACAAAACTTTGGATTTTTCAGAAAAATGATAAAATACTTGACTAGCCAGCTTTAAGTCCAGACTTAAACCCGATTGAGAATGTCTGGAATACTTTAACCGGCCAAGTTTAGACAATGGAAAGCAGTACGACTCTATTGAAGAACTCCAAGAGGCTATTGAAAAAGCATGGTATTCTTTGTCATCAGAAACCCCACAAAAACTAATAATTTCGATGAAAGCACGTTTATTTGAACTAATCCGAAAACATGGGAAAAAAATGTTACTAAAAGTTCTGTAAAAAATATAATATGGTTGTTTTTGACATTGTGCATAAACTTTTGAGACAGTTTTTTATAACTTTTTTTAAATTGTATTTTTTTAAATATATAATTTATTTTTTTCTATTTTTGAAATCGTTTATTTAAATAATATTGCGAAATATGTAAATAAAAAAATTTTATTAATTCTAACTTTTTATAATTCATTAAAAATCGATATTTTATGCTTGTGCTTAAACTTTTGAGACAGACTATATAAATTCTTAAAATGTTCCTTTATAAATGTTCCATTATCCTTGAGCCAGTTATCCACAACTATAACTCTTTAGGAAAACTGTATAATGTATTTACTATGGATTCATTATTATGTGTTTAAGTATTTGTTATTATTTGGCTACAGAAATATACGATTGGATAATTACCTATGCTTAGTTCAAAATGTTTAATTGAGAAATAATAAATTAATATATTCTTAAATTGTTTATTTATGTTATGCTTTATCCTTCAGTCACTTACCTATAACACTTTAGGAAAACTGTACAAATAATAATCTCAAGAAAATCTGAAAATATGTAAGTATCCATATTCTGCAAAATCTAACTTCAGCGTAAAAATATGAATTCATTAATATCACTTCAATTAAAAGTTTAAATAACCTTTATGGTTAATAAATTGCTCAATTCACACAAACACTCTTTAATGATCCTCAATGCATTTCAAAAGCTGATAATGACACAATCGAAATTTATCAATAAACACAATGTTTCATTAGTATTCAATCTTTCATAAATATTTACAAAACGTCATTCGAAATAAACTAAAGATTTGTTTTAATACAATGTATGAGTACGACACCCATTATTTAATAAGTTGCTAATAGAGAGAGATTTGTCATACATTTGGAAATCATTTATCATAAATTTCACAGACATATTTATTTTTAGATATGAATGATTATTTCTCAAAAGAAAAAGTATAGCTGGAAGAATGCACTCAACGATAATATTTGATTGCATATATTTATGATTTCAATTATAGTTTTGTAAGTTATTTATTTTTTCTCCTCAGTGAGTTTTAGATATAAATACATTATATGTAATCAGAAAGAAATGCTTTTTAAAAATTATTGGAGTATTAATATTTATAGGAGAATTTAGTCCGTATATATTATTTAGTATTTAATTGTAATAAGGATGAAGAAAAATTACCATAGAACAATGGATCGCAAACTACCTACTTAATTACTAATACAGGATGTTTCTAATTTATTAAAATTTATGTTTACGATGATAACTTTTAGAAAATTAAATATATTACAGCATTTCCTTTACCTCTTTAAGCTTCTAAAAGTTTTTTCGCGTCACATAATTTTTGAAACCAAGGGTTGATTTAATACAAAACTAATATTAATGTTATTTTATTTTATTAAATAATTTCATTAAATAAGGATCGATAATAGGAAAATATTTCCCCATATCTCATTATTACAAAGTTATTTTAATTATTTCATTTTAAGTTTTATACTAATTTAATTAATAAATACAAATTTCCAATGCAAAAGTAAATAAATAAATAAATAAAAATATCGAAATTATTATGAACATAACCTACCTATAGGAATAGAATTTAGGACATTGAAGGACGCTTGCAGGGTCATGAACCTTAACAAATATTTTGATTAACTTATAAAATAAAAATGCTATTAGAAAATTTTAATTATTTTTTTTTACTTTAATGTTTTATTAAAACAATCTTAAAAACAACAATTAAGCTCTTAAGCTGTCTTTCATGGCATGAATTCTTTATTGGTTAATATAGAAATTTTTCAATAAATAAAAATATTTCTTTCACTCAAATAATTCAATTAAATTTTCAACGTGCCTCCAGTAGAATGATAATTTTAAAACATCCAAATGTGTAGAAATTCTTCTTTAAAAGGAAATGTTCTTCATCCTTTCTTATGTTTCAAAAAGATATATGGAAATTTTACCTTCATGTTGTATTTTTGATACTGTAGTGCATCCAGATGATGAATGTGACAAAAATAATACATTTTTGCTGAGGAATAATTTATTACAATGTCAAAATGTCTCTATGTATACATGGATAAGTCAAAAAGTCGTAAGGAAAAAAAGTTAAAAATGAAATTAGTTTTGTACAATATATTTATTCACACATGTTGCAATTAACACTAAATTGGTCGTGTGCATATCTTATATACACGTATTTGCTATATTTTCCCCCAAAAAATAAAGCCATAAATTTAAGTTAGACAATAAGGATAGATAATAAGGATCGATAGTGAGAAAATACTTCCTCAATGTCACCTTGTTACAAAGTTATTTCAATTATTCCATTTTAAATTTAATACTAATTTAATTAATAAATACAAATTTTCAATGCAAAAATAAATAAATAAATGAATAAAAATATCGAAATGTAAGCGAGCTTATGAACATAACCTATCTATAGGAATAGCATTTATGGCATTGGAAGACGCTTGCAGGAGCCTTAACAAATTATTTGTAAAATAACAATACTATTAAAAATTGTAATTATTTTTTTTACATAAATGGTGCATTAAAACAATCTGAAAAATACGAATAAAACTCTAAAGGCGACTTTGGTGACAGAAATTCTTTATGGATTAAGATATAAATCTTTTAATAAATGAAAATATTTTTTTCACTCGAAGAATTCAATTAAATGTTTAACTTGTCTCCAGTAGAAAGATAATGTAAAAACTTCCAAAGGTGTAGAAAATCTTCTTTATAAGGAAATATTCTTCAATCTTTTTTTTGTGTGTGTTTTAGAAACAAAAATTGACATTTTGTTTCTATGCTGTACTTTTGACATTGTAGTGCATCCAGAAGATTAATGTGATAAAAATAATACATTTTTCCTGAGAAATAATTTGTTACAATGTCAAAATGTATGTATATTTACGTGGATAAGACAAAAAGTCACACGGAGAGCAAGTTAAAAATTAAATTAATTTTAAGTATAGAAAATAAAAAAATACAAAGAAATTCTTCTTTAAAAGAAAAGGTTCATCGTCCTTCCT
Source organism: Maratus speculifer (assembly GCA_964019185.1). NCBI lineage: Eukaryota > Metazoa > Arthropoda > Arachnida > Araneae > Salticidae > Maratus > Maratus speculifer. The sequence continues at coordinate 228,530,616 of OZ025295.1, forward strand.
TTCTTGTGTTTCAGAAACATGTATGGAAATTTTAAATTTATGTTGTATTTTCGACATTGTAGTACATCCGTCAGATTAATTTGGCAGAAATAATAATTTTTTTTTCTGAGGAATAATTTATTACAATGTCAAAATGTCTCTCATTTACATGGATAAGACAAAAAGGTCACAAGAAAAATAAGTTAAAAATGAAATTAGTTTTATGCAAAAAAGATTTATCCAGACATGTTGGAATTAATACTAAGCTGGTCGAATGAATATCTTATATACACGCACTTGCTATCTTTTCTAAAGAAAAGACATGTATAAATTTAAGACAGACCTCATTAAATAACGATCATAGAGAGAAAATATTTCCTAAAAAATTCCTCATAGCAAAGTTCTTTTATTTTTTTATTTCAAATGTAACACTAATTTAATTAATAAATACAAATTTCCAAAGCACATATCCGATGAAGAAAAATAGATAAATAAATAGTTAATTTAATAAAAATATCGAAATGAAAACGAGTTATTAGAAAAGAACCTCCTTATAGGAATAGCATTTATGACATTGAGGCACGATTGCAGGTACAGGAGCCCTAACAAATCTTTTAAATTATTTGAAAAAAACTATGCTATTTAAAAAAATTAATTATTTTTTTTACATAAATGGTGTATTAAAACAATCTTGAAAATACAAATAAAATTCTAAATGTGACTTTGGTGAAAGGAATTCTTTCCTGACTAAGTTATAAATCTTTTGATAAATGAAAACATTTCTTTCCCTCAAAAAATTCTATTAAATTCTGATCTCGTTTCTAATAGAAAAATAATCTAAACCATCAAAAGTGTAGAAATTCTTTATAAGGAAATATGTTTCAATCTTTCCTTGTGTTTTATAAGCATAAATGAAAATTTTGTCTTTATGTCGTAATTTTGATATTGTAGTTTATCCTGAAGATTAATGTGACGGAAATAATACATTTTTGCTGAGGAATAATTTATTATCATTTGAGAATGTCTCTATGTTTACATGTATAAGTCCAATAGTCACAAGAAAAATAAGTTAAACATAAAATTAGTTTTGTACAATTGATTTATCCAGACATGTTGCAATCAATACTAAGTTCTTCGTGAGCATTCGCTATATTTTTCTAAAAAGATAAATCCCTAAATTTAAGACTTCATAATAAAGACCGATAGTGGGAAAAGATTTCCGAAATGTCTTCTTATTACAAAGTTATTTGAATTATTTCATTTTAAATTTAATTCTAATTTAATTAATAAATACAAATTTTCAATGCAAAAATAAATAAATAAATAAGTAAAAATATCGAAATCCAAACGAGCTATTAGAAAATAACTTCAACTTACGGATGTAATTTAGGATATTGGGGGGCGCTCGCAGAGAAGAGAGCCTTAACATTTCTTTTTATTTATTTATTTTTATTTATTTTTTTGAAAAATAAAAAGGGTATTGGTTTATTTTTTTATTTTTTACATAAATAATATACTAACACAACCTTGAAAATTCGAATAAAACTGAAAGGCGACTTTGGTGACAGAAATTCTTTCAAAATGAAGACATAAATCTTTTAATAAATAATAACTTTTCTTTCATTCGAAGAATTCAGGTAAATTCTTAACTTATCTTTAGTAAAAGTAATATAAGAATATCGAAAGAGAGGAGATTTTTCTTTATAAGAAAATGTTCTAAGATTTTTTTTGTTGTTGTTTTAGAAACATAAATGAAAATTTTGTCTTTATGCTGTATTTTTAAGATTTTGGTTCTTATAGAAGTTTAATGTGATGTAAAGGAACACATTTTTGCAGTTCAATGTCCGAATGTCTGTATATTCACATGGATATGACAACAAGTCATGAAGTAAATCTTTTAGAAATGAAAGTAGTTTCGTACAATAGATTTATTTGGGTATGTTGCATTTAATATTAATTTGACCGTATGCATATATTATAGAAAGGATATATGCTGTCGCTCACTATTGCGCAAATTGCGACAAAATGCTTCATTTGGTGAGTAAACGAACAATCAAATTCTCCAAATAGCGAATGCTCAATTTCTGCTCTTTTTGTTCGTGGTTGTGTTGTGTCAATATAGTTGAAATTCTCATCCGTTCTATTCAATGATTGTGTCATTTTACATGCTCAATTACATCGTGCCATTTACATTGTCTATTTATAAAGATAGTGACTCAAAATCAATTTAGTTTATCAAAAGTTTAAGACACAGAAAGGTAAAAGCGATATTGATTTCTCTATTACAGCAAATAACACCCTGATTTCAAACTTAAATTTCTCAAAAACAAAAATCGATAGAACTATGCGGTAAACGTTTTCTTTATTAGGTAAGCTGTAATAATGTTACACTAAATTTTCGAACGGTGAATATTTTGAAAAAATTGTGTTCGGATTGCAAAGAATGCTCCACTAGACTTTTTTCATGCTTTAGATTGCTTGTAGAGAACGAGTTTTTCGGGGTACTTAGCCAAATTTTTAGAACTAAATTTTTGAAATTTCTGAAATTCCAAAACATTTGTTCCAAAAAACTTTAAAATATGGCGTTACCCGCCCAAAATCTCATTCAAACCAAGCAATTTAAAGCAAGAAAAATTTTAAGTCAAGCATTCTTTGCAACCAGAACATAATCTTTTCAAAATATCCACCCTTCGAAACTTCTGTATAATATTTTTACAGCTAACCTAATAAAGAAACCGTTTACCGCATAGTTCTAGCGATTTTTTTTTTTTTTTGAGAAATTTAAATTTGAAGTGAGGGCGTTATTTGCTGGACACCCTGCATCAGTTAATCACGATCTATGCCGGTAAAAATAAAAACAAAATTACACGTAACAAGCATCAAATAGAGAAAGTATTTTCTGGAATGAAGTGTTGAAATATAATTTACCATACTATTTTTTAGTTTCATGCAAAGTATCATTGTCCAGTCATTTTTTTTCTGTCCATCTATTTAGAATCGAAGTCTCATAGCAATTGTAAGTGTATAAATTCATAATGATAAGTTAAAGATAATTGTTTTTAATTTTTTATCTAGGCTGCTAAAAATGTTTGAAACATTTACACATTTAGAAGGTTTTGAATGTACTTAATTAAATTATCTGTATATATATATAGCGCTGACGGCGATTGAAGGCCAGGTGATCAGTGCTGAATGAAGTGTCGACCTTGCCTTCAATCGCCGTCAGTGCCACCTATTGTTTGAAATTTGACAAACTAAAATAAAATATTAAGGTAAAAAAACTCCTGATATTATACATAACACTCCTGCAAAAAAATTTTAAATAGCTGTCACCGTTTGCAAGTTATTGAATTTTAAAATCCATTAGTCATTTTTGGGACACCCGGTATATATATATATATATATATATATATACAGGGTGATTCCAAATTTTTTTTACAATAAAAGAGGGGTGATAGTACACATCAAGACAAACAATATTAAATAGGAGACCAAGGGTCCAAAACGTTTTCTTAAGGAGATAGCCCCCATTAAAGTTTAGGGACCAAAATTTCAAATAAACATAAAAAACGGAAAAATCGGTCGATTGATTTGCGGTTTTCACTAAAATTATTCTTTATGGCGGCATTTTCTTGAAATTAAATTATAAAGATAAATTTCAAAAAATGCCGATAGAGGGCGCTTTAGACTTTGGAGTAACGAACAACTATTTTTTGCCGGTATGTTTGGCATCTCATTAAATGTTTTCGTAAGTTTACACTCAAACTTAAATTTTGAGCTCAAAATCTGTATTTGGGAGTGGTTAAATAACACAAACTGAGCTGTGTTCAGAGGGTTCAAATTTCAAATGATTAAAAAAACGGAAAAATTGGTCGATTGATTTGCGGTTTTCACTAAAACTATTCTTTATTTAGGTATTTTCGTGAAAATAAATTATAAAGATAAATTTCAAAAAATGCCGATAGAGGGCGCTTTAGACTTTGGAGTAACGAACAACTATTTTTTCCCGAATTGTTTGCATCTCTTTAAATGATTTCGGAAGCTTAGACTTAAACTTAAATTTTGAGCTCAAAATCTGAATAGTAGGGAGTGGTTAAGTAGCACAAACTGAACTCTGTTCAAGGGGGAGGGGGAGGTTCAAATATAAAGTAATTATAGAAAGTGGAAAAATTGGTCGATTCGTTTGCGGTTTAAAATAAAACTATTCTTTAAGTCAGTATCTTCTTGAAAATAATTTTTAAAGATAAATCTCAAAAAATTCCGTCAGAAGGCGCCTTAAACTTCAGAGTAACCAACAATTCATTTTAACCATTATTTTTTGGTTCTAATTAAATGCTTACAAAAGCATTTTAAATGTTCTCGGAAGCTTAGATTTAAGCTTAAATTTTGAGCTCAAATCCTGAATCGTTATGAGGAGTTAAGAAGCGCAAACTGAAGTGTGTTCAGGAGTTGAAATTTAACCCTCTTTCCTCCTCGAACACAATTCAATTTTTCGCTACTTAAACACTCCCAACGATTCAGAATTTCAGCCCAAAATTTAAGTCTATGCATTTGAAAGCATTTAATGAGATTAAAAAAATAACAGTTAAAAATAGTTGTACGCTACTCCAAAGTCTAAGGCATTTTTGTGAAATTTATCTTTAAAAATTATTTTCAAGAAAACACTGATTGATCAAGAAAACTGCTGATTTAAAAATTAGTTTTAGCAAAAACCGCAAATGAATTGACCAGTTTTTTCCGTTTTTCACAATTATTTGAAATTTGAACCCTCTGAACACAGCTAAGTTTGTCTACTTAACGACTCCCAGCTATTCAGATTTTGAGCTCAAAATTTCAGTTCAAGTCTTAGCTTACGAAAGCATTTAATAAGATGCAAAAAATAACGCCAAAAAAGAGTGTTTCGTTACTCCAAAGTCTAAAGCGCCCTCTATCAGCATTTTTTGACATTTTTCTTTATAATTTATTTTCACGAAAATACCTAACTAAAGAATAGTTTTAATTAAAACCGCAAATCAATCGACCAATTTTTCCGTTTTTTTTAATCATTTGAAATTTTAACCCTCTGAACACAGCTCAGTTTGTGTTACTTAACCACTCCCAACTACAGATTTTAAGCTCAAAATTTAAGTTTGAGTGTAAACTTACGAAAACATTTAATGAGATGCAAAAAATACCGGCGAAAAATAGTTGTTCGTTACTCCAAAGTCTAAAGCGCCCTCTATCGGCATTTTTTGAAATTTATCTTTATAATTTAATTTAAAAAAAAATGCCGACATAAAGAATAATTTTAGTGAAAACCGCAAATCAATCGACCGATTTTTCCGTTTTTTATGTTTATTTGAAATTTTGGTCCCTAAACTTTAATGGCGGCTATTTCCTTAGGAAAACGTTTTGGACCCTTGGTCTCCTATTTAATATTGTTTGTCTTGATGTGTACTATCACACCTCTTTTATTGTAAAAAAAATTTGGAATCACCCTGTATATATATATATATGGATAGTATATAGGATAGGGAAAAAATATGATACAATAAGGAGCTAAAGATAAATTTTTTGGTGTTTCACGACAAATCTGTTTGGCTAACACTTATTTTCATTTGGCTAATGTTTTTCATTTCTTATTCGCCAAATAGCTAATGTTAATCAAAAGCCAACGAGCACCCTGCTTATCGACACGCACTTACAATAAACTTCGGAAAAAAGAAATCCATAAATTTAAGGTTCATTAGTGAGAAAATATTTCCTCAAAGATTTCTCATTACAAAGATATTGTAAATATTTAATTTTAAATGTAATACTAATTTAATTAGTGCATACAAATTTTCTCTGCATAAAACTATTTGGAAATTGTAATTCTTTTGAAATGTAAATAATTATCCTATAATATCATTCTCACAAACAAATAATTATTCTAAAAATAAAAAAAAGTAGTTTGATTGTTAAAATTACATTAAAAAATACATTTGAGCTGGTTATGTGTATTTTTTAAATGTTTTATGGCAACAAAAATAATTCAATATTTCGGAAACTAATTATCTTCTATCTGCATAAATTCTACAAATGAAAATAACAAATTTTAAGCGTCTATATTAAACTCGCGGATTATAAAATGAAATTTTGAAAGAAGATATAAAAAATATGTTAAGGGGTTTTTCAGGTCTTTGATGGTATTAAACATGAACAAAATTAAGATTGGTATTAATTACTTTCTTTCGTTATTTTTTTTTTTATATTTCTATGCATATAGTTTGCTATATGTTAAATAAATACTTTTTCTTATTTTGGGAAATGAAATAAGAACTATAATATTCCAATTCCATTGTTTAAAATGTCGATTATAATAAAAGAAATGTCAGAATTGTCCCTTTTGTATGTAGGATTGTGAACAACAATGACAAGTAGAAAAGGAAAAGAAAGAAGGAAGATAATAAGAGGACCTTCTAGGATGGCTGGACAGTTAACGTGGGGGTCTCTGGAAGTGCAGATAGATTGTCTTTGATTTTAGAGATTGAAATGTTTTTAGTTTTTACTGGGAATATTCCATGTTATTTCTGGAAAGCAGAAACTGAAATGACAGTAGTTAATCTGGTCTGCAGTGTTCTAGGGGAGCGAAGGCATTTTTAATCAAATGCTTCTTTCTTCATTCTTCAAACTCGAATACCTTGATTATCATGTGAAACATAAAACATACTTTCATCACTAAATCATATACTAAACCAATATTCTTCGCTCCATAAACGTACTGGAGCTCCATAAATGCCAATTCAATCAAATACGATTTTGTTTTGCAGTCATGAGAGGTATCCTTATCATTGCACGAGATTCGAACTTAAATTTATTTAAACGTCAAATTGTTGTCGATGATTTAACTCCTTCTTTCCATTTTTGGTGCAAGAATTGCACACCTTTAAAACGGTTTTCCTTAACTATATGCTCCAGTTTCCTGTCATCTCTAGCAGATTTTTCATTTTGGCCGCCATTTCGGAGATTAATTTATTTTATTTTTTATTTTTTAAATGTTGTTTTAGTATTTTACTAACGCTTGATTGTGAATCAATCTAAATAATTCTTAATATAACATTGGTTTTTACCGTGTCGATACAAATGAAACTATGACATTTAATTAATTCAGGAATATCAATGTGTAAAGGCGTCAATAGAATTAAAAAAATATATATATATATAAATTAGTTGACAAACACTACTGGCCATCATAATTGTTACACCAGGAAGAAATACAGATAACAAAATGATATTTATTGGACAAATATACTATGATAGAAATAAAAAGGTATTAAATTTTCAAGAAATTTGGGTGCATAGATCCTGAAAAATCAGTACCCAGAACAACCACCTCGGGCAGTAATTTAAGCACTTATATGCTTGGGCATTGAATCAAACAAAGATTGAATGGCATGTCCATGCAGCATCAACACGATGCCACAGTTCATCAACCGTAGTAACTGGCGTATGGTTTTGAGCCAGTCGCTTGGCGACCATTGACCACACATTTTCGATTGGTGAGAGATCTGGGAAATGTGCTGGCCAGGGCGACAGCCGAACATTTTCCGTATCAAGAAAGGTCCGTACAGTTCCGGAAACATGCGGTCGGGCATTATCCTGCTGAAACGTAGGGTTTCGCTGGTCTTCAATAAAGGGTAGAGGCACGTGTCCTAAAATATCAGAAATGTAACGCTCACTGTTCAATGTGCCATCAATGCGAAAAAGAGGTGAACAAGACGCGTATCATATGGCACCCCAACGCTTCACTCCAGGTGATGGGCCAGTATAACGATGACGAATGCACGCTGCCAATGTTCGTTCACCACGATGCCACCAAACACGAATGCGACAATCATGATGTTGTAAATAGAACCTGGATTCATCTGAAAAAATTCTCCAGGCCATTCGTGCACCCAGGTTCGTCCTTGATCACACCACTGAAGGCGCCTCTGTCTATGACGCAGCGTCAAGGAATGTCGCAGCCATGGTCTCCGAGATGAGAGTCCATGTTACTGGAAACTTCGTCGAACTGTTCGTGCAGACACTTTTTGTCTTGCAAATGACCCCATTTCTTGACTCAGGGGTCGTGACTTAGTTTCATGATCCATTACGGACACACGGATAACATGCCTGTTTTCTCGGCTGCTAGTAATAGAGGGCCGTTGAGATCCCGTACGGTGTTTCTTATTATCGTTCTGAATTCATCGATTCCATAATCTGCGAACAGCCATTGGATCTCGATGAATACGAGCAGAAATACTGCGATACGATATACCGCAATCTCGGTTGGCTACAATTCGACCTTTATCAAGGTCAAACATGCTGGTATACATTTCTCCTTCTTACACGAGGCATCCGAACACTATTTTCACCATGCAACAATGCTCAAATGCAATTTCTGCAGGAGAAACCGGATGAACAGTTTCCTCATTTAAACACATTGTAGGCGTCGCTACCGGCTTTGTCAGAATGCGCTGAAAAGCTAATCATTTGCATACCACAGCATCTTCTTCCTGTCATTTAAATTTCACGTCTGTAGCATGTCGCCTTCATGATATAGTAATTTTAATGGCCAGTAGTGTACAATCATGAAATTATATAATCACATTATGCGTAGTTCAGCAGATTGATATGTCGATTTTGGAATATTTGTATTGTCTCTTCTAAACAGTGGTAATATCAACGATATGGCTATATTTATAATATATACATAATTACTACATATATGAACTTTCCATCGTATTACGAAAATATTAATTATCAATGGGATTTTTATTGAAAAGTGCTTTTGCCTTTAAAGGAATAGTAATTGCCCATAATAATGTTATACTTAGAATAAACGTAAAGTTACATAGTTACATTGACATGTTTTAGTATTCAATTATTTACGTCATTAAATTTCAATAAATTCTGAGTATTAAAAAAATAAAAGACAAATTCAAAAAAATATCCGTCATTAGTCTAAGTTAATATTGACTTTAGACTTACAGAAATACATTAATGAAATAATAAATTAATAAATAATATAACTTTTTACATTATATTTAAGCATTAAAGGATTATATTAGGAACTAATCAATTTACAGGAATCTATAAAGTAGACATCCAATTTTTTTTAAATCATTTGCATTTACATTTAACAAATTTATAAATTAAAATTAGTTATTTAAAAAAACAATGTAATGGAATTTAGCAAAATAATAGGGCATTTTCTGTCGAAGTAATTATTGATAAAACAAATATTTACTAATACCAATGTATTTTTCTTTTTATTATTTTAAAGAAATGGTACAGTAACTGAAAAAATCAATTAAACAATTCCAAGATACTATGGAAATATAGCTTACAATAGTTCGCAATAAATTTTATTTGAGTTCTAATTTCATGGAAGACAGCTTTTATTTATCGTTTTTAAAAGCCAGTAGCTGAATATATTAGAAATAGGGTCAGGAGGGGTAACTATGATCACTTTGTATAATTTTAACATTGTTATATTTTTTCTATTTAGAAAAGAGATTTTCTAATATATAAGAAGTAATTTTGAACCTCTAAAAGCACCTCTTTCAAGCTTAAATTCTCATAGCTGTTTTTTTTAAGTGAAAAGGGTGGTTATAATTACGTAATGAAAACCTCACAATCACAAAAGTTTGAGATATAATTAAGACCATTAGTGGGAAATTATGACCACTATATTGTCTATACACTATATATGTTTGTACTTCTTTATACAGGGTGTTTCAAAATAACGTGGGCAAATTGATATGACAATTCAGGCATACAACAAGGATAAAAAATCACATAAGAACATAGGGCCGCAAACCCCTTGCTGAGTCACAAATACAGGGTGTTTCATCCTAACTCAATTTGGGTTGACGATAATAAATTTTAGAAAAATGAAATAAATTGTAATAAAAAATTTTATAGACATTCTTCAAATGTGATAACACCAAATAAAAGTGGTAAAAGCTTGCTTTATGTGCACCAGCAATATGCACTTGGCACCTCACATTTTGAACTGATCATCAATTTATAGGGTATCATCGATTACTTGAGCAATATGTTTTTCCAGATCTTTTCGTAACGTTATCACATTTCGCACAAAAGTAGGTACATATCGTTCCTATTTCATTACGATGTTATTATTTTCCTGGAAATTATTACAGTAAAACCGGGTGTAACTAGAATGAAACACCCTGTATTTGTGACTCAATAAGTAGTTTTCGACCCTATGTTCTTATGTGATCTTTTATCCTTGTCGTATGCCTGATTTGTCATATCAAATTATCCACGTTATTTTGAAACACCCTGTATATATTTGTTTGAAGCAGTTGTGATCATTAGAATCCAAACTTACAAATGCATTTATAGGATTTTTTTTTTTTTTTACTTTGTTTCAAATTACTATTTGCCTCTGCAAAATGCGCAGACATGAGATAAATAATATCTAAAATGAAAAATACATTATGAGGTCAATATCTAAGCATGAAACAATATTTTACAGCACGCAGTTTTCTGTAATGTGTAATTGTCATAATTACCCCACATGACCTTATTTTACATTTGAAACAATAAAATTTAAAAAATATCCGAGGTTTTTGTTGTTGTTGTTCTTGTTATGAAACAAATTGTAGTTATTACTTAAGAAAAAAAAAAGACGGTGCTTCGGTGAACCTGAGTTATTCAAATATTTGTCCGATTTACTGTTTTCAAAGAAATAAACTACTATTTGGTTTATCAACTTATATTCATGCTCTTTATTAGTACTTTATATATTAAGATATTATTAAATAAAAGTTCTTAAAAACGCTAATTATGAAAATCAATGCATGCATGTACAAATCGGTTCTTTCAATTTATAAGAGAGAAATACATTAGCTTTTAATATCATTTATTATTTTCATATTACCAATACCTATTTGAGCATTGACTCATTTAAAAGTGTTGATCGAGGTATAACACATTGATTTGGCACGTCTTGTAAAGTAGTCCTTTTTCTTCAAAGCGTGGGTGCCGCCAATAATAGAATTATCTATACATATAATAAAACAGTAGGACCCGGTGTGTCTGTACATTGAAGATAATTGACAAAAATGGAGTCAGGGCGATAAAAGAAAACCAATGAAACACAAAAAAAATTTTTTTGAATTTTTTGTCTGTCTGTCTGTCTGTCTGTCTGTCTGTCTGTCTGTCTGTCTGTCTGTTTGTTCGAGGTTATCTTCGTAACTACTGAATGGATTTTTATGCGGTTTTCACTAATGAAGAATGCACACTCCCGGGCAGTGTATAGGCTTTGTTTCATCAAAATCGGACAACAGACAAAAAAGTAACAAAAAGAAACAAAAGAAACTATTAGGTGCGCTGCTCACGTTTTTTAGTACATAACGTTTTTTAGTACATATAAAATCCAATAGATGTCACTGTGCGATTTTAAAACGCGCTATCGTTATGTTTTCGCCAGTCTACTTAAGTATGAGAAAGTTTCAAGCTGGCTGTCGTTCCATGTGGTTTAGTCGGTAGAACGTCAGTGCGCCATACTGATGGCCCGGGTTCGATTCCCAGCATGGAATTTTTTTTCACTATGTTGGCATTAACGCCTATAAGCAATTAAAAGAATTTGAAATATTGTATTCAAGGCGAATTTTCTCTCTGGGAAAATTTCCTTGCATTAATATGTCAGTGTAATTTTTTTTTCGATTTAATTTTTTTTTCGAAACTTTGTTTTTCTTAAAAAATTACAGTAAATATTTGATATTTCCCAACGTTTTTTGAATGATCGACTTGCTTTTTTTTTTTTTTAATGTATGTCTGAACCTTATCTAACTACTTCTTCAAGATTTCTTTAGATAAACCGACCAGCGTAGCGGGCGAAGGCCGCTAGTCTGGAATAAATTTCTAGTTACTGCCTGTATAGAAATATTTTAGTATTAAACTATTCGAAAGTGCTAATACATTGCTAAAGGAAAATAAATCAAAATGAAATGTTATAGAAGCTTTTGTCCAATAACACATGTCCAAGGATTTGATTAATATAAGTAATAGTATAAATAATAGTATATAAGTTAAATAAAAAAGCATTGGCGTACATTAAAAAACCTTTAAAACGATACAAAGAGTATCATTTTTACTGTCCTAAAATTTTAACCAAAACTTAAAATATATATTTGTTGAAATGTAGAGGGAACTGGGGCACATTGATATAGTTTTTTTCTAAAAATTTTTTAGTGTCAAGAAAGTAGAAATTTCAAGTTATGTAGAAATTTCAAGTTCCATGTAGTGTCAACAAAACTTGTGTAGTATATTATAAGAATGTACAATCATTGTTTTATGAAGTATTTTTACATGTAATTAAAAAAAATAAAAAATGCCATTTGTATCTATGTGCCCCACCCCCCTGGCAGATTATACACCCCATGAGGTACTTTGATATGTTTTCGAAAAATGGAGACAAAATAACAACCAATGCATATTTTTCATAGAAAATGAGTTAGCAAACACTTTTATATTTATTTATAGAAATTCAATTTGCCCACAATTTATTTGTAAGCAATATTAAAGCAATCAAAATTAAATGTATAATGACCTGATGTTATGATGTTTCTTGTCTGATTGTTGGCTGTGATAAGTTTGTCATATCTGGCACCTTAACCCCAGTATTATCTTTATTAGGAAAGATAAAAAATTACCGGGTATTCTGTTTATAAATCGGTTTATAAACAGAGAATAAACGATAATTATATTAAAAATTTTGTTTATAGTTTAATTATTCTTTGCTGTTCTGTAGTTCGTTTCTCTCACGTAACATTCCTCATGTCGAAAATAGTTTTTTTTTTCTCTGGAGAATCGACTTAAATTCGAGATTTGCCAGACTGCTTTCCTTTTCTTTTGTTAGTTCTATTGCACTAGATTTCGGATAAGTTCGCACGTTTTCTGTTTGCAAAAATATTATAAAATATTCTAATATAAAAAATTAGAGCGATTTCACTTGAATAAAAACTAATATTACAAACTTTGGTAGGAAAGGGTCCGATTAAGGAGTGTATGGTAAAAAAAATAAAAGGTTGTGAAAAATATGAACTAGAAAAGGATTTAGATTGTCCGTAACTATTATGGGACACATTGATACGTATCAATGTGTCCCGACATAGACTGTATCAATGTGCTCCATATAGCCGTTTTGAATAAAATGAATCGCATTTCCAACACTTCATAATTAACCTAACAATAAAGAATGAGGAATTGATAAAGAATAGCTTTACTTGCCAGGGAGGGCATTTTTTCGGTTGAAAGTACTGAAACAGTTGTATAATACCATTGCAAACGTGCAAATCAAATTTAACTTTTGATCTTCAAAAACAATAAATCATCCGTCCCGTTTCATCAAACTACTACATCATGCTATGACTTTCTGTATGTAGTTGTGTACATTAGCATCCCTTTTGATGTTGTTTTGAAACTTCCTATAATGACCCTGTGAGCAGTAGAGGAGGTGCATCAATGTGCCCCGATTCCCCTTACTTTCATCTTAAAAGATCTATAAAGTTGTCGTTTTGAAAAACTGCAAATTATTATCATAAATATATGTTCTAATTTGAATTTATAGAACATAAATATAATAGCTTTTAATAGAATTTACTATTTTCATATTACCAATTCCTTATCCAGCATTGACTCATTTAAGCGTGTTGATCAAGGTATAATGGATTGATACGTCTCTTCTTGTAAATTAGTCTTGTCTCTAGAAGGTGTTGTTAGTATCAGTAATAGAACTATATTTAGAGTAAATTTGTAGTTTTTGCATATATGCATACCTTTGGTATTAAACTATTCGAAAGTCCTAATAAACTGTTAAAGGTAAATAAATCAAAATGAAAAGTTATAAAAGGTTTTCTTCTATAACATTTGTCAACAGATTAGTTTAATAGAATTAATAGTATGGATAATGATATAAGTTAAATAAGAAAGGATTCAATTATAAGGTACCCTGGGGTAATAACGCCAGGCGGGGTAATAACGCCAAGTGCTTATATTTTGCATAATTATGAAATAATCAGGTAAATGACACCCATGTGCTCTGCGCAGAAGGGTTTTGAGTCATATAAATCGCAAAAAACAGCTTCAAGTTAATTTGTTTCATTTTTAGGTCTTATTGTTTTTACAAGCAACTAAAATTAACGCTTGATCTAAAATTTGCGACATACGTTTTGTGATGTGAAGACTATCTTTTTATCCGGAAATGCTTTGTTAATTACATAAATTTGTAGTGCATTTCATGTACTTTTAAAATGCTGTTGAAGATTTTGGATATCTTCTCGAGATAATTTGTAATTTAAAATTTACTGCGCAATAACTATATCGGGGTAATAACGCCAATCCTTGACATTAAATACCCCGGTTGATTCCCTACAGTGGCCGAGCTACATCCTAAATACTGATTCAAATAAACACAGTTAAAACTGTGCAATGTTTCTCATATTTCTATTTAAGCGGTCCTTTTTAAGCAAAAAGAAGCTCACGGTCTGATATTCTTTTGCCTCATCCCCCCCCCCTCCCACACCACACCTTTATTTTTCTTACACTTTCATAAAAAATTGAACATTTTCAATAGCTTAGAATGCAATTTGTCAATTTCTAAGTTTGTAGAGTTTGTATTTTTAGAATTGGGCTATCTACATGCAATTATTTCATCTTATTTCATAGTTTTGTTTGCATGGCGTTATTACACATATAGGTGGGTAATAACGCCAAATAGCATTGGTCAAGAAAAAACGCCATTCCATTTTATGAATACATATCTGTTAAATTATTTTATTTTATATAGATAGTCAATGAGTTGCTGTATCAGATCCTATATTTGTTTGAAAAATACAATCTAAAACTAAGCCGTGAAAATTGGTAGAACCTTAACGTGGCGTTATTACCCCAGGGTACCTTATTAGAAAACCCTTAAAAATGTGCGACGAGTGTCATTTTAATTGCCTTAAAATTTTAACAAAAATCTTAAACTAAATATTTGTTGATATATATTTTAGTTCTTATACTCATCTTTAAAATGTTATAAATTTGTATTCGTCAAAAAACTGTAACTTTTGTAAAAAACGTATAAATAAAGGTTTTAAAAAACATTGATTGCGACAAGCAATGCATGAATGTACAAATCAGTTGTTTGAATTTATAGAAAAAAAATGTATTAGATTTTGATATAATTTATTATTTTCATACTATGAATTCCTATTTGTGTATTGACTTATTTAAACGTGTTGTTCGAGGTATAAAAGATGAATGTACCGTTTCTTCTAAATTAGTCAAACGCTGGTAGTGTTAGTAATAGCGCTATTTTTGGAATAAATTTATAGTTACTGCACATATGCATGTACTTTAGTATTACGCTATTTGAAAGTTCTAATAATTAATAAAAATAAATAAATCAAAATGAAATGTTATAGAAGGTTTTCTCCTATAACATTTGTCAACAGATTAGATTAGTATAAGAAATAGTATATGTAATAGCATGAGTTAAATAAAAGAGCATTGACGTTAAACTTAAATGAAGATAACATTTAATTATAATTATTTTTTACTTAATTATCAGCAGTGAAATTATAGAATATTTAATATGAGACTATCACATTGCTAAAAAATCGTACAGCTAACTTTCCTAGCTGGGGATTGAACCCGGAACAATTGGAATAGCGCTCCAAGTGTTCTACTACTTAAGCTACGAGGAAGATGCCCCGCTCACTATTTCTAACTTACTTTTTTTGGTAAGACTGCAACTGCAGCACAAGACGATGACGTCTACATGAGAACCCAAACTTATGGCGTAACATGAGACACAAATAATTCAGCATCGGTAGATATAACATTTAACGATAATATTTTTTTTCAATTAATTATCAGCAGTGAAATAACGCTTGAAATTATTGAACATTTAATGTGAGGCTATCACATTGTTAACAAGTTGTAGAACCAACATAGTGAAAAACACCAATACAGTGGATTATGTGTGTCTAATGTTTCGCCACAGGTTTGTGTGCTCATGTAGACGTTATCATCTTGTGCTGCAGTTGCAGCTTTACCAATATAATGTAACAGAGGGATGGTAAGCTGAGCATTAGGGTGGTGCGAAAAAACAAAAGTTTTTATTTCCGAATCGCTATAGTGCGGAAAAGTTGCGATTGGTAAATACAAGAAAAACTAAAAAAAAATTTTGAAATCGGACATTATCTTCCGATCGCGCAAACCACCTAAAAATTCAAAAAAATTGAAAAATTTCGATTTTTTCGAAATGTTTTTAAAAATATTACATATACATATATTTTATCACTGTAGTGAAAAATATTTACATATTGTACTATTTAATAATAATAAAAAATTTAACTGCGTTTAGATAATATCTTCCAATCGCGCAAGTTCATTAAAAATTGGGAAAAATTCAATTTTCAGTGATTTTTGAGGCATTAAGAAAATAATTAAATAAGTTCAATTTGCGGTCTCATATTAAAATTAAAATTAAAATTAATACTATTGTGCATGTTATGCTATTTTTGAACAACCGAGATCTTACCACGACCAGATCGCTGCAGGGCGAAAAGGTTTAGTAGTTCGCGCAACTCCTGTTAGCCACGTTGCGAAACAGCGTTGAAGTCGCCCTATGTGTCCACATCCTTTTCTCTCCCCAACCTCGTCCACTTGCACAGTGCGCCATTTCGTATTAGTGAGCCCGTGAACGAATTTCGTTTGTTAATTGTAGATGTATTGTGTTATTTAAAATACATTAACATGTGACAGATACGCGGATCAGCATAAGTCGTTGACAAAGAAAATTACTAGACAATCTTTTCATTGTCCTATATTTTGTCATCCCCAACAGATTTTTTGTCAAATATTCTTCTGTCAAATATTCTCGTATAGCGCCTGTACGAGAAAATAAAGAAAATCCTTTAAAAGAATATAAATACTTCTAAAATCGTTAAAAATATTTCTAGAACTTTTCAATAAATGCGTCCATATAACACGCATTGATATGTAGAATGATACATGTTTGAAGATGGTTTATAGTAATTTTAAACAGTGTATGTTGCCCATCATGATATTTGTGTCAGGACTGAGGAGGATAACTAAATAATCGTCCCTTTTCCCATCAAAATGTATGTCATGTGATTCTTCTAATTCCACTTGACTTTGCCGTAATTTTTTTCTTTCTGTTTGTTTTCTTCTAATTTTGTATAAGTCAATAACTTGAAAAGCATCTGTTTTAGTTATTACAGGAATATCTTCTAGTAAACTCAACGCTTTAGCAGCACCTGCACTGTCAGATACACCATTGCGATCGCAATGTAAAGATGTAGATTGTAACTCCACTTTCATTTGCCATGGTAATTTCTTCTTAAATCTGATAGGCTGTACCCGTCATGGTAATGATATTTTTACATATACCTACATTAGCATTAAAATTCTCATGTATTTCATCTAAATGTCAAGGTCTTTTATTTTCGCTTCAACAAATTCGGAAGGTTGCCTTTTCAATATATAGTTTCGTCTTCCAAGTCTTGTATTGAGGGTTTTTTTCTTGTTTTTAACTTTAGTATCAATTTTCCCGTTTCGTCCTTTCTCTGGAGGTAGATAAATCTATGCTCAATGACTGGAATTTTGTTGTGTGTTTGAGACGTACAATTAGTCTCAATTAGACACTCCCTCAGATCTGGTGACTTTTTACAGGAGCAATATAAATTCATTACACGTTTGCAGGCTGAAATATCACACAGTTGAGTTTCTTGTTTTTTAAATTTATCAAACTTTTTTATAAGGTTTGGCTATTCCTTGTCTCGAATATAAGATTTTGTTAGTTTAGAATATTATCATAGTAGGCATTAATTAGCTAAATGATTCTACAATCAAATACTTTTGAGATTGACGCCTTCTAATAAATATATTTTATTTTTTTTGTACCACTGTATTGCTGGCAAATGAGAAACTCACTTTAATGATGTTGAATTTACTTACTAATAGAGACCGCTCCTCAAGGTAGCATTGAAGAACATCTTCGTGTGTTTGAAGAATATTTGGCAGAAAATCTCTTGGATGACCGAATATAGGACAATGAAAAGATTGTCTAGTAATTTTATTTGTCAACAACGTATCCAGATCCGTGTCCCTGTCACATGTTAATGTATTTTTAACAACGCAATACATCCAATTAACAAACGAAATTCGTTCACGGGCTCTCTGATATTAAATGGCGCTCTGTGCAAGTGGACGAGGTTGGGGACAGAAACATGTGGACACGTAAGGCGACTTCAACGATTTTTCGCAACGTGGCTAACAGGATGCGCGCGAAACTCTAAACCTTGCAGCGATCTCGTTGTGGTAAGATCTCGGTTTTTCAAAAACAGCATAACATGCTCAATAGTATTAATTTACATTTAAATTTTAACATGAGACTGCAAACTGAGCTTATTTAATTATTTTCTTAATATATCAAAAATCACTGAAAATTGAATTTTTCCCGAATTTTAATAAACTTGCGCGATCGGAAGATGTTCTCTAAACGCAATTTATATTTTTTATTATTATTAAACAGTACAATATGCAAATATTTATCACTATAGTGATAAAATATGTGTATATGTAATATTTTTTAAAAAAGTTTGAAAAAATCGGAATTTTTAGGTGGTTTGCGCGATCGGAAGATATTGTCCGATTTAAAAAAAATTTTTTTAGTTTTTCTTGTATTTACCAATCGCAACTTTTCCGCACTATAGCGATTCGGAAATAAAAACTTTTGTTTTTTCGCACCACCCTACTGAGCATCGCCCTCGTAGATTAAATGGTAGATCAATTGGAGCGCTATTCCAAGAGTTCTGGGTTAGATCCTCGGCTTGGACATTTTTAACTGTGTTGGTTCTACGACTTGTTAGCAATGTGATAGTCTCATACGAAATATTCTAAATGAAGATTATGATTTTTACTGCGTTAAAATTTTTACGAAACACTTAAACTAAACATTTATTTATAATTAATCTTACTCTTTATAGTATACATTTGATTGTACAATACATGGACGTATAAAACGGATCTTTGAATTAATAGGGGAGAAATGCATTAGCTTTTAAAATCATTCATTCTTTTCATACCACC
The DNA here is from genome assembly GCA_964019185.1 of Maratus speculifer. Lineage (NCBI taxonomy): Eukaryota > Metazoa > Arthropoda > Arachnida > Araneae > Salticidae > Maratus > Maratus speculifer. The sequence goes on from OZ025295.1 coordinate 228,549,735, forward strand.
AATTGCTATTTGAGCTTTGAATCATTTAAACGTGTTGATCGAGGTATGACAGATGGATATGTCGTTTCTTGTAAATAAAACTTGTCTCTTCAAGGTGTTGGTAATGTCAATAATAGAGCTATATTTAAAATGAATTTATAGTTACTGACTACATGCAAATATTTTAGTATTTAACAAATCGAAAGTGCTAATAAACAACTAAAGGAAAATAAATCAAAATGAAATTTTATAGACGGATTACTTTTATAACATTTGTCAACAGATTAGATTAATATAAGTAATAGTTTATATAGAATGAGTTAAAAAAGACCATTTGTGTATATTAGAAAACCGATTAATCTAAGAGTATCATTTTTACTGTCTTAAAATTTTAATTAAAACATTAAACTAAATATTTGTTTATGAATAATCTTACTTCTTATAGTATAAATATGGATGTATAATACACCAATGTACAAATCGGTTCTTTGAATTTATTGACGATAAACAGAATAATAGCTTTCAATATAATTTATTATTTTCTTATTACAAATACCTAACTGAACATTGACTCACTTAAACGTGTTGATCGAGGTATAATAGATGGATGTATCGCTTCTTGTAAATTAGTCTTGTCTGTTTAAGGCGTTGGTAGCGTCAATAATAGAACTATATTTGTAATAAATTTATAGTTACTGCATATATGCATGAATTTTAGAATTAAACTATTCGAAAGTGCCCAAAGGAAAATAAATCAACGTGAAATGTTATAGATGGTTATCTCCTATAATATTTGTCAACAGATTAGATAAATATAATTTATAGTATAAATAATAGTATAAGTTATATAAAAGAGTATTAGAGTAATTTAGAAATTCGTTAAAGCTATACAAAGAGTATCAAATATTCTGTCTTAAAACTTTAATAAAAACTGAAAAAAAAATTTTGTTGATATGTATATTACTTCTTATTTTCATCTTAAAAAAGCTATAAATTTGTATTCTTAAAAAAAAACTGTACATTTTGTGATAAATTTATGTTCTACTTTGAATTTACAGAAGAAAAATAATATCGCTTTTAACAGAATTATTATTTTCATACTACCAATTCCTATCCCAGCATTCATTCATTTAAACATGTTTATCTACGTATAACTGATGGATGCGTCGCTTCTTGTAAATTAGTCTTGTCTCTTCAAGGCGTTGGTAACGTCAATAACAGAGCTATATTTGGAATAAATTTATAGTTACTGTATATGTGCATATACTTTAGTATTAAACTATTCGAAAGTGCTAATAAACTGCTAAAGGAAAATAAATCAACGTGAAATATTATAGAAGGTTTTCTCCTATAACATTTGTCAACAGATTAGATTAAGTATAAACAATATTATAAGTCAAGTAAAAGATCTTTTGCATATATTAGAAAACACAACCTAAACCTTTTTTACATTTAGAACAACTAATTTTATGAAATATCAGAGTTTTTCTTTTATAATTTATATGAAACTAATTATTAGTAAAAAAAACAGTGTTTCTAGTTTTTACTAAAAAACAGGGTTTCTGTTTTATTTTTAGTTATTTGTCAGATTTCCTGCTTTTGAAAGAATCAAACTAGTTTTTGGTTTATCATTTTATGCATATGCTTTTTATGAGTACTTTGTGTTTAGAAATATTAATTAAAAGAGATTTTTAAGAATATTAATTATGACAATCAATGTATGAATGTACAATTCAGTTATTTAAGCTTATATAAAATTAATATAATAGCTTTTAATATCATTTATTATTTCCATACTACCATTTCCTATTCGAGCATTGATTAATTTAAAGGTGTTGATCGAGGTATAATAGATGGATATGTCGCTTCTTATAAGTTGTTCATGCCTCTTCAAGGCGTTGGTAATGTCAATAATTGATCTATATTTAGAATAAATTTATAGTTACTGCCTATATGCAACTATTGTAGTATTATTCTATTCAAAAGTACCAATAAACTGCTAAAGGAAAATAAATCAAAATGATATATTAAAGAAAGTTCTTTTCTATAATATTTGTCAATAGATTAAATTTACATCAGTTATAGTATAAATAATTGTATAAGTTAAATAAAAGAGAATTGGGATATATTATAAAACCGTTAAAACTAAACGAAGAGCAATATTCTTGCTGCATTAAAATTTTAATTAAAACCTTAAAACAATCATTTATTTGATATGCATAATACTTCTTATTTTCATCTTAAAACATCTATAAATTTGCCAATAAAAATTTTAATTATATCCATTTTTAATTACATAGTAGCTTCGTGTGCGATTTAACACATCTTTTGAAATATTTAAGAGATGGTCGTACATGCATTTACCACCCAAGCAGTAATTGTTTCAGTGAAAATTCTAGAAAAATGAAGAAAATTATTCAAATTTAATAAAATTCGAAGTGTCAAATAGAGGAACTACGAATAACGTAATTTATTTATTTCATTTTATAGTTTTAGATACTCTTATTTATCATATCCCTTATTTCTTTCCCCCATTTTCTAATTTAATTCATTCCTTTTAGATAATACATTATTATATTGAATGACATGAAATACCGAGGATTTTTTATATTTAAATACATTTTAAGCTATATTAACAACCTATTATCTATAAAGCTATTGTACATAAGTACTTTAAAAAGTTATGTAAAATTAAGCTGTCAAAAATCGTTTGATTCAGTCACCCTTATTCTTCTTTTCTATCGCGCTTGCATTTACTAAGCCATTTGCTGCTACTCGAAATTTCTCGCTTTCTATTTTACATCAATTTATTTTGAAATGAATTTGCCAAAAAAGGTTCTTCCATGCAAACTAAAGATATAAGTTTGATATTAAATTTCCTTTAGAAAACACATTTGCTGTCGTTCTGATTTCTTAAATTTTGAAAAGAACCCAATTTTACGCTGCTATAAAATGTAATTGTGTCATTCAATCTTTTCTCAAGTCTCTGATATTTCACGATATTTTTTTGAAAGAGAGAAAAGAATTTAAATTACTTTACAATTGTAGTGATAAATGAATGTAGCGCCACATTTAAATATATATTTGATTATTTAAAATAAGTTAAGTAATTATCTCAATGTATTATTTGGATTTTATGACTATTTTCAACTTAAATCTATTAGAAATAGTAATTGAAACTATTTTTTTCCTGTTTCAAAACAAAATAATCTAAATAACATTTTAACCTTTTCGTTCATTAAATCTAATATGAGGTTGTCCAGATTAAATACAAATAAAAATAAAAATAAAAATCCTTATTCCTAATTATTTGTATTTTCAATTGCATAATAACCACGTATGCGATGAAAACCATATTTTGAAAACAATTAAGAGATCGCAGCAAATGTATTTCCATGTCGAACAGCTATTGTTTCAGTGAAAATTAAAAAAAAATTAAGAAAGTTATACAAATTTATTAAAGTTCGAAGCATCTTAACAATGGGACTACGAATACACACTTTTTTTATTTTATAGCTTTAGATACACTGATTTACTATATGCTTTATTTCTTTCCCCCATTTTCTTACTTAAGTATAATTTATTCCTGTTAGATAATACAACGAATGCATATTGAATGACATTAAATAGCGAATATTTTCTGTAAAATATTTAAATATATTCTAATCTATCTTAAAAACTTCTTATATATAAAACCATTGTACACAAGTACTTTAAAAGTTATACAAAATTAACCTGTCAAAAATCGTTTGATTCAGTCACCCGTATACTTCTTTTCTATCACGATTGCATTTACTAAGCAATTTGCTGCTACTCGAAATTTCTCACTTCCTATTCTCCATCAATTTCCTTCGAAATGAAGTTGCCAAAAAGATACTTCCATGCAAACTAAAGCTATATATTTGCTATTAAATCCCCTTTAGAAAACACATTTGCTGTCCTTCTTATTTCCTAATTTTTGAAAAAAACCCAAATTTACGCTGCTGTGCAATGTAATTCTGTTATTCGCTCTTCTATTTTCTCTCTCATATTTCACATTTTCTAAAAGAAAATAAAGTTTAAATTATTCTATAATGGAAGTGAGAGACGATGAAGTCCCATGTTTAAATTTAAATGTGATTATTCTAGAAAACTTTAGTTAATCTCTTAGCATATTATTTAGATTTTATGACACTTTAAATTTAATTCTACTGCAAATAGAATTTGAAACTAAAGATTTGTTTTCTGTTTTAAAATAAAGTTGCTTAAATAGCATTTTAACCCTAACTTGCGTTAAAACCTCATATGAGGTTATCAGATTTTTTTTAAACTCTTAGTCCTATTTTTTTTCCATTCGTCAATTGCATAGTATCTTCTTATGCATCATTTGAAAACATCAAGATATGCCAACACATGCATTCCCCTTTCGAGCAGGAATTGTTTCACTAAAAATTATATAAAAAAGAAGAAAATTATACAAAGTTATTAAAATTCAAAGTTTTCAAAAAAAGAAAAAAAAACTACGGTTACATGCTTTATTTTATTGAATAGCTTTAGATACTCTGACTTACCATATCATTTATTCTCCTTTATTTATCATTTTAGTATAATTTATTTCTTTTAGATAGTGCAAAGAATGCATATTAAAAGACATGATGTACGGAATATTTTGAGTAAAATATTTAGGTATATTCTAAGCTATCTTAAAAACTTCTTACATATAAAGCTATTGTACACAAGTACTTTAAATGTTATACAAAATTAACTTGTCAAAAATTCTTTGATTAAGTCACCCATAAACTTCTTTTCTATCACGATTGCATTTACTAAACAATTTGCTGCTACTCGAAATTTCATGCTTCCTATTCTCCATCAATTTCCTTCGAAATGAAGTTGTTAAAAAAGATTCTTCCATGCAAACTAAAGGTATAAATTTGATGGTACTACTAGGTTATCCCGTCGACCAAAAAATTAGCGCCAAACTATAAGATTAAATGCCAATAATTGATGATCGTGAATGTCATATTCAATGGCATCAAATACGATTCACATGTTTAAAATGGCATTAAGTGATTTTTATTTCGACTTTTTATTTGTATTTTTATTAATATTCTACTAATTATTTGTATTTTCGTTATTTAAAATAAAAATTATAACAGTATGAATAATTTGGCTGTTAGTTTTGCGATTTGTATAATTTGGCGAAATTGATAGACGGGATAACAGATTGGTACCAATTTGATATTAAATCCTTTTTATAAAACAAATTTGCTGTCATTCTGATTTTCTAAATTTTGAAAAGGGCCAATTTTGACGCTGCTATGAAATGAAATTCTGTCTTTAGACCTTTTGTTATGTCTCTGATATTTCACGATTTTTATAACAGAAAACAATGTTTAAATTACTCTAAAACGGTAGAGAGAAACGAATGAAATGCCACAATTAAATCTGTTTGTGATTATTCAAAAATATTTAGCTATTCTGACAATACTTTATTTAGATTTTTTCCGATTAGCAATCTGAAACAAAGTATATCAAAATTTTCCATTAATGGATTTGTCAGTTTGAAGTTCTAATGGTCACAATTATCCCCCCAAAATGCGTATAGAGAACTATAAAGAGAAAATAGTGGTGATAATTTCCAAATTAATTGTCTTAATTACCGCAAACGTTTGTGATTGTGAGATTTTCATGGGTAATTATAACCACCCTTTAAACTTAAAAAAAAACAAGTATGGTAATTTAAACATAATAGAAGTGTTCTTAAAGAGTTAAAGTTACTTCCTATGTACTTTTCTAGCACCCTGACTGCCCAGCAAAAGGATAAAATTGTAATGTTGTTTTCTCTGAAATTTATTAAAAATATGATAAAAAGTTAATTAAATCCAATTGATTTTTTAATCATCAGATTTCAAAATATTCACCTTTTATATAAACATTTTAATAACAATTTTAATTTTTCTTAAGAAAGATGTTATAGTAAAAATAAAATACATTGACATGTTTCGGAACCTTCAAATAAGTTCCATAGTCATAATATAAATAAAACAAAATTTCAAAATATTTCTCGGACAATACAAATGACTCGCGACAATGAGATATAAATAACAAAAAACACGCGCTCTATTGCAAAAAATTAAATTAAAAATAGACCATGATCTAAAAACTTAACTAAAAATAAAAATTTCAAACTATTTCACGGTCAATACAAATGACACGCGACAAAGAGATATAAAAAACACCAAAAAACACGCGCGCTATTGTAAAAATTTGGAAATTTTTTTTGGAAAAAGCATTTGTCTTATTGTTGAAAGACTTATTACCTCCTTCGGACTTGGTTGTTAATTCCACAGCAGAATTTGTAGAACATATCAAAATACTTAAGATTCCTCATGATTGTATTTTGGCAAGTATGGATGTCAAGTCGTTGTTTCCATCAATAGACATTAGTGAAGTTAATTCTTATATTAGTGATTTGATAGATAGTTCTGAAAAGTATAGTGATAACATAAAAAAGACACTGAAAATTGGCTTACAGTTAATCACAAATAATAATTTCTTTATGTTTGATGGAAAAATTTATGAGCAAAAGTTGGGGGCTCCAATTGGTTCTCCCATTTCGGGTTTCCTCGCGGAATTCAAAATGAGACCTTTTGAAAAAAGAATTTTTGAAAATTTTGACAAAGTTCCTTTGTTTTGGAAAAGGTATGTTGATGATGTTTTTTTGGTTTGGGAATGGGGGGTAGATTCTTTCCTTAATTTTGTTGATAAAGTTAATAAATTAGATAAAAATATTCAATTTACCTATGAATTAGAAGCGAATTGTAGTTTACCGTTTTTAGACACTTTTTTAATTAGGGAGGGTGATTCTTTGAAAAGATCAATTTATAGAAAGAAAATTAATAGCCAACACATTATTCCAAATTCCGCTTGTTCACCTTTTTGTTATAAATTCTCTACTTTCCGTTTCATGGTTGATAGAGCGTTTAAAGTCTGTTCTGATGAATTTTTAAACGAAGAGTTGCGTAAGATCCGTGAGATTGCAAGTTCTAATGGGTATAAAATAAGTAGCATCAATAAATTAATTAATTATTATAGAAAAGGGAAGCCTAAACAACAATATCCAGGGTTAACAGAAAGATTCAATAAAGGGGGTGATTCTAAAAAGTTTAAAAGAGTTTCTTTTCCATATCTGAAAGGCAGTTTTGAGAAATTAAAATTTAAATTAAAAAAGTTTAATATTGAGTTGATTGCAACTCCTCCACCAAAATTAAGATGTTTACTTAATAAGCAAGTAGATCCTATTGGACATGATGATCTTGCTGGAGTTTACGAAATACCTTATATTACTGAAAATGGTGACTTAAATTATTACATAGGCATGACTGGGAGAAAGTTTGGAATTAGAAAAGGGGAGCACGAATCTGATATTAAATTTGGACGTACTAACACTGCCCTATCAAGAACATATTTAAATGAGGAGATAAAAATATTGTTTAATCAAAGTAAATTATGTTTCATATCTAACTGTAATCGTAAAACTATTATAAGAGAGTCCATTGAAATTTATACGCGTAATAATCTGGTTTGTAATGATACCGTTTCTTTTATTATTCCGAAGTTATGGTTAGAATTAATAAATAAATTCCTCGTGAGGGCTTGAATGGGATGAACCAAGTTGGAATTTCTTTTGATCATGGTCTATTTTTATTTTTATTGGAATTTTTACAATAGCGCGCGTGTTTTTTGGTGTTTTTTATATCTCTTTGTCGCGTGTCATTTGTATTGACCGTGAAATAGTTTGAAATTTTTATTTTTAGTTAAGTTTTTAGATCATGGTCTATTTTTAATTTAATTTTTTGCAATAGAGCGCGTGTTTTTTGTTATTTATATCTCATTGTCGCGAGTCATTTGTATTGTCCGAGAAATATTTTGAAATTTTGTTTTATTTATATTATGACTATGGAACTTATTTGACGGTTCCGAAACATGTCAATGTATTTTATTTTTACTATAACACCTTTCTTAAGAAAAATTAAAATTGTTATTAAAATGTTTATTAAAAATAATAAAAAAAGATGTTTTTTTCCGACCTGATACAAAATATTTTATTACGTATAAGTGCATAATCTTTGAGAGCATTAATCATAATTTAATTTTTTAAAACTGGGTTTTATTTTAAGAATTATATTAACTTAAATATTGCTTATGTTGCAGTGAAACCTGCAGCTTAGTGTGCGAAAAAATCCGGGCGCGGCAGTCAGGAGGCTAACTAGAAAAAAAGTAAAAAAATAACAATGTTGAAAATATACAAAGTGTTAATAATGACACCTCCTGACCCTACCATACATGACTTATCATATCGTTTATTTCTACTCTCCCCTATATTCTAATATAATTATAATTATTTCCTGTTAGATAATACAGTTCTCCCCTACTATTTCTACTCTCTCCTATATTCTAATATAAGTATAATTATCTCCTTTTCGATAATATAGTGAATGCATATCGAAAGGCATGAACTATTATTAGTAAAATATTTAAATATATTCTATGCTATTTTTAAAACCTATTATATATAAAGCTATTGTGTACATGAGTACTTTAAAAGTTATACCAAATTAAGCTGTCAAAAATCATTTGATTCGGTAACCCTTCGTTTCTATCCCGCTTGCATTTACTAAGCAATTTGCTGCTACTCGAAATTTCTCTATTCCTATTCTCCATCAATTTCTTTCAAAAAGAAATTTCCTTAAAAAGATTCTTCCATGCAAACTAAAGGTATAAATTTCATATTAAATGTCCTTTAGAAAGCACATATGCTGTCATTTTGATTTTCTAAATTTTGAAAAGAACCCAATTTTACGCTTCTGTGAAATGTAATTCTGTCATTGGATCTTTTGTTATGTCTCTGATATTTCACGATTTTTTTGAAAACGGAAAATGAAAATTCAAGCAAAGGATATTTTTTCTTATTCAAATTAAATTTGTCTAAATAGCGTTTTAAATTTTATATGAGGTTGTCACATAAAATGATTTACAAAATCCTTAGTCTTAATTATTTCCTTTTTTATTGCATTGTAGCCTCATATGTAATTGAAATCATCTTTAGAAAAGAGTCAAGACATGGCAGCACATGCATTCCCATCTCGATCAGTAATTGTTTCAGTGAAAAATATACAAATAAGAAGAAAATTATTTAAATATAATAACATATGAAGCTTCCAAAAATGGAGCTAGGAATTCATGCTTTCACTGGGAAAAAATTAAATACTAAAAAATGATTGCATCGATGTACTCACACTGAAAAGAGTATGTTTAGATAAAAAATTATCTCATTTTTTATTCAATTTTGAAAATCACATGTTATCAAATTCAAACTAACGATAGTTTTGTCGCCTGTAATTATTTATTTCATTCTTAGTGGTATAAAATATGCTTATTAATGCAAATATTAAATTATACACAGTAATTTAATACAATTTAAAAGTGCGTGAAAATAGTGCTCTTGTCATAAATATATTCGGTTTGAGTATTTTGCTAATAATTTTTGCTATTTTCCTTTATAAACAATCAAATAAACTTTTATTGTTAGTAATTTTGAGCAAGAAATAAATGCTACTATATATTTAGTTTATATATTATTTAATTTATAAATTATTTATGATTAAGTTAATTTATAATTTATAAGTTAAGAGGACAGTTCATAGCGATTTCCTTTGAACACAAGCATGAAATCAAAAACGAGTACATTTGTTTCTTAGTTTTGAGTATATTTGGATCGGAACTATTTTGAGTATGTGAAGTACTTAAAATTGAGTACTTTTTAGTTAAATTTGAGAATCCATTTATTTCAGTGTTAATTTAGTGTATAGCTTTAGATACTGTGAGTTACCATATCCTTTATAACTTTTCTAATATAAGTACAATTTTTTCTTATTAACCCTTTGGGGACAAAAAACTTCTATTCACAAAATGCTGAAATGATTGAAACGACACCAGAATTTAAAAACAAATTTATTTCAAAATAGATAACTGTTTTCCTTAACGTACATCCTATAATTAAAATTTTCATTTCAAAATTCTTGTGTCAATGTGGCATTTAGCAGTTAAAATTATGTGGTATTTATTTTTCTCACCGGCCCTCAAAGGGTTTAATAATACAATCAATGTATATTGATTAAAATGAGACACCGAGTATTTTTAGTAAAATATTTAACTATATTCTAAGCTATATTAAAACGTATTATATATAAAGCATAACATAAAGCGTACATAAATACTTTAAAATTTATACAAAATTAACCTGTCAAAAATCGTTTGATTCAGTCACCCGTATTCTTCTTTTCTATCACGTTTTCGTTTACTTAGCAATTTGCTGCTACTCGAAATTTCTCGCTTCCTATTCTCCATCAATTTCCTTCGAAATGAAGTTGCCAAAAAAAAACTTTCATGCAAACTAAAGCTATATATTTGATATTAAATCTCCTTTAGAATACACAGTTGCTGACATACTGATTTCCTAAATTTTGAAAAAAAACCCAATTTTACGCTGCTATGAAATGTAACTCTGTCATTCGATAGTTTATTATATCTCTAATATATCACAATTTTTTTAAACAGAAAATATATTTAAATTATTCTAAAATTAAAGTTAGGAACGACTGAAACGTCACTTAAGTTATTCTCTCAACATATTACATAGATTTTATGGATATTTTCAACTTAAATCTATTGGAAATGGAAATGGAAACGGAAACTTAAGATAGTTTTACCTGTTTCAAAATGAATTTGTTTAAAAAGTGTTTTAACCCTCTGGTGCATTAAAATCTCATATGATGTTCCCATACATAAAAAAAAAATTAAATAATGCTTAGACCTAATTATTTCCATTCTCAACTGCATAGTGCCCTCTTGTCATAAATATAGATTATATCGCGATTGATTATATCCTCTATAGATTATATCCTCTTGTCATATCGCGATTAAAATCATCGTTTGAAAAGATTCAAGAGATGGCAGCACATGCATTCCTTTGCCGAGCAGTAATTGTCTCAATGAAAATTATACAAAAATGAAGAGAATCATACAAATTTATTAAAATTACGAATAACGTCTTTTGTTTTATTTTATCGTTTTAGATACTCTGATTTATCGTATTCTTTATTTCTCACCCCCCGTTTTCTAATTTAATTATAATTCGTTCCTATAAGACAATACAATGAACATATACTAAATGACATGAAGCACCGAGTATTTTTATTAAAATATTTAAATACATTTTAATATCTTAACAACCTATTATATATAAAGCTATTGTACATAAGTACTTTAAATGTTATACATAGTTAAACTGTCAAAAGTTGTTTGATCCAGTCACCATTCTTCTTTTTTCTCGTGCTTACATTTACTAAGCAATTTGCTGCTAGACGACATTTATTGCTTGCTATTTTCCATCAATTTCCTTCGAAATGAAGTTGACAAAAATGATTCTTTCATGCAAACTAAAGGTATAAATTTGCTATTAAATCTCCTTTAGAAAACAAATTTGCTGTCATTCTGTTATCCTAATTTTTGAAAAAACCCCAATATTAGGCTGCTGTGAAATGTAATTGTGTCATTCGACCTTTTCTTACGTCTCTGATATTTCACATTATTTTTAAAAGAGAAAAGCGTTTCAATTATTTTACAATTGAAGTGATAAATGAAGGTAACGTCACGTTAAAATATATATTTGATTATTCAAGTTTTGTTATTTACTCAATGTATTATTTGGATTTTATGAGTGTTTTTAACTTTAATTCTTTGGAAATATTAATTGAAACTAATTTTATTAATGTTTCAAAAATAAAATTGTCTAAATAACCTTTTAACCATTTCGTTCATTAAAACCTCATATGAGGTCGTAAGATTTAATAAAAATAAAAATACAAATACAAATCCTTATTCTCCATTATTTGTATTTTCAATTGCATAATAACCTCGCATGCAGTTAAAATCATCTTTTGAAAACAATTAAGAGATGGCGGAAAATGCATTTCCTTCTCGAACTGCTATTTTTTTAGTATATATTAAATAGAAAATAAGAAAATTATACAAATTTATAAAAATTCGAAGCTTTCTAATAATGAGACTACGAGCACACATTTTATTTTATTTTATAGCTTTAGATCCAATGACTTACTATCTCCTTTATTTCTTTCCCGTATTTATTTAAGCCTTTCGCGTCTGATTTTATTTTCAGTTTTTAGAAAAAAATACTTTTACGTTAGTAACATGAGCACAAGCTATACAAATAGATTAATCATTATTTAACGAATATTTCACTGTCTGTATGATAAAGACTGTTGTTGTTTTGTGTACTATTCAATGCATATTCATTTGACAATAAGCTAAGCAAGAATTTTTAGAGAAGTTTGAAAAATATGGTATTACAACAAGATTTAACTTATATTATAAATTTCTAATACTTTTTGTGCTTTATTACATATAATTATATCAGGAAATTAACTTTAATTTTAAATTTAAAGAGTGAAATATATGTTTAAAATAACGGAATGGCAAATTGCGCGTAAAGAAATAAAGAAATAATTATTATTATTGTTATTATTAAATACATAAACATAAATTAAGTCATGTGGTAAATGCGTAGACATAATACTAACATTATTATTTTTAAATTGTAGCAAAAGTATTTCTTAAAACAAAATAATACTCCATTAAAATACATGTACTATTAATAGTACACCAGACCCGAAAGGGTTATGTATAATTTATTCCTGTTGGATAATACAACGAATGCACGATTGAATGACTTGAAATAGCGAGTATTTTCTGAAAAATATTTTAAAATATATTCTAAGCTATCTTAGAAACCTATAATTTATACAGCCATTATACACAAGTACTTTAAATGTTATACAGAATTAAGCTGTCAAAAGTCGTTTGATTCAGCCACCCGTAATCTTATTTTCTATCACGCTTGCATTTACTAAGCAATTTGCTACTACTCGAAATTTCTCGCTTCCTATTCTCCATCAATTTCCTTCGAAATGAAGTTGCCAAAAAGATTTTTTATGGAAACTAAAGGTATACATTTGATGTTAAATCACCTTTAGAAAACACATTTGTTGTCATTCTGATTTTCTAAATTTTGAAAAAAAAAACACTTTTGCGCTGCTGTGAAACGTAATTCTATCATTTTATTTCTTGTTATGTCTTATCTATCACGATTTCTTTTAGCAGAAAATAGCGTTTAAATTATTCTACAATGGAAGTGAGAAACGAATGAAGCGCCAAATTTAAATTTATAGATGGTTATTCAAAAATGCTTCTGATAAAATCTACCTAATATATTAACAGAACATGTCAATATTTTATTTAGATTTTTAACGGATAGCAATTTGAACCAAGGTTTACTAAGAGTTTTCATAAATGGATTTGCCAGTTTGGAGTTCTAATTGTCACAATTACACCCAAAAACAGCGTATAAAGAACTATAAATAGAAAGTAGTGGTAATATTTTCCCCCAAAATGGTCTTAATTACAGCAAACATTTGTGATTGTGAGATATTGATCGCTAATGATAACTACCCTTTCAACAGCAAAAAAAAAAAAAAAAAAAAAAAAAAAAAAAAAAAAAAAAAAAAAAAAAAAGAAGAATTTAAAGATTAAAGAGGTGTTGTTAAAGTTTCAAAGTTTTTTCTATTTATATTTCCAAATAGAAAAAGGTAAATAAAAGATATTGAAACTGTACAAAGTGGTTATAATTACCCTAATTGACCCCTATCTAATTTACCCCATTGGCCCTAATAGGACTTTCCATATCCTTTATTTCTTCTACCCCTTATTCTAACTTCACTGTAATCTTCCCCTATTAGATAATGCAATGAATGATTATTGAATGACGTGAAATACGAAGTATTTCAACTAAAACATTTAAATACATTCTAAGCTGTCTTAAAAATCTATTATATATAAAGCTACTGTACATAAGTACTTTAAAAGTTATACAAAATTAAGCTATCTGTTACGAAATTATTCTATTCTATTAATTATTCTCGATCAACAGTTCTAATATTGTGGTTCAGTGCAATTTAAATCTAGATCAATCACAAATCTTTGGACGAAACAAAACGTTTAATAAAAGAAAACATAAAATAAAAGTTTGAGAAATATTCGACATTCTATTACATCTAAGAATCTAATATCAACAAAAAAGATTATTTCATTTCAGTTTATAAAAGAGTCTATACTTTAAAAAACGTCCAAGCTGGCTAAATACGATGCTCGCTAATTAGCCGGAACATCCCGTCCGGCGTTGGACGACTGTCCAACATCATCATAAATAGGCAATGGAACAACTCCTGTGATGTTCCTACGTAGTATACCTGTGGAGGTCTTGAGATCGACGACGCGGACATGTCCTTCGTCTCCTTTGTAGGTCTTCAAAACTCTTGCTAACCTCCAGTTGTTGAACTCTTCGTTTCTATCTTTCAGTAACACGAGTTGACCATCTTGAAGATTTTGCGAGGTCTTTTTCCATTTACTTCGAACTTGCAACTCATTTAAGTATTCTCGGTTCCAGCGTCTCCAGAACTGCTCTTTTATTCGTTGAACTAAGGCCCATCTAGAAGAAAAAGGCAAAGAATCTAAAACTTCATTATTATCAGGAATATTTAGAAGAGGACCTCCAGTAAGGAAGTGACCAGGTGTCAATGGCTCTAAATCGTTAATATTTGTAGATAATGGAGTTAATGGTCTTGAGTTCATGACGGCTTCAATTTGGGTTACAAGTGTTGTCAACTCTTCAAAATTTAAGATAGAGGATTTAGTTATTTTCAAGAGTATTCTTTTCATAGCTTTAATATTCGATTCCCATAGTCCACCGAAATGTGGAGATGCAGGTGGTATGAAGTTCCATTTTATTCCCTCATCTGCACTAAATCTCTGAATTTCTTCCGAAGCACAAATTTGGTAGAAGGATTTTAAAAGAGCATAATTACCTTTAAAATTGGTGGCATTATCACTCCATATAACAGAGGGTTTCGATCGTCGAGAAACAAATCTTCTTAAACAGGCTAAAAATGCTTCTGTGGTCAATTCTGAAACAATTTCCAGGTGTACTGCTTTAGTAGAAAAACATATGAATATAGCAATGTATGATTTTATTTTAATCTTTGATCGCTTCAAGTTAGGTTTTGTTAAAATAGGACCAGCTAGATCTACACCTGTCTTCTCAAATGGTCTAGATGGTACAATTCTATCACGAGGTAAATTACCCATAATTTGTTGAATAGTTTGATGCTTGGACCGAAAACATGTTATACACCTACTTATAATTTTCTTTACTTGGCTTTGACCAGATGGTATCCAATAAAACTGTCGTAATAATGATAGGGTTGTCTGAGTACCAGAATGCAGGAATTTTCTATGATAATGTTGAATCAAAAGTTCAGTGAAATAATGAGACTTTGGTAAAATTAACTGATGTTTTTGTGATTCCGCTAAATTCGAAAATTTCAATCTTCCGCCGACCCTCAACAGCTCATCTGCATCTAAAAATACGTTTAAACTTAAGAGTTTACTGTTGTTTGGGAGAGGACGTTTTCCCTTTAAACACTGGATTTCAGTTTGAAATGCAGAATTTTGCACAATCTTTATCAATCTCTTGGTTGCATTTTGTAACTCAGAAGTATCTAAATAATTATATTTTCTACTTCCTGTTTCTAATTTACAGTTATTCAAAAATCTTAAACAATATGCAGTAACTCTTATTAATTTCATAAAAGACGAGTATCGAGTAATTAAATCAATGTTTGCTTGATTTTTATCAACAACTGTTGATTTTACAGTAGCATTTTTCTTTAGTTCTAACTCATCTTTAGTTTTAGCAATGTCTAATGTATCAAATGAACTAGCCAATTTTGGCCAAAGAGATTTGTCTTGCTTTAACCATTGGGGACCTTCCCACCAAAGATGGCTATTTTTCAACTCTGGAACTTTCAAGCCTCTAGTAACAAAATCGGCAGGATTATCTTGTCCAGGACAGTGAAACCAATTTGATGGATCACTAAGATTTCTGATTTCTTTTATTCTGTTTCTAACAAACATTTTGAATCTTTCTGACTCTCCCTTAATCCAATACAATGTAATAGTTGAGTCAGTCCAAAAGTAGCAACTTACGGGAAAAACTAATTCTTTAGCAATTTTATGACAAAGTCTAGCAGACAAAAGGGCTCCTAAAAGTTCAAGACGAGGTATAGAAACAGTTTTTAAAGGGGCGACTCTACTTTTTGCTGCTACAAAACTGGTAACTATGCTCTTGTTCTTTAAAACTGCTCTGAGATATACTACTGTACCATATGCCTTTTTTGAGGCATCTGAAAAACTATGTAATTCAAAACAATCAACTTCATCAGAAGCTATATCAGACAAATAATATCTGGGGATGCTAATACTATTCAGTTCTTTTATTTCTTCAAACCATGCATTCCATAAATTGTCCAAATGCTTTGGTAAATTCTCATCCCAATCGAGGCCTAAACACCAAACTTCTTGAATTAAGCATTTGATTCTAATGGTATAGGGGCTAAGAAAGCCAACTGGGTCGAAAATACGACCAACAGTTTGCAATAAATAGCGTTTAGTATTAAGTCTCTTCGAGAGGAAATTTTCCATATTATGGATTTTAAATGACAATGTATCATTATCTGGGTCCCAAGAAACCCCTAAAACTTTTGAATTTACCAAGTGCTGATTACTAAGATTAAAATTATCAGTTGCGTTATCAGTATGCAAACCATATTGTTCCCATTTTTGACGTAATTCAAAAGAATTAGTTTTCCATTTTCTAAATATCATTGAAGCTTCTTGGAAGATTTCATAAGCTTCCTTACTAATTTTAAAAGCTGATTCAACATTTGGTTGACTGCTGATAAAGTCATCAACATATAAGGATGAATTTAAAATATCAAAAGATTCAGGAAATGTTTCTACATACTTTTGTAGGTGGTGCTTGATAGTAGCTGCAAGAAGGAAGGGGCTTGACTTCACTCCGAAAAGTACTCTCTTGAGTCTAAATATTTTAAATTCCTTACCTGGATCTTCAACCCATGGCTCATCACCCCAAAAAAATCTTGTGAAGTCCCTGTCTGCTTCATCAATTTCGATCTGCAAAAAAGCTTTCTGAATGTCTGCGGTAACCGCTATTGGAAAGTTTCTAAATTTGATTAAAAGACTGAACAGATCGGGGATAAGATTTAAACCAGTATATAAACAGTCATTTAGTGATAATTCACCTTTAGAATGGGCGCTTGCATCAAACACAATTCTAAGTTTAGTTGTGGACTTATCTTCTCGAATCACTGCTCTATGGGGCAAGTAAAATGTATTTACATCAGATGAGTTTTCAACAGGTTCGATGATATTCTCTGCTAAATAACTGTCCAGAACAGATTTATATTCTGAGAATAAAAAAGGATCGTTTCTAAAGTTTGTTCTCAACTTTAAAAATCGTCGATGCGCCACTTCGCGATTGTTATTAAGGGACATTTTTAAATTTTTCTTCCATGGAAATTTTACCTTGTACCGATTATCTTTAAAAACAATACTAGACTCGAAGTCAGATATGACGTCATTATCTACATTAGAAATAGTTTGAGTTTCGGATTCAATTCCTAAGCTTTCCAGTTGCCAAAATTCTCTAATTTGTTCAGATAAATCCTTTTCTTCAACTATAATTTTCATGCTAAATAATTCATTGACTGACCCCATATAACCCTGCAAACACCAGCCAAAAAGAGTTTCAGTAGCTACGAGATTATCCTTTAGTCGTTTAATTCTACCAGTTACAACATTATAATAATTATCGGTACCTATTAAAACTGCAATTTGTTGATTACTATATTCATGACTGTCAGCTAGTTGTAGACCTTTCAATTTATTATATGTTTTTCGAACGTATTTATCAGGAGTGGGTAAGCAAGCAGCTGAAATCTGATCTGTTTCAAGGGCTTCGATTTCAATGTTCAAAGAGGGTTGATCCGTATTTTCTAGTTTTACTTTTACAACATTATATGTTTTCTCAGTCGCCTTTTCGGCTCCAAAAGCATAAACTGATAAGGTTTCCTTTCTAATAACTGACAAATTTAGCTTTTGTGAAATATCGCGAATTATAAATGTTCTCATACTGCCGTTATCTAATAAAATACGAAATGGTTCATTTTTATCAGTTTTCAAATCTTTTATTATTGCTGAACAAGTTTGTAAAAATATATTGCAATGGGTGTTTTCGTCTGGTACCTTACTAGTGGAAGTGTTATCACAATGAGAAATGGATACGACACTTTTATCAACATTTACATTTGAATGATTTTCTAATTGGAAACAAATAGCCCTACTATGTTTTTTACCGCAAATATCACACATTTTGGTTTCTCCACAGTCCTTGATTCTATGTTTACATTTTAAACACAAAAAGCATCTTCCTTGCTTTTTTAGTAATTCTTTTTTCTCAGCCAAGGTTAATGATTCACAGAATTCGCTATTATGCTCAACACTATTACAAAATATACATGAATTCTTGTTTACAGAAGCCATTAATTCAGCTGAAACATTATTTTGTTTATAACCTTTCGTAGTATATTGATATTTCGACTTAAATTTTGATTGTTTATCTGGAAATTTGGGTTTGTATTCATTCTTGTTATCATTGGAAAATGATTTTTTAGAATCTAAATCATGGATAGTTAATACCCTTTCTCTACTCTCAATTTCATTTTTAAGAAAACTCATAAGATTATCTATATTCCACATTTCACCATTCTTTAGATGTCTATTAAATTCTAATGTTAAATCTGGAGGTATTAACTTCAATAATATTGGGCAAAGCAACCCACTGTATGTATCAGATTTTACACCCAACGACTCTAAATTTCGAATTTGTACTAGACATTTATCATACAAACATCTTAAACCATAAGTGTCAGAAGAACTTTTCAAACATTTCATATATAATAAATTATTTAGATGAGCGTGTACGAGTATATCATGTCTACCAAACCTTTCTTTCAAGAGCGATACAGCCGCCGCATAATTATTTTCTGTCAAACTAAATCCACTGATTGTGTTTGCAGCCGATCCTGCTACCAAACTTTTCAAATAGCTAAATTTCTCAACATCGGTAAGACTTGGATTTTTGTCTATAGCTGTTTCAAATTCATTCCAAAATTCCAAAAATTTATCTGGTTCACCAAAAAATCGACTTATTTGTAGTTTAGGCAGCTTTATTTTCTTTAATTCGGTAGAAGCAGGACATGCCCGTACTGAATCAATATTATTAGCATTAACAATATTTGCATTTATACTCAAACTTTTAATCTTGAAGTTTAATTTACATCTATACGATATCACTTTCTGATCGTATTCATCAATATTTAAAATTTCATTTTCAACATTTTTAGCATTTAATAAACTTAAAATGTTATTATCTAGTTGTTTAATAACATTAAATTTGGTATTTAATTTATCAAGTAATTCCTCAAAATATGTCACAGAATGTTCTGATTTCGAAAAATAATCATCAATATCTTCTATTAACTTATTTAAAAGATTTCGATGCGTGTCACGCATCTTTCTTTCCTTATTTTCATTTATTGTATAAAATAAAATACAACAAAAAGTCAACTCACCAATCTGTCATCAAAACGAAAGCATTTTTCTACTTGCGCAATAGCTTGAAATCCCGAATTCTTGCCTGTCCGATGCAACAATGTTACGAAATTATTCTATTCTATTAATTATTCTCGATCAACAGTTCTAATATTGTGGTTCAGTGCAATTTAAATCTAGATCAATCACAAATCTTTGGACGAAACAAAACGTTTAATAAAAGAAAACATAAAATAAAAGTTTGAGAAATATTCGACATTCTATTACATCTAAGGCCGTGTTCAAAAGCGGCTTTTTTTGTGCGCGCGCGCTCAGAAGATTCTGCTTGGAGTAGGTGCTATCGAAGAAGAGAATTTTAAACTTATTCAATTATTGTATTATTTTTATGGTTCAGAATTGGTAAATACAAATACCATATCTCTTTATCCTTTCAAAATATGATTTTCGTAACAGAAATACATATCTGTGACCACTCAAATAAAATTAAAAGTATTCCGGAAAAGTATCACGTGACCTATTTATGTAATTAAGCCCGATTAGCATTTAAAAAATGACAATCAACCCTGCTCAAACCTTGACGCGCGCGACGCAAAAAAAAATGATGGGCGATTTGATCACGTGATTGTGCGTTTTGTGCTTATCTGTTATTGGTTGCACGTTGTTTGTTGTCAAAGTTGGTAGGTTGACTGATACAATTTAACAATTGGTGATTTAATTTTTTTAATAATTTAATTTTTATTTATTTAAAAATCATTTATCAGTTGCTTTATACTTTTCGTATTAAATAATAGAATACTGTTGATTCTATTGTTGTAATTAATAGAATGCTGTTGATAAACCAAGGTTGAGATATCCACACGGGGGACTAGCTAAGGGGGGGGGGGGCTACCCTCCCAAAACATTGACAAATGTTGTTACACTTTGCAAATTTAAAACTTTTATGTCAAATTTAATTAAAATTTTAATAAAAACTGCAATACATTTTCTATTTTTGATAGAATTTGCAAAAGTTACAACTCTAATTGGGAATATTATTAATTTTTTTTACAAATAAGAATTGTATTACATTTTCAAAGTGCGTTAACTTGGCAAAATTATAAAACGAGTTGGCGAATATAAAAATTTGACTTGACAATATTAAGGTTTTCTCCCCCACCAATAAAAAGTCTTAGCGATGGCCCTGTATCCACATATTACAAGACTGATTTGTAATCTACAATACTGGATTGATTTCAATGGAATTTGCATTGTTAGTTAGATAATTTTTCAGAAGAAGTTTTAGTATGTATATATTTCTTATTTAATGATTGTATATTTTAATACCGTGTGGATAACAGGCCAAAATATGTCATAAAATATGAAAAACAAACGACATCCGAAATTATGTTAGTATAAGCAAAACACTTATTTATACTTTTAATAGAAAAATTATGAACATTCTAATCATACTTTATTCATTATAAAACTAGAAGGCAAACTCCAAATATTTCACTTCTTTAAAATATATGTATGCAGATATTCTTAATTTAAAAAAATGTATATCTTTTACATTTTGCTTTTATAATATTTTCCAGTTTGATTTTAACACCGTAAAATATCCACGCATGCATTATATTTGCATCCTAATCTCAATAAAAAATTACTTCTAAAATTTTCAAAAAAAAAAAAAAAAAAAAGAACATTAATAATTATTTTATGCGTATACGGATATTTTCGCAGAAAACATTTTTTTTCATTTTCTTAATATATATATAAATCACTTTGGAACGATATTAATATCGTTCTAATTATCCTTTTAATATTCTAAATTTGGAATATTAAAACTTTCTCCGCAAAAATCTCATTTTCTCATATTTAAATAAGTATTTTATTATTATAATAGAAATACATGTGCTTCTGTATTATTAATATAAAATTTACCTTTAATAAAAATGTCTTATTTATTAATAAAAAGCAACCAAAAAAAAAAAAAAAACACAAACCAACTTTTGGCCCGCGCAGGTATCGAACCCGTATCGTCTGGGTTCAAGCTCAGCATCCTGACCATTCGGCCAGCCAGCTCACTTTCATTTGTAACAGATTATCTTTATAATTGGCACTACAAGTAATTACATCCTTGATCTGTTCTCCATCTGTTACTGAGCGAACAGTTACAGTAATTGGTGGCACAGTAGCGAGGACTGAACGCACATCCCACCAAGTATAAGTATCCACTCCATGTCCGTGGCTCCTAGCGTGCGCGTGCAGCGCGCGTAACAGCTGAACACGGCCTAAGAATCTAATATCAACAAAAAAGATTATTTCATTTCAGTTTATAAAAGAGTCTATACTTTAAAAAACGTCCAAGCTGGCTAAATACGATGCTCGCTAATTAGCCGGAACACTATCAAAAATCGTTTGATTCAGTCACCCATATTTTCCTTTCTATCACGCTTGCATTTACTAAGCAATATGCTGCTACTCGAAATTTCTCGCTTCCTATTCTCCATCAATTTTCTTCGAAATGACGCTGAAAAAAGGTTCTTCCATGCAAACTAAAAGTATAAATTTGATATTAAATCTCCTTTAGAAACACATTTGCTTTCATTCTCATTTCCTAAATTTTGAAAAGAACCCAATTTTACGCTGCTCTGAAATGTAATTCTGTCTGAGAGTCTTTTGTTATGTTTCTGATGCCTCACGATTTTTTAAATGGAAAATAACGTTTAAATTAGTCTAAAATGGAAGTTAGAAACGAATGAAGCATCAATTTTTAAATTTATATATGATTATTAAAAAATAGTTATTCTCTTAACATATTTTTTAGATTTTATGGCCATTTTTAACTTAGATGTTTGCAAATGGAAACTGAAACTAAGGTATTTTCTTTTTTCATTTTTGAAAGTAAATTTGTCTAAACAGCGTGTTAACTCTCTTGTTCATTAAAACCTTATATGAAGTTCTCAGATAAAAAGTAAAAAAAAAAAAAAAAAAAAAAAAAAAAAAAAACCTTAGTCTTAATTATTTCCATTTTCAATTGCATAGTCGTATGCGATTAAAATCATCTTTTGAAAAGAATCAAGAGTTGGCAATACATGCATTACCTCTGTCGATTATTAATTATTTCAGTGAAATTAATATTAAAAATGAGAAAATTTTACATATTTATTAAAATTCAAAACGACCAAAAATGAAATCTACTTTTAATATGAAGTTTATTTCATCAGATAACCTGACTTACGAAATCCTTTATTTCTACCCGCCCTTTCCTAAATTAAATATATTTTATTCCTATTAGATAATACAATGCAGGTACATTTAAAGACATAAAATACCCTGTACTTTTAGTAAAACATTCAAATATATTCTAAGACACCTTAAAAACCTATTAAGTATAAATCTATTGTACATAAGTACTTTAAAAGTTATGTAAATTTAAGCTGTCAAAAATCGTTTGATTCAGTCACACTTACTCTTCTTTTCTAACACGCTTGCATTTACTTTTCAATTTGCTGCTACTCGAAATTTCTCGCTTCCTATTCTACATCAACTTCTTTCGAAATTATGTTGCCAAAAAAGATTCTTGCATGCAAACTAAATGTATAAATATGATATTAAATCTCCTTTAGAAAGCACATTTGTTGTCATTTTGATTTCCTAAATTTTGAAAAAAAAAAAAACCTAATTTTACGCTGCTGTGAATCGCAATTCTGTCATTCGATCTTTTGTTATGTGACTAAAATTTCACGATTTTTTTAAAAGAGAAAATAGTGTTTAAGTTATTCTAAAATGGAAGAAATAAATGGATGAAGCGCCGCGTTAAAATTTAGGTATTGTTTGTCAAGAAAAGTTTAGTTAGTCTCTCAACATATTATTTAGATCTATTACAATTTTTAACTTAAATCTATTGGAAATGGAAATTGAAATTAAAGAAATTTTTTGCTTGTTTCGAAATAAATTTATCAAAATGGCGTTTAAAAATAATCTTGTATTGTGTATGGCTATTAATGACTAAAATTTTCAATTTTATATATTCAATCGAATATTTAAAAACGCACTTAACCGATTCTTCTGGAACTTTACGATTATAAAGATCATGTCTGTCCTTGTATTTATCAAGGTTTATTTAATAGCATTTATTAGGGAAGGCAATTAGAGGCAACTTCATCGTGATAAATAAATCAAAGGATAATAATATGGTACTTGTACCCATTATGGACAGTACTCTCAATATTGACACTCCTAATATTTCGTAAAGTACCAATTTTCATAGAGAAATCGCGCTACATGTCCGTGAAGAAAAGCAGTTGAAAAGATAATTAAGCCAGGAAAGTACAAAAAAGGGCGCTGTTCGCCATTTAGAAGGAAACTTGTTGTTTTGTGGTATGCTGATCGTAAATACAGGTAAGTTTAAATTCTTATTAGATATTGTAAAATTATTTTAAAAATGGAAAAATGGAGTTTTTTAGAAAGCTTTTAAAACCTATTTTCGATTGCTATTGCATATATTGCTTAAAATATTTTATTTATTTATTTATTACAAGATTTAATAAAACTACTCCCGATTCTCATTATGGGCACCTTATTTTCCCATTGGAAGTACAGCAGTTGAATCTTCAGATTCACAAAAATAAAAAGCTAAACAAAACAATCTACATTATTTCATAATATTTTGTAGTAACTGAGGCGCTTTGCATCGGTCTTCGAAGAACCACAACTCCCAGTTCTAAAGTGCAAGTTCTGAAGATATTTATTGTGCCCTCCCCTCCCCTCCAATACTTTAAGATATAATTTTTTATCCCCTCTTATCTAAAATTCCATAAATGAGTGGTTCTTCCATACACCCTGAATAGTAGATCAATAAGAAGCCATCTCTCCATAATTGGTACTGGTAGTTCCTTATATGAACATTTGTAAACATTTTTTGTTTTTATCATTTAAATTAAACCGAAATAATTACAAGGTCGCTAATTTTAATAATGATAGTCAACAGTCCAGGGATCATAGTCATATACTTTTGGAGTCCTATCATGTGTACATGGAGGTGAAAAAAAAAATTCCTTAGAGTGTCCATATTAGGCACAGGTACCTTAGTATATGGGATCAATTTGTACATTCAAATGCACGAAATAATCTATTGCTGAAGAATACAGTTATGTGGGTACTATACATTTATTCTGATATTCGTAAGTATAGCACGTATATTCATTAAGGTAATCGATTTTTTAATGTTAAAAATTTCTATCGTGTTTTTATGATGCAATATTTTTATGATATTGCAGATCAATGTTGAAACTGTACAAAGTGATCATAATCATTTCTCTTTATTCTACCCTGACTTAACATACCCTCTGCTTTCTCCCCTGCTTTCCTAATTTAAGTATAATTTATTCCTTTTAGATAATACAATGTATCGTAAAACAAGAAGTTGAGAAATTTTCAGAAAAGATAAATTTATCTAATTATTTTTTATTTTTCATAAATATTCCTCATACCCTTTCTGTCTTAAATGTTTCGAATTGTTTTCTCTTCGTACGACCGAATCTAATTGATCCTATTTTATTAAATAAATCACTCTCAACTAAGAATTAAGATGGTATTTATTTATAACCATATATTTAATATTTACAAGCTATTTACAATTATTTATTTTAACATTTAAGTATTTAACTTTCTTTTTTAAGGTTATACAAATCCGTTAATTCACAATCGCATATTTTATACTATACACAAAAAAGCAAATAAACTAACGTTTTTTAATTCAGTTCAGTTCGGAAAAAAATTTCAAAGTCACGGTTCAATTCTATGAATGAGCCATTAAAAACTGAAATAGAGGGAGCTTTTCGAGACATACTCCCCCCGTTGAGTTTTGCTAGGTTAAAACTCAACCACAGTCGAGAACATGTTCGGAAGATATGAACATCTGGGGTTCGAATCACGCGTCCATGTCTGGACATTCTTCGTGCATCCTTTTTAACTTCAACAAATTTAGGAGAATCTTCTACCAGTTTTACAGAACCAAGAGAAACTTTACTTGGAGTTTCATTAGGATGAGCTCATTTGATGGTTTTCTGATTAAATTCAGTTGAGTTGAAATTTGCTGTTTCCAATGGATATCTTCTTTGTACAGAACGAAGAATCTCACCAAACTTATTATGTAACTTTTGTCAGCGTACTATGCAATCTTTTCATGGAAACATCTGTCTGACTTTTCCTAGAGGAGATTATTTTCTCTTTTCATTAGTGTTAATTATAACAATATCTCCAGCAAAAAGATCAGTATACCTATAATAATTTTTCAACTGTCCCAAATATTATAGTATGAAATGTTTTCTCAAGTCTTCACTAAATTCTCATCCAAATTTCTTTCTTTGAAGATAGCTTGCATCTATATTGTCCAGATCAGAAACACTACCTTTTTAATTTCACGCAGAAACATGTCAGGAGTTAAAGGTTCTAGTTCAAGATCTTCACTTACGTAGGCCAGTGGTCTGGAATTTTCAATATTTTCTCAATTGCAAATAACGGTAATAATTTCTTTATATTTCAATGATGCATTTCCTAAGCATTTTTCTAAAAATATCCTTCATCAATCCGATCATACCTTCCCAGAATCCTCCCCAGCAAGATGATGCAGGAAGAATAAATTTCCAAGTTATTGGGTCTACTGTATGTTCCTTAATCACTCTTTCCTAATCTATTTTCTTCAATAAAAACTTCTCAAACAAAATTAGATCCATTGTCTGTATAGACAATCTGGGATCTTCCACGTCGTGATATAAATCGTCGAAATGCAATCAAGAATTTGTCAGTGGATAAAGAAGTGACAAGTTCGTGAATAGCACGATATACAACGCAGGTGAATAAAACAATACAAGATTTTGATTTGTTTTTCAAAAATAAAGTTGCAGCCAGATCAATACCTAAGACTTGAAATACAGAACAATCTTTATTCCTATCTTTCAGCAGAGGTGGTATTTCAACATTATGAGATTTTGCATCAAACTTCTTACATCTTACGCAATTATTCAGAACTTTGCGGTTCGTTTTACAACTTTTTATAATCCTATATTTTTCTCGTAATACAGCCGTTAATGTTTGCACACCACAAGTAGTGATTGATTATGCTTTTTAATTATTAATTTCCTAACAACTAGGAGGTTAGATGGCAAAATTATTGGCAGACTGAAATCTTCTGAGTCTTCGCTCATAAATATCCTGAATTTAAATCTAATAAGTCCATTCAAATCACCGAAGTGTTTTAGATGACGTAAGCATTCATCTTTCTTTGATTTGAAGAAAACTTTTTGCACAATTTTCCATATCATGACTTCAGCTCTTTTAATTGCTTCATTTTTTAAATTTCCCAAATTCTGATTCTTTTCTGATAGTTTTACAGTGTCAATGAATCTATTCATCCAAACAGTGATTGTAGATATTTTCTTGAACTAGGAAACTCGAGGAAAATATGGAAATTCTTCACCATATAAATCACAGACGATATAAGTGTTTTCTTCTTTTCTCTATTGATCTCACCCCTTTTCAGAGTTATATCAAAGGCCAGCCAAAAGTCTGGATCAAGTTTCAGCCACATCAGACCTTCATGCCATTTCTTATTTTTTAGTGCTTTTATGAAACATCCTCTTGACAGAATATCAGCAGGATTAATATCCCCAATATCTTCCAGTTTCCCGTATTTTTATACGTCCTTATTTCTTACACTCTATTCATCACGAATATACGCCAATTTCCTATATTCTTAATTCAATATAGCGTATTCATCGAATCTGTCTAGTAAAATATAAGAATGTTGTCCAATTTTAATCTTGTTTAACAGTTTTCATTAGTCTAACTCCAAGATTACAAGCTAAAAATTCAAGTCTACAAATTTTCGTAGGTTTCAGGGGGGCAGCTGTTGTACGAGCATGAACAAATTGACATGATACTTCAGTTTCATTTTTACATTCTTAACCCGTCAGTAGTCGCGTGTCGGTCTTTTCTCCGCCCGTATAACTTATCTTCTCCTAACTTATATCAGATTGCAAATACAGCGGAGATCTACCATGTAACTGACTTTGAAGCTTTCTCGACCACCTTAGTTAAGTAACAGGACACCTCTGTTTTTCTTTCAGGTAGATTTTTTTAAACAAAATTTAAATTGGCGAAAAAGTCTACATAAAAGTCACTAATGTGAGTTCACTTTTACTTTTTCCAATTACTCCAAATCTCATGAATAAAATGCATAATTTAAGAAAACTGCAAATTTATATCTTCGTTGTAATGTTATTTTCGTATATTAGGTGAAAAATATTTCTTATTTTACAAATTTGGTGTGTGGGGGGGGGGGCAGCGGCGAAAAGACCGAGCGCGACTAATGACGTTGTGAAAAAAGTCGCGACTACTCGCGAGTTAATAAATACATGTGGCATATGCTTTTTGGGAAGCATAACAGAATACATGATGAGACAAATCTGTATTTTAATTAGGATTAAGCATCATATACCAAGGAATTGTCAACTCTGCTAAATGGAACAAATTCCTTTTTCATTTAAGAAATTTAAGAACTTCATCCTATGTAATTTTATGTTTTCAATATTTTTGTAACAATCGTTTCGGAATAAGTGTCACACCACATCTTAACGCTATTGGGTCATATATTTTGTGTGATTGTGATAAGCTAAATCTTTTAGCCCCTTCGGGACGAGCGACCGGTATTCGTGCCGGCATCGTTGGCACTCACATCCTGCGCGACCGGTATATGCGACAGCACTGTTGGCACTCAGATCTCGTCCGACTAGCAAACGTTTGGAACGTTTTATTGAAAAGAATATAACGTATAAAATATTTATCATAATCGTATTTGACTTTATATGTGGGAAGAATACATTTTGTTTTTACATATAAAGCAAATAGAATCAGTATTTTTTTTTAATCCAAGTTATTTAATTTTTCAAAATATTACTGCAGTAAAAAGGAAATGCGATTTGATCATCTATTTGTTTCTGACTGAACTTTCTCAAACGCAATCTCTTTTCGATCATAAATCTTTTACATTTGCGGTAAAGATTTATTTTTTTTATTTATCGTAAAGTTTTCTAGAGTACTTGAAAAGGGGGGAAAAGTAAATGAGCTGATAAAGTGTAAACTAAATGTCTTGTGATATATGCTTTCGCCTCTGACTATAGATTTCTAATTAATGCGGTTTCTGTTTCTTTTCTTTTTTTTTTCTTTTTTCCCCTACTGTTACCTAGATGATTTAAAATGGTTGAGTTTTAGGTCAACGGGAGAATATTTTCTTAATTTCTTTTTTGTTCTTTGTTTATTTGTGTGTAAATCGTTGTAATTAGCGCGATTTTAGGCCTGTTGTTTCAAAATGAAAGGATTAATCCAATTAATACTTTTATTTTGTTGTGGCAAATTAATTTGCTCTGGAAGAAATAAAGAAAATAATAAATAAATAAATAAATAAATAAAAGGAAAGAAAAGGAAAAAAAGGAAAAAAAAATACCGATTGTGGGTTTATGTTTTCTTAAAGACTTAGAATAATTTTAGCAAAGCAAAGTTTAAAAAACATTGTTGTATTTTAGTTTAGTTTTAATTTTTGATTTTTACCTTTAGTTATTTTCTTTATCGTATAAAAATTAATTTAATTTCAATTAAGTTATCTATATTTATATATCATATTATCCAAACTCATTAAAATGACAGAAAACTTAAATGTTTGACAAAGAATAAAATAGCAGAGATTTTGAAAAATATTTAATCTTTTTAAAGTAGCATTTTTCAGAGCTATTGATTATAATACAATAATTTAACTTTTGCAACTTTGATAAATAATTGCATATTACAAATTATTAGCTAGTTTTTTTCCAAAATAACTGAATACATTTATTCGATATATTTATTTGTCTATGTATATATATATATATCTGTTTATTTTCACTTTTAAAAATACTTGTAAAATCAATGGCATTTGTGATCAGCTTATTTGAATTTATTATTCGGTTTCATTATTTATTATTCAATACATTTAATTCTATACATTAATCTTGTTTTAAATATTTTTATTTGTAAGATATAAATAAAGAAATTTTATCATCAACATTTCTTTGATGAATATATTTTAAATTATTGCAGTTTTCTCATCATTATCAAGTCCCTTTATTTGATATTTTTTTATTATCCATTACTTCTTTACTACTTACATTTTTTCTTTTATTTTGAAAAATATTTTTAACATTTAATAAAATTTTAGAATGTATATTTTAAAGTATAATTCTATTTTACTTTGCATTATTAGATACTTTTTATTTAAAATGTATTTTATGATTGATTATATATTTTAAAAAAAAATTTTGAATTTTCAAAAATATTTAAAATTAAATTGAACATTTTCAAACGATTTTTTACAGCTTTATAAAAACACTTATTTTGTTTAAGGAGTTTTTAAAATATTATTTAGAGACAAAGTTATTTCTTTTAACAAAATTATTATTTATTTGAGTAAAATGCTTCATACGTTGCTACAGTAGAGGCACGTAAGTCTTCAGTAATCATATTATATTGTTTTGTAACATGAAAACGTAGTTAAAATATGAATTATATATATTTAAAAGGTCATTTTTATACTAAAATATTGGAGAAAATATTCCAATTTTTTGTGTGAATACATATAATAACAACTACTTTCATGCATGTGCATTTCAAAAGGTTCCATCAAAAAACGAATTTTTTATAATTTTTTGAAGAACATTTTACAAGAGTTAGGCTTAGCTGCTCAAAATCCTTCGGCCCTGAAGAGGAAATAAAATTTTCCCGCTCCGTCCTCAGATGCGCACTTCTGAAAGCGCGCGCCGTCGCGAACGGGTTAGTATTTAATTTGCTGTTGGATTCATTTATTCCTCTAATAACACAACATAAGGTATCCTCACCAAAGTCTAAAACGAAACCAAGAATATGAACAGTTTTTCTTTCATTGGAATTACCTTTATAGATTTTTGCACAAAAGCTTTATTTGCAATTTATATATATATATATATATATATATATATATATATATATTTAACGAAATTAAAACAATACACATTTTCTGTTCAAAAAATGTCTGTATGTGTAATAGTGATTAGTACGTAAAATCCCTTTATAGAATTTTAAATATTGGATAAATTTTTAAAAATTATGTAATTTTTATCACAACAAAATACATTTATAGTAATTTATTTCGAAGAAAATGACGCGTCTGAACTCAAAATAAAAATTTAATCAGCTAAAAATTAAAAGATTTTATGGGTCTAAAAACAAAAAAAAAAGCACAATTAAACATTTTGTATTATTAAACATTTTTCGTTTTTCTAATTGTTTTTTCATTGCAATAAATTGGTTTGCTTCCTTGGATTTATGTCATTTAATTATCTACGCTATTATCGGATATAGGTCCTATGGGGTGGGATGCTCTCCGTGGGGGTCTTTCTAAGGGAACCTAACCCGTATTTACGCAAGGTTCGAAGAAAACCACGGAAAACTCCGAACGGCTAGGCCGACGGTCGGGATTGGGTTCGAACCCAGCACCTACCGTCTACGAGTTTGGAGGTCAACCTCGCGGCCACTGGTGGGGCTGCAATAAATTGGAATATGGAATTTGACATGACTTCCCATATGAGTTTATCTAAATGAATCATTAATAGTTTATTAAAAAAAGAAAGAGAAATGACCTTTTGTGCATGTGTGGTTCAGACTGATTTCTTACCAAAGTTCTTATTTTATAAAAGATCCAAAATATCTATGTTCAAAATTCAATATGTTCTTTCCTCTCTATTTAGTGGAATTTTCATGAAAGTAGCAAAGTTTTGCTTGGTATTTGCATGCTATAATCATATAAAGCAATCGAGGTCATTATTTTCTAAGCAACGTTTATATTTTAGAGATATGATTGATTTTATTAGACTTAAAAGGAACACAACATTTGAACAAGATCTGTTATCTATGAGCTGTTGTAAGCATTTTGAGCACATTACTTTACACGGTCGTCGAAAAGAAATAATTTTAACATTCTATTTGTTCAATGTTATCTGATTATTGTTGTGATGAACATTGATTGAAAAATATGACATCAAGCAGATTCTTTATATTTCTGAAGTCACAGTTCAAATCGTAAAGCGATTTATGAATATATTGTAAAAATAGTCTGATTTCGAAATTGTCTGGGAGGTTTTGATCTTTTAGATTTTTTGCTTTTATTGCAAAAAACGCCAAATTGGAATAATTTATTATTATTATTTTTTACATAAAACATTATTGTTTTAAGGTAAAACTATATACAGGGTGTTTTAGTTAAACGTTTCAGAACTCCTAAGAGAGGTAGAGTGCATCCTGACGACTCGAAATCATATAGCATTGCGGGGATCATAAATGCTTTCCCGACGCGCTAGATGGCGTTGTGCAAAAGTTCCGAGCTTTCATGCACGGAATCATCACCCGACCTATCATGTCTTGATTTTTATTTCTGGGATCATATGAAAACACTGGTTTATGACACCCCTGTAGACAATGCTAAAGAGGCTAAAGAGCTGGTTGCAAGAATCGCAGTAGCTGCCGGAAAAAATCGAGATATGCCTGGAGTATTCGAGAATGTTCGGATTTTCATGTGCCAGAGATAGGAGGTATGCATTGTAGTCGCTGGCAGAAATTTCGAACACTTACTTTGACCCATGTATCTTTTGCGTTTTTTACATGTATTAATAAAACGATTTTTCGCTTACGGTATCTTTTCTTTATGGTGCTTCTGTGTACATCACCGCTTCAGGAAAGAATTTCCGACCCGACATTGCTATATGATTTGGAGTCGTCAGGATACACCATACCTCTCTTAGGAGTTCTGAAACATTTAACTGAAACACCCTGTATAGATATTTTTTTACTATAAACTAGAAAATCGAAATAATGTTACGCAAAAATGTACTAGGAGATAGTTCCATCAAGTATAACGGTTATAAAAATATTATTTCGAAATATTTTGGTATTCAACATAGCAAGTTTAAACTATTACAATCACATTCATTCAGATAATACTTTTAAAAATTTGAAAATTTTTCGTCAAGGATCGCAAATGAGGTGCGTTCTTACTATAGCTATTTTTATAAATATTCAGAGCTTGATGCATTAGTTGTTAAATTCTTATTCAAAAATGCATGAATAGAAAATTTTATACGATTATATATCTTCAATTAAGTAATACGAAATACTAAGACTTCATCTTGAATACTACATAATCAACATGGCAAATCTAGAACCATTAGATATCATGGGATATCGTAAAAATGCAAAATTTATTGGAAAATGCAATATGAAGATAGTTTCATCAAGGATAACGGTTATAAAAATATTATTCCGAAATATTTTGATATTCAACATATCAAGTTTAAACTATTACAATCATATTCATTCAGATAATACTTTTAAAAATTTGAAAATTTTTCGCCAAGGATCGCAAATGAGGTGCATTCGTACTATAGCTATTTTTATAAATATTCAGAGCTTGATGCATTAGTTGTTAAATTCTTATGCAAAAATGCATGAATAAAAAATTTTATACGATTATATATCTTCAATTAAGTAATACGAAAATACTAAATCTTCATCTTAAATTCTACGTAATCAACATGGCAAATCTAGAATATTTAGATATCATGGGATATCACAAAAATTCATAATTTATTCGAAAACAACTTTTATGCTATTTTTATTAATACTTTTTAATGCTTACAAATTCTATTGCGTTACCATATTATCTACAGCATTTATATGCACAACAAAAAAATGCAGTTCAAAATGGAGTTAAACTTAAGAACTCATACCACATCTATAAATGCATTTCCAGCAAAAATCTGTAACATATGGTATTTCTGGTAGAGAATAATATCCGAAATATTTTGTGAGTCCCTGTAATTACTTTTAGCTCTTTCTATTATACAGGAAATAACTTGTAATAAATATTAGCAACGTATTATACATGAAGTAATTTAACATGATTCAAATACGCCGAAAACTTTGCTTTCCTATATATCATTATGTAACGGAATTCTTTTGTGTAGCTCTGTAAATGAATAATATACATTTTTGCAACATACATTGCACAGAATGTTCAATTTAGTGTACTTCGGTCAATACATATCAATTTTACCTTGTTTGAGAGGTTGTAACATCATTAAAATTAATTTGAACAATTTTTTCCCATTGACCGAAGTGTCACGGATTATTTATAATTGTCTCTATAATCAAACTATGCATCCGATTTTAATAAAATTTTAAATGACTCAACAAAATTATGCAGCAGTTATATATTTTAAATTTCAAATGATTCGGTTGAGTAGTTTTCTCTGGTATATGCTGACAGACGGACAGACGGACGGACTGAACGACGACACGACAATAGGTGCTACGTATTTACTCATAGCTGCTATGCATGTGTACGAACGCACCTAAAAATGTATAAAAAACTTTGTATTTCAAAAATAATCTGAAATTTAAATAATTCCGATTTCATAGCTCTCAGAAAATATAAAGAAATATAAAGAAGCACACTAAAGTATTTCAAGCCAAACGCAAGTGTTTCGAAGATTCATCATAAAGGCCGCATTATGATAATCTCACAAATTTATTATGTAATTTTCCGAAAAAAACTTCAAAACGCTGGCAACTTATGGCTAGACTATACATTAGCAGAGTCAATATATAGCGAAACTTTTGAAGATAATGTCATTACTGCAACGCCAGAAAAAGCGAAATTGGTACTTTTCTTTCCCTCTGTTTATACTAATGGCGTTGCGTGAATACATTTGTCTGGCAATTGTAGGAAAATGACGTCTTTTAAAAAAAATCTTTATAACATTTTCATAACGAAATTTTTTGAAGTCTTGCTATTTTTAAAATTGATTATCAATAGGAATTTCAGATGTAAATACATATAGTTACGTTCAATATTATTTATATTTTTTATTTTCTTTTAAATATTGTATGAAATAAAACAATAACATAAATATTGCTCCACATAAAAAATGTACGGTTTATTTATTTTTTTTATTTTTATTTTTATTTTTTTTATATGAATTTTACTGTATATTTGCTGTAGTTTATCTGCTTATAATTTTTAATAAATTATTTCTAGTTTTTAAATATCGCTTGAAGTCATCCACAGATTTAAATTTTAATCAAAATTTATTTGAACATTATTTCTCATTTTATAAAGAATTAACTTATATAAATGTGCATGTATGCGGTTAGATGATTTCACGCAAAGAACATGCAGTGAATAAGTAAATAATATGTAAAAAAAAGTAATAAGTAAAAATACCAATAACAAAATAATAAAAAATATATCATCTTCCGAGCTAACTTTGCACGTGTGTTTTTTATTATATGTTTTCTTGATGCAACTGTTTTCTTGCGACCCATAGCAAGCGAAGCGGCAGTTTCTTTGAATTTTTTTTTGTCGAAAATGCCCTACCCGTGGTTTTATCCAAGTTTTTGAGCAACGTATTTATTTTTATCAGGTACATTGATTAAAATAAAGGTTATTATACAAGTAAAATTTACCAGCAGTCATTACTAACAAATTTCTAGTGATTCTTAATCTTCAAACAAATTTCTCTCTCGCGCTCTCCTCCCCCCAAAAAATCAGAATTTGCAGCTCTCATTTTTTATTATTCCTTCTCTTATGCTCTGCTCGCAAAGATTTTTTTTTGTATTTATACGAGGATTAACACATCACCCACATTTCTATATAATGCTTGATTTCAACTTTCTCTTTTAATTGAGACAGATTTCAAAACGGTGTCATGTTTTCCTTAATTGATTTTCACTATTATGAAAAAAGAATTGTTTGTAGAAGCTGGACTTATATTATTTAAATTGTTTCACGGTTAAATTATTAAACACGGAAATCAGACTACATAAAAAAAAGAAACTAACTATATATCTAAGGAAATATAAATAAAATTTCGTAATAAATTGAGATGACACTGCAAACACTAATATCCAAATTATTTGTAACAAAATACAATTTCGAATTAATTATTATTCGAGTTATCCTATGACACAATATACAAAACTGTTGAATATGTAGAGATTTAGACATTTAGAAACGACATCCTGAAGCTGTCATTAAATAATTTTGCAATTTTGCCATGTAATTTTCCATGAAATAGCACCAAAGATCTCAAAATGTATAACTAAAATATGCATTAATACAGCCAATATACAGCAAAATTCTCTAGCTAATGTCGATATTCCAATATACCAGAAAAGTTAAATTGGCACTTTTCTTTGATGATATGCTCTCCATTTATACTAATGGCACTGGCCGAATGCATTTATCCTACAATTGCAGGAACATAATGTTCCCTATTTTATCTGTCGACATTTTCATGGACGACATTTATTTAAATTAATTTAAAACTAATTAAATAAACACTGAAATGATATTACATCAAATAAAAGAAATTAACGACATATAAAAAAATATATAGGTATAAAACTTTATAATCAATTGCGATTACATTGGAGTAGATAATATATGAATTATTTATTTTAAAATATATTCTCCAATTTAGATAATTCTCAAAATATCTTATGACACAATATACAAAATCGTTGAAGATGTATCATACATGGACATTTAGAAACGGGTTCCTAGAGCTCTCTTTAGACAATCATGCAAATTTAGTGTGTAATTTTCCGTCAAAAGGCATCAGAAATCTTAAAGTATATGACTCTATACGTTAATAATGCAGAAATATATTGCAAAATGTCTCTAGCTAATGTCGATTTTTCAGTATACCAGAAAAGTTAAATTGATACTTTTCTTTGACGAGACGCGCTCTGTTTATACTAATGGCACTGAGCGAATGCATTTATCTGACAATTGTAGGAAAAGTACATTCCCAATTTTAGCTCTGTGACAGTTTCATGGAGGGCATGTATCTAAATTATTACACGGCTAAATAAATGAACACTGAAATTATATTAGATTAAATAAAGAAAAATAACGAGATATCTAAATATATATATATATAGCTTAATAATCAATTGCGATTACACTGAAATTACTAATATCCGATTTATTTTTTTTGCAAAATACAATCTCGAATTTAGATAATTTTCGAAATATCTTATGGCAGAATATACAAAATCGTTGATGATGTATCATGTATGTGCATTAAGAAATGTCAGCATGAAGCTCTCTTTACATACTTCTAGTAATTCTCCATAAAAATGCTCCGAAAATCGGAAAATGTATGACTAGAGTATACATCAATAGAGTCAATATATTGAAAAACTTCTCTAGCGAATATCGACACTCCAGTATACAAGAAAATTTAAATTGATACTTTTCTTTGACGAAACACCCTCTCTTTATATTAATGGCACTACGCGAATGCATTAGTCTGACAATAGTAGGATAATTATGTTTCTTATTTTATCTCTTCGACAAACTCATGTACGATTATTTTAAAACATATTTTTCTATGTCAAAGTCAGTAGCCTATTTTTCTGAAACAAACAAATCGTTCAAATTCTGTACAAATATCGGCGCCTTCATAATTGTTTCAAACTGCATAAAATTATAAATAATGTGGAAATTAAAACAAATTAAAAATACCAAATTAATATTAACTCTTAAAAAAAGAAATATTTTCTTAGTGTTAGTTATACATTTCCAAACTTGATTTATTTTTTAGTGTATATATGAAATCAATAATAAACCTGTTTGGATTATTATCATGGAAACTGTTCAACACTACATAAAATAGATTAAGTGCATATCTTAAGAAGTATTTCTAAAAATGTTATAATCGATTGCAATTCCACTGAAAATGCTAATATCCAAATTATTTGTTACAAAATACAATCTTGAAATAATTACCTCTTGAACTATCTTGAAATAATCTTGAAGTATCTAGTTCATGAACTATCTTGAAATAATTAGTTCAGGAAGTATCAGATGACACAATACACAAATAGTTGAAGATGCATCAACAACGTGCATTTTGAAATGACAGTCTAAAGTTCTCAAATAACCGTGAAAATTTGTCTTGTATTTTTCCTTCAAACACTTCCAAAACTCTGAAAATGTATGAACAGAGTTATACAGGGTGATTCCAAATTTTCTTTACAATAAAAGAGGGGTGATAGTACACATTAAGACAAACAATATTAAATAGGAGACCAAGGGCCCTAAACGTTTTCCAAAGGAGATAGCCGCCATTAAAGTTTAGGGTCCAAAATTTCAAATAAACGTAAAAAACGAAAAAATCGGTCGATTGATTTGCGGTTTTCACTAAAATTATTCTTTATGTCGGCATTTTCTTGAAATTAAATTATAAAGATAAATTTCAAAAAATGCCGATAGAGGGCGCTTTAGACTTTGGAGTAACGAACAACTATTTTTGCCGGTATTTTTTGCATCTCATTAAATGTTTTTGTAAGCTCAGACACAAACTTAAATTTTGAGCTCAAAATCTGAAAGTGGGAGTGGTTAAGTAGCACAAATTAAACTGTGATCAGAGGGTACAAATTTCAAATGCTTATAAAAAAAAGGAAAAATTGGTTCATTGATTTGCGGTTTTCACTAAAACTACTCTTTATGTTGGTATTTTCTTAAAAATAAATTATAAGGATAAATTTCAAAAAATGTCGATAGAGAGCGCTTTAGACTTTGGAGTAACGAAGAACTATTTTTTGGCGTTATTTTTTGCATCTTATTAAATGCTTTCGTAAGCTTAGACACAAACTTAAATTTTGAGCTCAAAATCTGAATAGTTGGGACTGTTTAAGTAGACAAACTGAACTGTGTTCAGAGGGTTAAAATTTCAAATGATTATAAAAAAAAGGAAAAAATGGTCGATTCGTTTGAGGTTTTCACTAAAACTAATTTTTTAATGAGCATTTTCTTGAAAATAAAATTTAAAGATAAATTTCACAAAATGCCGATAGAGGGCGCCTTAGACTTTGGAGTAGCGTACAGCTATTTTTAATTTTTTCTTTTTATCTCATTAAATGCTTTCAAATGCATAAACTTAAATTTTAGGCTCAAATTCTGAATCGATGGGAGTGTTTAAGTAGCGAAAAATTGAATTGTTTTCGAGGAGGGGGGAGGGTTAAATTTCAATTCCTGAAGATACTTCAATTTGCGCTGCTTAACTACTCCTAATTATTCAGATTTTGTACTCAAAATTTAAGTTTAAATCTAAGCTTCCGTTTTTGGAAGCATTTAATTAGAACAAAAAAAGAAATGGTTAAAATTAATTGTGGGTTATTCTGAAGTTTAAGGCGCTCTGTAATGGAATTTTTTGAAATGTATCTTTAAAATTTATTTTCAAGAAGAAACTGACTTAAAGTATAGTTTTATTTTAAACCGCAAACGAATCGACAAATTTTTCCATTTTCTATAATTATTTTAAATTTGAACCCCCCTCCTTAAACACAGTTCAGTTTATACTACTTAACTACTCC
Organism: Maratus speculifer; assembly: GCA_964019185.1. Lineage (NCBI taxonomy): Eukaryota > Metazoa > Arthropoda > Arachnida > Araneae > Salticidae > Maratus > Maratus speculifer. The sequence continues at coordinate 228,588,852 of OZ025295.1, forward strand.
CTACTATTCAGATTTTGAGCTCAAAATTTAATTTGAAGTCTAAGTTTACGAAAGCATTTAATAAGATGCAAAAAATAACGCCAAAAAATAGTTGTTCGTTACTCCAAAGTCTAAAGCGCCCTCTATAGACACTTTTTGAAATTTATCTTTATAATTTATTTTTAAGAAAATACCGACATAAAGAATAGTTTTAGTGAAAACCGCAAATCAATGAACCAATTTTTCCGTTTTTTTATAATCATTTGAAATTTGAACCCTTTGAACACAGTTCAGTTTGTGCTACTTAACCACTCCCACTTTCAGATTTTGAGCTCAAAATTTAAGTTTGTGTCTAAGCTTACGAAAACGTTTAATGAGATGCAAAAATTACCGGCAAAAAGTAGTTGTTCTTTACTCCAAAATTTAAAGCGTCCTCTATCGGTATTTTTTTGAAATTTATCTTTATAATTTAATTTCAAGAAAATGCCGACATAAAGAATAATTTTAGTAAAAACCGCAAATCATTCGACCGATTTTCCGTTTTTTATCTTTATTTGAAATTTTAATCCCTAAACTTTAATGGCGGCTATCTCCTTTGGAAAACGTTTAGGACCCTTGGTCTCCTATTTAGTATTGTTTGTCTTTATGTGTACTATCACCCCTCTATTATTGTAAAAAAAAAATGGAATCACCCTGTACATTAATTGAGTCAATATATTGCAAAAATTCTCTAGCTAATATCGGTACTTAAGTTTACCAGAAAAGTTAAATTGGTACATTTTTTGTCGAGATGCCCTCTGTTTATACTGATAGAACTGCGTGAATGCATTTATTTTACAATTGTAGGAAAATAACTTTTTTTATAAATCTCTCCGACATTTTCATGGACGACATTTATTTACATTATTTCGCGGCTAAATAAATAAACAAGTAAATTATATAACATAAAATAAAAGAAATTAAAGACATATAAAAAAATACATGCATTGAACTTAATAATCAATTGTGATTATACTGAAACTACTATACACGATTTATTTCTTGCAAAATACAATCTCGAATTTAATTAGTTCATGAAACACCAAAAGACACAATCATTGATGATGTATCATACATCTGCATTTAGAAACATTATCCTGTAGCTCTTATTAAATAATCCTGCAAATTAGCTGTGTAATTTTCCGTCAATTAGCTCCAAAGATCTGAAAATGACCAGAGTATATATCAATAGAGTCAATATATTGCAAAATTTCTCTGGCTAATGTCGATACTCTAGCATGAAGGAAAGTTAAATTGGTACTTTTCTTTGACGACACGCTCTCTGTTTGTACTAATGTCACTGCGCGATTGCATTTATTCGACAAACGTAGGAAAATACTGCTTCCTATTTTACCTCTCCGACATTATCATGGACGGATATTTTGAAATATATTTCACTATGACAAAATCAATAGCCTCTTTTACTGAATGAAACAAATCGTTAAAATTATGTATATATATTAGTGCTTTCACATATATTTTTAAAACTGCATAAAATTATATATATATATATTGTAGAAATTAAAACAGATAAAAAATAAATAATATTAACTCTTTTTGAGAAAAATGAAGTGTTTACAAAAAATTTACTTGTATATTACTAAATTTGATTTGTTTTTATTAAATATATTTGATCGATAAACAATCTCTTTGGATTATATCATGTAACTTTATCGATAAAGAAAACGAGTTAATTGATGCAATTTTCTTCATAACCGATTCTTTACATTACTAACCGCCTTTGGCAACCAGTTTGTTCTATTAAATGCGTGCTAAGCACTGCAACATGTTACTTTTATTTATTATTTAATTTACATCCTCAATCTATCGCCAAAGTGGAAGGTTCTAATAGAAAATCAATATGTATTTTTATTTTAGCCAGGTGCAGGTGATAATTCGCCAAACGTTGCTTACGTGGCATTTTTTTGTATTTCATCAATCTCATTTAAAAAATATTTTTTTCATTAATTTATTCAAAATAAATAACTTAAATTTAAAGCGGAAAAAATTTAAATTCATGACTTTCACTTATTTTCTCTTTGTTTATTTTATTTTATTTTATTTTATTTTATTCTTAAGAAAATAAAATAAAAAAGAAATTTGATAGTAACTTAAATGTCGCGGTTTCTCCTATTATTTCCTGATTTGAACATTTTTCAATAAGCATCGCTTTAATTAACAACACGAAAAATAAAATATGCTACTTATCGAGCTAAAAATGCTATTGGTGATATTTGTAGCCTATCAAATATAAAAAAAAAAACATGAATTTTTTGAGATCATTGCTACATTTATTTAGCTTTATTAAATTTTTTAAAAATTAAAAGGACTGAAAATGGATGATTTGCATATAAATAGCAAGTGGATCAGCGGACATTGTTTATGATAGTCATGTGAATAAAATAGATGAAATGATAGCGATGGAGCAATATTTGGCAATCTATCACTAAGTGGGTCAAATTAAATTATTAGAATTTCCAACTAGCGTCTAAAACGTGGAGCGGTCAGCCCTGAACTGTTGATGGCAGTCACAGGACTTAGGCTTTTACTATATAGATGATAATAAAAATTCAAGCAAAGGTATCGGGTATAATATACACGATATTGTAAATTTTTCAATGCATAAACTCGACATTTAGTTCTCTCAGTTTTGGTGTCATCTGTAGGCAGTGTTCTCGCTGACATTTGACCAACGTAAGTAATTTGGCTAATTAAAATTAAAAAACATTCGCCAAATGAAAAAAGTATTAGCCAAATAGATTCGCCGTGTATCACAAAAAAAAAAAACATGTCTATAATTCTTTAATGTAGCCTCCTTTTTTTAATATGTTCTAAAATAACCTAAATTTTTATAACTACGACAAAAATTGATAGTAATCTAATTTCAACTATCCGCTACAAATATATTAAAAATATGTGTATATTAAAAATATATGTGTGTGCATATGTATGAAAGATGAAAAAGAAAAGAAAGAAAAAGCAAAAATTGAGCACTAGCCATTTGGCGAATCTAATCGCTTGTTTATTCGCCAAATGAAGAATTTAGTCGCAATTTGGCGCAAAGGCGAGCGACAGTGAGAATACTGTCTGTAAGAGACAAGACCTCTCTTTAAAGGAATGCTTCTAAAATTGGTAAAATTACTTCTTTACGTTTTTAGGTGCGTTCGTAATTATGTAAATACGTAGCACCTATTGTTGTCGCTCAGTCCGTCCGTCTGTCTGTCTGTCCGTCCGCATATAACAACGCAAAAACTACCCAACCGAATCATTTGAAATTTAAAATACGTAATTATAACATAATTTTGTCGTGTCATTTCAAATTTTATGAAAATCGGATGCATAGATCAATTACAGGAACAATCAAAAGGATTCCGTTACATTACGGCCAATGGGGAAAAAAGTTTCAAATGCATTTTAATCGTTTGAAATTTAAAACATATAATTCTTACGTAATTTTGTCGAGTCATTTCAAATGTTATGAAAGTCGGATGCATAGATCATTTACAGGGACAATCAAAGGTATTCCATTACATTACGGTCAATGGGGAAAAAGTTTCAAATACATTTTTATGATGTTACACTCATTCGAACATAATAGAATTGGCCTGAATCTATGAAGTATATACTAAAATATGCATTTTGTACAATCTGTGATGCAAAGAATTTTTATTATTAAATTACAGGGCCACACAAAAGTATTCCACTACATAATGCTATACGAGGAAACATTGTTTGGAGCGTGTTTTAATTATATTCAACTATTTCAAATTTTATGAATAAGATATACGTTTCTGAGGTGTAATAAAAATTACTTTCTGCATATTTACAGAAACACAAAGATTTCGACTACTATACTGTATCCGAAGTACGCTCTACTATATCAGCAAGATCTGAATATTTTTAAAACTTCTTTATCGTATGAACGCACCTCATTTTCTACGTTCACGTGCAATTTACAAATTGTTCATAAATGTGAGCATACCTTAAGCATTGGTTTATAGATTGATGCATCTTTGAAACTATTTCATTTGTAGTATTTTAGTATAAAGTATTTTTTACTCTCATGACAGAGGTGGATAATAAAGAACTTTTAAATTTTTTTAATGTCATAAATTAATATACGAAAAATCATAATAAATTACCATTAGATAAACGCGTGCATTTTAAATTTATATTTTTAAGCTCCCGTTATTAAAATTCTGTTCATTAAGTGAGTAATATTTCGAGAAAATCTTCAAACATTAAAAAATACATATGACTAGACTATATACAGTAGAACCTCCATTTACGGTCACCTCTGAGGAGCGATAACCTCTAACAACCGGCCGTTTTTTTCATAAGACGGAAGGAGTCGTACTGAAATATTAGATGGAACCTCCGAATATCATCACCTCTGAAAACGGTCGTGGCCAGAAAAATTCATTCCAACACGGCCATCGAAAGAAACCGATAACAATTGCGACATTAAAAAAATATATATATATTTTTTTTGTTTTAGACATATGTTTCACTGTAAAAAATTTATCCTTTTGCTGCATCGTCACTCCCTCGCTTTTATAGAAGTTCTCTCTTTTGACCCATGAGAATGCTCCATAATTCGCTTAAGTAATCGTTTCCTATATAAGCGAGTGAAGATGCAGCAAAAAGGTCAAATTATTCACAGTGTTGTTTATATAGGGCAACCTGCTATTGATCCTTTCCTCGAGTCCGTCTTTCAGTTGCTGCTAGTGAGGAGCCATTTTTAATTCGTCCATTAGTGTGCGCGTCTTTTTCCTTCCTTCTGCCTATTCACACACTTCTGTGAAGTCGTATCGGTGAAGCTTGGTGTATACATTTATTTATTCTCGCAATGGCGCAAGCCAATTGCGAAAGTAACATTAACAAAATAAAGGATGTTAAATTAAAGTGAAAAACTTCTTTTACTAATTTAAAACTTAGTTTGAGTTACTTTGTTTTTTCGTTTATATTTTTGTACTAGTTCACACGTATAATCTGCATATTAAATTTATTTTTACATTTTTTTACAACTGGCAACAGTTTTGAAATTGGAATTGGCAGTGAAAACGCATCAAATTTGAAAATCTTTATTTAATACGGTTATGTTGGTGCCTTCAGCACTATCTCTTCACTATGGTTTCTCCCTGTCTATGCAGGGATAAAAACCGGCAACTATTTCTCCCTTCGTCAGTCATTAATCTCTAATTTTCTAAATCGAGCATGAGTAAAATTTATAAAAAGTCCTTCCGGCAATGCCGGGAGGAAGAGGTAGCTTTCATATACTTATATATTTATTTATTTATTTTAAGGTAAGTTACATTGTTCAAAAATACTAAGCTGAAATTAGTGGAAAAAATCTTATAAAATTAGTGATTTTATAAGATTGAATACTAGTTTTTGTCAAGACTGAATATTAATAGAAATTTTTAGAAATTAGTCATCTTTTATTCAACCTGGTTTTATTTTAAGCGATTTAGAGAGTCACCAAATTCCACGATATCATAAAGTGTATGCCATTTTAAAGCAACATTGTGCATCGTTCAGATCAGACCGTTTCAAAATGTCAGCCATAAGCAAAATTCAAAGTGCTATAACTCAATCATTTTTTAAGGTATAGACAAAATAAAAAGTGTTCTGGAATCGTTGTTTTAAGTTCTAACACGTAAAAGAAAAATATTTTTCAACTTTTAATTTTTTCGCATTTAATTTTAAATTTTTAAAAAATTTAAAATGGCAACCATTTTGAAACAAAATGGTGGATGATGCTGGCCAATGAACTCGGTCGAGACATTTGTATGTACTATGTACATACCAAGTTTCATTGAAATCGGTTCATAAATACGCGAGTTATCACGTGACAAAAATCAGATCGTTTCAAAATGGCAGACATAAGAAAAATTCAAAGTGCTATAACTCAATCGTTTTTTAAGATATAGACAAAATAAAAAGTGTTCTGGAATCGTTGTTTTAAGTTCTAACGCATAAAAGAAAAATATTTTTCAAATTTTGATTTTTTCGCATTTAATTTTAAATTTTAAAAATTTTAAAAATTTTAAAATGGCCACCATTTTGAAACAAAATGGCGGATGAGGCTGGCCAACGAACTCGGTCGAGACATTTGTATGTACTATGTACATACCAAGTTTCATTGAAATCGGTTCATAAATACACGTGTTATCACGTGACAAAAATCAGATCGTTTCAAAATGTCAGCCATAAGAAAAATTCAAAGTGCTATAACTCAATCATTTTTTAAGATATAGACAAAATAAAAAGTGTTCTGGAATCTTTGTTTTAAGTTATAACACGTAAAAGAAAAATGTTTTTCAAATTTTGATTTTTTCGCATTTAATTTAAAATTTTAAAAATTTTAAAAATTTTAAAATGGCCACCATTTTGAAACAAAATGGCGGATGATGCTGGCCAACGAACTCGGTCGAGACATTTGTATGTACTATGTACATACCAAGTTTCATTGAAATCGGTTCATAAATACACGTGTTATCACGTGACAAAAATCAGATCGTTTCAAAATGTCAGCCATAAGAAAAATTCAAAGTGCTATAACTCAATCATTTTTTAAGATATAGACAAAATAAAAAGTGTTCTGGAATCTTTGCTTTAAGTTCTAACACGTAAAAGAAAAATATTTTTCAACTTTTAATTTTTTCGCATTTAATTTTAAATTTTAATTTTTTTAAAAATTTTAAAATGGCCGCCATTTTGAAACAAAATGGCGGATGATGCTGACCAACGAACTCGGTCGAGAAATTTGTATGTACTATGTACATACCAAGTTTCATTCAAATCGGTTCATAAATACGTTAGTTATCGCATGACAAAAATCAGATATATATATATATATATATGGTCATATATATATATATATATATATATATATATATATATGTCAACATTTGAACGGAGGGTGGTTTTGGGGTCTGGGGGTCATGATCGGTGAAAATATACCAAAATTTTCCGGAAGTGCTTTCCTCCGGACGGCTGCAATAGGTAGCTTTTTACTTTTTGTAATGAAAGCTACCTAAAAGAAGTTTTTATCACTTAATGAAAAATTGAAGGTTATTGATGATAGTAAAAAGGGCATTAATTCACGGAAATTAGTAGAAAAATATAGATTCGAAAGAGCGCAAATCAATGAAATTTTAAGGAGTAAAGAAGTGCATCTTGAGATACATCTTAGAAGCGAAAACGTATAAAACAAGGTCAAATGTTGCAAAACTGGGAATGAAGGAATTAATGAAAAACTATTAAAGTGGTTTAGAAATTGCAGATCTAAAAATGTACCGATTATTTTCCCATTTTGCAAGAACGCGCATTGGAAATCGCCAAAAAACTTGGTATTAATGATTTTAAAAGTTCTAACGCCTGGTTAGAAAATTTCGTTTGAGCAATAATATCGTTTTTCGGACTGTTTGTGGTGAATCAACTGATTGTCTTATAGATATCGCTGAATCCTGGAAAAAAGTCATTAGACCGTCTTCTGAGCGAGTATGAAGCAAAAGATGTGTTTAACTGCGGCGAAAAATGGTCTTTTTTGGGTTGTTCCACTTAAGACTATGTTTTTCAAAAATGATTCCTTTAAAGGCGGTAAACGTTCAAAGGAAAAATTAACATTATTATTATGCTAAAATATGGAAGGGGATTTCGAAAAACCAGTTCTTGTTGGGAAGTCAACTAAGCCACGTTCTTTCAGAAATTTAGACATAAAGAAACTTCCTGTAGTTTGGCGGAAAAACAGCAAGTCTGGGATGACCCATGAAATTATGCCAAATTGGTTGACAATGTTCAACGAAAAGATGAAGAGACAGAAACAAAACATTCTGTTGTTTATGGACAACACTGCATGTCACTCAATTGACAAAAAGTCTATTAATATAAAAGTATCTTTTCACCCTCCTAATACAACTTCGGCATGTCAACCACTAGATCTTGGAATCAAGCGTTTAAAGTAGGATATTGAAAAATGTTGATAAGGAAACTCATCTTATAAATGACAGAAGCTCCATCTATGACTGATCTCAAGTAATCTTAAAATGTTCAACACAGTGTTGCCAGATGAGCTACGTTTTTTTTTAAATTCAGATTCTTGATTGGCACCACTGTAAAATGATAAAATATACCACCATGATAAAATGTACCTTATTCTATAACATGACATTTAAGTCGAAAAAAAAGGTAATTCATCGTTTCAAAAAAATGGTGCCAATCAAGATATCTGAATTTTTAAAAAGTAGCCCACTAGCAACACTGGTTCAACATGCTGTTAACTGGATATAAAGATCAGTAAATGAATTGAACAGGGATACAGTACTATCTATTTTTCATTCATATTATTGCTTTGATATTTGATCTTTAATAAAAAGGATATAAAAGTTTGAATTTAAAAAAAAAAAAAAACTATGCGGTTTAATTCGCCTTTCAAAAACTTCCAAATGTCCATAACATCTCTGAAAACAATCAAGTAACAATCTTAGCGATAGTGAATTAGACGCATTATTTAAAGGAACAAAAATTACCGACATAACAACGGGTGAATTTATTTCTATTGATAACCGTTTACCCGTATCGTCCATTTACTAAAGCATGCCAGAAATGGTTCAGGATTTGATGAAAGAAGAGGACGCTAAAACTTTATGTGAGGACGAAACGGAAACTGAAAAAAAAATAGACCATACTAAAGTCTTACGAAGACGTCCTCGCACATGTTCAAGAGATTGAATTTTTTGCTCTAAATAAGGGCGATGAAAATGTGTACAATAAAACTATAGATATTGTCTTATCGATTGAAAAAGTTAAGTTCAAAATGCGCAAAACAAATGAAACTAGCGAATTTCTTTAACGTGATAAATAATTTTAAAAATATGCAGTTTTGAAGTATTTTATTGAATTAAATACTTTTCTTTGATTTCTCTAATAAGTTGAAATAAACAATCCATATATCGGTCACTTCTAAGAAGTGTCCATTTTTACCCAGTCCCAACGCTGGCCGCTATTCGGAATTTTACTGTATTATAAGATTTTATGTGTCGCAACTTTTCGAAACAGTGATATTATTACTGAACTAGCAACACAAAATTGGTACTTTCCCTTTAATGAGATTTTCTATGTGTTTAATACATTTGTTAGAGTAATCAAGGAAAAAAAGCCTTCTCTCACGCCCTCCCGATGTTTTTAAAAAAGGGTCCTAATCAAAGTAAGTTCATATCGATTTTGTAATAAAATATTTTGAAATAAGTGTTCGGCAAAGTCATCCGCTACATTTTCAACAAGGACAGACTTTTTAATATTTAGTAATTTTCACAATGACACAAATCAGATTATACGAAAAGCTTAAAATGCCGTTAGATAAACAAAAGCCTTTTGAACTTTCACCATTGTGAATTCCTTATTATGATTTTGTGCGATGTGTAACACTTTGAGAAAAAGTATAAAGCGTTTGAAAAGCATGTCACGATTATCCACTATATCACTGATATTATCAGTCAATGTGTCGTAAATCTTTTGAAGAAAATTACATTACTGCATCACTAACAGCACAAAATTGATACATTTCATGCTGAAAGTCGCCATTACTTTTAAATAATTCTGCGTGAGCTCGTTTCAACATAGTTGAAAAGTGTTTATGATTACGGTTTGTCTTTCCGTCTGCCCACGCTGTAAACCACGTAAATATACATGGGCTGCATTGAAGTTTTGGGACGTTATTGACTTTTACCCTAGCACTAAACATATTACAACCCCCGAAGTTTCTAGCATGATTAGTTTATTTACAGAGAAAGTCAAAAGTTTACCGTTACATTACGTCCTATGGTAAAATACCATTTCAAATCATCTTCAAAGATGTTACATACAGTCAAACATATTAAAATTTATATGCATTTACGAAGTGCACTAAAATAAATTTGTGTGTGGCATATTTTAACTATATTAAACTATTTTTTTTAAAAATAAAATTGATTTATGTCACTGAAGCTTAATATAAGTTATACGATATAATCATGCATAATATGATGTACATAGCATATACAGAGACACACAAAAGATTTCATACAGTACATTCTTTGCAAAGTATTGTATACGTATAAGATGAAGGCTGATTAATGGATGAAATGCATTCGGTTTACTAAGAAATATTTTTAGAATATAGATAAAATGATATACAGATCCACGCAAATAATTGGATACATTGATGTCTATGAATGATAATTTCTGAGAATGTGATTTTAATAAATTGAAGAGTAAATTAATTTTAAAACACGATTATTCAATCGGTAAATGACTTCTGTTTTAATTTAAAGAGTATTTTAACTTAAAATAAATTGTAACCAAATACCGGCTTCAATAAATGTACTAGGTAAACAAAAGAGTAACAAAGTGTTCAATTATGGTTCCATCTAGTAGTATAAATTGCTGAAAGAAAAATTTCAGCCTACTAAGCATTTTTGACGAACGAATTTTTTTTATTATATGGCGTACATATCAAAGAATAGATGAAAAACAAGACTATATAAAAGTATTTCAATACATATCTGGCAATAGACAGTAACCTGATTCCTCTAAATATCGAAGTTTTGTTAAAGATTTTAGGAAGTCTTGGGAAATGTTTCATAATCTATGTTTAACGCATGATTTGTCATATTTGTACTTGGTTTCAGTTACAATGGATTTTTTTTATAATATTTTTAAATAAAATTACTCTGTAATGCTAAAATGTATAAGCATTTAAGAAATCTGAGATCATTAATTAAGGTTTTGTCCATCTAACGAAACTGTTTCACTTCTCTCTGTGTCTGTCCATCCACCTCAAACCCGTACTCGGTAAGCATTTGAGTTACAGACTTTTTTTATTTACATAGAAACTAATACGCCCCCTAAAAAATAATTAAAAATTGAAAAACCTTTATATTATTATTTAATTCAAGCGACTTATTTCAAAAGATAATTTTAAATTCAGTAAATATTGCCGAACACTGATGACGTAACGATAAGACAAATTTCGGCCATACAGCATATTGTGAATTCTCAGAAGGACCTTTAAAATTTGATTTTTTTATTAATCAACTTTTTTGTCTTGTGGCATTAATTAACAAGAAATTTTCTTTTCTGGCCATTTTATAGATGTTTTTAAGATTTAGTCACAGACAATCTACTATAAATGTAACATGTAACATTACTAATAATATAGTTCTTTGGAATAAATAATCGCGAGCGGGTACATATTATTTATTTTGATGCGTTCATTCCTTACCGGCTAAAACAAACAAATATAATGTTAATGAAAAAATAATATAAAAGCTATTTGTACATATTGATGAAAGGATATTAAATACAATTAATATTAATGTCGGGATTTTATTAGTCTGAATCATTATTTAAAAAATTCTATGTTTTAACAAACCTGCTTAGACGGAATTCAAGAGTTAGACAGAATTGAATTCGTTTTTGCTATCATCAAAAATGAGCTGAAAGGGGGGTGTGCGAAATGCCGTTCTAAAAAGTAAAAAAAAGCATAAATTCGGCAATTCATATGGAATGAAATGAACTTAAATTTATTATTACCTTTCTTAAAATTATATTTAATTATTACTGAGAAGTTTTTGATAAGACCAGCTCTCACAGCAAATAATAATAATAATAATAATAATTAAGAAAAAATACCATGTTAAAAAGGATTCTGAAGAAATCAGCTGTTACATAGAAAGGGGACTGAATACACCTCAAAAGCGGTCAGATAAGATTGTAAAACTCAATCATTATTTTTATATAAAAATCTATTTCTTATGAAAATAAACCAAACTATGGTTCAAACTTATAATTTTGTTTTACATCAATATCACGTTTCTTTCCGCAGGCCGTTGATTTTTATTTAATTTTTCGAATTATTATAATTATGAAATACAGACATACGTGTGTAAGTTAATACGCTGTGTTCTGTGTTTGCTAATAATCCCGTTTATTAGCTCACAGGCTATCATAGCCTGAGAGCTTATGTGCCCTTCCGTTCTGTATGTATGTGCGTATGTGCGTAACGCGATAACTCATGATAAAAATATCGGATCCACTTGAAATTTTGTATACAGGTATATCCTGATAAGGCGCTTCCCTGATTAGTTTTTGGAGTTCATTCGATATGTATAAGAGGGGGAACGGGGGGCTCATGCCCCCCGTTAGTTGATATAAATGGGATTTTCATGCAGAATTAAGTTTTCAAAATTTAGATTAGGATCATTCTGATGAGGCGATTCCGTGATTGTTATTAGGTGTTCATTGAATAAGTATAAATAGGGGGAACAGGGGTTCTAATCCCCCCCCCCGTTAGTTGATATAAATGGGATTTTCATGCAGAATTAAGTTTTCGTTCAAAATTTAGATTAGGATCATTCTGATGAGGCGATTCCGTGGCTGTTATTAGGTGTTCATTGAATAAGTATAAATAGGGGGAACAGGGGTTCTAATGCCCCCCCCCCGTTAGTTGATATAAATGGGATTTTCATGCAGAATTAAGTTTTCGTTCAAAATTTAGATTAGGATCATTCTGATGAGGCGATTCCGTGACTGCTATTAGGTGTTCATTGAATAAGTATAAATATGGGCAACAGGGGTTCTAATGCCTCCCCCCCCTCTTAATTTATATAAATAGGTTTTTCAAGCAGAATTTTCAGATTTCGTTCAAATCTCTGAATCGTTTTGGAAGTTTAATGGTTAAGTATAAAAGAAGGGGATAACTCCTTTTAAATTATATAAATGCTAAATGGGTTTTTATTAAGAATTATCTAATTTGCTCTGAATTTTGGATATAGATTTTTTATATGATAAAGCATGTCTTTGATAGTATAGGAGGTTCAATGATTAAGTATAAAAAAAGAGGAAAGGGGAGAGCTGTTTCCCCTTCTTAATTTTTTTTTCGAACGGAATTAACCCTTGAAAATATAAGGCTTTAATGTACAATTAGTATTTGTAGCCCGTGAGCTCAATGCCATCAGTTTAACTGGGCAGTATTCTTTATTGATTGTATTAGACGTGATCCTGGTTTTATATCTCTTGCAAAGTATGCGAAACTTAATGCAGTCTTACGAATCCTAATATGATTTAACGAGCATGTATCTCATTTTATGAAATTTGACATAGTTTAAATGAATAGATCTGCTGCATTCTGATATACAAATGACATTTTAAAATTTATCACACAGACAAAAAAATGTTAAATAAAAAAGAATTCTTTAATTTATTTATTTATACAGAGTTTTGCCAAAAAACACAGAAATGACAAGGTCCTTTACTTGCATTAGCCAAGATTCTGATGTTATAGCTAGTATAAAGCGTCAAAACCTTAAAGTGTTTTAAGTGATGAGCCAATGTTAACGTGTAAATACCGCGTTTTAATCATATTCGACTTTTAATGATTCTTTTATTTAACGAATCTAATTTTGTATAGTAATTTGTGCACTGAAATCATTGTACATTATAATGCATAAAAATGATTCAGACAATCTATAATATTTAAAACTTCATGTTGGTTAATTTTATTTCGACTTTGTTTTTATGTAAATATTAATAAAATTTTTAAAAATGTATGACAAGATTTTAAATTGTTTTAAAATTATTTCAAAAATCGAAAAATGATTTCTGATTATTTTCACATAATGTTTTCATGCGTAACTTTAAATGGAGATCTTAAATTTATACTTCATTAAACTATATTATTTCCATTTTGACAAGATACATTTATTCTCTGATGAATGATAATCATGAATGTATATTTCTAAAATCGTAGCTTCAGTTTTCTGAACATAAGTATTTAAATATGATTTAGGTATCAATGATTACGACAGAAGCAATAATTATCTCCATATTATACTGCTATGAAATGGGAAAGATTATTCTTCAATTGAACAAAGAGAGAATTAGAATTGTGTGGAATACAGTATTTATGCAATACAAAGGAACCTCTGGGGAATTGAAGCTATTAATTAGTATATTCCAACTGAGTATGTATCCTTATTTATGTACAACTTCTTAATTTTTATTCTTCTGAAGTTCTAATTATAATATTTTTACTCTTAAGTTTTATTTTGCTGAAGTAAATTTATTTATATAGGTATATATATAATTCTCTGATAAGTATTGATCCGTCATTGTTTAATTTAAATTGCTCTACTTTTCTTTTATTAAACAATTTTGCAAAGTATAAGATATTATAATATTAAAGTATTTAGTCATTTTTTCAATAGTTTGAGTTTTCTTTCTGAGTTCTGTATGCCGATAATATTTAATATAACGTATATATATATACATATATATATATATAATGATAAATGCATTATATGATTTAAACCTTTTTACATGCCATCTTCCTTTGCAATTTAATTCGAATCAGTATATGAACTTGTAGGATAAATTAGATTCAAATGTATTTTTTAAATACATATATATATATGAGCTCTAAAAATTGTAGTTGTAGCAAAACATTTTTTTAAGTATTATTAAGTTTCTTGCACCACATTATTTTGATACATCTGCTAAACATCGGGTATGTGTGATAAATGTCACTATAGCTTCTCGACAAACATTTTTTGAATTCTTTGAATTTTCTAAAAATTTAGTTTTCGTTACACAGTATTTTTTACATAATTCTTCAATTCTTCAATGTATTTGTTAGAAAATAGTGAATATTTGCAAAATAGGCTGCGCATTAAAATAGTTTTTCATCGTCATTTTCTAACAAAGGAGCACTTTGTCATGGATTTGTAAAGAAGATTTTTGCATTCTTTCGGATTTGTAAAGAAGGGATTTCATGGATTTGTAAAGAAGGCATTTGCAAGGCTTTAAAGCATTTTCTTATTTTGCTACGTGTTCCTGGAAAAATTGGAGTAAATTTCATTAAATAGATGGAGTTCCCTGTTTGCTTGGATTAAATTCCAAAGTTAAGTTCCCAACGTCCTTACACTATACAAAAACTTTCTATTGATCAAGCATGTTATTTCTCGAATCTGTTTGTCTTCAATACAAACGAGCAAAATTTTGTAGTTCTTTGCATTGATGAAATTACACTGTTTACTACCGCGAGTACTATAAAAATAAATATTTTGATGTTTTTATCGTATTTTAAACACCTTTTACACTTAGGTCACCTTTTCACACTAATTTATTTTTATCTTCATCAGTAGTCAATTGATAATCAGTATTTCTTTATCTCTTTAACCATTTGCGTCGCGGTGGTTTCATAGGTATATCATTTAATTTTAATTCCAAAACGCCACATTGGCACCGGAATTTTCTTTAAACAAATTACGGTTTATTATATTCGTGAAATATAGTGTTTTCATATTTACAAATAAAGTTGTTTTCGAATTCCGGTGTCAGTCATTAATTTCAACACTTAGGCAATGATTTTGCCCTGTAACGCGAAGGGTTAAGACATTATCTACACAATTGTGTTATGTGGACGAAATGAAAAAACAAAAACAATTTTCTCTTTTTAGTAATTTAAAGCGGAGACAGCACCACATAATTATGAGGATCTCATGAGGATCTTATATGAGGATCTTATGAGGTACTCTGACATCCGATTAAAAAAAATCGAATATCATCCTATTTATTAATGTTACGAGGATTTTTAATTTCTACCAAAATCTCGAGCTCTTAAAGCATTAATATCTCAAAATAATAGTTGCAAGGTTATTAAAAACTTCATTATCAAATGAGAGAGTTAGTTTACTTCATTGTTATATTGGGACATTCATTGTTTGATCTATAACTAGTGCATTACTATAAGAATGATGACTGATGATGATGATGATGATGATCAATTTTTTCTTATGATAATCCCGGCCTATGTTTATATGAATATGTATACATGCGTATAATAAAAAATATCGCACATATTTTAGCTAATCTTTAAAAAGTAAGTAATGCAGTTAGAAGGTAAATGTAATCATTAAAAATTCACAAAATCTCTACTAAATTTGATAGTAGTCTTCAGTAATTTTTGCTATATTTAACCTATTTATTAATGTTTTTGTATTAATAATACAATAACCCATCGAAGATTCGTGTATCTTACATATAACTATGGAAGAAGTATTTGTCATCTATGTTTTTTACGTAATGTCAGAAATTTCCTACGTGTTGTAGAGAAGGGCAGAAGAAAATCTATTGTTGATATTAATTTATTATTTTTAAGTTAACAAAGGTATTTGGAAACGCAATGTTCTGCTTTCGATTTTGATAGAGAATAAAAATATAGTTTTTTACTGTGTTATACGACAACTTTTTTAGAAATTCTGTTGCAAAATGTCTATTTTTGAAAAGATATTTGACAATAAAAGCCATCAAAGTTTTTTTTTAGTGTGTTCAGAAATTACGATATAGTTGTGCACCTGTAGCAATATCACAATACTGCAAAATACTTAAAATTTTAAAAACATATTACGTGATTGACCACTTTCGCAGAGCTAGATTATTATTATTATTACATTACTGTACCTGTCTTTATTAAGATTAGTTTTATAATATAAAATACTTTTAAGTATAATTATATTATTTTTTTTCAAATAGCTTAACACATTACCTTTCACAGAATTTACTAATATAGTGACACGATTGAAGTAATTTAGTTTTCCTTTTACGTACATTTCTTTGAAAAATCAATAAAACCTTTAATGGATTTTATGCTAATGATGATGTCAAACGAACATCATTTTTTAACGAATCAGTGTAGAATGTCCTTGTTTCTGAAACCTTTGAAATGGTAATTATTTTTATTTCTGAATCTAATCGGGATTCTTGCAATCTTTTCTGGAATCGTTAAACATTTTCAATAAGAGATGTTTCCGCATTACTAAAATGTAATTTAGAGTTAATCACGCATTTAACAGGATGCCGTTTTATAAATATTATAGCACTACCCTCTAATAAACACAAAATGTTTTTAATTAAAGCGGTTTTATTTATACTGTATGATGTATTTCCATTTTTTTAAATATTACTACTTTCATAGTAGAATTTTTTGAAATTTTTTATATAAAAAATGTAATATTGAGATACATCTTTAAATATACACTGATAGAAGAAAGTTTCGAATTGTCTGAGTGTGTGCGTATCTGTGTGGTACATACGTGGACACGAGGCGTATAATCATGATTCATATTATAAACACGATGCATAACTAACCACTTTCGAAAAAATAGCATTACTTTTATCTATCTTTATTGAGCTAGTTAAACATTTATAATATAATATGCTTTCAAAAATCATTATATTATTTTGTTCAAATAGCTTAAGACGTCACTTTTAAGAGAATTTACAAATGTAGTAACACGAGGTAAGTCATTTAGTTTTTCTTTTATGTACATTTCTTTGAATAATGAATAGAACTTTTAATGGTTTTTTATGCTAATGATGATGTCAAATGAACATCGTTCAAAAGAACGATGTTCGTATGAATTAGTGTAGAATGTCCTTGTTTCTGAAATCTTTGAAATGGTAATTATTTTTTATTTCTGCAACTAATGGGGACTCTTGTAATCTTTTCTGGAATTGTTAAACATTTTCAATGCGATATTTTTACTCATTACTAAAATGTAATTTAAGTTAATCACACTGATAACAAGATAGAATTTAAAATATTTACAGCTCTTTAAAAAATGTTTTTTTTAAATTCTAATTTTAATTTATTTTTTTAATTAATTCTTATTATATAATATATATTTCAGTTGATCAAAGTGCTACAACTAATGTTCTAGAATTCGTTGAAAAATTTTATATTAAATAATCTATTAATTTGCATCTTTAAATGTGTACTAAAAAAAGAAAATTTCGAACTGTCAGTGTCTCTGCAGTATGTGTGTGTGTACGGTCTGTCTGTGTGGCTGTACAGCCATGTACGAGTTCTAGCAAAATTTGAGGCACGTACGGATGTGAAGACAGCCTACAATGTATTCCGTTGCAGCAAAAACCCGGAATTTAATATTTCTAATATATAGTTGAGCTGATAATTAAAAATTGTAAATCACTCTCATTATAAAATCACTTTGTTAATTTTCACACAAACAAAAGACTGAAGATGCCGCAGAAGCCTTATTTATCCATTAGTTGAATATTAAGAGCGGAAAAAAACAGGAATTTCGAGGGAATTTGTCATTATTTATTAATTTACATCCGTCAAACCCATTAGTAAAATAATAAAAATAAATTAAATTAAATTAAAATTATACATATATATATGTATATATATATATATATATATAATATATATATATATATATATATACATATACATATATATATATATATATATATATATATATATATATATATATATATATATATATATATACATATATATATATATATATATATATATATATACATATATATATATATATATATATATATATATATATATGGGGAAGTAAATCTTTTAAAACATAATTCATAAAGGATCGTTTTCTGGAAAAATGAAACTGTTTCTTTTCTGTTAACGACACTTGAGGATGCGGTTTTAGAAGTAGAAATAAATAACGATCTTAATGATGTAGAATTTTTTTAACGTATGACTCAGTCAGTTTTAAAAATATGAGTTTTAAGCCTTTCAATTAACAGACGAACTCAGGTGTCTTCGTTCTTCTATTTGTTTGATAGAATATGAGACTATATGTTTTCTATGCTAAAAGTAATGAAACGTCCGTATTTTAACTCAATTATTTTAAATCATCTCATACGTACAGATTTACATAATCTACAAAAATTTTCTGATATTCTGACGTGTAGTAACATTATTTTACAGAATAAAATGTGTGAAACTTCCGAAGAAATCACTAAATACCCCACTCTTACATTGCAGTTTCGCTTGATTAATGCGGAATTTCAGAGATACCCCATATCAATCTTACATTTTTAAAGTTTAATTATTCGTCTTATTTATAATGTTATCTAGTTTCTAAAATTTTATTTTTAATCCTTTCAACCACACTGAAAAGCGCAGGTCACAACACTTCTTACAAATACCATATTTCTTTTTTAATCTAAAAACCGCTTAATACCTTAACGCTTTGTTGCATAGGTTTAATACTTTGCGACACAGAGAAAATCCATTGCTTGATTTTCATTAATGACTGACACCGGAATTTGAAAACAGCTTTATTTGTAAATAAGAAAAGGCTATTTTGCAGGAATTTAATAAACCGAATTTTTTTTAACCAAAATTCCGGTGCCAATGTGGCATTTGCGAATTAAATTCATTAGCATTTGGGAATGAATTTTTGTCCAGTGTAGTGGACAGTATGCAACAAAGGGTTAATTGCGTCACAGATTGATCTGTAAAGCTTTCAAAAGTTATTAAAGTGTTTAAAGTAATTGAACTAAGTACAGCAAATAGCTGTTATATTTAACATTACGTAAATTAAAACACATATGGTTGAAATATGTATGGTGTAATTTATAAAACATATTTTCCCCATTCATAGAAAATATATTTTGTAAATCATTTTTTCTTTCTTTTAATAAATATTTCTTCTTACACACGGGTACACTAACTTTCTAGAAACAATAAGAAGAATTGAAAAATAAAGTAATGTGGGTCAAGGAAAGCAATTATTGTTGACAAAATTAAGGTTACAACCAACTTAATCAGCAAAATATTACAAAAAGTCTCACTCTATGAGATCAGTGTATCTCATCAATCAATGCATCTCGTTCAATTCAGATTTCCATTCATTACCTTGAAAATAATTAAAATATAGTATCTATTTCTTTAACTTATTTTCTAAAATTTTAATGTCCAAAACCGAGTGCATAAAATGACATACATTCACAAACAATATTAAATTATACTCTCGAAAACCCAGACTGTAGTTTACAATACATATTCTTCTACTGACTAAATTACTGTGCATTTACAGTGTTATAATCACACGTATTACAAAGGTAAGTTTAATTTTTAAAAAATCAAACAAAAATATCTTCATTAGTGTTATTGTTTGCGAAAGATTGTTTTCTTAGTTTAGAGATGAAATCTATTTTATGGATTATACGTAAATTACAAGATTAGCTTCCAATTTAAATTTCAGATGGTTTGCGATTTTTTTAAACTTATATTATATTTCATTATTATAAGTACATCTTGTATATCGATGCTTACCCACACTCATAGCAAAAAAGAAGGCAGAAACTTCCTTACATATTTTACAGGCAAACATTATAAATTGTCAGCTGTGAAATCTACATTGAAATGCGTATTATTTTATTATTTTTCCATGTTATAATTCAATTAAATGAATGAGAATGTATAATCGAGAATCAGTAGTATTGTAAAATTGGATAGATCCCAGTTTCAGAAACTTTAGTAATACAATTTATAGAATTCTCGTAATCGTTCCCGATATTCCTTGGCGCAATATGTTTTTAATAAAAGTTCCTGTAAATCTCGAAAAATTATAGATTTTTAAGATTTCAAAAGATAGTTGACGCTCTTTAAAATTAAGAAACGTTGTTCTTGATTATAATAAGGTATCCTGAGTAGTAACGCTACATTAAG
Organism: Maratus speculifer; assembly: GCA_964019185.1. Classification (NCBI taxonomy): domain Eukaryota; kingdom Metazoa; phylum Arthropoda; class Arachnida; order Araneae; family Salticidae; genus Maratus; species Maratus speculifer. The sequence continues at coordinate 228,609,424 of OZ025295.1, forward strand.
GTTCTATCAATTTTCCCCGATTGGTTTAAGGGGGTTCAGGGCTTGATCGATACGTAAAAACATGTGAACAGAGCTCTCGTTTCGAGTCCATATAAAAACAGAAGTATTCAATTTAATTAATTTAAACTTTTTGATATTTTAAAAGTATGTTTGTAGTCTTATAAAATTATAAAATAAAATAATCCAATGTAATATAATAAAAAATATAGTAACATTTATGTAACACAATTTTCGAAAAAAAAATATGGGTTACTCACCACCCGCAAAATATCTTAACGTTGAGTTGACATAATAACCTAATTTTTCTTTAAAGATGATCAGGAAACTTTACTCTAAAGATTGAATTAAAGATATAACTGTTAATAATAATAGTAATAATAATAATAATAATATTAATAATAATAATAATAATAATAATAATAATAATAATAATAATAATAATAATAATAATATTAAAAAAAATCAGAAATTTGAAAATTTAAAAAAACCCTAAAAATACATTTTTTCCATTAAAAATACTCAAAATATTAAAATATCTAAAATATATCAATTCATTCTGTAGATAATGATAAAAAAAAGGCATTTCATTAAATATTTTTTTTTATCTTACAGATAGTCGTCAAAAATCAAGTTTTGAGAAAACGCGACTTAAAGTTGAAATTATATGGGTGCGGATTTGAAAATGTTTATACATGAATGCTTACTGCGTTAATAATTCAAATATTTTTATGCGGTTTTTTGCACTGAGTTCAAAATTAATTGAATAATCAATATAGATCATATATATATATATTTTTTTAAGTTTTCATGCCCTGAGCCCGTCTTAAGGATTTTTTTTAAATATATAAATAGTATTTGGTACCGCAACTCATTGACTATCTATATAAAAATATATAGTTTAGCAGATATGTATTGATAAAATGTAGTGGCATGATTTCTTAAATAATACTATCCCACGTTATTGCCACCATAGGTGGGCAATGGCGCCATGTGAAAGAAACTATAAATTAAGATGGAATAATGACATGGGAATCGTTCAATTATAAAAATAGAAACTCTATAGTTCTTGAAATCGACAAATTTCGTTGCAAGCGATAGAAATGTTCAATTTTATATGGAAGTGTAAGAAAACTGACCGGGGGGGGGAAGGACAGACAACATGATATGAGATTTTAACTGTGTTGAATTAAATCAATATTTACGTTTCCATATGCGCATTCTAAGAGATAAAAAATGAAAATTTTTGTGAAAGTAAAAGAAGAAGCAGGGAGCAGTCAACATAATACCAGGCCTCATTTTTTTTCTTAAAAAAAGTTTGGCTTAAACAATTTTATTTAAATAGAATTATTAGAAATATTGTACGGTTTTCACTGATTTGATGTGACATTTTATAATACCTTGTGTTAGATGTAATAAATGTTTTTGTTAACACTGTTATAAATATCTTGTAAATACGTTTAACCCATAAAATAAACAGTAATGCGTATTAGCACAGGCCAAAACTAAAAATGTCGGCGTTTTTTAAAACTTGCTTTAATAAATTTGTATTTTTAATTAATTCAACATGATTATTTATAAAAATCAATAACCTTCTTGGATCTTTTATTTAATTTTAAGAATGGTTTATGTACAATTATATTTCATTACCACTATATTGCCAACGACATTAACTTCTAACCGCTGAGCGACTTAATTGATCGTTGCACTTTTTTTTTTCAATTTCCAGATTTTAATTTATAGTTTCTATATTTCTATGTTTTATTTATTTTCTATATTTTAATATATTTCTATAGTTAGTACTGGAATTTTCTTTCGTTTGGCATCCTAATACTATTGTTAGAATACTTAAACTGCATTAAAATCAAATACATTAGAATTAAAACTATACAAATTTCTATTATGTTTAGTATTCTTTCAGTTAATCCCTTATTACCAGAATACTTGTTTAGAGACATAACAAGATCTTTAGTTAGTTTAGAAAACGGAAAGCTAATCTTTAGAACTCAATCGAAGAATCATGTGGGAATTTAATTGAAATGTAATTTTGTAATTGTCTGAATTAAAATATAAAAAATTTTTATAGCTTTTTATTTATGAGAATTTGAAATTCTTTTAGCTTTAATAAAAATATATAAATTTTGTGATATGTTTTGTGTATCTATCTCATTTCAACGGTGACAATAATGTTCTATCGGGCTTAAAACAAAAAAAAAATAACTCTCTTCTCAATTACTCTTAATATTAGCACTTGGCGTTATTACTCGGTATTTAAATGATAATAATAAGATTAAAGCGGGGGAGAGGGGCTTAAAAAGAAAAAAATTAAAATATCATATAAAAAGACTTGAGTAAATTTTTAAAAAAAGTAAAATGCTAAAATGTGACTAAACTATAAACTATGTGACTTTGCATGTCAAAATTATAAACACACATTTTTTTAATATATATATTTGTAAATTCTATTTCAATGTTTAATTTAAATGGTTAGTAATTTCATAAAAGCATTTGACTTAACTATTCTTTTCATGTCCGCAATATTAAATTAAATACTATTTAATGTATTTTTATTATGTTATATTTTTAGAACATTTTTTTTAAACTCAAGAAACTCCATTTCTTCAAAACCTGAATGTAGAATGTCGGAAACAAAGAGATATTTAAAATGGAATTTTACTTCATTTAAGATTACATACCCAAGAGATATGAAAGTATATGAGAAATATATTTCATGACCTGCACCAAAGGACAAAGTATGCTTTTAGAATAATAGAAGAATTAATTTTGTTTACGTAACACATCTTATAACGCACAGTTGGATTCTATCATATATATACAGGTTTTTATTAAATTTACTAAGTCCCACATAAAGAGTTAAATCTAAAATCTTATTTTTATGTCTTCTTAGATTTATATTTAGACTAATAAATGCATTTATCCTGACAGAGATGCTAGTGGCAGAAAATTACTTTTCTCGACAAATTTAAATCTATGATAGTTAGTTAGTTTGTTTTTATGTTGGTAAATTATCTACACATAGGATATAAGCCCTAAAGGAAGTGGATATCTTATGAGGGATTCTTTCTAACGGAAATCCAAGGTTCGAAGAAAACCACAGAAATCTCCGAACGAGTTATGCAGACAGAGACGATTGGGTTCGAACTCAGCACCTGCAGTCTGCTAGTTTCGGAGGCAGATCCTTTCGGCCACTGGTGAGGTTAATCTATGATGGAACATACACTTAAATAAAATTTATTTTGTTATGATTTAAAATTCAGAAATACACATATTTTCTGTACACAAAAAAGTTTCTATAGGCTTTTTTTTAAATATAAACTAATAAGAGTTAAATTTTATTACTTATAAATAATTTTTATTGCTAGTTAGAAAACTGTTTTAGTTAACGTATTTTAGCAATTTAACAAAGAATAATGACCGAATTCTCATTTTTTAGGTCTTCTTATTTTATATTTTGCAAAATAAAATTTAGTAATTCAAGGAATGCTAAAAATTACTGGTGAGTGTGAAATAATATTTTTTGCAGTAAGGATTGGAGACGGAAGATATTATTTTATTTTTTGAGGATAATACAAATAGTAAGCATTACATTATTTTAACGTAAATCTTTTTAGATCAACTAATTACATATTTCTTATACTTTAGCTAAAGCACAAGATTAAAACGTTTTGTAATTTTTTAATAGTCGAGTAGTGCCCAAAGTACTTTGTAGTATGACGTAGTTATGAGATGCTGATGATTATACCAGTTGTTCCTTTTTTCTATATGGACTAGAATACACCTGTCACTTTGTTTTAGATTAGTCTTCCAGCAATATTTAAACTCTTTTCATTGCTAATTCAAACAGATTCTTCATAGATTTTGTTGTTATTTCAAAGCAATCGCGTTTGAAGTGTCAAAAAGTGTAAAGAAAATTATAAATTTTAAACACACAAATTTCTTGGAAAAATATTTTTGTATATTCTATTGCAATAATCAATTGAAATTTCCTGTGATAATTTATAAGGATGCGGCTTAAATAATATTTTTATATTCACAAATGTCGACTACATAGAATGTAATGTATTTTTAATAAGTACATTTTTAATACATTTTGATTAACAGAAAACTCAATTTCATTAAAACCTGAATGTGAAACATCTGAGGCTAAAGATATTTCAAATGGAATTTTACTCCATTAAAGATTACATATCCAAGAGAAATGTAAGTATATGAAAAATATATTGCATTAACAAAATGACAAAGAGTAATTTTAGAATAACAGAACAATTAATTTTATTACGTAAAAATCTTATAAACCACAGTTGTGTTCTATTATATATACACGTTTTCATTAAATCTACTAAGTCCTAGGTAAAGCGTAATATCTAAATTCTAAAAATACGTTAAAAAAATCTAAATATTACACACACAGATTTCTTTATAAATATATTTTTACAGATTCTATTGTAATGTTTATTTTAAATGGTTAATATCAATATTTATTATTTTAAATTATGCAATATTAGTATTTTAAATCCTACAAGCACTAGGATTAGATAATCCCTTGTAAGTTCGCAAAATTTAATGGCATGCAATTTAATGTATTTTTATTTTGTTATATTGTTAATACATTTTTGTAAACTCAGAAAATTCAATTTCTTTAAAATCTGAATCTAGAACGCGTAAAACTGAGAAATATTTAAAATGGAATTTTCTCCATTTAAAATTGCATACCCTAGAGAAATGTAAGTACATGAGAAATATATTTCAATATCTGCAACAAAATACCAAAGTATGCTTTCAGAATAACAGACGAATTAATTTCGCTACGTAACATAGCTTATAAACCACAGTTGGGCTCCATTATCTATATACTTTTATTAAATCTACTAAGTGAAACATAAAAAGTAATGTCTAAATTCTCAATTCTTAGGTCTTCTTAGTTTTATACTTAGATAAATAAATGAATTTATTCCAACAAAGACGCGTGCTGCAGATAATTACTTTTCTAGACAAAGATAATCATATGAGGAAGTGTATACTTAAATAAATTTTATTTTGTTATCATTTGAAATTCAGAACTATGCATATTATCTGTATACAAAAAGCTTCTATACGCATTTGTTTAAATATAAATTAATACCAGCTAAATTTTATTACTTGCTAGCTGGCGTCACCCGCTACGCTGGTCCGCATTTCCTTTTGTATTCTTTTTGTAAAAAATGGCTGTAAAAGAAAAATAAATGCAGTTAAATTTAAATCACACACACTCACATTATTATTTTTTTCTTTTTCTTTTTTTCCTTTCTTTTTTTATAAATGTAATATAGTTTTGCAATCATTTCAGCATTTAATTAGCCTTTTTATTATGCATATCTTATTATTTATCATTACTGCAAAGTAACAAATACGGCAGATATATTTTTTTAAGTTATAAAATATTACAGACTGTTCGTAAAAACTAAAGAGAAGCTGAAATTATTTTACGTAATCATCAAAACTTGTAAATATGATTTCATTATTGTGCATATTTAAGTGTAGAAATGTAAAAAATATATATAACCTCTTTACAGTACACATTAAACTCAAGAATGGTATGGCCCACTTCTGGGAAGCCCACTAATGGAGCATCAGAATTTTATTATGCCCACTACCGGAGCATAGAGGAAGGTAATATTTTTTATTTTTCATTTTTTCTAAAGAATATATTTTAAAAATTTGAATGTTTATTCTGATACATGAAGGTACGGACTAGGCTAAAAATTTATATGTTTTTTGGAATTCATTAACATATGAATAATAAATAGACAAATGTCCTTAAGTGGCCCTCTACTGGTGCATTTACCTTAATGTTTGCAATAAAACTTTTTTGCACGTTTGTATTGAAATACATAGCGATTAATATACACTTTGGTTCGATGTTGGTGTAACGGAAAATTATCAAAATGGATAAAAAAAAAGCGTTTCAAATTATACCAATTTTTTGTAAAGTCGACTATGGAAGAACTCGTATCAATTTAAACTTCCGTTTTAAAGTTCATTATGCGCCAAACGACGCCAATCAACTTACGCCAATCGTCGGTAGAATCGATTATTTAATATAACCTCTTTAATTAATAGATATGTTACAAACTAAAACTATACTTTCCAATTATGCTGATTTTATGTTCAGGTGTTAAATACAGGCGTAAACATGTACAAATGCCCGTTTCCCGACGTATATCTGTCTGTCATTTTAATGGTACATTTGTTTGACATGCAGAGTAGTAGTATCATCATACTCAATGTTAGCAACATTTCTGAGATTATAAACAGACCACGTAGATGTCATTTTTGGCTACCAATATATTTTTTCACCATTCTTCATATAGATTGCTGCAAAAGTTTCAACGAAAATCAACATTTTAGATAGGGGTTATGTAATAAATTGCCTAATATTATTTACATATTTGTCATTCCTAACCTATTCAGTTCATTTAAAATATAAATCTTTCTCTCATTTTATGTAGAATATGTATATTTCTTAGTAATTTGGTAATCGGCTTTCTATTTCTCTTCAAACTTCAACTGTTTTTAATAATATAATTGTAAAAATACTGGTTTCATTGGTTTATTTAATGGTATTGTCTGAATAACTTTGGGTGTATTTATAAAATTATTTATTCATGTAAATGTACATTCTACATACATGTACATGTAAATTAGCCATATTACATACATTTAAAATACTCGTTTCACACATTTCATTAAAAGTACAGAAGAATAAGAGAAGGGTTCCGCATCCCTTTCTGGTTGGTACGATTGGCGAAGGAACCAGATAGGTGCAAAATTCCATTTTAGTATCTTCTCAGCTCTTTCAATGGGTCAGTATTTTTTTAAACATACATTTTTATAATGTAAACGTTGTATTTGTATTCTTTTAAAAAGGAAAATAAAAATATAAAAACAATTTTTTAATAAATTAACAACAATATTCAGGTACCATGTCAGGTTACCATGTCAGGTAAAATAATGTTTTTTTGGTGCCAAATAGGTGCCTCAACGCGTATATGACATCTGTTCCTATAACCTCTTCAGTCCTGATGTCGCCTGGAGGCGACACTAAAAATCACCCTTTAAATTAACTTAATTTCTGTTAGAATTGCTAAAATCTCATTTAGACTTTTTTAATAGATGTATGCATGTTAGAAGCATCGATATACAACCTAATACATGTTTGCAGATGTTTCATAAAAAAATTATACTGGTTTTTGCGGTGCCCCCGTAAAGTTTGTCTCAGGACTGAGGAGGAAAAATCTCCATATGAATAATCGTAAGTTTCATTTTTTATTATTACTGTATATTAGTTTAAATAAAATTACTAACAGTTTTTCTCTCGGTTCGTATTTTATTCCCAATTAATACAGCCTTTTAAATTTTTTAATCAATGGTAGCATAATATGTAGTTGGTCAACTGATAAACATTTAGAAAGAACAACCTTTGCGACCAAAAACAAAGAAAAAAAATCCCAAATTTTTATCGCTCTTTTATGAATACGCCGCAAACCCATTCAATGATGTGAGTAATTTTTAAAAATACATATAGCAGTTCTTGTAATGAACCTTGACAGTCTAGAAATCTTTCTGTTTACATTTTATAGTAATTTAAATTATACTTAATTTTAATCTTAGGTTTTTTTTTGTTCCTGTTGATATTCTGGAACCAAATATATAGGCAAAATTGTGTTAAATTACCAGATATTGATTCAGGGGATCGACTTTGATAATGAATATTTCTTTAAAGCCGTATAACGATTACCCCATGTTTAAATTAAATAGTTTTATTTTATATTACTAGGGATGCTGAGCCCCACAGCTCGCTACGCTCGCCAACCCCCCGCGTAATCGCTTCGCGATGATCCTCTTGCTGCATCTTTACTCCCCCGCTTTAATAGAATTTCACTCTTTTGGCAAATGAGAATGCTCCATGATAGCCTGACGTAGTAGTTTTCTATAAAAGTGCTGGAGTGACAATGCAGCAAAATAGTCATATTTTTTACAGTATATCATGGGGCATTCTCATGGGTCAAAAGAGATATATTCTATAAAAGCAGGGGAGTGACGATGCAGTAAAAGGGTCAAATTTTTTACAGTGTGGAGTGACGCCACAGCAAATGGGTCAAATGTATTGCTCAATCTCATTTCGCTAATAGCAAAATATTTATCTAGAGCCTTGGATATCAAACTATGGTTTGCAAAGGGTTTTCGTTGGAAATTCTTCAGCATCGTACACTGTAAAAAATTTACCCTTTTGCTGCATCGTCACTCCTCCGCTTTTATAGAATATCACTCTTTTGACCAATGAGAATGCTCCCTGATAGCCTGAAGTAGTCGTTTTCTATAAAAGTGGTGGAGTGACGATGCAGCAAAAGGGTCATATTTTTTACAGTGGGTTATTCCCATTTGCTGCAGCGTCACTCCACCGCTTTTATAGAAAACGATTACTTTACCGTATTATGGAGCATTCTCATTAGTCATAAAAGGGATATTCTATAAAAGCTGTGCACTGTAAAAAAAATGACCCTTTTGGTGCATCGTCACTCCACTGCTTTTATAGAAAACGGTATATTATTTTTATATACTTCAACCAACACTGTAAAAAAAAAATATGGCCCTTTTGCTTCATCTTCACTCCCCCGCTTTTATAGAATATCACTCTTTTGGCCAATGAGAATGCTTCATGATAGCCTGAAGTAGTCGTTTTCTATAAAAGCGGTGGAGTGACGATGCAGCAAAAGGGTCATATTTTTTTTAAGTGTGTTATTCCCATTTGCTGCAGCGTCACTCCACCGCTTTTATGGCTGCGCTCGCCAATATCCCATGGAATCGCTTCGCGATCCCGTTCGGTATTTATTGCTTTGCAATCACGGTTGGAATCACTTCGCGATGCCTTATTTTCCATACACTCAATTTTGGAATTCCTCTCATAAACGTACACTTATTAAAATACCGAGCATTAAATATCCATAAAAACCAGGGAAATCTACTAAAATAGCAGCATAAGGAAAAAAAAAGGAAGTGTACTCATTTCCAAGTCCACCTGACACTGTTAAAAGTCTGCTGCATTTTGTTGCAACGCACTCCGCCGCTTATATATAATGTCTCATTCTTAGGTCTTCTTATTTTGTATTTTGCAAAAATTAATTTAGTAATTTAAGGATTGCTAAAAGCATTTGTGAATATGAAATAACATTTTTTGCACTAAGGATTGGAGACAGCAGGTATTTTATTTTTTGGGTGTAACACAGATAGACTAATTTAACATTTTTTATACTTTATTTCAAGCACGAGACTTAAAAGAGTTGTAATTTTTTAATAGTCAAGTTGTTCCCAAAGTATTTCTTAAAATGCTGTTGATTGCACCTGTAGTTCTTTTTTCATTACACCTGTTACTTTGGTTTGGATGAAAAATCTGCCAGTCATGTTTCAACTCTATTCATTACTAATTCTAACAGTATTCTCGGTAGTTTTTGTAAGTATTTCAAAATAATTTTGAATTCAAATGCCAAAAACTCTAAAGCAAATTCTAAACTTTAAACACACAAATTATTCGGAAGATACATATTTCTAGATTATATTGCAATATTTAATTTAAATGATTAGTAATAACATAAATGTATTCGGCTTAGCTAATCTTTTTGTATCTGCAAAATTTAAGTGCATACAATGTAATATATTTTTAATATGCTACATTTTAAAAACATTTTAAGAAACTCGGAAAACTCAATTTCTTTAAAACCTGAATGTGGAACGTCCGAAGGTAAGAGATATTAAAGATAGATTTTTGCTCCATTTAAGATTGCATATCCAAGAGAAATGTAAGTAAATCAGAAATATATTCCATTCCTGTAACAAAATGACAAATTATGCTTTTAAAATAACAAAAGGATTAATTTAAATACGTAACGCATCTTACAAAGCACAGTTGGATTCCATTATATATACACGTTTTCATTAAATCTACGAAGTCCCACATAAGGAGTAAATTCTTATTTGTTAGATCTTCTTAGTTTTATACTTAGATAAATAAATGCATTTATTCCAACAAAGACGTTAGCTGCAGGTAATTACTTTTTTAGACAAAGGTTATCATTTGATGGAGTGTACACTTAAATTAAATTTATTTTATTCTAAAATCAAATTCAGAAATATACAGATTTTCTGTACACAAAAAAGTTTCTATATGCCTTTATCATAAAATATAAATTAATAAGAGGTAAAATTTATTGTTCATAAATATTTATGAATATTACTTAGTAGACATTGAGCCTGAAACTTTTTTATTTAAGGTATTTTAGCAAGGTAACAACATTTAAGGGTTGCTAAAATAGTGATGTATATAACAAAAACTTATTTTGAATTAAGAATTGGTAACAAAAGTTATTATTTTATTTTTCGGGAATAATACAAATAAATACATTTTTAGATTAACTAATTACAAATTATTACTTAGTTAACCCTTTAAGGGGCAAAACACTTTTATTCGGAGAATTCTCAAAGGAGTGACTAGCATCGGAATTTATAAACAGATTTATTTTAAATTAAGCAAAAACTGTTTTTCCCATCTTTAAGAAATAGAAATATTACATTCGAATGTTCTCTTGCTAATGTGACCTTTACGGATCAAAATTTGAAGTTCAAAAATGAATCTCCTGAAATTAGTTTGTTATTTCCTGAGATTGCTAAAAAAATCGTAATTTAGGACATTTTTAGAACGCTTTCAGCTTCTTTGCTTCACACCTTTTTAGTTTCGAATTTATTTTCCAAGCTAATTTCGAACGTAAATTCAATGTTCTTAGAGGATATTTGCATTTTATAAGTAACTACGATGTCTTATTCCAAATTGCATCTTTAGCATCATAGGAATCGTAAATAAAAAATGTATTTTGATCCGCAAACCTCTGGTGGTATTGATATCGACATAAAATATAGATTACGTTTGAGCAGGTTCTGACACACCAATTTGCAACCATTACTTTAAAATCGTTTTGGTATTTACTTGAATTAAAGATGTAATTCTGAACGTTTTTAGAAGGCTTTTCTTTCACTTCATCTTGTTAAATTTGGAATTATCTTTCGGCGATATTTTTAAAGCATATGCATTTTTAAGTATTTATCATACCAAATTTTAGACACCTCAATTATACAAAAAATGCAATTTAGATCCTTTTTTTTTAATCTTGCAGCCCCCAGTTAATAATGACAACACAAAATATAGCGTATATTGCCGTAAGGACGGTCACCGTCAATGTACCACTTTAGTTTTGAAAGTTTTGATAATTCCTGAACGAAGAAATCCTATTTTAAAAGCTTTTTAGAACGCTTATCACGCATTTTCAGCCCTTAAATTTAGATTTTTTTTCGAAACTATACTTGGAGAGTATTAACTTCTTAAATTAATAACATGCGGAATTTCCAGCACTCACAAATTGGCATTTAGAATTCTTTTAGAACACTTTTTGCGCATTTTCATCCATTTAAATTTTAATTTTTTAAGAAAAGTTATTAAATATCATTTAACCGTTTAGACGCCGAATAAATATCGCAATGTAATAATAATTCTGTTTTTCTTATATTACAGCTTCAAACGTTTTAATGTATGTGCATACAAATTTACAAAATACCAAAAAATATATTTCTGCAGTTTTTTTTTCAGTGTTCGCATGTTGGAACAGGATTATTGATTGACAACCTACGCAAATGTAACAAATTATTTTGCGCTATCTGCTATTGTATATTGTTCTTGAGTATTTCCTCGAATTCCAAAAACATTTAGATTCCTAGCGGTAAAATGTGAATAATATAGAGAAACCGATAAAAGCAAATAATATACTTTTTATGTAAATTAATGAATTTACATATTCCTTAATACCTGTGGTAAATACCTAAACATAAATATTTTCATTTTAATAGTTAAAATCAACCTTAAATTTTAGAGAAAAAATAAAGACATCGTTATTATGTTTGAAAATATATGTTTTGTACTACAAATAACGCAATGTTCCCATTTGGGAACATTGGCGTTTAAACGGTTAAATCTATTAAGTAACTACCATGCAAAATTTCATGAGTCAGTTCCCTTCGATAACAAAATAATTCCATTTTTTAGAAATTTTTTTACTCCTACACCCCTTTTGAAGAAGTGGCAACCGAAATAAATTATAGCCTATTTTGCAACAAAAGCTGACATCATCATTTTTATACCATTATTTTTTAAATTGCTTCCGTATTTCCTGATATTTCGTAGAAATAACAAATTCGAGCGTTTATTTAGAATGTCGTTCCTGCACTTCTCCCCTTTTTAAATTTCGATTATTTTAGGAAATGTCTTAGAGATAATTTATATATTTTAAGCAATTACCGCGCCAAATTTCATGTTTCTAGATACTTCCGTAACAAACAAATCGACATAAAAATAGCCTATATAAGAGCAAGGGCTATCAGCATCATTTTGACACCGTTGTTTTTCTTTTTGAATTTATTGAGCACTTTCAAAGATTTCATGTTTTTAAGGCATTCAGTAACACAAAAATCGTATTTTTAAAACGTTTGTAGCTCATGCAACCCCTTTGTCTCAATGGCATCGATATAAGATACAGATGTTTGATTCGGGGTGAACACCACGATTTCCGGAAATTAAACCCGTAAAATAAACAAACTTTACCTCTTTATAATATAGATATAGATCATTTGTTGAAGAATTAGTTGGGACATATTTCTTTGTTTTCACAACTGTACCTGTTCTTTAGTTTTTGTACATATCATTTAACATATTAAATATAATTACAAGGAATAACGAAACCTAAAATAAGCAAGTAATTATTAATTATACTCGAATATATAACTGATTTTGTTTATGGGCTTCTAATAGGAACGTTAGATGACTTATTAGATGACTTTTTTTCTATGAGCGATCTGTTTGTATTATCTTTCACAATAATTCCGAATGTAAATTTCAAAAAAGTGCTTTGAATTTCCATTATTGTTTAGTTAGAGTGAAGCACATGCGTTCATTCTGTCTGTGCTTGTAAATGAATGATAAATATTAATCAAACAATTTTATAGAGAAAATATTGTGTTATGTATATCAACATTATTTTGACCTATCAGACCTGTAATGTTCAAAGGAAGGTATTAATATTGAAATGTATTTAAAAAAAATTGAGCGCTCCTAGGTTGCAATGCCTTAGAATTATTTAGAGTGCCTTTGTAAATAAATCGTAAATTCTTCATACTTCATCGTCAATACTGACTATAACTGATAAACCTTAAAAATTCATTTAAGTTAAATTAAATTTAAGTTTAAATTAAAACATATTAACAATAGTTTCGTGCGTATAGACGAACTAAATTCTTAAACAAAATCTAGGTTGGAAAGTGTTAAAAAAAGTAATTATGATGTTAAAAATTTCTAAATTTTTGAATCATAATTTTGTGAATTGTTCTAGTTAAAATTCGAAAGAAATTTAAAATTAAAAAATATAAAATAAAATAAAATTTTTATAGTATAAGGCACTATGTAAACAATTTTTTTTCTCTTTTATTATCTAATAGAAAACTTGAGAAATGAAAACATTATCTGCTACGTTAAAATACTTACGGTTTTTCCAGTCATGTATTTCGTTTCATGTGTTCATACATTTATATATTTTTTCACTGCAACAGACAAAAATAGATATTTTTGTCGAGTTCTAGCTTATTGCCTTTCATGTTTGATTTTTTTTCAAAATATTTGGTGTTGTTTCTTATCGTTTGTCAGAAAGTATATTTCTTATTTTCAAATTGCATTTACAGATAGGAAAAAAATATGCTCTTACTGAATGCCAAATTCAGTATGTTTATAAGATATCAAAAAATCTAACTGTTAAAATGTAACCTTGACATATGGTATTTTTAATAAATTTATGTAATACTATGTAAAAAATCATGTATACGGAAATAAAAAATAATTTCAATGAACTGTTTATATTTCATAAAATATTTAATATATTTGATGAAATAAATTAGGTTGAAAATTCTTCATGATATTCTAATTATCTGAAAAAAAAATTAATGAACTTTTCACAAAATCACTGTACCTCCAAGAACCTTGTACGAAAAAAATCCGCTAAATTTACGGCAAACACTGTAAAAATTGCAGTAAAATTAGATGTAATTAAAAAAATTACATCTATTTTTTCTGCAATTTTAACGGCAAAAACCGCTGGCAACGTTGCTACCAGCACTGTTATTCTTTCTCTTATTCTTACGTCCTATTTTTCGGTGCACATGTTTATAATGTGGCAATAAATCGTTTTGTGCAATTGAATGCACAGGATAATCCCGAAATATAATTTATTTATCTATATTTATTTTCGGCCCTCTGACTTTACTCCATATCAAATGAACAAAAATATTCTTTAGAATCTTAAAGTTCCAGAAGAATCATACAAGCATATTTTTAAATATTCGAAGAAATGTCTAAATGCAAAAGTGTATGGTGATTAATGGCCATATAATATATGTATACATACATTGTATTATATTTGTTATTCATTTTTTGATGGCTAGTTATGTATATCAATATACATGTGGGGAAATAACAGCACTTAGTTTTTAATTAAACGATTTTTTTCGAATTCCTTCAGGAAGAAATATTTAAATTTTTAACTGGATATTTGCTAAGTTGATATTAATGTAAATGTAACATTCTTTACATCTTGTCTCTTTATAATTTTGAAATGTTAATATAGTTTTCATTTTTTTTAATTATAAAAGAACAAAAAGAAGGAAATTGTAGGTCTGGTGCAGCGTGATACATTGTTCCGTTTATCACATAGCATGTCCTTGAAGTTTATGCGAGTACTATACCTGTAGAATATTTAATGTGATGGGATCATATTTTTAGTTTAGTTACTGCACGCCATAAAGTCATTACTGTGTAATGAAGGAATTTATTAAAGACGATGAAAGACATTGTTTTAATTTTGATAGCCATAACAATAGACTAAAAATGAATATTAGTTTAAACGTTTAAACGTCAATGTTCCCAAATGGAAACATTGCATTATTTGTATCACAAAACGTATATTTTTCAACAAAATAAAGATTTCCTTATTTTGCCTATAAAATATAAGGAAAAAAATGAAGGAAAAAAAAGCTTTTGAAAAGAAATATATTTATGTTTAAGCATTTATCACAGATATAAGGAATATGTGAATTAATTAATTTGCATAAAAATATACTATTTGCTTTTATCGTTTCTCTATATTTCTCACATTTGACCGTAAGGAATATAAATATGTTTTGAATTCGAGAAAATACTCAAGAACAATATACAATAGTATATATCAGGAAAAAAAATTGTTAAATTTGCATAGGTTGTCAATCAATAATAATGTTGCAAAAGGCGAACAATGAAATGGAAACAGCCAAAAAAAACTGCAGAATTTTTTTTTTGTTATTTTCTAAATTTGTGTGCATAAATTAAAACATTTGAAGCTGTAATATACGAAAAACAAAATTATTATTATATTTCCATTGCGATATTAATTCGGCGTGTAAACGGTTAATACAATAATTTATGTTTAAACATAAAAGCTGAAATTTTATGATTATGGTAATCTATACCTAACATTTCTAACAGCAATCGTTTAGCATTATATTAGAGTATAAAAGTGTTTTTACTACCTTTTATCTTTACAAGAATAAGGTATTGGATTCGTGAAAATTTTCGACTTCAGGTTTTTGACGAATTTATACTTTTTAGGAGTCAGATATTCGAAAAAAAATTCTACAAAATGTCTGTCTCTAAATTAGTGTCTCTGATTGTCTGTAATTGAAATGAAATTTGTGGGCAATGTATCTCAAGAAGTAATGCACAGAATTTCAGATTCAGATATACTTTCATTTAGTTGTAGTGTTTCTTTTTACATTTAGTTGTAAATTGCTCAACACATGGTACGTCTATGTTCATTTTTCACAATTTTCGCAATAGTTCTATCTCAAGATTTATGCACAAAATTTAATAAAATTTCCAAATCTGAAAGTGCGTGGTGATTAAAGACATTTAGAGTATGTATTATACATACACATTGTAACATATTCTTTATTCATTCTTATGACCAGTTATGTATGTCTATATATATATGGTTAAATCGCAGCACTTAATTTTATTAAAATGCAATTACATTATTCCTTTAGAATGAAATATTTTAGTATTAAATAAATTTTTGGTAAGTTGATATTAATGTAAGTGTAACTTTCTTTATAACTTCTTCCTTTATAAATTTGAGTCATTAATAAAATTTTTATTTTTTTAGCTATAACATAAAAAGGAGAGGATAATACTATGTCTGTAGCAGCATGATACATTATTCCTTTTATCACATAACATATCCTTAAAGTGTATGCGTGTACTATGCCTGCAGAGTATGTAATGTACCTGTATTATATTTTTAGTTAATTTACTGCACGCAATAAACTCATTACTGTGTAATGAAAAGAATTTATTAAATAAGAAGAAAAGCATTGTTTTAATTTTTTATGGCTTGAACAATAAGTACAAATGAAGATTAGTTTAATATTGGAATTTATATTTAAATGTAGAATTTGAAATTTCATGATTATGATAATCTATACCTAATATTTCTAGCGGAAATCGTTTAGCATTGTACTGGCCTGTAAAAGCATATTTCATTTCTTCTATTTTTGCAAGAAGAAAGCTTTGGATTCCTGAAAATTTTTGAATTCCGGTTTTTGTCGCATTTAAAAGTTTTAGGGGTAAGATATCCTCCCCCCAAAATGTTTTTACAAAATGTGTGTCTGTAAGTCTGTGTCTTTGCGACTCTGCGTCTGTGTGGCACGAATTTTGGGGGGGGGGGAATAAATCTCAAGAACTAATAAACGTTAATTGATAACAATATATATTCTGGTAGTCATTGTCATAAACTGATGCTTTTTAGTTTTTAGAGCAATTCGCTGAGTAAGCGGACCTTCTAGCCTGCATTTTGCACGATTTACACAGAATATCTGTATAACTATGCATAGATTTCTACCAAATTTCAGATTCAGTTAGTCCTTGACATGAAGTGATTTTTTTACATTTGGATAAAAATGGCTCAACAGATGGTGCTGTTATGCTGCATTTTTCAAAATTTTTGCAATAGCTCTTTCTCATTTGAACAGCACCATAATTTTTAATGAGCAGTTATATATATGCAGAAACACATGGAGAAATAACAGAATTTAATTTATATTTAACACATTTTCTTAATCTTTTAGAAATTAATATTTTAGTGTTAACTAGATATTTGCTAAGTTGATATAAATGTAAATCTAACTTTCTTTGCAAGTTGTTACTGTATATTTTTGAGATGTTATATAGCTTTTAATTTTTTTTATTCTAAAAGAATAAAGAGAATGAAATTATAGGTCTAATCCAGCGTGATACATTGTTTCTTTTATGACATAACGTGTCCTTGAAATTTATGCGAGTACTATACCTGTAGAACATTTAATGTGCTAGAATCATACTTTAGGTATATTGCTGCACTCCGTAAAGTCATTACTGTGTAATGAAGGGAATTTATTACAGATGAAGAAATACATTGTTCTAATTCTGATGGCCCTAACGAAAGGCTAAAGATGAAGATTAGTTTAATACAGTAGTTTAGGTATTTAAATATAAAAGCTGAAATTTTTTGAATATGGTAATCTCTACGTAATGTTTACAAGGGTAATCGTTTAATATTGTTTAAGAATGAAAATGTATTTTTCCTTTCTTCAATCTTTACAAGAATGTATAGGACTCATGAAAGCTTAAAAGTCCGCTCTTTGACGGATTTAAACGTTTTGAGATTCAGAGATTCAAAAAAAATGTTTAACAAAATGTTTGTGGCTTTGTGAGTCTCGCTGTTTATGGCATAAATTTTGTAGCCTATGTATCTCAAGAACTCTTGCACGTAATTTGTTAAATAATTATATTCAGATAGTCCCTGACAGAAAACGATGCTGTTTATGTTTTTGAGAAAATCGCTGAATAACTACTATTGTACAATTTACGCTGTATCTGAACAGCTGTATCTCAATGATTAATGAAAAAATCTCTATCAAACTTCATATTTAGTTAGTCATAGACATGTGTCGAGAGTTTAATACTAACTTAACATAGATTTTATTTTTCTTAATCAGAATAGATTTACCTGTGAATTCTTCGTCGTAGAACGCATCGTGCATAGTCACAAATACCGGTTTCATAACTTGATTAACAGTCCTCGATTTTATGATTTCTTGATGTCTTGAGATTAACTACTTAGGATTTTTGATCGAAGATATTATACCCTTTTTACTCATGTGAGCTGTTTACACGAATAAATATAATTTGTTGAAATTTTAAGAGAGATATAATAACATAAACAATAGACTTGAGATTTGTCAACATACTTTGAATCAGAACATGTTCTAAACTGTCCCGCAGTCAAATCTGCAGAATAAAGAATACAATCTAAAAAGATGGATTACAGACAAATAAATACAAAGCATATATATGAAAAAACATATTAGAAATTTTAAATTACAAATGGACAAGAAATAATGAGAAATAATTAATTAATAAAGTCATAGCAGTCTCGTTTTATTAGGAACAAAGTTTTGATGCTGCCATCTAGTGTTTACTTTCAGAAATAATAACTGAAGAGTCATTTTGACTGGAGTGTCATTTCTGAAGATTCTCAAGATTCAACAACATGAGTTGATTCTGTTTATATTTGGGTGTAATTTACTCAAGATGGCGCTGCTATGCTGCTTTTTTCACATTTCGCGATAGCTCTATCTCAAAAAAACCATTTTTGTGTATAGTGTATGTATATACGCATTGTCTCATATTTGTTAATAATTTGTTAAAAAATAATTATTATATACATGTGACGAAATAACAGAACTTATTTTATAATAAAAAATATTTTCCTATTCCCTTTGAAAGAAATATTTTAACATTAACTAGATATTTGCTAACTTGATATAAATGTAAATGTAACTTTCTTTACATCTTGTTCCGTTATCTATACATATAATAAAACAGTAGGACCCGGTGTGTCTGTACATTGAAGATAATTGACAAAAATGGAGTCAGGGCGATAAAAGAAAACCAATGAAACACAAAAAAAAAAATTTTGAATTTTTTGTCTGTCTGTCTGTCTGTCTGTCTGTCTGTCTGTTTGTTCGAGGTTATCTTCGTAACTACTGAATGGATTTTTATGCGGTTTTCACTAATGAAGAATGCACACTCCCGGGCAGTGTATAGGCTTTGTTTCATCAAAATCGGACAACAGACAAAAAAGTAACAAAAAGAAACAAAAGAAACTATTAGGTGCGCTGCTCACGTTTTTTAGTACATAACGTTTTTTAGTACATATAAAATCCAATAGATGTCACTGTGCGATTTTAAAACGCGCTATCGTTATGTTTTCGCCAGTCTACTTAAGTATGAGAAAGTTTCAAGCTGGCTGTCGTTCCATGTGGTTTAGTCGGTAGAACGTCAGTGCGCCATACTGATGGCCCGGCTTCGATTCCCAGCATGGAATTTTTTTCACTATGTTGGCATTAACGCCTATAAGCAATTAAAAGAATTTGAAATATTGTATTCAAGGCGAATTTTCTCTCTGGGAAAATTTCCTTGCATTAATATGTCAGTGTAATTTTTTTTTCGATTTATTTTTTTTTTTCGAAACTTTGTTTTTCTTAAAAAATTACAGTAAATATTTGATATTTCCCAACGTTTTTTGAATGATCGACTTGCTTTTTTTTTTTTTAATGTATGTCTGAACCTTATCTAACTACTTCTTCAAGATTTCTTTAGATAAACCGACCAGCGTAGCGAGCGAAGGCCGCTAGTAATTAATAAATGTTAATATATCTTTTTTTTTATTGTAAAAGAACAAGGAGAAGGAAATTGTAGGTCTGGTGCAGCGTGATACATTGTTCCTTTTATCGCATAACATGTCTTTAAAGTTTATGCGAGTATTATACCTGTAGAATACGTAATGTAATGGAATCATATTATTAGTTAAATTGTAGCACGCCATAAAATCATTACTGTGTAATGAAGGAAATTTATTAAATACAAAAAAAAATATTGTTTTAATTTTGATTGCTTCAATAATAAGCTAGAGATGATGATTAGTTTAATACAGTATTTTAGGTTTAAATATAAAATCTGAAATTTTATGATTATAGTAATCTATATCTAATAATTCTAGTGGAAATCGTTTAGTATCGTACTGGACTGTAAAGGTATTTTTACTTTCTTCTATCTTTACAATAAAGAAAGCATTGGATTCGTGAAAATTTTCGTATTCCAGATTTTGACGAATTTACACTTTTTAGTATTCAGATATTCTAAAAAACCTGTTTTTATAAAATGCCTGTCTGTGACTCTGTAATTCTGTATATATCAAAAAGTTTGTGAGCACTGTATCTCAAGAACTAATACACGGAATTTGTGTAAAATTTATATTCAGGTTGTCAATGATATACATTAATGATAAATAATTTTTGTTGTAAATCGCTGGGCAGATGGTGCTGCACTTATTACGATGCATAACAACTGTATCTCAATAACTAATGTACTGATTTTCATGAAACTTCAGATTTAGTAAATACGTGATGTAAACTAATTCTTATTATATTTTGCTGTCAATTGTACCACGGGTATTGCTCTTATCCTGAATTTTTTTCGATTTCTGCAATATTTTCTTCCCGAATAGCTCTATCATAAGAGCTTATCGAAAAATTTCTTCAATCTTCAGATTCAGGTATTGCTTGATAAATATTATTGCTGTTTATGTTATGGAATAAATTGAACTACAGGTGGCGCTGTTATATTAAAATTTTCACAACATCCACAATAGTCCTACTTCAAGAACGTATGCCGTTAATTTCAAGACTTTAGAATTCTCACGATAAGCATAGATTCTCATTAAAATTTCTCACTATGGTGGAGAAATTTGCAGCATTAAAATGCATAAAATAGAAAAAAGTTTTGGTATTACCAAATATGACTAGTTAATATTAATATTAATATATTATGTATTACTATTCCTTCAAAAAAAAAATTAAATCCTGCCAGCATGATACCAATACATTGTAAACTTAATGTGAAAGCAAAATGTTGAATATGATTGTTGACAAAAAAAATATGCAAAAGATAGGTTGGAGAAATTTACAACTGGTAAATATATATTACAATAATTAGAATTGTTTATATAAATAAATAAATAAATACAGGGTGGCAGGGTGGTTAAAAAAGAAAAACTTCCCTTATGTAGGAACCCCAATCAGAATAATCGCTCAACCAGTCGAAAAGAAATTTTAGATATGCATATAGCAGGGGTCGCAGCGTCCCTAAAATTTTCTCACGTTTCTACCAGTATTTTAAATCAAATAACTTCCATTCATAACTTCATACTCCTTGAAGATCTACAATGAAATCTTAGAATAAATATTATCCTTCAAAAATTGTGGTAGGAAAAGGTGAAAATTTCATTGAAGCTGCGACCCTTGATATAATGACCCTGATATAATGATGTGATTTTACAGTTACGGTTACAGTGAAAAAAATTCAAAAATTTTCGACTGGCAATACCTATTTGTTTTCATCCGTAAATGCATCAGCTCATTGAAAAACCATATCATATGTTTGAATAATCCACGTTGGATGAAAATTTCCAGTGTAAGACATTTGTAAAAAAAAAAAAATGTAAAGGACCAATGACAACACAAAAGAACGAAGAAAAAACTATTTATTTGAATTAACTGTTTTCAACATGCTCACACTTGCAGACATTAACGCATTGCACGCGTGAGACTGTTGATAACAATGCCGAACGCAACATAGCGAAAAGAATTTGTACAACTTCACAGTTTCTGGAATCTTTCAATACTGACAAAAGTATCTGTCCTACAATCATTTCATATCTTTGATTTTAGGACAAACACGGTGTTTAACACACGAGTAACCAATGGTGGTATAATTTTTTCGCTTATGCACAACTTCACTTCCAGCAGACGTGGATCATTAGATTCCTCTATTATTAGGTTTCCATAAAATAAAGGTTCTTTTTCTTGATACCTTAGACTCTTTTGCTGTCATCTATTGGACAAGTTGGATTTCCTTTTTTATCAGATCTATGTCACATCCCACGTGATTTCAGGATCAGCATCTCTTATACGAATTTAATCTGGTAGCACCATTAAAAAAAGCACTTTTACTTGTACTTTGATAACATGTGTATACTACAAAATTTTTTTTCTTAAATAAATTGGTGCGAATAGAATATAAAAATAATATCAACAGTAAAATGTTAGAATATAATTAGTGCGAATGATTGTGGCGGTCGATTCCTTCATTTTTTACAATTATTTCTGATGGTTAGAAAAAAAATACTATATGAATTGATTCAAGGATAGTTTGAAGAATTTTGTCAGCCGATTAACAAGTCAGATTTTTTTAAGTTATTTCACTGATGTCTCCACTTAATTACACAAAACTTTCACTTTGGTTACCATAATATAGCATATCCATCAACTGTATTATGAAATTATGTACAAATTAAAATACAAATCAAACATTGATAATGGATTTATGATCGTTTTCTTAAATAGTTTTCTATTGTTCTTTAAAAAGATTAATACACTTAAGTGAAATTATAATATTACAAGAAATGTTTTATTATCGATTTTAAAAATGCACTCGAATAAACAATCCCCATAATCTTAATTTATAACTAAAAATTCCTTTACTCTCTACAAAATATCAGCAAAATCCTTCTTCGTTAAAAACACATAACGCTTGGTATCTTCCTAACAAAACATTTATTCTTTTTATTGGTTATTTGATCAATACATCAATAAAATATACTATTTGTTAAATTTTATTTAACAAGACTTATTTATCACTTAAAATGTTATAACAATCAGTAAAAAGTTTTCCTTACGAGGAAATTGTTAGTTCATTTATTATTTATGGGAAAAACATTTCCTCAAATGCTCCGTGTAATGTAAAAAAATAATGTTTACGTTAAAAATATAATTCGAAAATATTACTTCAACATGCTATCGGGAAAATGAATAATTGTATTGTATATTGTTTATTTAAACACTCATAAGAATATTTATGAATTTTTTTCGTAAGAAAATAAAGTAAAATTAATATAATAACGATATGTATAATTAATATATATTAATATATAAATATATATCATATATTTTTTTATTATACGCGTTACAATATATGTACATTCTATATATTTATGTGTTTGTAGATTTGCGCACAGACTGGCTTAGAAAAAGAAAATTTTAGGAGAAAATACGTACATTTCTTACAGAATAATTCCAGGAATATTAATCACATGATTATTGCAGGCTAAGTTTGATATAATAGACATTTGATGTTGTCAAGTAAACAATGAAATTTTTCAATTAAAAAAACATTAACATATTTATTGCAACAATATATCTCGAATAACCGTTGAAAAGGATTTTTAAAACTTTGATTAACACATGTTGCCAGATTGGGTACAAAAGTATCACCTGATTATTGATTGTCACCGCATTTTTGAGACAGAAATATTTCGTCTATTTCAAAATAGACGAAAATTTCTGAAAAATAAGGCAAATTATACATTTTTTAAACAGCGATGAGAGTTAAATAATCCGAACTAAAAACTCCGATTTTGCGCCACAACTGCACGAATAATTCTTTGTTGCAGAAATGTGAATTGTTTATTAAAACAGGTTAAAGTAAACTGTTTTAAACCCCTTTTAAAATGTTACCTTTTTCAATATTGCGTATTATGTTTAATAAGGAAATATTTTTGTACGAAACAGTTCTAATCAAGTGGATCTTCCGTGTACAACAACTGAAAATGCAATTTGCAACAAATGCGCTGGTTATACTAACAGAGTTCAGTGTATTTGAGCATGGGTATAAATAAATATATTTACTCTTCTATGAGGCGAAAGTAACGCTAAATGCATAGTGCATTGTAAACTTAGTTTCTGCAGCGACTTTTCCCATTGATTAATTTTAATGTCACTTGATCATTTACACCAAATCAAACTTCAGAGTTTGTTTAAACACAGAATGATCTTTCTACCTATGTTGAATAGCAATGGTCATAAAGTCGTTTCACGGTCTCGTTGTGAATTCAACAAATAACATTTTTGATCAAAAGTTTCTTTTTAAATATTACAGAAAGTGTGCCTCTTAAGTTTAGCTGACTTGTTTTGTATCTGAATGATATTGTATTTCGACGTCAAATTAAGTTTAAATTAAACAAACCTGAATATCAAATTATATATGCTGACGAGTTTTTTTAATATTTTGCTATCATCTAATATTGCCGACCTTTACAATATAATAAGCAACAAGTAAAAATATTGTTCATTGTAAAAATATTTTTATCTGTATTAACGTACAATTTCATTTAATTACTTTAGAGTTCGCATATTTATAAATTTCATAAAGTTAAAGTGATTTACAAGCATTTTAAGAACCGACTAAAATCATTTTTAATTGTGTTTTCAATAAAGATCTGAATTATTTTTCACGTTATAAACGTAAATTACATATATCAAAATTAATTACAATAGGACTCGTTAGACCCATAGATGATACAAAAAAAAAACAAGATAGCAAATCAAGTTATCGCTTCCTTATGGACCTGGCAAATCTTATCACTTAACCGTTGTGTATCGGCTCTCCTAAGATCGCTCACACTCGCGTTAGAGCCTTTGTCGAGCTTCTGAAAGTCATAGCGCCGGAGCAGTACCACCGGGAGCAGTTTTCCACCGTGCATACCACTGTGGAGATGTGGTCCGGATCAAGATTTCACCTTCAGTCGAAAGACTTTTAAATCAATAGACTTTCCTTTAATCAATAGACTTTCCTTCAGTCAACAGTCAACTTTCCATCTTCAACTCGCTGCTGTCTGTCGCGAAAGAGCTTTATACCCTAGCGGTTTGTATATTACGTGTTTTATGTCTTAATGTTTGTTTTTTTTCCTTCTGTGTCTGAGGACTGGAAATTATTGTAATGAATCCCTGCATGCCGGAATCCTCCGGGTGGTACAAATAGGGTCTACATCGGATTCTAGCGATCTGGTAAATCAGTAGACTTTCCTTTAATCAATAGACTTTCCTTCAGTCAAGAGTCAACTTTGCATCTTCAACTCGCCACTGTCTGTCGCGAAAGATCTTTGTACTCTAGCGGCCTATATATTACGGGTTTTATGTCTTAATGTTTTTTTTTTCTTTATTTGTCTGAGGACTGGAAGTTATTGTAGGGAATCCCTGCATGCCGAGGAACCTCCGAGTGGAACAAATAGGGTCTACATCGGATTCTAGCGATTTAGTGATCTTGCTCAAGCTAGACTAAATAAAGCTAGCTAAATAAATTCTCTGTGATATAAAAAGTTATTCCTAAGAATTATACAAAACCTCGGACAGCAAAAACAGTAACACTCCTTTTTATTTTTTTAGTTATAGTATTACACGGCAAAATGTCATTACAAATTAACAAATAAATTTAGTAAACACATTTAAAGGCATCATTTCAATTATAATACATTCTATGGTGAGTTTAAATTAATATATGTGTTTCCTTGTAAAACTGTAATTTTCAAATTATGATGTTTGCACGACACATACAATTACAAGTTGGAAATTGTACGTCAGACATGGCAAATAAGTTACGTTCGTACCATAACATATTTTATAAATATTCAGAACTTGATGAAATAGCTGTTGCAATCTTATTCATAAATGCATGAATAGAAAATTTATTACAACTATATATACATTGAATTCAGTAATGCGAAAAAATGATTCCGTCTTAAATAAGTCTTAATCACTATGACAAAACTAGAACCTTTACCTGTCATAGAATTTATTACGCATGTTGGGATTTTTTAGGATGAAGAAAACTTTTATAAATATCATTTTTAAGTTCTGATTCAATTTCAACAAAATTTGAAAGATTCGATAAAAATCTACAATAATTATGTACAGTAAATTTCAATTCCTTCGGTTGAGTAGTATTTGCGATGTAAATGCGGACTGCATATGACATATATAACTGCAATATATTTATATATATACGACAGTTCTCCATACACCATATTGTAACGGAATACGTTTGAATGACTCCGCAAATAATCTATTAACATTACTTATATTACTTTAAAGATCAAATACAGCATAGTAAACCTCAATAACACATATCAATTACATCTAACTATACTAATGCAAGTTACAATTCAGACAGATAGACGGACAGACCAACAGCATCCATAAACACTAACAACTGTGTTGGAAAGTGGTAACCCATTGGGGATGAGCGACTGGTGTACATGTCGCATACCATCCTCAGAGCTCTTAGATATTTTTACCAGTAAAATTTTATTACAAATTTTGCCTTATTTAATTTAACAATTCTTTCGATCCAAATGGGCAAAACTATTTTGTTTGCAAAACCAGTGATAAATGATTAAAAATTCTGTAAAATATGCTCGCACTTAAGGGGTTAAAACGCATAATAGGAAGAAATTTGACTTTCAGCAATTTATAGCAATGGACGGAAGCATACTTGAATACTTTCGTAAAAATTTATATTTTACCTATTATCTTTATATACGAGTATATCATTGAAATGTATGTCCATCGGTTCTTGACTCATAGTTTAATATGCAGATTGTTTAAATCACAACTCTCGGCCGGAAAATTTTCTTTCTCATTTGGGGGGAAAAATTCGTATGTATCATTTAGCAATATGTATGATTGAATTAAATATAATAAAAATGAAATGAATTTTATGTTTTTGGGCTATTTTACAGGGTGTCCAGTAAATGACTGAACCATTTTGAATGTAAATAACAAAAAAACGGAATATTGTCTATTATACTTAATAAAATATAACAAAACATACTTTTTAATAAGCATAAATTTTTCACACAATTACCATAAGTAAATTGAATTAAAAAAAATGTTTTTGTAACTGGTTAACTGATTTTTATTTACGTACAATAAATTGAAATTATCGGATAAACACCGCTTTCTTAAGTTAAAAAAATCTTAGTACTTAATCTAAACATTTTTTTCCATAGAATAGTATGAAATTTTATTTAAAAAATGATGATGTCAAAAAGCTTTAAAGGACGGATCAAACAAACTCTTCTTGCCTGTACGTCGTGTCATGAAATCAAAAGTTAAAACAGTAGTAGTACGTAAAGTATTGGTGGCATGTTTCCTGTCTAAAATAAAAGCATGGAATTGACTTATAAATAGACAGTATTAAACCTTAGAATAAAGGTTTGTCTGTATTTTGTCTATAACAAATCCTGTTTTAAATGTAAAAAATATTGATCACGACGGAGAAAGAACCATACAAAACTACCTGCTAAGACAGACACTTGTCTGAAACGAAATATTGTTCGTTTTTCCGCAAACCGAATTCATTCCTTCGTTATAGTCATATTTTGACATTTAACATATCTGAAAATTTTATTACGAAAGCTAAGGCAGATTTTAAGGTAATTTCTGCACACAACCCTTCCCTCATCTTCCATTAATTTAAAAACATCGACACTGAAATGGAAGGATACTTAAAAAGAAGAAAAAACAACTTAGCTTTTTTATACCCTGCGAGTCACCCCTTTTCAAAATTTCATTACAGAAAGCATAATAGATCCTGAATCATCATAGGATCATCACAGTTCTATTTATTTAAATTCAATTTTATAAATACAAATATTTCCAAATTGCTGAAGCATTAGTATTTTTCATATATAATTAAAAAAAGTTTTTAGAATTATTAAAAAATAATAATAAATCTTCCATATTTCAAATTAGATGCAAGAGGAAATTTTCAGAATTTATCTTTCCCTTCTGTTCCTCATGAAGCATAGTTAAGGAAAGGGGGGGGGAGGACAAAAAATATATTTCAGGGTCTATGGTGCTCTTTGTAATGAAATTTTGAAAAGAGGTAAATCGCAAGATATAAAATAGGTACGATGCTTTTTTTTTCTTTTTAAATATCCTTCAGTTTCAGCGTAGATGAATTTCAGTTTGGGGAGAGGTGCTTGTAAAAGTTATCTTAAAATCTCTCATGGCTTTTGTAATAAAATTTTCAGATGTGCTAAATGTCAAAATATGAATATAATGATAGTATGAATTCGGTTTTCAGAAAAATGAAATTTCGTTTTAGGCAGGTTTCCGTCTTAACAGCTGATTTTGTATGTATTTTTCTCCATAGAAATCAATAATTTTCTATTTTTAAAACAGGATTTGTTATAAACGGCTTCCTTCATTCTAAGGTTTATTACATTTATATGTGCCGATTTATAAGTCACTGATCCGCTTTTTTTAGACAATGAACTTGCCACAATACTATTTCCATGCCACTTTTTTAACCACTTAACTTATTTAACTACACGACGTAGGCATGAAGAGTTTTTTTAATCCATTACTTGCAGCTTTTTAACTTTACTAAATTTTTTAATACAATTTCATAATATTTAATGGAAGAAATGTTCAGATTAAATATTAAGATGTTTTAAACTTAAAAAAGTGCTATTTTTCCGATATTTTCAATTAATTGTAGGTAAAAAGAGAATCAGTTATCCAGTTATAAAAACATTTTTGAATACAATTTATTTATGGCAAATGTGTGAAAATTCAATGTTTATTAAAAAGTATGTTTTGTTGATTTTTATTAATTATAATAGATAATATTCAATCATAAATATTATTATAAATCTCTTTCCATCCAGAAAATTATTTCTGTAGGTGAGTGAAGTGTCGATTAAAATGTCAACTGAGATTTGAGTCTGCGAAATGAGCCGAAAAGCTCATGCATATAAAAACTAGAATAATGTCTAAACTTCAACAGCTTCTTGCAGCAACCAGCGCCATCTTTTGGCTAAATTTTAACTATTTAAGAAAAGTGCATATCTAAAAATTTATTTATTTTTGACAATAGTGCAGCAAACCGCACATTTTTATCGCAAACCGTTTTTTTTCATTTACAGTCAAAATGGGTCAGTTATTTACTGGACACCGTGTATATATATACATATATGTATGTATGTAAAATACACGCAAATGGATATCAACCCTTTATGATGTTATGACTATTATTATTTTTGTCATTTGAAAAGAAGAATAAGTTTTGCATGTTTTATACTGTATTTTAGAACTTGAACCCTTTTGGTAAAATATAGAAAGCACTAAAATCGAAATTTGAATATTTTACTTTATCGATTCAATATGTAAATCAACTTTATATGAGTGTAATGTAATTCATTTACATATTAACTCGATAATAAATTGATATAGTTCAGTTGTTTTCTGAAAGGCAACTGCAAACAACTTAACTGAATTTTCTAATATATACACGAAATATTGCATGTCGTTAGATATAAAGTAATAAATTTTTTTCGCGTGACAAATACAAGTTAAGTCTGTTACAAAGTTTTAGCATTATAACTGAGGAAATAAATTAAAACTATTGCAAAATAATAGAGTGTATTATTTTTGATTTGTTATATTGTATAATCTAAAATATTTATGACGGGATCTATAGAAAAAAATATTAGTAGCATCTTATTATATATGATGGGTAAAACTATAAATAATGCTATTGAATTGAGTATTCTGATGCATCTTAATCATCGTAAAATGTACGTGGTATATCAATGCATTATTTACTGTTTTAATGCATGAATATTGCATTAATAATTGTTGGGTGGTGGGTGGGAAAAATTAGCAAATGTGTGGAACAATCGTGATTACAGATAAAGTGATTATTGTATAATGAAAAGTTTGCACTTATTAATATTTGTAATTGAAAAAAGAGTTGTAAAACTTGGAATTTCTTTTTTTTTTTACTATCATTTATTTAAATAGGTATAATATATTGAAAAAATAACTTTTTAAAAATCAGGTCATACATTTCTTCTGATCTTGGATATATTTGCAACATGCAAGATATAAAAAATCGAAAGTGATTTTCAATGATTAAATACATTATTTGAAATACATACAATTTACATGTATAATAGTATAAAGTTATACAAAATAGCAGTAAAACGATTTCATCGTTTAAATTTAAAATCTTTTGTCTTGTAAATATAACCTTTAAACGGAAAAATATCATCTGTGAAAAGGTATTTAGATCACTAAATTTCAAAAAATCTAAATAAATCTAAATCTAAATCAAATAAATCTAAATTTAATTTCTTTTTCAGAGTACTGAAAACTGTTAAGTACACAGGAAGAAAAGTAAGTTACATTTCCCAAAATGCAGTTTCAAAGTATAGAAATTCTTTTATTAAGTGTAGAAAAAAAGAAAAAAAGCGAACGAAATGTATGCTTTATCAAATATTTTTTTCTTTTTTTTTTATCTTTTAGGGTGAATTTACATCTATTTTTTTAAGTTTTACTATGCGTGATTGTATTAGTAAATGCATGAATATATAGAACGACGTACATTTATAATAATCACTACAATTCATAAAACGTAATTAAATGCATCATACAATAATAAAACAAGTAAGAAAATTTTTGCGTTAAACATACATTATGAAATACTTTCCAACGCTTCCTGAAATCTTAAAAAAAAATTGTTATTTAGGGAAATAAGATGCTACTGTCCATAGCCAAATATGCATCGAAATACTTTTGAACAGCCCTGTATTTGATCCGTCGGTTGATATATATATACAATATAATGGCGAAATTTAATTTAGCAAGAAAATGTCTAACTGGCTGAAATTTCTCTTGCAGCACTTTATTCTAATAGATGGAAAATACTTCAATACTTTTGTTCAGCCCTGTAATTTATCCAGTATCTTTACTACACGCCAGTATTTAGTTAAAATTTAGTTCAAACAAACACATTCTTAAAGCTACTTAAATCACATTTCCAGAAATTATCACGTATGGATGATCATGTTGCTAATTCTTTGCGTGACCCTGTTTATCATTTTATCTATATTCTACAAACATTTCTTAGAAAACTGAAAGCAGTTCAACGTAAAAATGCATAACTACCACCTTTAAGTTAATTACTGTCATATTCAGTAACCTTTATGGGCTCTTTTGTGTAACTCTGTATATCAACTATACAGGATACAACATTTATATACACCATATAATTTGCAGACATTTTGTAAAACTTAAAAGCTCATATCATAATTGAAAAAGCATGTCAATCATCCATCAGCTATCATCGATAACACACAATATTTCAGTTAAATATTTAAGGTTTAAAATATTTTGTGTGTCCCTGTAAAAGCTATGCACTTCATATTATGCGTTAAATATTAAGTCTCAACGGCGTATATTAATTTTATGATACTTCAAACCGTGTAACATTATTCAAATATGTCGCAAACTATTCCCTCCTTTATTATTGCGTAATGGAATTCTTTTGAGTGCCCCTCTATATGAACATTTATTATTACTTTGGCAGCGTATTTTACAGAATGCGTATTTTAGTGCACATTGCGAATCCATGTAACTTTGAATACGTTTAACAGGGTGCAACACCTTTAAAATTCATTTGAAACGATTTTTTCCCAATGGCCGTAATGTATCGGAAAACTTTTGACTATCCCTGTAAATACACTATTCATAGTAGAAACTTCATTTTCAATAGAGTTCGTGCAAGGGTAAACTTCAAAAACATATAAAAATTTCAGAGGAATCCGAGTATATTTACGGGAGTTAGAGCGCGGACAGACGGCCAGACAAACCGAATGCATAAACAATTTTCAACTTTCTTGGAAAGTTTTAAAAACGAGGTGATATATATATGTATATTAATGTCATTTTTCAAATTTTCGTATCTTTGTCGAGAATAGTTTTAAAAATATAAAGTAATATTTTCTAAAAAATTCTTTGAGTTGCATTATTTCTGTTGAAATAGCATGAAACTTTCCCTTTGTGGAGAATTTACGAATGTAGTAACACGAAGAAAGTAATTTAGATTTTATTTTACGTAAATTCTTTAGGAAAAGAAAAAGAACTTTTAATGGTTTTTATGGTAATGACGATGTCAAAGGAATTTTGTTCTTTTTCGAATCAGTGTAGAATGTCCTTGTTTTTGAAACCTTTGAAATGATAATTAGTTTTATTTCTATGACTAATGGAGAAGCTTATCAATCCATCCTAAAATAGTTTGAATATTTTAAAACCAGATTTTTCATCATTTAAGAGACGTCAGACGGAATTAATTACACTAATAAAAAAAGAATATTTAATTTTTCATGTAGCTGTATTTTAGACTTTATGTATGCTGTATAATTCCCTTAAAAGTAAAAGAGGTTTATGTATATTGAAAATTATGTATTTTTTCATTCGCGGAAATCTGTTTTTTGTATAAAAAAAGACCTATAAACACACTTTTACAGTTAAATTTTGTAACACAAAGCTCCATGTTTACATCGTTCACAGGTCCAATGTATGTGGAAATTCCTTAATTCATTTGCCTTTTATTTTAAATGTAAATAATATCAAACAATAATCACATATTACAGTTCGGAAAGAAGTGAAATTGTCAATGCAATAATGCAATTGCTGCCCCAAAAATGGTGGATTTTCACCACTAAATTAAAATAATATATTTTCTTTTGCCTTGCTAAATTTTAGAAATTCTATCATTGAATAAATTGAGGAATAATATACAAATTTTGTCGCTGTAATCAGCCATTATCACAAGTATATGGAATGTAAATTTACATAATCTCTCTAATTCATTTGCCTTTTTTTAAAAAAAAGAAAATAATATCAAATAGTAATAACATATTACAATATTACGATATCCCTAATTTTGGAAAGAAGTGGAAACGTTCAACTTCCAGTAATGCAATCGCTGCCCCAAAAGTGGCAGATTTTCACCACTAAATTTAAATATTATTTAATTATTTATTTTATTTAGCCTTGCCAAATTTTAGAAATTCTATCATTTTATAAGGTGAGAATACTAAACAATTGTCATTGAAATAAACCATTATCACAAGTATAATTAACGTAAATTTATAAAATTATCTACAATTATTTAAAACATCAAGAATAATGAAACATTGAGAGGATATATATATATATATATATATATATATATATATATATATATATATATATATATATATATATATATATATATATATATATATATATATATATATATATATATATATATACATATTATATATATACTAGAAGACCCGGCAAACGTTGTTTTGCCATATAAGTTTGTAATGGAAAAGTCTTGGGTAATTACGGTATCTTGCAGATTTAATATTGACTATTACAAGTTATCATCAATGCCGTGAAAAGTAGATCGATAAAAAGAGAAGTATGCAGCCAGGTTCTTTAAAGTAAAGTTTTATTTTCACCCTTTCGAGAGAGTAGGACGCTCAACGTAAACTATTGGTGGTTACAGCAGAGCCGGGCCAAAAGAAAAAGTGAAAGTGACCGTTCTTTTAGTCAGAACCAAGATAACATCAGTTGTCAGATATCGCCAAAGGTTACAATGTTTGGCATGTATATGATATTTGGCCAAAATATACGTGCAATATTTTTCTTCTGAGAGAGAGATTTTTGTACTTAGCATATTAACAAGATAATCGCTAATTGGCGAAAAAAGAGTTTAAACCTTGATATTGGAATTTGAAAAAGCAAAGGAATTTTGTGGGATAGGCTTTGGGGCTCATGAAGCGGTCTAACATTTGCGAATGTATACCAAATAAGGAACGGTAGCATGAGAAGGAAATATATGTACGACGCGCAAAACATCTTATGCAGCATTTTTATTGTAGAGCAGCTGGTATAAGAAAACCACATTCGGTTTTCTATGACCATATAAGGTATGGACAAAGTGAAATACATGTGCTGGGATTTCGGTGACCGTTACATTAAGGGATTGGTTTAAGTATTACTAAAATGAGAAAAGGGGCGATATATTTGTAACTTCAATTGTAATGTAGATCCTGTTGTGATCATAATTTTAGTTACTTTAAAAGAAAGGATTTTTTTTTCTTTCTTTTTTTTTTAACTGGAGAACCAGATAAGTTTATCAATTTGTTACCTAACATCGTCATATTCAATGATATATGATATATTGATATCATATATCTCCCCCGCTGGTTTGGGTTTGAAAAATTTTGGACCCGGTACGAAAATGTCTCTCTCAGAATTACATACAAAAGTGTAGGATTATGCTGGTTAAATATTATGAATATATATATTTGAATTTATGCAGTTACACATTATGTCGACATATGATTATATATCTTCAGAGACTCTCTCTTTTATTTTTATTATTTTTTTTTTTCAATGTTCATTTATTTTGATGTTGTTGTCGTTCCGGAACACATTGGCCTTTTATTGCTTAGAGTTCAGGCCTTATTTGTGCTTTTTCTAGCACTTTGCACACAACAAGACATTCTTCCTGTTTTTTTTTTCTAGGTATACCATATATTGTTCCTTTATAAAGGTTATCTTTTTTTTTTTTAATCAAAGATAAGGAGCCAAATGCAAGGAAGATGTTTAATATGTAAAATAGTCATGAAGTTCGTACCATCAATTGTTTATAATATATATACTTATGAAGAATGTTAGCTATAGGTCACGAATAATATAAAAACATAGGTTATGGATAAAATGAAATCTCGAATAAAATATGAAGAATATGAAGTATATAATAAAAGTATGAATTATGTGGTACAAATATGAAAATCTATACTAAAAGAATACGAAATGGATAGTAAAAATATGAAGTGTAGGTTAAAAATATGAAATGGAGGTTAAAAATATGAAATGGAGGTTAAAATACGAAATGGAGGTTAAAATATGAAATGGAGGTTAAAAATATGAAATGGAGGTTAAAATATGAAATGGAGGTTAAAAATATGAAATGGAGGTTAAAATATGAAATGGAGGTTAAAAATATGAAATGGAGGTTAAAAATATGAAATGGAGGTTGCAACCATGTAAGTGTATGAAAAATAATGAAATGTTATGGATGAAGTGTATTTTGTGACAATTGAGTATGTTTAAAAAAATAAGAAAAAAAAACAAAAAAATTCGTGTATCCACACAGGACAAGCAAAAAAAAGGAAAGCGACACGCGATCCATAAAAAGTTGCTGCCCTTAATCTTGTCAAATGACAAGGTGATGGCATCGGCTTATGGCCTAGCCCTATGGGAAGTGGGAATATTGGCGAGAGCCCACATTACATGGACCCTCTGCTCCTCCCGAAATCTTTTGCTTTCTCAGAGGAGCGCACGTCGCATTACATAGAAAAACAGGGAGTTTAAGTAAAATTGGTGTGAACTGCACCAATCCGAAATTTGTTTCTCACCACAATGAAGTTACAGGTCCTTTGGGCGACTTTTGAACGGGCCTTCACTTCGAAGGGGCATAATTAAAAATAAAAAAAATTCTGATACATATGGTATTTATATATATCTGAAAGGGAATGTCAATCCTAGAGTAGTGAGAAACAGCTTTGTCATAATCGGTTAGAGATTTATTGTGCATCATGATTATGTTTGATATGACTAAAATTTAATGTATGTGCAATCTGATATGTTATTTTTATTATTACTATTATTATTATTATTATTACGTATGAACAACAAAACTACTGAAAGGGAAAAGTAAAAATCTTGGCGACAACCCAGCAAATAAGAGACAACTGTTATGTGGAAGCCCCCTGTGATGGAGAACCTGGACCAGCCATGAACTCCCTCAAAGGAAACTCGAACACAACATGCATATCATTGTGATGTACTGCATTTACTGTAAATCTATGTTAACCTAATATTGTGATGGGCTGTGTTAAAAACGAGATCTTAGGTTGTATTTTATGGAGCTATTTCCTGGGTGACTTATATTTTCCTCATGACGCACAAATAAATGATCATTTCTAGGGGGGGCTATAATTAGCCTGTCAATGTGTACTCTGAATGCCGATTCATCGGGTGAGTGTAAACGCTTAATGGAAACAGAAACTGGCGAATATTTATGTACCACAATAAAAGGTCCGGTGTATTTTGGTTTAAACTTATCAACGGATTTGAGGTACACTATATCCTTTTCTAAGATTACTCTTAGTTTCGCTCGTTTCTGGAAGTGTTGATTTCTCTTTTCTTGTGAATTTTTGATGTTAGTGTATGCTTTTTTGTAAATTGAATTCAAATCATTTAGCAACTGGTAAGTTTCTATCCCCTTATCAAGGATTGGCTGATTAATAGTTTGATCAAAAGTATCAAATAATAAAGATAGTTCTCTTCCAAAGTGTAATAAGTTGGGGGAATATTTAGTGGAAGAATGTGTGGAACCATTGTATAGTTATTTATGTATACGTAGTGCATTTTCAAAAGAATGGCCTTCTTCAAGTAAAGTGGTAATTGAATATTTTATTGATTTATTTACTCTCTCTGAAATTGCATTACTTTGGGGGTGACCTACTGAGGAATGGAGTATTTTTATGCCCAATGTATCGTTGAATCTGTTGTACATGTCAGAAGTCAGTTGCTTACCTAAATCGCTGAGAATAGTGGCAGGTCTGCCAAAGGTAGTTATGTAATCAAATAAACATTTAGCAATTTTGTCAGTTGTTGTTGTATGCAAAGCAAATAGTTCGAGGTGCCGTGAAAAATGATCTGTTACCGTTAAAACTGATTGTCCGTTTTTAAATGGTCCTAGTAAGTCAATCCCAATGGTATGTCCTGGGTGGGTTGGTGTGTAAGTGGGCTGAAGTGGAGCAGGTGGTGTTATGTGATGTTTTGTTTGAATACACTTAGTACAAGATGCTACAAAATTTAACGTGTCGGTATACATTCCTTTCCAAAAATATCTAGCTATTACAAATGCATATGTTTTAGTTAACCCAAAGTGTGACAGATGACAAATTGTTAAAACTTTAGCCTTAAGTGAGTCTGGTACAATAATATGGTACGAAAATGTGTTATTATATACGTTTTCTTTTTTTGTCATGAGAACCTTACTGTCAGGATGTATGAAATACATCGGAAATTTTTTTGATGATCCATTTCTTAAAATCTCATTGTAAACTTCGGCCAAATTTGGGTCCTTTCTTTGCTCACTGACAAATGTGTCGTTTGATATTTCAAGTAATGGATCCTTGTTTGCATCTCTGCCTGAAATTAAATAATTTACTGAGTTGGGTTTGTTTTTATTGGATTCTTCGATATTGTCCGAAATATCATTATCTACAATTGGTAAAGCATGAGGGTCATTAAGGAGTTCAGGATTTGATTTAAGATCTTGGGTATTGTTTTCAAATGTACACCTTGATAGATAATCAGCAAGTACATTGGATGATCCCGGTACATGTTCGAAGGAAAAGGTGTATTCAGAAAGTTCAGTTAGCCAACGTGTAGTTAAATCCGCAGGGTTACATGTATTCTTGTATTTTTTTAAGGGAGCACTATCTGACAAAATTACAAATTTCCTGTTGTATAAATAGTACTTAAATGCGATTACTGATTTATAAATGGCCATTAATTCAAGTTTTAAAGCTGGGTAACGTTTTTCTGCATGTTTAAGAGATTTAGAAAAATATGCAATAGGAAGTAATTGTCCTTCATGTTCCTGTAATAATGCACCAGCTATCGCTACCTTAGATGCGTCAGTGTTAACGTAAAAGGTTTTTGACCAATCTGGTAAGCGAACCATAGGTGAACTAAAGAACACTTGTTGCATTTTTTTGAATAATTCTTGGTGTTTTTGTGTCCATTTAAATGTAGCTTTAGGAGTAGTCAAATCAATGAGAGGTTGAATGATTTCCGAAAATGATGGCACCAATGATTTATAAAATGTTACTAAACCAATGAATTTTTTTAATTGTCTCTTAGTTTTTGGTGTGGGAAACGAGTTAATTTTAACAATGTTTGCCTGAATCGGTGCAATAGAGTGGTTTTCAATATGGAACCCTAAGTAGTCAACTGCTGATGTATGAAATGTACATTTGTTTGGAGTCAATGTTAAATTATACTTAGTTAAGATTTTAAGTATTTTATCTAACTTTGAACAAGTTTCCTCAAATGAGTTTGACCCAAATATTAGATCATCTTGATATGAATATACTCCATCAATTTGCAATTCATCAATTAAAGAATCCATTAAATGTTGGAAGAATCCACTTGATGACTTTAGACCAAATACTAGACGTTTATATTTAAAAGTCCCATAGATACATGTAAAGGTTAGTGGGTCTTGAAATTGTTCCGGAAGGTCTATTTGATGATACGCCATTTTGAAGTCTAATGAAGTGAAAAATTTGTATGCGGATAAATTTGAAATTATGGTTTGTATTTTTGGTAGGGGGTATGATGAGCCTTGTAACACGGAATTTAACATACGTAAGTCTAGAGCGAGTCTGTATTTCTGTTTTCCAGACTGATCAGTCTTCTTTTTTACAAGCAAAATGGGACATGCCCACTCAGAACAATTTCGTTCTATAATATCTGCTTCAAGAAGTTGATGAATTTGCTCTTTCATTTCGTTATGTAATGATTGTGGGAGGGGAAATGGTAATGTTTTTATGGGATAGTCATTTATAAACTTTAAATTTGGGACTACCTTGTCTGTGTGGCCTAGTGTTTTTATGGATTTGGAAAATGATGCATAATTATCAAGCAATAATTTTCCTAACCTTTTTGCATTCTCTTCCTGTAAATGATTTAAATTAAAGTCACTAATTTTTAGTTCTTCTTTACGTTGATTTAATGTTTCATTTGATGCCTGAATATAATTACAAATGTAATCCTTTAAGTTATCCTGAGATTTAAGATTAAAATTCGAAACATTTTCACATGAATTCATAATTTGATGAAAATTTGTGTTTTGTGACGGGTCCATAATGTCCATTGTTTCAAATAAAGTTCCTATTCGTGCATTTTTGTTTATGTGTACAGGTTTAGTAGATGAATTTTGTATAAAAACATAAAACTGGAA
Source organism: Maratus speculifer (assembly GCA_964019185.1). Classification (NCBI taxonomy): domain Eukaryota; kingdom Metazoa; phylum Arthropoda; class Arachnida; order Araneae; family Salticidae; genus Maratus; species Maratus speculifer. The sequence continues at coordinate 228,648,482 of OZ025295.1, forward strand.
TTTTTGTGGGGATCTAGTTGTGTTTTGAGTTCCTTCCATGTCTGATTCATAACTTTGACCACCTACAATACTATCGTAAGAAATTATATTCTTTTTTGTTTCACATTGAAAATAGTAATGTTTTCTTGGGTCAATTGAATCAGTTTTTATGGAGATCCACCTCTTTTCCTGTGGTTCTAGTTTAAGTTTATTCTCCAATCGAATTTCTTTTGGGAATTTTTCCGATTGATGTATTTCATGTGTTTCAAGATGATGTGTTTCATTCTCACATAAGGCAGAATCAAGTAGTGGTATGCTAAATTCATTTGTTGACATTTTATTCTTATGAATATCTATCACAATTCTATTTTTGTGAATAAAATCAAAGCCTAAAATTCCCTGGAAGTTAGCGGAATTCGATATGTCAACAATGTAGAAATTATGCGAGAATGACTTTTGGTGTATGCGAATAGAAGTTTTAATGCATGCAGTGAACTGAACATCTGAATTAACTGTTTTAATAGTGACGCCTGTTCCTAATCTTTTATATTTTAGTTTGTCTTTAATTTTTTCAAACAAATCTTGTGATATAATTGAAATGGATGAACCAGTATCGAGCAAAAAGTTAGTTTTATGTCTTGCAATGGAGGCCTTTATGAGGGGGAGTGTTGGGGATGAATTATTTACATTGCAAATAACTGCAACTTTGCCATCACATATGTTAACAGTTTGTGAAGCTACTTCATTATTGTTTTCGACTGTTTGTGATGCAGAATTTTTGGACCATTTAACTTCACATTTTGTTTGCGAAGCAACGGATTTAACCCTTCTGTCTGGACAGAGTGTAGGCAGTGTTGGGTCATGAGTCCATGGAAATTCGTCTGAAGTTGCTGATGTGTTAGACTTCTTTTGAGATGTAAAGCCATCAGCTGAAGTACATCTCATTAGTAGTTTAAATTACCATTTCTGTTATCATTCCTTCTATAGTTATTGTCGTATTTATAACTATGTTTATTTCTATTTGAATTTGCTCTACGCCATTTAAAACAATGTTTTGCTGTGTGGCCACGCTTCGCACATAGCTGGCAAGCGGGTGGTGATGTAGATTTATTTTTACGTGTGTTATGTTTAGGTGAAACCGTATGCTTCCTTTTAAAGTCCTTGTTCGCATACTGTTCACGCTGTTTTGAATTTTGTGGGGTTATACTGTGAATTGCGTCTATGTTTTGTTCATTTGGAATGCTTGTTAGTGTTAATGCATTGACTCTTTCAGTTAAAATTTTTAACTGATTAGCAATAGAGTCTGCTACAGGATTTGTTGTGTCACATGTTTGTAGCACATTCTCATTTTGCATTATATCCTGCAACATTTGTGCCCTGTCAACAGCAGTGTCATAATCGAGAATGTTTTCCTCTTGCAATTTAATTCTCAGTGGGGGTGGAATGCACGAGATTAGTTTTGTGTATTTAATGTTGTCTAAGGCTTCTTTATCTTTTATGTTATCATGTACTCGAGTAGTTAGAATATTTATTCTGTGTGCAAGGTTTCTAATCGTTTCTTGAGGCAGCATTATTAAATTGTTAAATTCCACGAGCGCTGTTGTTTTACTAGGGGGGGCAAAGAATTTTTTGAATTCTTTTTCTACAAATTTTAATTTGTCAGCTTTATAAATAGATGGGTTCTGAGTAAAGAAAGTAAGCGCAGGTCCGGATAACTTACTACCTAGAAATTGGATGGTGTCCTGATCCTTCCATCCGTGTGCTTTGGCTAATGTTTTGATTTGGTTGAAGAAAAAGTCAACCAAATTAGCATCGCCATCAAAAGTGATGGTTTTGAAAGTAATCTTAGAATTAGCCATATCAGTTAAATATGTAGCTGATCTAATGCAACAAATACTAAAAAAAAAGGTTTAAAACTATTTGTAAATGTTAATTGGTAGGTGTAGGGCTACTATTTAATTGCACACGTATTCCTTTGACTAAATTCTAAAGATTTCAAAGGTACTCACAATCATTTAAAGTCAACTAAAATAATAATAAAAACAAAATATCACTTAAATAATAAAAATAGATACCATAATAAAAATTGTTAAAGCACTTAGTTAAAAATATCTAGCTCGTAAATGAGATAGTATTAGAAATGTCTTACTCTTATATTTTTTTTTATCTATTACTGAAAACATCTATTTGTTCTCTCATGACTCTGAACAAAATATCACATTGAAAATTACTTACTTTGTATCAAAAAAAAATTTTATGAAAAAAAAATCACCTTTTTTTTTTAGATTAAAGAGTAAGAAAATGTATGTATGCATAATAAAAATTTAAAGGGTATCTTATTAATGCTTGGATACAGGATTATAATTGAGATGTTTTAATACCGTAAGATAAAGTTTAATCAAATGAGTATTAAAAAGCATTATTACTATTTTTTTTTTTTTGAAATGCTCTGAACAAAAAAATGTTATTTAAATAATCATGTATCCAAATAAAACAATAACAATAATAATAGCAAAACATAAATCTAAGTGTTGTGGCATTATTGATGTAATAAAATTTCGCTTGAGCACAAATTCAAAAAATTTTTTTTTTTTTTTTTGTGTATATTGTTTTAGCATCCCTGTCAACAGGGATCAGACGCATATTTCACATTCAAAACTTGTGTGCGTACCATTGATAGATAATTGGCACACACTTTTTTTTTAATATTTTGCGTATTTCTCAATGAAAAA